>OX421314.1:22353021-22978021 GCA_949125395.1 Diaphora mendica
CAAAGTGGTAAAATATGTGTCCAGGGGGACCCCTGTAACTTCTAAAATAAGAGAACGATAAAACTAAAAAAAAAATATTATGTACATTACCATGCAAACTTCCACCGAAAATTGGTTTGGTCGAAATCTTTTTTTTTAAATACGTCATAAATCAAAAACCGCAAAAAAAAAAATACTTTTATTAAAACATCGATCAGGTTACAACGAACTACAAGAACTTTTATATTATGTTACTCGCTCGCTTCTTCGGAACCCTTTATGGGCGAGTCCGACTCGCACTTGGCCGCTTTTTTTTACTGGTGAACATTTAACCACGACCTCTGGTTTACCAATCAAATTAGGATTACTAACAGGCCTTTCAAATGTGCCTTATATATACCTACCTAAAATATGCTAATTAATGCTACTTTTAAGGAAATTTTAACTGATATTTCTTACAACCTACAATCTTCATAATTACCTGTCCTTATATTAGGTCTTTACCTATGAAATTGCCGTTTTGTATGCAATAAGTGAAAGTACTTATTTTTTCAAACTTTTTTATTTCTGTTATTCGAAGTAATCACCCATGCAATCGACGCATCTGTGCCAACGCATTGGCAGCTTGTAAAAATCAGCTGGACGGGAGGCAACAAACTCTTCAAAGGCATTTTGTACTGCCTCTCGGGAATTGAATTTTCTACCCACTAAAAAGTTGTCTAAATTTTGGAAAAAGTAATAGTCGGTAGGTGCAAGGTCTCAGCAAGTTGGTTAGACCCTGGTTCAGCACCAAAGCAATGCCCTAAACCAAAAATGACCCCTAAAAAGGTGATGGTTACTGTTTGGGGATCTAGTGCGGGTGTGATTCACCACAGCTTTTTACAAAACGTCATGAGCATTAATGCAGATGTGTTCTGTGAAGAACTGGAGAGAATGATGGAGAAGCTTGCACATCTGCAACCAGCTTTGGTCAATCGGTCGTCCCCACTGCTCCTTCACGACAACGCGCGACCCCATACTGCGCAACAGACAGTCTCCAAGCTGCAAGAGCTGGGGTTGGAAGCTCTCCCTCATCCGCCATACTCACCAGACCTTGCACCTACCGACTATTACTTTTTCCAAAATTTAGACAACTTTAGTGGGTAAAAAATTCAATTCCCGAGAGGCAGTACAAAATGCCTTTGAAGAGTTTGTTGCCTCCCGTCCAGCTGATTTTTACAAGAAGGGCATCAATAAACTGCCAATGCGTTGGCAAAGATGCGTCGATTGCCTGGGTGATTACTTCGAATAACAGAAATAAAAAAGTTTGAAAAAATAAGTACTTTCACTTATTGCATACAAAACGGCAATTTCATAGGTAAAGACCTATTAGTTATTAGATAATCTACATTAGGCGTGCGTCTCAATAGTACATAAACTAATCTAATCATTTAAAACACTATCAAAGGTATTCCAAATGGTACTTTGTACCGGTTTTAGTAGTTGCTAATTAATTTAATTATTAGAACGATGGCGGAGGCGTTCGATCTCCGTCAGTCGTAACGCCTGCATTGCATTGACGGCTTTGCAAGTTGGTTGTACTTGTACGGTTTCTCACATGACGAGTTCACCTTGACCTTATATTATTTCGAAATTGACTAAGATCACGGCTGGTACGTTACCTCATCTTTTGCAGAGAAAATTGCATTGTGATATTCATCGCCATCGCTATATTGGATAATGTAAGTACCTAGGTATGAATTATACTTTTTTGATTATATTATAGCTAATTAAGTATGATTAATAACGAATACAAAATCAATATTTACGGGTATTTAGTGTTAAAAAAATATTTCGTTATACAATTCGAAACACTTATGTAGTCTATACAAATAAATAAAAATTGCAGTGTCTATTTGTAATAGGTATTGCATATGTAGGTATGTGTCTGTTTGTTCCGGCTAATCTCTGGAACAGCTGGACCGATTTTGACGGAACTTTCACTGGCAGATAGTTGATGATGTAAGGAATTACTGTGCGGTTGATGTTATATCGCGGCGCGCGTAACACCGCGGGGTTCAGCGTATTTTATTACGCGTTCACTTATAATACGTAGTAACGCAGACTGTCTTGTTCCATTGCAGATTTAGCTTTGAAAAATGGATTATATTAGTGGTTGGTGCAAGAGTAAAAGAAGATTGGAAGGAATAACGGTTATTGTCACAGGAAGCAACACCGGAATAGGGAAAGAGGCAGCACTAAATCTGTATCAAAGAGGTAACCTAGATCACTTACCTATCGTAGCAAACCTTAAATCTAATACCTTTAAACGAGCAACTCTTGTTTAAATATATATACTAGCTGATCCGGCAAACGTTGTTTTGCCATAAAAAGAAATAAAAAAAAATTGGGGAATAAAAAATAGATGTTGGTCGATTCTCAGAACTACCCGATATGCACACCAAATTTCATAAAAATCGGTCCAGCCGTTTTAGAGGAGTATGGTAACTAAAATTGTGACACGAGGATTTTATATATAAGATATATATGTCGGAGTGAGGGTATTCAAATAATAAAAGTGATACAAACATTTGCCACTATCGAACACTACGGAACACTCTATATAAAGCGGCGCGATCGGAAACAGGACACAGTTCTCTTCAGATCTCGCGACGACCATATCTATTATTTGATTTGCGATTTATTGTATCTCTGTGTTTTATATTGTGTGTATGAGGCGATATTTATCAGTGGGGGAATTACTAACTGGAATAAGGTGCAGAATAAACAGTATCAGGGCGTACCAAGAGAGGGCGCCACTAAACTTATTTTTTTATAGGAAGAAAAATAACATAAAGGTGGTGTTTGGGTAGCCTAATATTGCCACTTAAACAGAAAAATATGACTCTTTATTAAAATATAAATTCTAAAAAACACAATTTATTAAAAAATAGTTTAGTGGCGCCCTCTCTTGGTACGCCCTGATACTGTTTATTCTGCACCTTATTCGATAGATGGCGCTAGATGTACATTGATTTTATATATTTGATTGTTAAAAACACGAATGAAACGACATTTTCTAAAAATGAATCCTAGCTAGATCGATTTATCGCCCCCGAAAACCCCTACATACAAAATTTCATGAAAATCGTTGGAGCCGTTTCCGAGATTCAGATTATATATATACCTACAAGAATTGCTCATTTAAAGGTATTAGATAGATATAAATTATTTTTACTAGGTTTATTATACTCAGGCGCGTTTCCAGGGGGGAGGGGTCACAGGGGACGTGACCCCCCCCAAAATCTGCTACTAGAACCTGATTTTCTTATTCTTATCAGTTTCCATAATTGTTCAATCGAGATAAGAAATCAAAGGATAGGAACTCTTTTGGCCGTATCAGCGAGCACCTGTCGCGAGTGGGCCCTGATCTGTCGGACTGCCAATTTGGATTCCAATGGGGACGCTCGATAGTGGACGCTAATATATAGGTGTTCGCTCCCTGTCGGGGTCGTCAGTCCGATCGGGGGGTGGTGTTGGTAGTTAGCCTTGATATCGTTAACGCTTTCGGCACCCTTCAATGGGGCGCAATTAGGGAGGCCCTTGAATATCACGAGGTGCCGACTTACCTGCGTGCCGTTATAGAGGTCTATCAGCGCGACAGGACAGTGAAGTTTATCGATCGGAACGGAGTGGAAAATTTAAGGGAGGTGTTCGGTGGGGTTCCCCAGGGCTCTGTATTGGGCCTATTGACATGGAACCTCGTATACGATGCGGGTCTTCGCACTAGTCTGACGTCGGTCATCAGTGTCGCCTGCTATGCACACGATACCCTAATACTGGCTAGAGGGTCACGCTTCGGGGAGGTGCTTCTGCTCGCAAGGGGTGGCTTGTGTCGTGGATAAGATTCATGAGCTGGGCCTGAGGGTGGCGCCTCTGAAAACTGAGGCGAAATGGTTCCATGGCATACGTAAGCGCCAGGAACCACCCAGCTCATACCTCCGGGTGTATGACACCGAAGTCCAAGTGGGTCAGTACATGAAGTACCTCATCATGGACAATCGGTAGAGCTTTGAAAAGCATTTCGGGCGACTAGTCCCCAGTAGAGGAGTAGCAGGGGTGCCACATCGTCTGCTGCCCAATCTCGGGGGACCGCGGGAAGAAGTTCGCTGCCTCTATGTGCGTGGGCGTGCGTATGGGCGTCGTGCGATCCATGGTCCTCTACGGGGCACCGGCGGGATCTTCCTGCTCTAATGCTCAACTCGGGAGTCTGCAGCGGTTGATGGCCATACGGATCGTACGAGGCCACACGGATCGTACGAGGCCACACTGATCGTACGAGGCCACCGTACGATCTCGTACGAGGCGGTGACGATCCTGGCATGATCTCCACCCTTCGACATTCTAGCCGACATGAACACAATGGTCTGCGACGAAATTCGATCTGTCGGTCGGAATGACGAAGAGATAGCGCCGTATCATGAGCCCGGAATGCATCATCAGAACACACATACGCAAGCCCTACGAGCTTGGCGGGCATGGCTCGACACCCAGGATTGTGCCAGCCAACGCGCAGTCGGAGCCTTTCTGCCGAGCTTCGAAGCTTCCATAGAGAGAACCAACTTATCACCTACCGATTCACTTAGATGCTCACGCGGTCGGACAGATCGGACGAAACCTGTCATCACCAGCATTGATCGCGGCAATGCTGGCGAGTAGTGTGAAAGAGGCGACGAAGGATGCGCGATAGAGGCCGCTAGCTCCCCAATCGTCGGTTAAGGGTCATTGTGGCCACATGCAGGCGAGATGTGGCCACATGCAGGCGAGATGTGGCCACTGGAAACGACCCGACACCTCGGTGCGGCCGGGGGTGTCGTCTCCGGTGGGTCGGTGTTCCGACTCTCTTTCTGTGTAGAGCGGTGAGAGGTACGACAGCGACATGCCCCGGGTTTGAATCTGGTTACCCCGGGATGTAGCTCAGTGATGAGGTAAGGCAGGGGGGACACCAGATTCTGATTGGCTGATTCGTTCCTGGAGCTCCTCTTGACTGCAGATGTAGGCCGCCGCCGGAGTTTAGTGGTTAGACCGATTTGTCGGGAGTTCCATATACGCCCTTCGTCCCCCAAAGGAGCTAGAACCTCTGAATATTCATCCAGAGATTGTCACAGATGTCTCAAATATTATGATCCCAATAGATTTACCAATAAAAACAAAACTAATGTGTGAAATAAAATTGTGTATTATGCATTAAGTCTAATTTACTCGACTTATTTGATTAGTGACCCCCCCCAAAATTTCAGGCTGGAACCGCGCCTGATTATACTTTGCTTTTTCTATAGTAGGTACACATTTTAATAGTTAAACTCAGTAGGTACTTTCACTTTGTAAGTAAATATAATCAAAGTCTGACAGTAAAACGTGCTGCAAACAAAACTTTATCTACATTTTATAAATTTGTTTTTACAAAACAAAATACAAACCAAACTAGTAGGTAGGTACTTAACCGAAAGCCGAATCGGTCAGATCTGAGTATCTGATCTGATTTGGCAGTAGGTCTACCTAGTTGTCAGTATATTTGTTCATGGCAATCTACTCAAGTACATTACTAAATATACTATCTTAATTTTAGGAGACAATTCCTACCTAAGACCTAAGTTTTATTTTCCTACTAACTTTTGCCCGCGGCTCCACTTACGTACACGTCGGTTATCGCGGTAAAGAGTAGTCACTTCTATGCTCAAGAATCAAAGTATCTCCATGACAAATTTCATTGAAATCTCAAACTCAAAATTTTTTTTTTTTATGTACGGCCCGCCAAAATGACTCTACTCTGCCTGATGGAAAGCATAAGTAGAATCCAGGAGTGGCGGTCACCGTACTCACTGCGAATGCAGACAATGCAGTATGGCGACCCACACCATGGCGGCCTAGTGACGCTTCTGCATCTTTTAGTCTAGTCAACAAGTATGGAACTTGTTGACTAGACTATTTGGGCCTCCGGTCTCGCACTCACCAACGAAACACGACAGCACGAACGCTGTCATTTTACGTTGATTTTCTGTGCGAGGGTAGTACCGCCCCGGTCGAGCCGGCCCATTCGTGCTGAAATCAGCGTGGCTCTACTACCTATAACCTAAGATTTTCATATAGGCACTTATTTTACAGGCACTTATGAATAGTCAATATTTAATATTTAAAAATCGAGTGATTATCGCCAGTTCCAAGTGCAGCCTACCCTTCATGGAGAAGAATCTGGCAAGAAACTCCATTGTTGCTCCTTTTAAAAAATAATAATACGGTTTACAATATTTTTTTTTCACTAAGAGACTTGAATGAGAACGAAGTCGACCAAGAAAACAAAACAAAAGGTTTGGAGTCATTGCTGCACAGCCATGAGCTAACCAATCATGCGCCGTTCTTACTGAAAGCTGCAAGATTTTTATATTGTTATATTGTATTGTGAGTACCACATATGGAAAATAAAATCCAAATAGCACTTTCACTCACAGTCAAATTTAAAAAGATGTATTACGTCCAAATATAAAATAATCAATAAAATGTCATAAATGTAAAATAAAGTAAGACGCATGGGTAAGCCATCGACCCATTCAACCACAGAACATTAAGTCTAAGTGCAACGCACGGAATGACTGTCGCCAAACCCAGACAAATGAATGCACTATTTATAACTGCACACTAATAACGAATTGTTTTGATTTGATGTTTTTATTTGCTCAAAACTAGCATACATAAAGTCACACGTTTGATAATATATATATAAATTCGATATTTGTGTCATTGTTCGATATTTACCGCTACTCGCTTAGTGTTGTGGCACATATTAGAATATTATCAATAATATCGATACCTAACTTTTATTGTTAGGACGGAGCAGAATAAAAAACATGAATTGAAGGATATCTGAGGAGGTAACATTATAAAGGTGAAGAATCTAAAAAATAAGTACTTGCATAATAATTTTTATTAATTTTAAGAATCTGTATTACAATCATATTATATTTAATAAAGACTGTTTAGACACTTAACAAAATTCAAAACAGTGGTTACATATTTAATATTTGGCACAGTATGTATTCATATTTAGTTTTATAGGAAATACATGGTATCAATAATCATAAATTTAACTGACTGCAATGAACAAAAATGCAATACGTCTAATTGTCGACCCGTTGGTATAGTGTTTAGCGATCCTGACTGCTGAGTCAGAGTTCGGAACAGACAGACAAAATTTTAAAAAAAATATATTTTGGTATACGGCCCGTGCCTGCAAATTTCGCAGAGAAAAGAATCACGCGTCGACATAAATGGACCGGCTCGACCGGAGTGATACGACGGCCTCACAGAAAACCAGTGTGAAATGGCGCTTGCACTGTGTTTCACTGAGTGAGTGAGGATACCGGAGGCCCATGTCCCAACTCCTCCCCCTCCCCACCCCCCAAAGGTCGGCAACGCGCTTGTGACGCCTCTGGGTGTCAATGGACAGTGGTAATCGCTTACCATCAGGTGATACGTCTGCTCGTTTGCCAACTATTCCATAAAAAAAATATTGTACCGTGTACTAATACATGCAGATGCATTTAGTAAAAAGCGGATATAATAAAAGTGTAATATTTAATATTACAAACAGACACTCTTATCTTTATATATATAATTCTTCTGTGAGTGTGTATGTCACTGAACTTCTCTCAAACGACTGGACCGATTTTGATGAATTTTTTTGTGTGTGTTAAAGAGGATCTGGGAATGGTTTAGATTCACAATTTTGTCCACTGGAGAATGTTTTTTTAATTAATTTTTGAAATTTTCAAATTAAAGACGTGTAGACAGGACAACGTCTGTCGGGTCCGCTAGTTATATATATATTCTTACTATATACTTATTTGTATAGATATTCAATGGTTAAAACAAGTGTTTTTCTTTCAAGGCCACGTAAACAAACAAGCAAAATTTAATATTTTTAATTATTATAGTAAGTAAATATAACACGTTTAAAAGTATGCATATCGATAAAGCTAACATCTTACCTGGCTACATCACTAATCGAGTAGAATAGAAAATTCGAGAATAACGTTGAAAACTGATAAGACCCGATCATACCAGATTGAGATTTATGTGAATGGGATAAGGAAGAGTTTAGCTTAAATCTCTAGTCAATTATCAGTTAAATAAAATTTTAAGATTTTATTGATAAAACATATAAAATTATACCTACAGATGGAAAGAAACACCTCCATTATCAATCTTTTTCCTTCTGCTATCATTTTTACACTGTAAAACAGAACAGTACTGCATTGTGACGTAAAAAAGAACTTTCAATGGACGACGGACGACCTATTCAACGCAGCGTTGTAACACGACTATGATACAAAATACCTACAACTCATAAAGGTATGCATTGCAACGCTTATCAGTGGCAAGCGCGCCACGCCTACTAGTCATTTCTACGTATATCTTTTTGTTTTGTGCATTCAACCATAGTTGAGCGAGCTGCGTACTCAGGCCGCACAGCAATCGGTGCAGTAGTTTACCCGTGAAAGCGTTACAGAGACACATAGTTGCTTTTAAATGTATCACAGAATAACTGTTCGATCCCAAATCGGTAACACCCTGGTTTCAACAGTACACCGGTGATTGATCTGTAATTGTTTAGCTTTAATCTCTGATGGGCCCAGATGGCCATTCACTAAGGTATCCCTTCACTCCAAGGGTTCATCACTGGTGTACAGTATTAAACAATAACTAATTGACTGTATGTTGTGTAGGTGCTCGAGTTATTATGGCCTGCCGAAATATGGAAAAAGCTAATACTGCTAGAAATGAAATAGAACAGCTAGCAAAGTCGGAAAAGGACACAGGCGAGCTATTCGTGGAGAAGTTGGACCTATGTAGCATGTCTAGCGTGCGAGAGTTTGCTACGCGCATAACCTCATCACATTCACACGTGGGGGTACTGATATGCAATGCGGGCGTGATGATGTGCCCTGAAGGACGTACTGAGGATGGCTTCGAAACACATATAGGCTCCAATCATCTTGCACATGCTTTGTTAGCACTATTGTTACTGCCTTCCATGATTAAAGGACCTTCCGCTAGAATAGTATTTGTTTCGTCATACGTCCATACAAGTAAGTTTTGTTTAGAGTAAGTTGGTATTAAAACATCCGGGTGGTGCCGGATTAAGAATACAGAGTGTCAAGATCCCTATTCAAGCCGTGGGTATACTAAAAGCCGACTAAGGGAGCAAACTAACTACGCAGGGCAACAATACCTACTGCAGAGAGAAAAAAATATTGACCCAAAGCCTATACCTATCTTCCAATAGCCGCAGGTAAGCCAAACCTGCTTCAACTTGTGTAAAAAATAACCTAGCTCATGTAATCATGGTAAAAACTCTTCTATACCTATATGATTATATTTCAGAGTATCAATTGGATTTAGATGATTTAAATTACGAAAAGAAGGAATACAACGCATTCGAGGCCTATTGCAGAAGTAAGGCGGCGAATATATTGTTCGCTAAAGCACTCGCTGAGAAACTTAAGGTACGTAGATAGATAGGTATAGTACTGTTACGACGAAGAAATATTATTCCTGAAAAGCACTCCATATACACACAACAACGACACGCCTAAACATCGCGAAAGTTCTGGTTCATTTTCTTGAGGCACAGAACAATGAAACTTACATCGATATTCATAGCGGCGAATATAGATTGATTGTCGGTTGATTTGGGCACATTCGCCGGCGCGTTTTTGGAACTGGTCAACGACCTTGTATGCACACGAATGTACTGGTAATAACGGCATGTAATATTAAAAGACGTCTCGCAGGCCGCAGTTCAGTTCAGTTTGAGCTACAATGCGATAAATATCTGAGTGATATCGGTGATTAACCCAGCGATCTTGGCAACAATTAAGGACTTTTATTCTAAGTTGGTAACCTACTGTGATTTTAAGAATGTTTTTAATAAAGTCTCTTTTACACGTCAGAAGGTTTATTTCGTTTATTTACGTTAGAAGTTATTAATTATCTCAAATCCATCGAACCGTAAAACGTAACAGTATTTTTTTAAATGATAACCGAAACGCAATTATTAAAAAAAAATTAAGACCCTTATACCTTTTCCAAAAATTACCACCACGAGAATCCCATAAAACTGTTATCTATAGGTAATATAAATACACCTATGTTTATCTATATTTATAACGTACCTAATAGTTATCACAAACCGTTTTCTTTTTAACCGACTTCAAAAAAAGGAGGAGGTTTCTCAATTCGACGGCAATTTATTTTTTTATGTGTGCTCGGGGATAACTTCGTCGTTTATGAACCGATTTTGATGATTCTTTTTTTAATGGAAAGTAGATGTCCCGACGGTGGTACCATGATAAGGAAACTAGGATCTGATGATGGCATCCTAGAGAAATTAGGGGTAACCCTCATTTTTTTCAGGCACGTACTATGTTTTTCGTATATTTTCTGAAGCTACGCCGGTATTTGTGTCTGGTAGTCATCATTTAATGATGCTGAGCTGATGATGGAAGGTAAAACTCCTTAACGGTTAGGAGTTGGAGGATAAATCTTTAAATGTCATATGTATGTATGTTACCTTTAGTCGTATTCTTTCAAGTTATTTAGGTAAGCTGATGATGGAAGGTACAACTCCTCAACGGTTAGGAGTTGGAGGATAATTCTTTCAATTTCATACGTATCTATAGACCTTTAGTTGTATACTTTTAAGTTATTTAGGTGAGCTGATGTCACAGGCGCTATGATGACTAACCCCTTAATGTATTTTGCTATAAGTAACTCGCCTGCTTCTATTTCATCACGACATTTAAGATTGGACACGATTCTCGGTAACAGAAATCTTGCATCTCAGCATAATTTTGGAAACTGATCATACTCAGTTTTAATACGTGTTCAAACCACTAAAGTTATTCGCATCAGCAGAAATTATATGAAATAGTTCAATTTACTGATAACCTATGATTGTTTGCACTAAAAATGGAAAAATAAAAACTTTTTATAAAAAAAAACCGACTTCCAAAAAACCATCCGACGAAAACTCCCTGCCAAAAAACACTAAAAAGCGTAAAATAAACTGGCTCTTCATAAATTGCTATGTGCCAATTCTTGTCTATACCTAATTCTTTATTCATTTAAATAGTAGTATTATTGTGTATGCTAGGTACCTAAAATTTGTTTTAGGTACCTAGCATACACTATTACTAAGTCTAAGTCGTAATTACTACTACTAAGTCGGCGCCAAGCCAAAATGTAATAGGAGGTACCGCACTCGCCGCTGCCGGATAGCTAGCATAAAACAACCCAAGCGAGCAGACACGCGCGGGCTGACGCGACGTCGTTGATGGTCGTCTCGAAATAAAGAGAGTGTGGTAACTACTATTACATTTGGCTTGGCGCCGACTTCAAACAGATTTTAGGTACCTAGCATACACAATAATACTACTATTTAAATGAATAAAGAATTAGGTATAGACAAGAATTGGCACATAGCAATTTATGAAGAGCCAGTTTATTTTACGCTTTTTAGTGTTTTTTACTACACATGACAAACTAATAACTCTTAAGACGGGCTAATCCTTGCTTATTTTATAAAAGACTAGTTGTTGCCCGCGGCTCCGCCCGCCTGTATGTTGGTTATCGCGGCAAATAGTAGTCTATGTGTTATTCTGATGTATAAGCATCGAGATATTACGTACTACGTACTAGAGGAGCCACTCAAAACCAATTATATGTTCCGTTTATATTTGAATTAAAACTAAAAAGCGCTGCAGCGCAGCCAAACAATAATTAGTAGTCTAATCCAACAGTATTAACAAGCAGCGCTCTATCGCATTCGAGCTGTAGTTTCCTCGCGAGCGAAATGTCATAAGCGCCGTGATTTTCATGGCGCTTACGCGTTTTGGCCAACGAACTGTTGCAAAGATTCGTTTTTATAGAGTAAGCGCCAAACAAGAAAGCAGAACGGATAAATAGCTTTATACCTACGAAGCTTTATTAGGAAATTCACTTTGAGTAAATAGTACTTTAATAGCTTTACCAGTTTCAGTTATTTTGTAGTATTCATCGAGGTATAAAATATAAAAGCCGAATATTCAATTTTTAAATTATACTTTAATGATAATTTAAATATAATTATTGCAAAAAAAATGTTATGGGTTATTTACGAAGCTATTTTTAACAACATATTATTTTTCCTTATCCAATTAAATACGTTAAATACGTTGTGCATTTAACGTCAGTTAATTCTACCTAAATATCACTTCTGTATGTTTTACTCCAAGTACTCTATGTCGAATGAGGCAACAATGGCGTCTTAAAATATTTTGTTCGTATTTAATTTTAAAACAATTATATCTAGTTAATTACTGGTGAAAAGTTATTCCTTTGTTTTTCTCCGTATTCCTTGTATTATTAGTGCAATATCTCAAGACACAAAATGGCATAATTCACGAGTTTTAGAACGTTTTTAAATGTAAACAATCACACGCTTAAGCCACCGCTTCATCAGAGTGTAGCTAGCAAGCGACTGAAGGAAGTGCGGCGCATGCGCCGCAATTGCATGGAACACCGCACTAATGAGTGGCGTCTTCTCTATACATTATATCTCGATGTGTATAAGCTATATTACTGTAAAGTTTCATCCAAATCCGTTCAGTAGTTTTTGCGTGAAAGAGTAACAAACATCCGTCCATCCATCCATCCATACTTACAAACTTTCGCGTTTATATTATTAGTAGGACTAGCTGACCCACGCAACCTCGTTTGCGTCTCCTATTGCCCGTAGCGTAACAATTTTCGCCCGTTTTTGAAACATTCTTCATTGGTGCTCCGCTCCTATTGGTCTTAGCGTGATGATATATAGCCTATAGCCTTTCTCGATAAATGGGCTATCTATCACTGAAAGAATTTTTCAAATCGGACCAGTAGTTCCTGATTTTAGCGTGTTCCAACAAACAAACTCTTCAGCTTTATATATTAAGTATAGATTAATGTCGGCAACAGTGGGTACAGCCCACAAAATTTTACCTTTCAATCTTGATCTTGCAGGAAAACAACATCAGCAATGTGACAACTTACAGCTTGCATCCGGGCGTCATCCGCACAGACATAAGCCGCCATTTCAACGAGACAGTCGGATATGGGGCGAAGTTCATGTTCAACGTTGTGATAGGTTTTTTCCTCAAGTCACCACAATGTGGTGCACAAACTACTATCTACTGCGCCGTTGATGAAGGGTGTGCTAATGAAAGCGGACTGTATTATTGGTAGGTACTTTTTTTTTTTTTTAATTTAAAATTCTATCATACGAAACCAGATTGAATAAAGATTTTGTCTGCGAAATATTTACCAAATAACATCAAGGACTCAAGTCTACCTTTACCTTTAAAAAAATACTAAAACATTATATCTTAAACAAAACCTAATAATGGGTCTAAAAAAAAAAACTTTTACAAATATTCTTTACATTTAAACTTTAAAACTTATAGCTACAGGTTTATATTTAAATTAATACAAAAGAATTTCTAAATCAAAATTAATAAATATAAATAACAACGTTAAAAACATTACAGAACGTCCATCTATGCCACATCTAGTAGCAGGACATCTTTTGTTTACACATTGGCTTGTACTTGGTGACCGGCCGGTGTTACTAAAATGTATAATTCTCTTGATACCCATAAATTACTTTGTATAAATGTAACTAATTATGTTTTCTGTGCGTTCCTTTTTGTGTTTTGTTTTTAGTTATGTGTTTTTTCTCATGTAAGTGAATTTATTTTCATTCTTAGTGAGAAATAAAGATCTTAAACCATAAATCTTTAGTCAGTCTAGTTTCGTCCGATAAAATTTGTCTCGATGGTGCAGTGGCTGCTACGCCAGTCTCGGGTTCGATTCCCCAGTCAGACCAAATGTTTATTTACTCTGCATGTTTGTTCCGGAGTTTTGTAGGTGTTCTTATAATATGTACTTAAGTAATCATAGTATTTACGTACGTAATTACAAAAAAAGAATATAAGTAATTTACAAATTAATTCACAGTCAACCTAACTTTCTTAAATCGGATAAAACAAGCTCTGTCTATCGGATAAAACATCTTGGAACATAATGGAATTTTCTCGAACTGTTTTATAGAAGATATCGCTTGTAGTTTATAATGTTAAGAATTCTCTATATTGCGATCAAGGATTAGTATTTACTCCGTAGTTCCGAGTCTCTTCCCTAGATGGTGCTGTAGTATGTGATAATTTGTCTATGATGGCGCCATATAGACCAGTGTCGATAAGTTTTAAAACCAAAAAAAATAATAGTAGAATGAAACCCATTAGAAAAGGAGGAGAATATTATAAAAATGAAAGGAAAAATAATTTACGCGCGATCTGAGGTCGGGAAAGGGATGGGGGAGAGGTTTTAAGGGTAAAAAACGTTTTTTCTCGATTTCCGGCAAAACTAAAAGTCCTATGGAAAAAAGTCAAATGGCAAAGTTGTAGGTAAAAAAAAAATGTAAACTTTTGTATTTACACTTTTATCACATAACCTCAAAATTTATGTGAAAAATTCAAAAAACCAAGTTTTTATGAAATACCTTTTCATGGGCTAAAATTTTTCGTAGGTCACTCAGGTATATAAGTTATCTTAAAATAGTTATAAATAGGCATCTACGCATATAATTTAAAGAAGTTTTGACAACTTTCTCCAAATATTGTAGATGTCTCATGAAATACTAGCTTTTACACGCGGCTTCGCTCACGCAGACTTTCATCCCCTGATTTACCCCCTTAGGGGTGGAATTTCGAAAATTCCTTTCTTAGTGCTCACTTACGTTATTTATAGAACCTACATGCAAAATTTCATGATTCTAGCTTCAGCGGTTTGGGCTGTGCGTTGATCTCTGGGTATGTCAGTCAGTCAGTCTGTCAGTCAGTCAGTCACCTTACTCTTTTATATATATAGATAGATTAATTTTATTAACTTATTTGTTTGTTAATTATAGTAGTATGCATTTTCTGAGAAGATTTACTATGGTAACATATATTTTTTTTCACCATCGGAAAGTAGAGATTTCAACGAACAGAAAACATACCAACTTTTTGAAAAAAGCTGATATTTTGACGGGTGAATTTTCGATTGAAAATTAGGATGCTTTTTCGATATTAATTCAATATAAGGTGAAAAAATAAATATTTCTAATCAAATAAATTACATCGTATTTGGGACATAAAAAGGTAAGTTTTCACCAAATTTCGTGAAAAAAAAGAAAATTGTAAAAGATAAAAATAAAAAACCAAAAACTTGGTTTTTTGAATTTTTCACATACATTTTGAGGTTATGTGATAAAAGTGTAAATACAAAAGTTTACATCTTTTGATTACCTACAACTTTGCCATTTGACTTTTTTCCATAGGACTTTTAGTTTTGCCGGTAATCGAGAAAAACCGTTTTCTACCCTTAAAACCTCCCCCCCATCCCCTTCCCGACCTCAGATCGCCCGTAAATTATTTTTTCTTTCATTTTTATAATATTCCCCTCCTTTTCTAATGGGTTTCATCCTACTATTTTTTTTTTCACTTTTTATAATTTTTAAAGGCTTCTACCCTGGTCTAATATTGCATATACACACATCAAAAGTGTCTAGGGATCAACATATGTGTCTAGGGATCAACATATATTTTTGCAATAACTTTTCTCCTGATTGATATTAATTAAAATTTTCTTTAAGGATTCATCAAATAAAGTGTTTTCGTTTGTCACAGTAACGATAAACCAAGTCACCTTTGCATTAATAAAGAAATTTGCCATTTTCCTAATAAAGGGATTTTTGACATTTGAACCACTAACATTAAAGTTCGAAAAAAAGACTGAAATAACAGTTTTCTTTAAAATTTTATTAGGTAACTTAAACAATTAATAATCCGTGTTTCTACCGCGAACACTAACAACACAAGAATCGGTTTGGCATACTCAAAATGAGTTCATCCAAATCACGCTGTGGAATGGCCGCCCATGTTCGTTGCAACAACAAAAAAAGGTCTTCTTGCGACTGGATACCCTCCATATTCGGCAGAGCTCTTCTCTGTAGCATATCCCATGCATGCTCAATCGGGTTCAAGTCTGGCGACTGAGCAGGCCAGGGCCAAAGCCACATCTCAATCTCAAGAAATCCGCATAAAAATGCTTGATCCCTAGACACTTTTGATGTGTGTATGTAACTCATTTTACGTTCTTTTACAACTTAGTAAAAATTGTCTTTCAGACAATTTTTTTTTTTTACGGTTTTTTTACCCGAACCTTCTTTAATACTTAGGTACTCATCTAATCGATTTTATTTGTTTTAGTGACTGCCAGGTTAGGAATCCATCGAAACAATGTCAAGATAGTTCTCAAGCTGCTCGGTTGTGGAACGAGACAATGAAGGCGTTAAATCTCAATAACTATAATCCTTTCAGTGGTGAAACGCCAACAAATAATGCGTTTATGTAAATAAATCATACTAACCAAATAAACAGACTGCCTCGGTAGCGCAGTCAAAGCACTACTGCTGTTTGTTTTTGTGTATTTGACGCTAGGGTTCGATTCCCGGGTCGGACCAAATATTTATATGATATGCAATTAATAATAATAATAATAAATATTTTGGACATCTAACACACAACGGTCAATTTGGTGGTTTATATGTATAATACTTATTGTTAACGCCCCAGCGTCTAACTAGCCCTAGAGGGGTGAGGGGGACATCATGACGTCACGAGCCTCGCGAGTGCGGCCGGCGGTCCGCGCGCAACACACTGCATCTAACCTCCGTCTCAAACATACATTTAACCTATAACTTTGTAAAGGTTCAAATAAATTATTAGTTATACATGAAGCAGGAGTTTTCTTGAAGAGACAACCCCTCAGCTGAGCTGTGCTTAAGTAACAGCTTCGACAAGTGGCGACCGTGACAGGACAGTACCAATTAGTACCAAAATCAACAGGCGAGCGGAATATTCTATATCTACGGATCGCATAGCAACAACTTCAACGTGTATCTGCGGCCAGCGCTTCGTCAACGCAGTTACAGAGGAAAGTAGCCCATTCCCGTATTTTCCTTAACGCTTAATCCGTAACCTTTGTTTGTGTGAATATCTAGTGCTCAGCCCAGTGCATATTGTTTGAACTTGAAGTGCTTATAATTCGCAATAAAAAGTTAATTTCTCAGTGCTAATGCCGACTATTTAGTTACCTACTGCCTATTCGCTTCTGTGCATTAAGTTAAGAAAAACCTACTTGCATTCATTAATTATCTACGTAAATTGCAAGCATAAATAGGTGCATCTACTCAGAGCGATAAGCGAGCATCCACTTTTTTGTCATTGTATCGGCCTTGCTTAGCTTTTTTATTGCATATTTCTTATAAAAACAAATTTTCCTTCTTAAAAAGATAGCTTTGAGCTAATTTGACGGTACGAATTAAACTTAAAATTAATATTATTCTACCGTAATAATTTTTATAAGGTCAAAACCAGTGTTAACGATCTTTATTGGAGTTTTAGACCTTCTGGCTTACTAGCCCAAAGTTATTAGCAACAGTGAATGATCTTCAAACTTATATCGTCCTAACCGTGCATTCCAGTGATTACGAGTGTGCGTGCGGTGCGTTCCTGCGCCGCCGCGCCGTACTGTGCTTATTGCCGTGCACGACAGCAGCCTGCTTAGCCTGACGTGCACGTCACCTTCTTTGCTTCTCGTCAACGAACTGGTGGATCGATTGGGTTTGAGTGCACAAGTTATTTTATCTAATTCCTTATTTGCCCCTGAATTGGTGTATAATTTAAATAAATTCATTTAAAATGTCAGAAGAAGGTTTAAAGGAATTAGTACGCCAAAGAGGTACCTATAAGGGTCGCGTAACTAAATACAAGGATTACCTTTCTAACTTTCAAAAAATGGACCCTTCAAAAATAGATAAATTGCAAATTAAAGAGTTAAACCTTCGCTTGACTAGATTACAAA
The DNA here is from genome assembly GCA_949125395.1 of Diaphora mendica. Lineage (NCBI taxonomy): Eukaryota > Metazoa > Arthropoda > Insecta > Lepidoptera > Erebidae > Diaphora > Diaphora mendica. The sequence continues at coordinate 22,371,022 of OX421314.1, forward strand.
CTTTATTTTCTGAATTCGACTCGATTCAAACACAAATTGAAATGAATAGTGCTAAGTTAGAGGAGCAGTTGGAAGAAAGGGACGCCATGGAAACGCAGTTCATTTCTCTCATCTCTGCGACTCAGGAGTTAATTGATACTCACTTGAACCGTGAAGATCAGGGTTCCGAAGGTGCGCGAACAGCCCGATCGGTTTTAGACTCAGACATTGTTAGTAAGATACGGCTGCCGACTATTTCACTCCCATCATTTGATGGAAACTACTTAAAATGGTTAGAGTTTCGTGACACTTTCGAAGCCATGATCCATGTAAATGAGTCTATACCTGACATAAATAAATATCATTATTTACGATCCTCTTTAGAGGGTGGTGCCAGTGTCGTAATAAAGTCGCTTGAGTTTACCGCTGAGAATTACAAAAAGGCGTGGGAATTGTTGTGTGAACGATATAATAATAAAAATCTACTTATAAATAATCACATGAAGGCATTATTTAACATAGATCAACAAACTCGTGAATCCCATAGGTCACTTCGATTTCTTATTGATCACGTTTCAAAAAACTTAAGTGCCCTTAAATCATTAGGCCGCCCGACTGATTCATGGGATGACGTAATCATTTACCTAGTGGCTAGTAAATTAGATCCCATGACGTCAAGAAAGTGGGAAGAATTTAAAGCTAATTTAACTGACTTGCCGGGATTATCCGAATTTTTGAAATTTTTGCGAGGTCGGGCGGACGTACTCGAAACCATGGTAGCTTGCAGGAGTGACAAACAAACAGACAATAAATACCTTCATCAAATACAGCCTAAGGCTACTAAGGCGTTTGTCACTGCTTTATCTACCTCGCGCAAGCAAACATATAATGCGCCAACGTGTCCCGTATGTACCGGCGCACATAGGATATCGGAATGCGTCAAGTTCAAGGATATGAGCCTCGAAAGTAGGTCAAGTGAAGTCTTAAAGTTACATCTTTGCTTGAACTGCTTGAGGCGTGGTCACAATGCCAATCAATGTCGTCTCGGGTTTTGTCAAGTCTGTAAGGCAAAACATAACACATTATTGCATAATTATAATACTTCTATACCTACTCAAACAGACAACAAAACAGCTGGGCCGCCGGCGCCCGTCTTTAGCGCTATCAGCGCGTGCGCTGCGACAATAGGTAAACGTAAACAAATATTATTAGGCACAGCGTTTGTTAAAATTACAAACCAAAAAAACAATCGTACACGCGTAGTTAGATGTGTATTGGATGCGGGTTCGCAAAGCAGTTTTTTGAGTGAAAGAATGAAAACTAAGTTAGGTTTTCCTAATAATCATAAGCAGTTTAATGTAACTGGCATAAATAAGTTACCATTAACTGTATCGGATAGATGTGAACTCACTTTAAGGTCATTATCGAGTTCATACACCGAAAATATTAGTTGTTTAGTAGTGCAACATGTTACGGACAACTTACCTAATCATTATTTCAATGCTTCAGAATTGAACATACCTACTAATATACAACTGTCGGATCCCGAATTCTTTCGTCCCTCTGAAGTTGACCTGCTACTCGGTGCTGACGTTTTCTTCGACATACTAACGTCGGAAAAAATAAAATTGGGTGATAAAGGGCCTTTTCTTCATTCTTCAAAAATAGGCTGGTTTGTAGTGGGGCCATTAGGTAACTTCAATCTTGATGGGGACACGACAGTTCATTGTAATTTCACTAAACAAATTGCACAGGATCTCACACGGTTTTGGGAACTTGAAGAAATTCCATAACCAAATATTACTAAAAACGATGAAAATAATGTTTGCGAGAATCATTTTTTAGAAAACACGCGACGTTTAGATAACGGTAGATTTTTGATTAAAATGCCGCTAAGTGAAAACCCGGAATCATCTCTCGGTGATTCATTTAATATGGCCAAAAAACGGTTCTTAAATCTTAAAACCAAATTACATAAAAATCCAGTTCTTAAAGTACAATACTGTGATTTTATAAAAGAATACGAAGAATTAGGTCACTTAAACAAAATTGACAAACCTGAGTTCGGTTATTTTACCCCGCATCATGCGGTTATTCGTGATAGCGAAACCACAAAATTACGGGTAGTTTTTGATTGTAGTGCAAAAACGACATCCCAAAAATCGTTAAACGATATCCAGCACGTAGGACCGGTTATACAGGATGATATTTTTAGTATCCTGATCCGGTTTAGACAACATAATTTTGTTTTGTCCGGCGACAAAAAAATGCGATCCGTCGCTGAATATCATATTCTCATAAGACCACATTCGTAAAACACCACATTCGCAAAACACGATATTCGTAAAACATCATATTCTCATAACATCATATTCTCAAAATATCACGATCTTATAAGATCACATTCGCAAAATACAACATTCTCTAAGCATCATATTTTCAAAATAGGTCAAAAAGTACACTGGACACCAAAAGTAATACCAAATGCTACGTTATGCACCAGTACAAATGGTAAAATCTACATAAGAAACCTCTTTGTCTCATACTGGCCAGCGAATTATTAATTCCTCTTATGAGTAATAATGACAATGTCATCGTTTAGTCACATTTTATTTCAATATATTGTAATAATGGATCAACCCAGTTGCAGTAAAAGTGAAATTCAATTTATAAAAAGCCAGAAAAATAAACCAGTATTACTACATGGAGGATATAGGTATAATTTTTATTTAAAAAATAAGTGTGGAACGACGAATTGGCGGTGTTCGAAGCAAAAAGATTGCCGCACCTCCATAACACTAACTACCAATAATGAGATCACGAGACCCGCTCAGCACACCTGTGATACTCCAAATTTATTACATAATGTAATAGACAAAGTTATGGACGATTGCAAAAAAGAGGTATGCAATAACTTTGAGTCAGTACAAAAAATTTTTGAAAGCCATTTCATGAACCATGATTTTAAGAGTCAAGAGCATGAAATGCCATTGTTTTCATCCAAGAAGGATACTCTTTATAGAGCCCGTAAAAATTTTTTAAACATGAACAGTTTAAAAGCAACTTACTCGAAAAATGTAAAACTGCCACATAGTTTTTTTTTTTTTTTTTTTCCTCCCATTTGGCAGGGAACTTGGCTCGCACTTCTGTGCATTTGCCAGCGTCAAGTTTTATTTTTGGCATTTGAACTTTGAATGACACAAAGTAAAGTTAGGGAAACAATTTATCGCGAAAAGGCAATTTCACGGAATTTGGAACAAAGTTAACAGGATCAGGAATGTGTATATATTATAATACTTACATACATAACATTAAATATTTTGATTAAATAGCAGGCACGTAAATATTAATATTTATATAAATATTTATACAGTTTAAAGGCGAATGTTATTATTATGAATAAAATTCGAAAGAACACTATATATGGAGGGGTTAGAAGAAAAAAGAAGAGACTTTATGGAAGTGGGGAAAGGAACACGGAGTGATATCAAGTCATTATAAAAGGAAGTACGGTCATGAATCGGACAGGAAAGGAATATGTGGTTCAGATCCCCAAAGTCATATCCACATTCACTTTGAGGACTATCTATAATATGAAATCGTGCCAGATGTGCTGGACACGTGGTGTGACCTAACCTCATTCTTATTAGAATGGTTGACGCAATCTTGCCAAGTTTGAGGACAGAGAACCAAGGTTTACGAGGAATTTTCGGTTGTATACTAAAGTAGTATTTCCCTTTTGAACGGACACTTTCTTCCCAAACTCTATCCCAGGAATCCCCAAGATAAAGTCTAGGGAGAGTAGCCAAGTCCTGAGTATAATTTTTAAACGGAACAGTATCACCACACACCACAGCCTCATTGGCAAGTCTGTCAGCTCTTTCATTACCACTTATTCCACAATGGCTCGGAATCCAGATAAAAAGTACAGAAAAGCCCTTCATAACACAGTCAAAAAGTTTACTCCTAATATGCGCTATAAGAGGGAATGGTGGTTTAGACTTAAAAGGATATCTCAAGAGCGCCTGAAGGGCACTCATGGAGTCGGTTAAAATTAAACTATTTTTAAGTTTTAAAAGTAAGACATATTCCAGAGCCTTCAGGATGCCAAGACATTCCCCAGTGAAAACTGTTGCTTCAGGTGGACACTTTACTTTCTGAACGATATTATATATATATATTCCTACGCCCACAAAATTATCAGATTCATGCTTGGATGCATCAGTGAAAATACGGTGCCACTCAGGCCAATTTTGTTCAACAATGAAATTAAAATGGGGGTTAGCATTATTTTTATCAATATCTAAAATGTATTTAATAGATGGCTCATGGATTAAGGATTCGAATTTATTATTAAACAAATCAAGTTTTGAAGATCGATGTGTCGGGGCATTAAATGATTTAAATCGAATATAACTTTTAACTAAACAAGGAAGAGATTTGTGATTCCAGTAATTTGATGACTCAATAAGATCAGCAAGTATCTGAAGTTTTTGAATTAAATGGCTATTAGAAAACTGTAAAACACGGAAAAACAATCGATCAGCTAAAAATTGACGTCTCAGTCTAAGAGGAGGTTCACTGCATTCGGTTTGTAATGCATTAATAGGACTAGATTTCATAGCACCTGTGATTATTCTCAAGGACTTTGATTGGATGGAATCCAATCTCCTAAGGGCACTCACGTTACAAGGCTCCAATAAGAAGATTCCATAGTCAAGAACACTTCGAACTAGAGCATTGTAAAGAAGTTTTAAGGAAAACGGATGCGCACCCCACCAAACACCTGATAGGCATCTCATCAAATTGAGAAGTTTTTGACATTTATTTACCACATAATCACAGTGAGGAACACCTGTAAGTTTAGAGTCCAAAATAATACCCAAAAACTTGACCTGTTTTTTAACTGGTATTTCGTTATGATCGAAATCTATAGCTATTGGGATGGGAATACGTTGTCGAGTAAATAAGACTAATGAACTCTTACTCGCAGATACACTCAGGCCATTTTTGTCCATCCAGATTTTTAAATAATCAAGAGAGTTAGATAGCTGAGAACACAGAGAACTTGCTGAATTTCCAATAGCGTATAAAACTAAGTCATCTGCATATTGTAGGATATTTGATGTATTTTGAAGTGAAGAATCTAAATCAGACGTATACAAATTAAATAATATAGGGCTTAGAACTGAACCCTGCGGGAGACCTTTCCATACTAGTCTACTTTCATCCTGTGTTTGATCTAATTTTATTGTTCTACCTGAAAGGAGGTTAATTGTAAAGCAAACCAAAATTTCAGGGATGCGAAGTATATCTAGTTTTTGTTTAAGGACATTTAGAAGAACATTATCATATGCTGATTCTATATCTAAAAAAATTGCAATTACAGATTTGTTTTCTGAAAATGCAACTCTAATATCAGTTACCAAGGTAGCCACACTATCTAACGTACTCCTGCCTTTCCTAAATCCAAACTGAGATTCTGGTAAAATTCCACGGTGTTCAGCTATCCATTCAAGGCGATTTTTAACTAGGTTTTCAGCTACTTTTGCAATTACGGGTGACAAAGCTATTGGTCGATAAGATGAAGGTTCTGATGGTGTTTTCCCCGGTTTCAGAATGGGAATAACAGTTTGGGACTTCCATGTTGGAGGAATATTACCCGACATCATAATCTTGTTAATTAAGTTCAAATAATATTCAAGTGAGGTTTGATTTAAATTAGCCAGGAATGAATACGGAATGCCGTCATCACCTGGAGCAGAGTCTTGAACCGATGATAATACGCCCTGTAATTCTTGCATTGTAAAGGGAGAATTTAGTAGAGTTTGGTTCTGAGAGATAGAAGAAGGAATGTTGTTATAAATAAGGTCATGTTCTGGAACAAATGGTGGAGCTAAACGATTAAGAAAAGAGTTCTTCAGAATAGGGGGAATGCCAGAAATATTAGAATTAGTAACACCGTTTCTAAACCTTCTTATGTTTTGCCAGATAATAGAAGGATTTACATTGGGGGTAATGGAAAGGCAAAATTTTTTCCATCCTTCAAATTTCTTTTCTTTGAATAATTTACGAGCTTTCGCTATAGCATCAGTTACAATTTCAAAATTATATACGGACATATTATTTTTATATTTTTTTTCAGCTTCCTTTCTAGCTTTTACCATTCGCGAGCATTCACTGTCCCACCATGGAGGGGAAGGAACTCTACCATTGGTTGAAGTTTTTACAGGGAAGGTTTCATCTGCAGCTTGTATAAGTACGTTTGTGAAAATATTATTACAATCGATAAGTTCGTGTGATAAATTATTTTGTAAATTAGAAAGTTTAAACTCTACAAGAGTTTTAAACTTATCCCATAACCCATCTTTATTAAGTTTGTACTTCATACGAGGTTGCCTTGAAGGATTAGGAGAACTGCTAGGACGAGTGGGCGTTATAAAAATTGGGAAATGGTCACTTCCATAAGAAGATGGTAAAGTGCACCACGCAAGAGATGAAGCGAAATTAGGGGTACATATGGAAAGGTCTATTGCACTAACATTTTCATTTGGCCCTGTACGACGAGTTGGGGACCCGGAGTTTAACACACAAAGGTTATGTTGGTCAAATATATCTAATAATATGTCACCACTATATGATGAAAGAGTACAACCCCAAGAAATATGGTGAGAGTTGAAATCACCTAAAATTATGAAAGGACGAGGAAGTAGAGAAACGAGATTGTTGAACTGTTGAAGAGTTGAAGAAGAGGGGGAAGGAATGTATATTGAAACAATACAAGTATTATTTATTTGTGCAGCTACTACGGAAAAATTATTAACTGTTGGAAGAGATAGGGGACAGTAAGAGACAGTGTTTCTAATGAGTAGAGCAGTCCCACCATACCCATCAGACCTGTCATCTCTTAGACAAGAAAAACCACTGATTTTGAAGATGGAACCTGGTTTTAACCAGGTTTCTGAGATTGCAAACAAAGAAGCTTTATATTTATTTATCAAGTAAATAATTTCGTTTTTTTTAGAAACTGCACTTCTACAGTTCCATTGTATTATGTTCTGAGTTTGTAGTAACATTATTAACAGGTTGAGGGTTTTTATACATATCGACTATAAGGGCAACGTTGGTCGGTATTTTTATATTAGATTGAGTTAGTGTTTGGATGAGAATTTGGATTATATCTGATGTTGACATCAATGTAGGATTTGCGGAATTGGTGTTAAAGGCACAGCCATTTTGTGACGTTGGTAACCTGTATTCGTTAACTAATTGTTGATGTTGTTCTCGGTCGTAGCCTTTACCTAATTTGGAGGGAGAGCGACGATTGATATACACTGTTTTTTTATGTGAAGTGTGTGAAGGAGAATTTTGTGTATGAGAAGACTGCGAATTTCGGTAAGCGTAAGTAGTAACCGGAGTACTAGCTACATTGGCATAAGAATTATAAATAGGTGCAATCATTTTAGAAACTTCGCCATATGAAATACATTTTTCTGCCATAACACTCTTAATTTCTTTTTGGCGCAAAAATTCAGGACACAATTTAGAAGTCGCAAAGTGTTTAGCAGAGCAGTAGCAGCAAGATATATTGTCCTCCTCAACATCACAAGTATCACCAGTATGTTCCTGACCACACTTGTAACATTTAGGTTTGGATCGACACTGAATTTTTGTATGTCCAAAGCGACAACAATTATAACATTGGATAGTGGGGTACACATACATCTCTACAGGTAATGAGTTGTAGCACATGAATATACGTGGAGGAAGAACTTGACCATCCAGCGTAATCACTATACTCTGCGTTGGTTTCCAAACAGGAGACCCTTCTACGATAGTCTTATAGTTTATTCTCCTAACTTTAATAATTTTGCCACAGTTATCGGGTACTGAAGCATTTTCGATGATTTCTTCGGGTGACCATTCCGATGGAACACCACGAACAAGTCCCATTCGTGTTAATTGAAATGTTGGTATAAATGCTTTTAAATTATTTTTTGATAACTCACTATTTAAAATAAATGAATTCGCATCATGAAAATTTGAGAACACTAAAGTAATTCTATTTCTACCAATTTTCTTAACGGATCCTTCCACAATGTTGTGAATGGCATTGGTCTTGAGAAACCTGCCAAATGTGACCGGGTGTAAGCTGATACTATCATTGGGCGACTTAACTTCTTTTTGGACGTGTATAACAAACGGGCCTATGTCATTGTCCTCATACTTGGTCCTACCAACTCCAGATACTGAACCCTGGGGGGCCGAACCACTACTCGGTGTGACTTTATGATTAATATGTTCAACCGGGCTAACAGTAGGAGTAGAATCACTATTCTCACTATTATCTGCACTAGCACAGCAGCAACCTTTGCTCCCATCAACAGCCTGACTGTGCTTCCTTTTCTTTTTATTGCATACTTTGCATAATTTATGTAGTCTGGTTCTTTTATGACCACGTTGTGCACTGGGACCATCCGTTTCCATCCCAGATTCATTCGATACTACTGTTACAAAATTAGCAGCCGGGGGTACAAAGACCCCCGGGTCCGCCAAGTCAGGCGGCTCGTTCATGAAAATTTTTAAAACAACTTACCAAATCAGGTAAACTATACACTAACACTAATATATATACACTAAATGTGAATAATATTTACAATATAATACAAAACTGATCCTTTTATAATGAAAAATCAAAATTAAAAATTTTATCCAGAAAAAATGCACCGGTACGCTTGAAGTTTCCCGCGCTTTTCCGCCACATAGTTTGGTTCAAGATTTTATTTTTATACGACGACTATTATTTGACCAACAGAATAATAATATTTTCAGTCCTAACACGTTCAGAGTTACGAGAATATTTAAAAACCACCAAAATCTTATATGGCGACGGTACTTTTAAAATTGTACCAGCTCCTTATTATCAAATGTATAGTTTACATGTAGATGTAGCACGGAATGATGATATGGTGAACTTTATACCCTTAATCTTTGCTCTCTTACCCAATACCCAATAAAAAACAGTGTACATACAAGAGGTTGTTTTTAATACTAAAGCAACAATTTGGATTAAAAATAAATATGTACAAATGCGACTATGAGTTAGCAGTAATAAAAGCAGTACAAGAGGTTTTTCCACGTATAGCAGTTAAAGGTTGCTACTATCATTTTTGTAAAGCCGTGTTCAAAATGAGCAAAAACTTAAATCTTAAAGAACCTGAAGATCAAAAAATAGCAAAATACTGTTCACTCCTGCCTTTACTGCCTTCTAAATTGATGCCGGAAGTCTTTAACACCATCATTGAAATATCATCACAACGCGTCTACAAATTTCTAGATTACTTCAACAGTCAATGGATGAAAAAGATAAGTAGTGACATATTAGGCTGCCATGGCCAAAAGAATCGAACAACAAATGGTGTTGAGGGTTGGCATCACCGAATCAACACAAGAATTCCATCAAAACCCAGTATGTACCAGTTCATTTCACTGCTAAAAAAGGAAGCCAAATTGCAATATGCAAAATTAAAAAGAAGTGATTTACATTGCACTGATGTAAAACGAAATAGAAAAGTAATTGAAAAAAATAAAAAAATAATAAGTATAATCAATGATTGTGTTAAGAAAAAAATATGCATTGAAGTGTGTTTGAAACACTTATGTGCAATTAGTACCATGATATCACAATAAAAGACTAAGAAATAAATACATAATAAGAACTAAAAATAATTTATCGGTATAGAATTTAATTTTTGTTTTGTATAAGAGATAATTTCATTTTTGTATTGTTACACCCGTTTTTAAATAAAAATTAAAACATCAGAGACTAGTTTGAATGGCACTGTACTTTGAATGTGGTATCATAAGAATGTAGTGTTTTGCGAATGTGGTCTTATAAGATCATGATATTTTGAGAATATGATGTTATGAGAATATGATGTTTTACGAATATCGTGTTTTGCGAATGTGGTGTTTTACGAATGTGGTCTTATGAGAATATGATATTCAGCGACGGATCGAAAAAATGTACCGGCAGATTATAGTGGACGAATCGCAGCGTCATCTACAATTAATCCTTTGGAGGGACGAAAAATCCAAACCGCTGGATGTACTTAGGCTAAATACTCTAACGTATGGAACGAGTTCCGCGCCGTTTGTTAGTTCAAGATGCATTTTACAGTTAGCCCATGAATGTGCAGACAAAATGGTATCTGAAATAATACAACATGATTTTTATTACGATGATTTTCTTAGCGGCGCTGAAAGTGAAGGCGACTTAAAACATATTTACGAAAGGGTTAGGGATACACTTGCCTCAGCTTGCTTTCCTATTCATAAATTTCGTACAAATTGTCCACAAATTTTCACTGATGACTGTACCTTGACTCAGTCATTGGACTTAAATAGACAGGCTAGCGTTTTGGGTTTAATATGGTCCCCTGATAGTGATAACTTACAGTTCACTGTAAAACTAGAGAAAAATACTTGTATCATAACAAAGCGAGTAATTTTGTCTAACACTTGTAAAATATTTGACCCACTGGGATTGCTCAGTGCATGCACAATCAAACTCAAAATACTGCTTCAAAAATTATGGGTTCTTAAATTATCATGGGACGAAGAAGTACCATTGGAGATAAGAAAAATTTGGTTTAAATTCTTATCGAACGTGCATGTATTGGCAAGCCTTAAGGTCTCTAGACACGTTTTGCGTCCCAGTCCAACATCAGTTCATATGCATGTCTTTGTGGATGCGTCCCAAGCCGCTTATGCAGCTTGTATCTACCTGCGGTCGGAGGATGGCGCTGGCAACGTCTCAATTAACCTTTTGTGTTCCAAAACACGTATTGCGCCTCTTCAATTTTTATCAATCCCGAGGCTTGAACTTTCTGGAGCGTTGTTAGGCGCGCGCTTAGCTGCCAAGGTCACAAGCGCCCTGCGCTGTTCTGTTGATCGTAGGGTATTCTGGACTGATAGTTCCGTTGTATTGGGTTGGATTCGAAACAAATCTAAGCTGTTTAAGGCTTTCGTATCGAATCGTGTCAATGACATACATGAGTTGACTACGAGCGCCTCCTGGAGGCATGTGCCGACATCATTAAACCCGGCAGACTTAGCCTCACGGGGAGTCGAACCCGCTCGGCTGCCAGACTTGAGCTTATGGTGGCATGGGCCATCTTTTTTACAACAAGACGAGTGTCATTGGCCGCAAAACATCGGTTCTGTAAATAATACTTTACCTGAAATGAAAGAACGAAGTGATTGCTCAATTGTAGCCATGATAAACATTGAGCAGTCACCCTTGATAAGGTTCGAAAATTATTCCAAGGTTAACAAATTAAAAAGAATTGTCGCTTATATCTTTCGCTTTATTAATAACTGTAAAAACCCTAGAACTAAAACAAAAGGAATTTTACAATTAGAGGAAATAAAAAATGCATTATCTTATCTAATAAAACTAGCACAAAAACAAACTTATTCTACTGAACTATCTACACTTTTAGAGGGTAAAAACCTAAAAAATAATTCTTACCTATTACAATTATCAATCTTTGTTGATGGTGACGGCATCATTAGAGTAGGTGGTCGCTTGCAAAATGCTAATTGCAACTATGACAGAAAACACCCGATTCTATTGGATGGTAAACATCATTTCACACGACTCTTGATGGAAGGTGAACACCTACGTCTACTTCATGCTGGCCCTCAGTTGCTCCTTAGCTCCATACGTGGCGAGTTCTGGCCGGTAGGAGGCAGAGCTCTAGCGCGAAATATTGTTGGGAAATGCGTTACGTGCGTACGTCTTCGAGGCAAGGCTATGGAGCCACTGATGGGCAACTTACCAACAGACAGGGTAACACAATTTCATCCCTTCCAGGTGTGTGGCCTTGACTTTGCGGGAGCATTCTTAATTTCCAGTAAAAAGGGAAAGGGTAACCGCATAACAAAATGCTACTTAAATATTTTTGTTTGCTTTGCAACCAAGGCCGTTCACCTGGAAGCAGTCAGCGAGCTTAGCACAAATGCCTTCATTCTTAGCCTGCGTCGTTTTGTAGGGCGTAGGGGGAGACCGCATGCGGTTTATTGCGACAATGGCACTAACTTTGTTGGGGCAAATAACGAGTTGGGTAGAATGCTAAGATCCGCTCAAAACTCGATTTATGACTATGGCAATGACGAACATATAAAATTTATCTTTTCTCCACCTTATTCTCCCACTTTCGGTGGAATTTGGGAAGCGGCTGTCAAATCTGCCAAATTCCACTTAAAGCGAATTATGGGTAATGCGAGTCTGACGTTCGACGAGTTGAGCACTTTATTTACACAAATTGAGGCAATCCTCAACTCCCGACCCCTCACTCCTTTCTCATCTGACCCAACTGATCTTTCCCCTCTGACTCCAGGGCACTTTCTGGTGGGGCGGCCCTTGACATCGCTGCTGTCACCCCCCATTTGTCTTAAAAACCCTGATAGGTACCAGAGGGTTGAGCAGCTGCGCCAGCACTTTTGGAACAGATGGCGGAACGAGTACTTAGCCGAATTACAGCAACGTTCAAAATGGCGTCAGAAGCAGAAGGAGCTCAAGGTTGGGGACTTGGTCGTCTTCAAGGAAGAGAACACACCCCCACTTAAATGGAGGCTTGCGAGAGTCCTGAAGCTGTATCCAGGGACTGATGGAGTCTGCAGAGTCGCAGATTTTACGACGCAGAAGGCTGTCGTTAGACGAGCACTCAACCGAGTGTGCCCCTTGCCCAGCACAGAGGATCTTGAAAGCAGCAGCTTTCAAGGGGGGCAGGATGTTAACGCCCCAGCGTCCAACTAGCCCTAGAGGGGTGAGGGGGACATCATGACGTCACGAGCCTCGCGAGTGCGGCCGGCGGTCCGCGCGCAACACACTGCATCTAACCTCCGTCTCAAACATACATTTAACCTATAACTTTGTAAAGGTTCAAATAAATTATTAGTTATACATGAAGCAGGAGTTTTCTTGAAGAGACAACCCCTCAGCTGAGCTGTGCTTAAGTAACAGCTTCGACACTTATAATTATAAGCTTAATACTTATGTACTTTTTTTTGTAAATCCATCCATATTATGCCGGCGCCTCACATTCACACCCAATTCGTTGTCCAAGTCCGATCTACATATTGGTGTATTGGATCCAAGACTATAATTTGTAGCCAATATACTCAATGTGAGGCGCCGGTATAATATGGATGTATTTACAAAAAAAGTACATAAGTATCAAGTTTAGTTTTGAGCTATCAGATTACCGGAATATATAATAGGTCTTTACCTATGAAATTGCCGTTTTGTATGCAATAAGTGAAAGTACTTATTTTTTCAAACTTTTTTATTTCTGTTATTCGAAGTAATCAACCATGCAATGGACGCATCTTTGCCAACGCATTGGTAGTTTATTGATGCCTTTCTTGTAAAAACTTTTTATAAAAAAAAAACCGACTTCCAAAAAACATCCAACGAAAACTCTCTGCCAAAAAAACACTTAAAAGCGTAAAATAAACTGGTTCTTCATAAATTGCCTATACCTAATTCATTATTAGGCAATTTATGAAGAACCAGTTTATTTTACGCTTTTAAGTGTTTTTTTGGCAGAGAGTTTTCGTTGGATGTTTTTTGGAAGTCGGTTTTTTTTTATAAAAAGTTTTTACAAGAAAGGCATCAATAAACTACCAATGCGTTGGCAAAGATGCGTCCATTGCATGGTTGATTACTTCGAATAACAGAAATAAAAAAGTTTGAAAAAAACTGGTTCTTCATAAATTGCCTATACCTAATTCATTATTAGGCAATTTATGAAGAACCAGTTTATTTTACGCTTTTAAGTGTTTTTTTGGCAGAGAGTTTTCGTTGGATGTTTTTTGGAAGTCGGTTTTTTTTTTTTTATAAAAAGTTTTTATTTTTCAGTTTTTAGTGCAAACAATCGTGGGGCCGTTCAAGTATTACGTAAACACTATAGGGGGGCGGGGGGGTCTTGACTTTGCTTATTTTTGATGACATGGGCGGCGGGGGGTCTAGATTGTGATTACGTCAGTAGTATTATAACATGCGCCAAAATAACATGCTGATGATGCCCTTTACTTATGGAAGTTAACAATTGTTATAATTTAGTAAAAAATATATTAAGTCTGCCTGCCGGTATCCTATATATGCAAATTATTACAATTTTATAGTCAACTAACTTAATTGCACAACATTCAAAATCATTTTCTATTGACATCATTGAGACTTCTGGCAGCTCTTTCCATGTATGACCATTTCTTACCAGAAGGCACGACCCACCTCTCTTGCTATTTTTCCTACTATAACAAGCTGCTAGAGTATAGTTCGGTATATATAGATGAGTTTCATGACCTGACAGCATAAAGTGCTCAGTAATACATAACACATCAATTATTATTTGCTTGTTTTCTAAAAGTTCATTTAGGCAAATGGTTAACATATCAGATTTGTTTATTAGGCCAGCAATATTTTGATGAAGTACAAATAAATATTTATTGTTGACGAAAAAAAATTGAATTATTACAATAGTCTACAGAGTTTTGTATATCACTACTATTAGGTATCATAGTTGTCTGTTTAGGTGGAACAGGTTTAGCACAAAACTTGTTGAAGTAGTATGGAATGGTACCAGGCTTCAATTGGCTATTCTTACTGCATTTATTACTTTGTATTTGTTTATATTCCTTGTTATAATTAGGTATAGACTTATTGAATGTACTTAAATTATTTATGTATTTTTTTAGATTATAGAATATATTAGCCACAGCTCTGTGATTTATTCTCCCTGTGTATTGGGAGAACATGTCATAAGTATAGTTCAGGCGTTTGTTAGTGTCAAATGTAAATGCGTATTCATAATTATTATTACTTTTGAACATCAGTCTGTTAAACGCTTCAATTCTTTTATTAAACAAAGTAACATTATAACTGAGTTTAAAATTTGGGGAACACAGAATTACATTTGTGTGTGAAATTTTTTCAAGTTTATATTTAATGTGGTTTACTAAGTCTACATAGTTTTTTGAAACTAAAAAGTCTTTTTCACCCAATAATATAATACAGTAGTCATGTGTAGAGAAGTTTGAAAGTTTTTGTTCAATAGTGCTGATCATCTCAACTATACCCGCATTTGGTAGACAATAATGGCATATTTCAGCAGAGGGAAAATTTATTTCAGCATTAAGCAGTATTTGTTTACTATTGTTGTCACTAATTATACATATTTTGTTGAAAAATGAAGTACTCAATTTATTAATAGCGTAGTCTGTTAATTCACTTTGCTGCAAGGGTGTGGCAGTGCCATCTGTCGTGGAGTTTTGATACTTTGTATGAATATCACTTATCGTACACGTAGTAAGTAATAGTTATATGAATAGCGCGCGGTAATTCCCCTATTCAGTTCTAAGCGAGTATGCATCATTTATGGGAATCCCCAAAAATGTGTTTCATTTTAAACATTGACAATGTGTAGGTTGCCATAATTATGTGTAAAAAAGTAAATAAATACTGCTGACGTAATCACAATCTAGACCCCCCCGCCCCCCATGTCATCAAAAATAAGCAAAGTCAAGACCCCCCGCCCCCCTATAGTGTTTACGTAATACTTGAACGGCCCCACGATTGTTTGCACTAAAAACTGAAAAATAAAAACTTTTTATAAAAAAAAAAAAAACCGACTTCCAAAAAACATCCAACGAAAACTCTCTGCCAAAAAAACACTTAAAAGCGTAAAATAAACTGGTTCTTCATAAATTGCCTAATAATGAATTAGGTATAGGCAATTTATTTATATTTACTATAAAATTGTAATAATTTGCATATATAGGATACCGGCAGGCAGACTTAATATATTTTTTACTAAATTAGAACAATTGTTAACTTCCATAAGTAAAGGGCATCATCAGCATGTTATTTTGGCGGGTGACATTAACATTGATGTTTTAAAAAAAACCATGTCACACTTCAACTTAAATATCTACTGCAAAGCTTTAATCTATCATTATCTAAACCAGCCAACGAGGTTGAAAAGTCAGACTTGCTTGGATAACATTGCTCATGATTTCCCAAGAGGATGTAAAATGGAGGTGATAGAGTTTGCACTCTCTAACCATACTGCACAGTTGCTGAAAACCCCCATAGTTAAAAATTGTATTCTTCATTATTGGCATTCTCTTCAAAGGGATTATTCAAATGAAAATAAAAAAAAAATTAGAAACTGCCTTAGTAACTTAAGTTTCTCTGATGTCTATGAAAGAAGTGGGCCAAATGAAGCATATAATTATTTTATTGAAATCTTTAGGTTATTTTATGACTTATGTTTTCCTATAAAACTCTGCACTACTAAAGTCAGTAAAAAATATAAATGGATATCACGTGGGATTAAAAGGTGTAGTTTAAAAAAAAGGGAACTACTTTGGAAAGTTAGACTTAAGCCTACAATAAGTAATAAACTAAAGTACAAAGAATATACAAAACGATTTAAAAAAATTATAAATTTAACAAAACGGTCGCAAAATGAATATTACATTAAAAATTCTTCCAATAAAAATAAAGCAACATGGCAAATAATAAATAAATCTAAATTAAATATCCCTAATGATAATATAAATAAAATTGTAATAAATGGTAAAATATTTACTGATCCTAGCATCATAGCAAATAAATTTAATGATTATTTTATAGATAAAATTATACCAGTACCAGAATCTGGCAAAAATCCAACTAAATTAATACCAAGTAACCCACATTCAATGTATTTGATCCCAAGCATACCAAATGACATAGTCAACATTATTAATAATCTAAAAAACAAAAATAGTGTAGGCTATGACGAAATATCTACAAAAATTATAAAGTCTGTGAGTGACATAATAAGTGAACCCTTAAGTTTTATTTTAAATCTGTGTATTAGTCATGGTGTCTTTCCTGAAAAGCTCAAGGTATCTATCGTCAAGCCTTTATTCAAGAAAGACAATAAGGATTTCATGCACAATTATAGACCTATTTCACTTTTGCCAATTTTTTCTAAAATTTTTGAGAAATATATATATGATAAAATATACTCATTTCTTGAAAAAAATACTATTCTGTGTAATGAACAAAAAGGGTTCCGCAAAAATAAATCCATAAACATGGCTATATATGATTTTCTGAATGTAGTTATATCACATATTGACAAAAGGACTCAGACTTGTGCAGTGTTATGTGACATGACTCAAGCATTTGATCGTGTAGATCATGATATCTTGTTGGCAAAACTTTACACTTATGGCATAAGAGGTAACGTGTATAATTTAATAAAAACCTATCTGATAAATAGAAAGCAGTTTACAACAATTAAAAAAATTAATCTAAATACAAAACGGGAGAATACTTATTTATCCAAAGAGCGTAACATATCATTCGGAGTACCGCAGGGTAGTGTATTGGGCCCTTTGCTATTTATTATATATATAAACGACTTACCTAAAGCTATAGAACACCCATTGACATTGTTTGCGGATGATAGTACGGTAACCATAGCGTGCGATACTCAAGAATCTTATGAATCCGAAATAAATAACACTCTAACCTCTATGATATGTTGGTTAGACAATAACAATTTAAAAATCAATTTAGCCAAAACACAAGTAATGCACTTTAGTCAGAGGCAATCAACTAGTTTGCATAAAATTAATATTATATATCAGGACACTAAAATCAGTGATACTAATAAAGCGAAATTTCTTGGCTTAGTGGTTGATAATCAACTAAATTGGAAGGCTCACGTAGAAGCTTTATGCAAAAGAGTGAGTAGTTCCTCCTATGCTCTTTATAAGCTGGCTCATATAGTTAACACCGAAGCACTAATTACTGCTTATCATGGCACTGTCGCATCCGTGCTAAGATATGGTCTTATTTTTTTGGGTTAATCCCCGCTTAAAGAAATCGCCTTCAAATGTCAAAAGAGATGTATCAGGGCTATGTTTGGGCTTCAGACAACCGATAGCTGTAGACCCTATTTTATAAAACATCAAATTCTAACACTTCCATCTCTATATATATTTGAGGTCGCATCATTTGTAAAGAGGCATCCTCATTTATTTCCTACCTTATCGAACACCGTTGTACGCAATAGGCGAAAAGATACCATAAGTATACGCAGAGCTAACACATCTCTCATGCAGAAGAGTGTTTTTTGTTTAGCCCCAAAAATATTTAATAAATTTCCTGAAGGATTTAAACAGTTGAATATAATTAGTTTTAAGAAGAACCTAAAGAAACTACTCTCTGAGAAATGTTATTATGATATTAATGACTTTTTAGATGATAGCCTCTAAGTTTAGACAATAAGATTTTTATTATTTGTTTTAAAATTTGTACGCCACATGTGGCCGAATATGCTGTGATCCATAATGTATATTTTAAGAACTTGTACCTACCATATTCATGCAAATAAATGTATTGTATTGTATTGTATTTGTTTTCCGTTAATCTATTGTTTCGTTAAGGCTGACAATTTGACGCACGCAAAATGTAAGCTTAAAATACAATACGTTGATACTCTTTCACCAAAGTTGAATTGTATCATATGAAAATGTCGTTTCAAATAGACAAATACAAGTTATACCAAAAAACTATAGCAAGTTTTAAAAAATGTCATATAACTACGAAAGTACAAAATGTGCAGAAATCAGTTAGCCTTTTTTTGCGGAAATCCCCTCGGATACCACAAACTGGTGGCTATGTCGGACTCGAACCAACTAAAAACCGCACACCGTTTCGGGTACTAGAAGCCGGGGAACCAGGTGCACTCTCGGAAGGAAATCCCTGGAACCCCAACGTACATCGGGCCATCTACGGTTTGTAGAGGGCCCCCTCCTGTGTAGAACCTTGATGCTCCTTTTCTATTTAGAAAAGGGCGCGAGCACTATGTAGAACTCGCGCCACCACCCCGGCCTGCTTCTGCTAGGGAGACCGGTGGCGTCACCTGTCACTCCAGGCTTGCGCTTATGGAGGACGGAGATCGTTTTGCGATCTCCGGCGCCCGAGTCGACTGCGGCGGTACCTGGCCCGTTCCCGGGCCTGGCGGAAAGGAAGAATTTTAAACCTCTCCCGGTCCCGCACCGCCATCTTCTTGGCTAGCATAACTTGCTCGCTCCGCCACATGGCCGCAATCATGTAAGCGAGCAAGAGAACCCCCCCTCCAATGGCCGCCACGAGATCACGCCTTGGCTCGCACCACGCCGGACATTCTGCCAGCGTGTGGAGTGCACGGTCCACGGTCTGGCCATCGCAGTGGTGGTACTCAGACGTTGGCTCTGGCGGATGAGGGAGAACTTCCAACCCCAGCTCTTGCAGCTTGGAGACTGTCTGTTGCGCAGTATGGGGTCGCGCGTTGTCGTGAAGCAGCTGCAAGAGCTGGGGTTGGAAGCTCTCCCTCATCCGCCATACTCACCAGACCTTGCACCTACCGACTATTACTTTTTCCAAAATGTAGACAACTTTTTAGTGGGTAAAAAATTCAATTCCCGAGAGGCAGTACAAAATGCCTTTGAAGAGTTTGTTGCCTCCCGTCCAGCTGATTTTTACAAGAAGGGCATCAATAAACTGCCAATGCGTTGGCAAAGATGCGTCGATTGCATGGGTGATTACTTCGAATAACAGAAATAAAAAAGTTTGAAAAAATAAGTGAAGTAATGAAATTGCCGTTTTGTATGCAATAAGTGAAAGTACTTATTGCATACAAAACGGCAATTTCATAGGTAAAGACCTATTATATATCCTCTTTTTTAATATTAGCTTAAAATTTCTTTGATACGTAGGTTATCGACACGGTAAATACAAACTATTTAATATCCAGCTGGACGCGGGCGTTCGATCTCGCTGCCCTTCGCACAATGCGCGCCTTCAACCTTTCTACCGAGTCAAAAAGCAAGTAAAATCGAAACCTAGTCAAAATAATCGAAACCTTACATTGTATATATTATACCTATGCATGAATAATGTAAAAGGGATATGAATACGAAAATGCCAAGCTTCATAGAAAAAATATGTACTTATAAAAAAATATTTATTCATAATAAATCCACATAAAATAATATATTATTACTTATTTTAAAATATCCCTACGTTCCCTACCTCCTCCACCATTGTATATAATAAATTAAAATATATGAATTAGAAATTCAAAAACATTGACCTGATTCTTCAAATGTAATTAACACTTTTTGTTCAAGGACGGAGTTAATGAGTATTAATGTGCCTCTGGAAAACATACAGCATTGTCTATGAAGAAGCAGTGTATACTTAGCTCTGAGTGCGGTGTCTATGGTTAAGTTTCCTTTAAACTACGCCAGATGGCAACACTGTCCACCAGCAAGGCGAACGTCGCTCAGTTGGATTTTCATAGCGTTGTGTACTTTCGCCGTGTGCGGTCGAAATCTTAGGATACTCCTTCGGTTTTGTCAAAAGTTTAAAATCATCTGTAGAGATGACAAAACGTTACATTAGTCCATATTGCAAACAATTTTTATTTTTGCAATCGTTAAATCGTAATAGTAGGGTACTCGGTAATGAATTTTACCCACTTTAATAACGACGACGGGGCACCTGCTGCCCCTCACCCGTCCTCAACGGACCCTGTGGAGCACGAACAACCCTCTTTTCAAGGGGGTGAGCAGTCTCCGAGTAGCAGCTCGTCGAATAGCGAGACTGAGTTGCAGGAACCAGCGAGGAAGAAACGGAAACTAAACACGCAGGTATCGGTCGATTCTCGGATCGACACGTTACAGAACCAGGTCAGTGCCCTTGCTATTTTTTTAATGCATCAACAATGTTCCTAATCCGAATGCATATGACAACAACATAACTGTGTCGAGTGCTACCGTCAGTTATGATTTTTTAACCGACTTCCAAAGGGAGGAGGTTCTCAATTTCATCGGTATTTTTTTAACAAATCCATCGATTCAATGTCCACAGACATTAAATTCAGGGTTATTTAAAACCGATTTTGATGAGAGAAACGTTCAGTCAGCCTGTGACCACGGCCGGTGCAACCTGGTCGAAACGTCAGGCAAATCAGATGTATGTAATACCTTTTAATAAGTGATCGCGTTAATTCCCGTAAAAATAATATAATTATATCATGGAACGCGAAAGTTTAAAAAAAAAAAAAAAAAAAAAAAGTTCTAAAGCCAGCTAATGAGAAACTGTTACTCCAACTAATAAAATTACAACAGTTCAACACTGAAACGTGGCAACATATTCGTTACAAGAAAGCTTTGGTTGACATGTTCGCGTCTCCTTTGCTAGTTAAAAATTAATAACGAAATGTGTAGTAACATAGCATACACTGTAACAAAGGCAAAGATTTCTTGGCTTCGACAGAAGAAATCATGGCCGCAACTACCTACGCTTTGTTACAGCAAAGGGAACTATTGCAATCAGGCTTGCAAACTAAAACAACTGGGCTCGTAGTAACCCTCATGAGCTAAAATCAGATACAAAACTGTAATACGTATCTTTTAAATCATTTGAACAAACTTTGCAGATAGTTTGTGGTAGAAGAGCTGGATGTGCCGAAATAAGGCAAAAAAGATTGATTTCGGAAATCCCCAACAAAAATATACAAAACGCTCTTAATAACGTACCTACCCCCGGTGAAGAATTTTTATTTGATAAAACAAAACTCGCATCGTTAATTCATTCACTTGGGGTCCTCATTTTCGATTAGAAACGAATGTAAAAAGCCAATACCTTCTACTTCTAATATTAGTTCACAAACTCAAACAAAAGTAATTTTTCAAATACCTACAATAAAAATCAAGGTAAACAGACTTACAAAGGAAAAAGTGATAACCTTAAACCATGAGATTTGTCCTTTTGTAACAGACTGAAAAATACTATTCAACACACTTCAGTGGGGGTTGCTTGACACTGTTCGAACACCGTTGGCGGGCAATGGGTGCCAACATGTTTATAATAGCTGCAATCAGCGGTTTTCGAATACCTTTCTATCAGAAACCTCTCTTAATGCCAAAAACGTGTCATGGTATATAATATGCTACCAAACCATCCCCTGCTACGTCTCAAATAGTACAGGAAATTTTGGGCCAGAAAATGCTACAGCCAGTATCCAATATAAGCTTCATTTAGAAACTGTTTCTTCGAAAAAAAAGCGATGGGACAATGCGACCAATCTTTCGAGACCTAAACAATTAAGTTTGTAAAACCTAAGCCTTTTCAGCTGATATTCCACGGTTCCATACCAGATTTTCTCCAACAGGGAGACTGGATGATAAAAGTATTTTCGTATTTTCATTTAGCAGCTGGGATGGCCATTGACCATTCTCAAGGGTGAGTTAAGAGTAACAGTTATACGTAATGACTTGCTTTACTTGCCGGCTCGGCCTGTCTTCAGTACCTCACCTGTTTTCTGTCGTAACACGTTGGGTCGCGGAGACCCTACGTGCACAAGGATGTCGAGTTCTAGTGTATCTAGACGACATCCTGCTAGCCAATCAAAACCAAACCAAGTTATGTCATCAGGCTTCGGAAGCCGTGAGGCACTTGGAATACCTGGGGTGACAAATCAATTATCAGCAGTTCATACTAACACCTAACCAAGGCTTCATCTAACCGAGACGTTAGACAGGACAGATCTTAAGAAAAACCTCCGAGAACTACAAAGTCTACTGAACTTTGCAAATTTCGTCATACCCCGAGGCAGACTGCACTGTCGCAGAATGCTAATTTTTCTACGACGACGACCTCGTCAAAAACAGCTTGTCCCCCAGGTTGTGTACCAAGAGATGATGTAGTGGCGCGGAGCTACACATCACAAGGTACCGATTCACGAGAAGCCTGCCACCCTTTTCCTAGCGACAGACGCTTCGGACACGGGTTGGGGCGCTCATATGGGTGACAATTTTGCGTCGGGCACTTGGTCACCCTCCTAAAGGAAATGGCACTGCAACAAAAAAGAGCTGTATGACTTCTGAGAAGTCTCATGTGCTGATTCAATCCGACAATCACACTCTGATCGAGTACATACGGAAAGAACGAAATCACTCTCCTTACTGGCATTTTTCAACTATTTCAAATAACGGACAAACACCAGATAACCTTATCCGCGCATTATGTGCCGGGCAAGTACAATAGAATAGCCGTCAGGTTATTACCAAGAAAACAGCCAGCAGAATGGCATCTCCTACCTCAAGGGACTGCGGAAGTCTTTCGAACATGGGGGAGACCAAAAATCGATCTGTTTTGCATCCGGGAAAAGTGCGGTAGTGCAGACGTACGTATCGATAGACTGCAGGGATCATTTAGCAGTATACACGGATACCTTCAGCAGGACGTAGAATTACCAACTAGCAGGGGTGTTTCCACCACCCACTCTTTTGCCCAAATTACTGACTCATCGGAACAGTTCCACAGGAACTTATCTAGTTGTGGCTCCGGAGTGGCGTCGAGCGTTCTGGCTACAAGGTTTGAAAATCAGAGCCCTCTAACAACCGTATCAACTGCCGAATCTTTCAAGGACCTGCACGGGTCCGTTCACGTGTGGATCGACGCGGATCCACACGCTAACCCTTAAAGTTTGGAAGATTGGGGGTGGGGCTCCCAAATAAAAGTACTCCTGAAAAGTAGCTGGCGACAGTCTAGTTTATCAACTTACCAGCTCTAAGATTTCCTGGTGCTCTAGCTACCAAATAAATTTAAAATACCTCAACCTACGGACATTGCAAGATTTATAATTTATCTATTTCTTCAAGGAAAGTTATCTTGCAGCACAATTCTTATACATAAATCAGCAGTTTTAATTTTTTGTTACCCTCACGTAGGCAGTCAACAGCAAACATTTTCTAATTTCATAATTAAAGCCATAGAAGTCGCAATACCAAATGAAATAAAGAAGTCGGGTATATGGGAATAGTTTTAGATTGGATTGCTTCCCACCCTCCTAGAGATAGGTACTCTAGAGATTTGACATATCGCGTAGAACGGCAACTGTTTTATTACTAGCATCCGATCGTAGGGTTCACGATCTTACATTACTTCAAAATATGAAGTGATAGTTTTTATGATAACGGTCATGAAGTATTTCTATTACCTTCCTTCGGATCTGAAACTGACACCCACAAGTATCGCCAATCAGCATAGAAGCTTTCTAAGCATAACGACAGTAATATATGTTCGGTTACTCTAGTGACACTTTTAATAAAAATGAAGTGATAGAAGAACTGGAGATAATAATTTAAACAATCTTTTTGTCACGGTTGGTGGTAAAATAAAACCTGCATTACGTACTATGTACGTGTCTACGTAAGTAACTATGTCATTGGGAACTGGGTAAGAACGGTTCTTCGTGACAGTGGAATTTCCGCTCCTCCCGGTAGCTGCAGGTCAGCCGTGGCCTCATTAGGGTTTAGTTAATCAATCAATAGATGAGAATTTAGCGGGTTAACTGGAAATCTTCGAATACCTTTTTTTAAACATTATTGTCGCGAAATTGAGCTCTCAAGGGAAAATCAGTTTTCATCTTTTAATTCTTTTAAGCCGCGTTATATTGGTTTAAAATAAATTTTAGATTTTATTTCTTAATTTGATCGTTAATTAAATAATATAAAACGGTTATGTTATGTATTCACTAATGAATAAACTATAGATGACTAGTCTTTATGAATTATCAAGAGTAGAGACAAGTCTTGTTTTTTATGTGTGGGAAAATAAAAGTAATAAAATTAAATGAAAACTAAAGTAACTTTTATTTACTAGTTCATATCTCAGAATGGATGTTCTGAGCTTCGTTGTTATAATCATCATAGCGTTGTGTTTTTAGTTTTATGCTTTTCACCAGCAGATAACAAACACGTCTTCATAGACAATGCTGTATGTTTTCCAGAGGCACATTAATATGACGGTTTTACACAAAAATAAAACCGATATTATGTGCCGAGACGGAAAACATACAGCATTGCAAGAAGATCTTCCTGGTGAAGACTACTATGAAAATCCAACTGAGCGACGTTCGCCTTGCTGGTGGACAGTGTTGCCATCTGGCGTAGTTTAAAGGAAACTTAACCATAGACACCGCACTCAGAGCTAAGTATACACTGCTTCTTCATAGACAATGCTGTATGTTTTCCGTCTCGGCACATAATATCGGTTTTATTTTTGTGTAAAACCGTCATATTATAATATTTTATCCATGAAAATGGATGTACATAATAAATTACACAAACGTATAAATTCAATGTTTGATCCAATAGCTTATTACAACATTAGTTAGTTTTGACTCCTGGGTCATTGGCTGTGAACGGGTTGAAATCACCAAGACGTACCATCTCTAGAGAGACGTCCCACAGTTTCTTAGCGTCTTCGTCTCGCGCCGCTGTCGCCATGGGAGCCGTAACTACACAATCACTGTAAATTACAAACAAAATAAAGATAAATAAATAATATTGAATCTATATATTTTTTTTATTTATTTAATCTTCCTGCAATTACATTGCATAAGGCGGACTTAATGCCACAGGCATTATCTTCCAGTCGACCTTTGGGTGGTACAGAGCTGTGTGTAGCAGGTGTATTATTGAAGCAAATGAGAGTTATTGTTCAGTTTACGTAAAGCTGTTATTATATAACATAAATACAATCATCATATACATACATATATAAGATATGGGATAAATACATACATACATATTTACATACATAAGCGATGATAAATGGACAGATAAATTATTGCGATGGCTCCGTCAACAGTCAAGGTAGTGATTGCGCACTCTAATTTTGAAGGTTAATCGGCTGGTACACGACCCAATATCTAAGGGGAGGGCGTTCCAGAGATTTACGGCTTGGACGGTGAAGGAAGAATGAATAATTCAGGAGGAATGTGAAGGACAAAGAAGGAGGAGATTATCGGAGGAGCGAAGATGTCTGTCATGGTTAGAGCAGAGATATTGTAAGTGGGGTGTTAAGTAAGTTGGTGAGTTAGGAGAGTGGAGAAGAGAGTGCAACGTGGTCAACGCCCGTAAATTACGGCGCTGTCTTATTGGTAACCATGACAGTTCCGTCCGATAAGCAGATACATGATCGTATTTTCGTAAGTTGAATATGAATCGAATGCAATTGTTGAGAAGCCGGTCTAGTTTATTGTGGAGATCTGCATTCAGGTCGAGGTAACACACATCACCATAGTCGATCACTGGGAAAATTAAAGTCTGCACTAGCATGGTCTTAGTTTTTATTGGGAGAAAATTAATTAGTCGATAGAGGCCACGCAGAATATTCGTGACCTTTTGACTGACGTTGGAAACCTGAGTTTGCCAATTTAGGGTTGTGTATATGTGCAGACCGAGGTCCTTGACCTCGATTGACTAACGGGCAATACTTCAAAAATGATATTTGAGATGGCGTCATAGTCAATTCTACATATCATTCTTGGGCTCCCTATGAAGATCGCCTGACATTTGGACGGGTTGACGCTTATGCCGAACTTGCTGGACCAGTTTTTTATGGCGTCCAGGTCGTGGTTGATGCTGTTGATTGCTTCGTCCATGTTTTCTACCCTCGCATGTGAGTAGATCTGTAGGTCGTCTGCATACAGATGATACGAACACTGAAGTTTGTGAGTTACGAAGCCTATAAATAGCGAAAAGAGAAGTGGAGAAAGAATGCCGCCTTGGGGAACACCAGAGTCAAGTTCGGCCCATAGCGACGCCGATTCATCAGTGCGCACAGACTGCTGGCGTCCCCGAAGATAGGATGAGAACCATTCCAGTGCATCGTCGGAAATCATGATGTGGGAAAGTATTGTAATGTCATGGTTCACTGCGTTGAAGGCGTTAGAAAAGTCAATTAAAGCTAGTACGGTTATTTTTCCTTCCTCCATTGCCGCCTTAACGTCAAGTGTCACCTTGAGTAAAGCTGTCCCTGTACTATGTCCAGGTCGGAATCCTGACTGGTACACATTGAGCAATTTGTTCTGAAAAATGAATTGAGATAGCTGCTTATGTACGCAGGCTTCAAGGACTTTGGATAGGAATGGGAGTATGGATATTGAGCGAAAATGGGTGGGGAGAGAGGGGCTAGATACTTTGGCCAATGGACGTACATAAGCTTTGCGCCATAAGGAAGGGAAACAGTTGGAGTCCAAAGAATAATTAATAATGTGTGTTATGGCGGGAAAGAGTTGATCCAGGATAGTGGTTACCATAAGACGACTAATGTCATTGTTACCTATGGCTTTAGATTTATGGACATTACAAATCGTTTGACTTCCTCAGCTGCAACCGGAGAAAAATCGAAGGGGTTTATTTTAGGTCTAGGTAGTCGGGCCACATAATCGATGGTTTCGGCTTAGCTTTGATGATCCAAAATAGTGGGAGTGGTGAAATGACGGTTGATATCATCTAAAGCAATGCTCGTTGGGGGATACATGTGGCGTTCACTACCAATACCAAGACTCCTAAGAAACTTCCAGATATCGGCAGGAGAAGATGTAGAGATGTTGTCGAGAATATAGCGGCGTTTAGCATTACGTATCACCTACCTATCATTGTACCTGTTTCTAGCGGTTTTTTAAGCAAGCCAGGAATCATCACTTCGTGTTCTTTTAAAACGCCGGAAAGCCCCATCCCTCCTTCGCATTGCGGTGCGGATGCTGTCCGTCA
Source organism: Diaphora mendica (assembly GCA_949125395.1). Taxonomy (NCBI): domain Eukaryota; kingdom Metazoa; phylum Arthropoda; class Insecta; order Lepidoptera; family Erebidae; genus Diaphora; species Diaphora mendica. Next base: position 22,398,685 of record OX421314.1, read on the forward strand.
ACCACGGTGTAGGCGAATGTTTTAGTTTGACATTCCTTAACGGCGCGTGGACGTCGTATTATGTCGTAAAGGTGCAAGATATTTTCGTTCAGTATTTGAACCTTTTTGTCGATGGTGATTGCTGCCGCTAAGATTTCCCAGTTGATGTGTGAAGCGTCTTCCCGAAAAATTGTTTAGGTCCATGCGTCCAAAACAACGTCTGGACATCATTTTTGGCTTAGGCTTTGGCGCTTTAATCCTGTAAGAAGAGTAAATTAGGTCGTGATGTGAGAAACCAGGTGCTGGGTACTGGCCGTGCGATGAAACCTTCTCAGGAGACGAAGTGAATATAAGGTCAAGCAAGGTATCTTCTCCATTTAGGTTGTGGTGTGTGGCATGAAAGCGGTAAACTATGCAGAGAAGTAGATTCTAGTATGCCCAATAATTTACGACAGCGGGGAGAGTTGTGAGACAGGAGATCAGTATTAAAATCTCCCATGATGATGTGATGTTCGTAATCAGACCCTAGAGATTCTAAAACCGATTCGAATGCGGTGAAGTAATCAATGGCTGGGGGACAGTATACGACACCTAGGATGAGTTTAGCTCCTCTGACGCAAACCTCCAAGAAGAGATATTCGGCGGCTGAGTCAGGCGGTGATATGAAGGCAATGTTGTAGGTAAAGTCGGCGCGTAGATATATCGCAACGCCCCCGCCTCTTTTGTTCAATCTGGCGTTTCTAATGAGGATAAGGCCTGGAAAAGGGTAAGAGGTGGAGGGTAGTTGAGGTTTAAGCCAAGTCTCAGAAACCAGAACGGCGTCCACAGAAGAATCGCTGAAAGTTTCCCGTAAGTCACTGTAGTGACTGGGTATGCTTTGAGCATTTATGTGACAGATATTAAGCATACCATGACACTCTCGGTTAAAAGCGCTGCATAACATATCCCCGAGGGTTTCAATTATAAGGGTGATATCCAATTTTTATAATTATATATATATATATATATATATATATATATCACGAAACAATCAAATATTTAAAGTAAGATACAGCAATTCAGTACTCACGTCAATGCACCACCCGTCGGCTTACACTAGTGTTTTAAGAAAAAAATATGGCAAGAACAATACAAGTTATTATACAATAATCTAAAATGGCAAAGGAAAAAAAGTACAACAATCGTCAAGGTTAGTTTTAAAGGTACCTAAGTAAAATAATAATAAAATACAGAGGCATCGATGGGTAATACGAGAGTATGCGCAAGCACAGACCGCATATATATACTGTCTAAATATCATTTTCTTTTTAAAATAAGTTGGCAACACTACAGTCCATTGGTTCTACACTATTTCTTTAGTATTAATTTAGTACAATAAAATATTGTATCTGTGAAGACGTATTGCAAGTGTTTTAATTCAAAAGCGTATAGATAAAGACCTTATTCCCTCAAACATATGGTCCATTTTCGAACCGGATTTTATTAGTTGCACCGGCGATCGCTGTATCGAGAGAACATTGAGAACAATAGCATTCCTGAGCGGATTATCTTGCTGCTAACATCAAGTATTTTATGCAAATCAATAGCAAAATAATAATTCAAGTTTTTATCTATGTTGCTTTGATTTCGAGGATTCAACGTTTTTACACGTACGTATTGTGCCTACCTTCAACATGAAAATGTTAGTGGTATATCAGAAAGAATTACTAGAAAACTTAAAGAAAGCTGAAAGAAACTTTAAAAAAACGCCTAAAGACCGTAATAAACAATCATATTTGGAAACTAGACTAGAGAATTTGGAGCAATTATGGATAAGTTTCAGGGATGGACACAAAACTATCATTGTCAAGGTAACACCTACCGAAAAGGACGATGCGTATTTCACTGCAAGTATGTATGAGGAGTTTGAAGAATTATATGTATCATACAAAACTCTTTTAAAGGAGAACATACAGCTGTTTCTGATATCATCAACAAGTGAAAAATCATCCGTGGTACCAAAATTAAGTAGTGGACACGCGGTAAGCGAGTGCGAAGTTAAGTTACCGCGCATACAGTTACCTACATTTAGCGGTAGATATGTCGAGTGGCAAACGTTTTATGATATGTTTTATTCTCTTATTCACACAAATAACAAGTTATCACCTGTACAAAAATTACAATATTTAAAAAATAATTTGTCAGGAGAACCGGAATGTTTATTACGTAAGTTTTCAACAACTGATGCTAACTACCAAGATGCTTGGAATCAATTATTAAAACGTTATAATAACAAGCGTTATAATTGTAATGAAGTGTTAAAAGTATTATATTCACAAAAACAAATTATTTGTGAGTCAGCTAGTGCTATAAAAGAAATATTAGACACTACAACAACTTGTTTACAGTCTTTGCGTAATATGGAAATTAATATTGATAATTCAGATGTGTTTATTGTGTATTTTGTTATCTCAAATTTAGATCCTGAATCCATTAAGCAGTGGGAATGTCAGCTTAGTAAAACTAATGATGTGTTACCCACTTGGTCTCAATTGTCGGAATTCCTTGAATGCAGGCATAGATCGTTGGAAATGATTGGCACTAATGCCTCAAATAAGGTACGTACACCACCGAAGTTTTACATTAAACCAAAACAAAAATCATTTCATGGGTCAGTTAACAACAGTAAACATAATTATTCTATAAGTAGTATTAAATGTAGTATGTGTAACGGGGAGCACTATTTATACCACTGTAAAGAATTTTCTCAACTTAATGTAAAAGATAGACAGGATTATATACAAAAAAATAATTTATGTTTTAATTGTTTTTCTCCATCACATCCAGTTATGAAATGTCGTAACTCTTCGAGTTGTAGAAGATGTGGAAGGAGGCACCACTCTTTATTGCATCTAGAAAGGGAGTTGAGCAATAATACAAAGGGAGACAGTGAGTTAGCCCAAACTGTAAGTACGCCTACTCAAGTAACTTTTCAAGTAGAGGTTTAGAACCCAGTAATGTTTTGTTAGCTACCGTATCAGTATGGGCATATAACATGCAAGGTTACAAGCAACCATTGCGAGGGTTACTAGACCAAGGTTCACAGGCGTCTTTTATAAGTGAATCGGTTGTACAATTACTGGGGTTGACACAAAGACATGTAAGTGGTACAGTCTCTGGTATAGGTAATGGTGGCCACACCAATATTAAGCATATGGTATCACTTCATATCGACTCACGCCATAACCCAAGAGTTTTATTAAAAGTGAATGCGTATGTTTTGAGATCGGTAACGTCATTAATTCCATCAACGAAGTTACACACACCTGATTGGCTCTATTTGGATAAAATTCAACTAGCTGATCCAGGTTATGCCACACCAGGAAGAATAGATATTCTTCTCGGAGCTGAAATATACAGCGAGATATTATTGGATGGAATTATACGTCATAATCAATTATTGGCACAAAACACTACCTTAGGTTGGGTATTATCTGGGAGGGTGTCAAATAATTCAAGATCGGGTAATGTCATTAACATGCATTTACACTTAGGTGGAGATCAGCTTCTTAGAAAATTCTGGGAAATGGAAAATGAGCCAAACTGCATACAGAAGAAGATGTCAAAGATAGAAGAAAGGTGTGAAGAATTTTACGACAGGACAACTACACGAGATGAAGAAGGGAGATTCATTGTTAAATTACCATTCGATAAGGAAGATCCAGAGTGTCAGTATGGGAAATCAATAGCTATAGCAACAAGAAGATGGGAGTTTTTAGAGAAGAAATTACAAAAGGATCCTTCATTAAAGGAAGAATATCATAAGGTGCTGGGAGAATATATTTCAATGAATCATATGGAATCAATCAAAGAAGAGGATATTGATAACCCTAAGGCAGTTTATTTACCACACCATCCTGTTGTCAGGGCGGATAAAGATACTACTAAGGTACGTGTGGTTTTTGACGGTTCTTGCAAAGGAGTTAATAATGTTTCTCTTAATGATAACCTTTTGGTTGGTCCAAAATTACAACAGGACTTGAGACATATACTAATAAGGTGGCGAATGCATAGGATTTGTATCGTTACAGACATCGTGAAGATGTATAGAATGGTACGAGTCTCTAATGAAGATATGGAATACCAAAGAATCGTGTGGAGACAAAAAATCAATGAGCCACTTAAGCATTACAAGCTTTTACGATTAACCTTTGGTACAGCATGTGCACCATATTTAGCCATCAAGACAGTTCAAAAGTTAGCAGATGTAGAACAATCTAGATTTCCTTTAGCAGCTGAGATAGCAAAGAGAGACTATTACGTTGATGACTTAATGTCAGGATCTGACACTTTAGAAAAAGCTAAAACTATATTTAACGACATGAATAACCTAATGAGTTGTGGAGGGTTCTGTCGATGATCGTACCAGCCAGCACGGTTATGAAGTTTCCATATTTGAATATTATAGAAGTCAACGTCAAGATAAACATGACGATCGTTTTTATTGTAGTTGTTCTGAATATGGTGCAGTGTATAACAAATGTATTTTGATTTAATAAAATTAGTGATCATCATTCAGATTCATTGTTTTATGTACAAATATACCCCTAACAAGTGGTAGCAGAAGCGTAACAAAGTGTAAAACTGTGAAAAGTTAAAAACACAATGTGATGGTAATTTTTTCCACGAAGTTGTAAATATTTGTATAAAATAAAAAGTTAAAACTAAAATAATGGCATCCGGCGGCGGCGTAAATAGCCGCACTTCGATAGAAACACTAACAATATCAAATTACGACACCTGGCATCTTCAAGCCCAGGCAGTCCTCATAAAAAATAACCTGTGGGACATCGTAAGTGGAACCAAAACCCTACCACCAGACGCAAATGCCACTACGACGGCACAATATAACAAGGAAGACTTGAAAGCCAAAGCTGAAATTATCCTGTTACTATCACCGTCAGAACTCAAGCAAATAAGAGGCTGCACAACGTCAAAGTCAGTATGGGATAGGTTACAAGCCACATACCAGAGTACAGGAACAGCCAGAAAGGCAACTCTATTAAAACATTTAGTACTCAAAAGATTAACCCAAGGCGAGGACATACGCGATCACCTAAATAATTTCTTGGATATCGCAGGAAAACTTAAAGATATGGACATAAAAATACCGGATGAGTTGCTAAGTATAATGATTCTATATAGCTTGCCCCCATCATACGAAAACTTTCGAATAGCTATAGAATCAAGGGACACGTTGCCAAACCCTGAAGACCTGAAAGTGAAAATATTTGAAGAGTCCCAGGCTAGAGACAACACCCAGCAACCAGAATCCAGTCCAATCGAAGCCCTGTATATAAAGAAAAAGAAATTCTGTAAAATATGTAACAAAAATTCACATAGTACAGAATCTTGTTGGTCCAAGAAGAAACACAACAGAACTCCTTCGAAAAGTGCAGACCAAAACGACAAAGACAATAAGAAAAATCAACAAAGTTGTAATGTCAGTCTAAATATAAATAATGTAAATATGTCAAAAACGACGTGGTGTCTAGACAGTGGCTGCACGTCACATATGACAAATAACAAACAATTATTTGAAAATATTTCCGAAGATGATGGTTATGTGAATTTGGCTTCAGAAGGCCAGAAAACCTCAATCAAAGGAAAAGGGACGGCACAAGTAACCTTAAATAAATATTCATGCAAGCTACATGAAACACTATATGTGCCAGACCTGTCTACAAACCTACTTTCAATTGGAAAAATCACTGACAAAGGCAATAAAGTTGTATTCGAAAAACACAAAGCCTACATTGTAAATCCTAATGGCGATATAACAGTGAAAGCACGTAGAACAGATGGCCTATATTTCATTCAAAATTATAATTCAAAAGAAGTTACAAACTCAGTAACAGTCGACTCCGAAATTATGACATGGCACAAAAAACTAGGTCACATCAATGAAAAAGATTTGAAAAAGATGGCCAAAGACCAAAAGTTACGAGGATTGAAGGACTTCAAGGATGAAAAATTGGGCACATGCGAGACGTGTATTAAGGGCAAAATGACCCAATTACCATTTCCAAAGAAAGATTGCATAACTAGCACTCAACCCCTGCAAATCATATACAGTGACGTCTGTGGCCCATTCGAAAATGAAACAGTGGCCGGATCAAAGTATTACGTTACATTTATTGACGATTATACGAGATACAGCTACGTCTACTTTATGAAGCAGAAGAACGAAGTGTTCAAACTATTCAAAGAATTCAAAGAAGAGGTTGAGAACTACCATAAATTAAAGATAAAAAATTTACAATCTGATAATGGGACGGAATATGTCAATAAAGATTTTAATCAGTACCTGAAGGATAACGGAATAAAGCGACGACTAAGCGCACCGTACACGCCTCAACAAAATGGCGTTGCTGAACGAAAGAACCGATCCCTACTAGACAAAGCTAGATGTTTGCTCATAGATGCAAACGCGCCCTTGAAAATGTGGGCTGAAGCTGTAAGTACTGTAAATTACCTTGTAAATAGAAGTCCAACCAAACTACTTAAAGGTAGTACACCATACGAGATGTGGGTGGGGAGGTCAGCCTCGGGAAACCATCTCCACGTGTTTGGAAGCAAAGCATTTGTTCTGCAGAAGACACGAAGAGGAAAGTTGTCACCTAAAACCACGACTGGTGTGTTCATGGGCTACGCGTCAAATGCTAAAAGTTATAGAATTTTCATTCCAGAGAAAAATGACGTGACTATAAGCAGAGACGTGAAGGTATTAAACGAAATGTACTACAATAATACAAACACAAACTACGACAGTCTTATCGAAAATGAAAATAAAGAAAAATTAACGAATGAGACAATAAGCAAGAAGTGTAATAATAATAACAAAAATTATAAGGGTAATGAAAGCAAGACAGAGATTGAATTTAAAACTGATCAGTGCCCTCATCTGAATGAAAGCGGAGATGGACAAAATAATGTAATTAACCCTTATGTAAATACAAGTCATGAAGAAATAAACCGTGATAACGAAAATGACCCAAATCTAAATAACACTATTTCTGAATTAAATGAAAGTGAAGATGAAGAGATTGAAATTGAATCAAGTCCTAATGTTCGTCCTCGAAGAATACGTAAACCGCCAGAATGGCTTAAAGACTATTATACTCCACTTGACAATAGCCTGAGCCTTAACGAGCCTGATGAATTTCAAGATGCTTCTATGATCGTACACAAACCTGAAAATGATGATGAAGATTACCATGATGCAATCAAATCTGAAATAAGAGCTCATATCAAAAATGGTACATGGCGGATAGTTGCAAAAGAAAATAACATGCGACTAATTGGACACAAAATGATTCTAAAAAAGAAAATTGGCCCAGATAATAACGAAATCAAAAAGGCCAGACTTGTCGCTCAAGGTTTCACACAGATACCTGGTGTGGATTTCAACGAAACTTTCGCACCTGTTGCAAAACTAAGTTCGATTCGAACAGTTGTTGGTATGTCACTAGAAGAAGACCTAAATCTTTCTCAAATGGATGTAACCACAGCATATCTAAATGGTGAGCTAGATGAGAAAATAACGATGAAAGTTCCAAAATATTTAGAAGAATATGTAACAGAAGTGATGATAGATGAGAGCGATAATGAAGATTTAACTGTATATAACAAAGCAAGAAAGATGCTAGAGAATATAAGGAAGATAAAAGGTGAAAAAGCCTGTCTTCTTCAGAAATCAATCTATGGCCTTAAGCAGTCAGGAAGGCAGTGGTTTAAAAAACTAGACACTGAACTTCGTAAGATTGGTTTTGAAACCACATCAGCCGATCCATGTGTGTACATATTGACGAAAGGAGGAGATAAAACTGTAATCACAATTTACGTTGATGATATTTTAATGGCGTACTCAAACCCAGAGACAACCAAGCTAATAAAAAATCAATTATCTAAACAATTTGAATTAAAAGATATGGGTAAACCAAAGAAACTCCTCGGTATCGAATTCAAGTACACAAATGAAGGTATCAAACTATGTCAAGAGACATATATTGAAAAAGCGCTCAAAACATTCGGTATGAGTGATTGCAAAGTCTCAAAGACTCCAATAGAACCTGGTATCTGCCTCGTGAAGAACCCCAAGAAAGGGGGGGAGAACCTACCGTATAAAAATCTTATTGGTACACTGATGTATCTTGCAGTTGCTACTCGGCCAGATATAATGTTTTCAGTAAGCTACCTATCACAATTCAATGATTATTACGGAGAGGAGCACTTCAAATGTGCAAAAAGAGTATTAAGATACTCAAAAGGAACTAAGAGCATGGGACTAAATTACAAAAAGACAAACAAAGATTTGATCGGAATGGCTGACGCAGATTGGGCCGCATCCAAAGATGATAGAAAATCCTTCTCAGTACACAAACAAAATATACAAACGTATACAATATTCAAATATAGTTTCACCTTCAGAAATTGATCAAAGTTTAGTAATATGTATCAAACAAGTTCAAGAAGACAATTTTAGTGAAGAAATTAAACAATTACAGATACAGAAATTGGTCCCTAAGAAGAGTAAACTCAGTACCTTTTGCCCCTTTTTAGATGAAAATGGTGTACTAAGAGTTGGTGGTCGTATTGAGCAGTCAAAGGTTAGATATGACACTAAACATCCCATAATTATGCCTGCTGAGAGTCATCTTACCAAGCTAATAATTACTGATGCTCATCTCAAGACCTTTCATGGCGGAACACAGGCTATGCTATGTTATTTACGAACAAAGTATTGGATACTACGAGCTAAGGATTTAGTAAAAAGTCACTATAAGGCGTGTGTTAGATGTATAAGGTACTCAAAAACCAGAAACAATCAATTAATGGGTCAAATCCCAGAAACAAGGTTAAAACCAACTAGACCTTTTAAATCATCTGGCTGTGACTACATGGGACCTATAAATGTAAGATTTTCGCCTGGCAGAGGATCCAAATCCTACAAAGGATATGTTTGTTTATTTATATGTTTAGTAACCAGAGCAATTCATTTAGATGTGGTGACAGATTTGACTTCTAAGGCATTCATTGCAGCTTTTAAGCGGTTTACAGCAAGAAGAGGTCATTGTGAGAACTTGTTTAGTGACAACGGCACGAATTTTGTCGGCGCTACCAAACAAATGCGCGAGATGTTTGATCGAGCTAAATCAAATGTACCCCGTGAAATTGAGGGCCTATTGAGCTTGGAGCATACAACATGGCATTTCATACCCCAACATGCACCTAACTTTGGCGGCCTCTGGGAGGCTGGCGTGCGTAGCGTTAAACATCATTTACGCAGGGTAGTCGGCGATACTACTCTCACCTACGAGGAGCTATCTACGGTCTTATCCCAGGTTGAAGCCTGTCTTAATTCGAGACCTATTACAGTTATGAGTGATGATCCTAGTGAGCCTCAGGCTTTAACTCCTGGTCATTTTTTAATAGGCGAACCGTTGATAGGTATCCCCGACGACGATTACTCTAACAGAAATATTATAGGGCTGGATAGATGGAGATTAACACAAAAAATTGTACATGACTTTTGGAAACGGTGGTATAAAGAGTATTTAGTTAACCTTAATCAAAGATACAAATGGAAAACTAAGCAATCTGAGCCTGAGGTGGGTGACGTGGTTCTTATAAAAGAGGACAATATGCCTCCTGCTAAATGGATAATGGGTAGAATTGTCAAAAAATATTATGGACCTGATAATCTATCTCGAGTAGTGTCTATTAAATGTAAAAATGGTGAAATTAAACGTCCTATGAGTAAAATTTGTATGTTACCAAGATAAATTCGTATCGCAAGTAGGTATACAGAATCAATTGTTCCTAAATATAATGTTATTTTTTAAGTTATCTATTTTGTTACAACATTATATACTAAGAGAGATTGTTAATCAATTTTTTAAACATAATGTATGTGTTCATAATGTTACTTAAACATTTATCTTGTTTTCTTTGCTTTGTAAAATCCGTTTGATATTTTTTTGTTTTGTTTATTTGTTAAAGTACTGCGTCCTTTGGTGGGCGGTATGTCTAAATATCATTTTCTTTTTAAAATAAGTTGGCAACACTACAGTCCATTGGTTCTACACTATTTCTTTAGTATTAATTTAGTACAATAAAATATTGTATCTGTGAAGACGTATTGCAAGTGTTTTAATTCAAAAGCGTATAGATAAAGACCTTATTCCCTCAAACATATACCTATATATAAAAATGAATTTATGTTTATTAGTCTCGCTAAAACACGAGAACGGCTGAACCCATTTGGTTAATTTTGAGAAATATTTGTAGGAGTCTAAGGAAGGTTCAAAAGGTGACCCAAAAAACATTCTCATTTTACGCGAAGTAACGGTTATGGAGCTAGTTTACATGTTAATAACTGTCTTGAGATTTACTGTTTTAATACTTGACATCGTATTTAAATATGTACTTTAATTTCGCTTGTTTAGTAAGTTCAAATCTTTACTCCATATAGACTCATCTATGTCTCTGAAAAACGCTTTTAAGTGTTTTTTTGGCAGAGAGTTTTCGTTGGATGTTTTTTTGGAAGTCGGTTTTTTTTTTTCGTCAAATCGAGACATATCCTGCGCCTTCTACAGATAATAGATAACCCTTCCCACTCCCTTCTCGACATCTTCTTGAATCACTCTATCTAATATATTTAATATATTTAAATAAAACCGCATCAAAATCCGTTGGGTAGTTTTAAAGATTTAAGGGATATAGGGACAGAGAAAGCGATTTTGTTTTATACTATGTAGTGATGATGATAACACGAAATGAACCAACGAGAACCAGCGATAGCGATGATGTCCGTTTCTCTGTCTCGTCACTGTGTCTCGGAATGCCATACCTGGCGAAGTATATTGTTATAAAATGTTAAAAACGATTAATCTGTCAGTGATATGTTTTTTTTATTCACCTGTAGTACAATCCAGTCTCATTAGCACACTTCTCGTCAACTGCGCAGTATATTGTAGTTTGCGCCCCAAGTTCGGTTGTCTTCATAAAGGGCCGTATCACAAAGCCTATTATCATCCGAGCACCCCTGAATAACGAATCGTCTAAATGACGACCTAAGTCGGTCTTAACCAGGCCTGGATGCAAGCTGTATGTCATGATGCCTTCTATGTTGTGTTCCTGCCAAAAAAAAAAACATTATTATCTTAAAAAATATTTGGATTAACTTTTAAAGCTTAGTTTTAAAGTGTTACTGACTTTATCAAACCCTAATTCGTTGTGAATTGTAATAAACTTTATTTACGCAGTAACTGATGTGCTTACGATATTGTATTGACATGCCTGACGTTCAACGTCAAGCATGTCCTGGCCTTGGTCACATACTGACTAGTCATCCTCAGACGTTGACTAGTCAGTATATGACCAAGGCCAGGGCAAACTGGCCGAACGTCAGACATTTCAAAGGTATTGTTTTGAATACATATCGTGAGCGCGTCAATATCCATAAATACAATTAAATACCCCTTTAAGGAACGCGACTGCTTAAACGTTAGTGTAATATACAATTTTTTAAGCTTAGAAGCGGTTTTTTTGTTCATATTTAATTGAGGCAAAATGATAAAATGATTTTTCAAATTGCTTCAATAATTACGCAGTTGATAGTTTTTATAAATGGGTTACAAAACTAGCGGGTTTCAGAGATTCCTACCTTAAGTTTCGCTGCTAGCTCTCTGGAAAATAATATGTTGGCTGATTTGCTTTGTGCGTACGCTTCAGCAGCTTTGTAAGTCCTCGTCTTATAATTCAAGTCATCAAAATGTACACCTGATCCTAAACAACATCACAATTGTACATACATAATTACTTGTATGATCGTCTCACTCACAAAGTCTTATACCTAAAAAGATTTGCACGTTCAGACTTATCCCTTCAACGTGCCCACCACTATAACTCCTGGATACCAGAATCAACAGCAACAACCCACGAACACATTGAGTTATGACACACGGGAAGCCCTAGAAAAGTAATGACTATCTTGGAACCCGTAACTAAAGAAAATTGAAGTAGTTCGATATTAGGTACTTGATTTATATACAGGGCCAACTTGATATAAGGCCGACGACGATACTAAAAAATAAATATTAATACTAACGTCTGTGCGCCCCCGATGAAACAGTGACTATCCTGGCTGGAGTGCTATTCCTAATGCGTGGTAGAAGTAACATAGTCAACAGAAAATGTCCCAAGTGATTAGTTCCAAATTGTGTTTCAAATCCATCCTCGGTTTCACTTTTAGGGCACATCATAACTCCAGCATTATTCACAAGTATGTTAATTTGTGGTTCTGTATCTAGAATATTTTGAGCGAATTCTCGCACTGACTTTAGTGAACTCAGATCACATTTTGCCAACACAATTTTGCCAGTCTCACTCAAATCCTTGCATTTCTGCTCAACATCAAGTTTCGCTTCTTCAGCTCTGTCTATTCTACGGCAAGCCATGATCACTTTAGCACCTGGAGATGAGGAAAAATTTATTCCTTGTAAATATTTTTCGGACATAATATGATACACAATACACAACGCAATCTGGCTTCACTGCACTGTGACAGACAAAAACACGCAAACTCCGAAACAAATATTTGTAGATCGTACACATTTGGTCTGACCCGGGAATTGAACCCGAGACCTCCAGGCATAGCGCCACCGAAACAGTTAATAATAAGTTAAAGACAATAACGGAAAAACTGGAACTTAAACTCGTTTCCGATGCATACTTCTGCATACTCCTCTTAGTGGATATTGCAAAAATTCTTTGAGAATAGTTCCTTTTTTCTTATAAAGATACAACCGTTTATTTCTCCCTTAGGTCTTGTAAACTTTGACTGACTCCACAGTTGGCGTCGACGTTTCAGCGACAATGGCCACCAGAAGAGGCAGTTTTAGTGGTGGCCGATGGGACATTATTTTTAAATTTCTGAAGAATTTTAAAGAAATGTACTTAATGTAATAAATAAAACCTTATTTCCAAGGACCACTACCACCGAGGGGGCTTCACACAACACAGCAAAGTAGAAAGCGTAGTGTGATATGACTTCATTTCCATAAAAATATTTTTTATTCTTAGGAATCTTGGGTTACGGATTATGTGAGGCTCCTGCACGAGCGATGCCCCGGTGGTTGGCTTGTTCGCCACCCCCGAAGACCGCCTCTGGGTGGCGGTTGGGAACAATCGTTAAATTTCACATCAATGACCACCTTCAAACCTTCAAGAAAAGAGCGTACTCCCTCTTAAAAGGCCGACAACGCACTTGTGACGCCTCTGGTATTGCGGGTGTCCATAGGCAGCGGTAATCGCTTACCATCACGTCTGCTCGTTTGCCCCCTATTACATAAAAAAAACCCACTGGTGGCAGGTTTAGCGGTGGTTTTGGGGAATTAGGTTTTATTGATTACTAGATTTTGCCTAGCCCCGGGCTGGGCGTAATTTGGGGCAGACGCCTTCGAAGAACCCAGTCGTACCCCACGTTCCACTGGAGTAGTCTAGGACAGACCCCTCCGGAACGCCGCACGACATGGGTCGCCGTCTCAAGACGCCCTCTCGGTCCTCGTACACGACGGTACGCTCCTCTAAATTGTCTGCCTCCAGCCGCCTCGGGTACTCTGGCACCCCGTGGTACTGGAGTTCTTCCCTGATGCAGCTAAATGGCAGACTATTAAATGCGTTGGCGATGTCTAATGACACCGCTAAAGGTATAGTCCACCACTACAATAATAATCAATAGGACAAATTACGATGTTAGTATCGCAAATTAACTTGAATTTTCTTTCCGTGTACCTACCTATTTACATAAAAGTAATGAGTCCTTCTCATCACATATTTTGCGCTATTTCAAAATAATATTTGTAACCATGCTAATAATAACTAATTTTGGCGGAACCCTGACGACTATCCTACGGAACCCCTAGGTTCCGCGGAACCCAGTTTGGGAATCCCTGGTCTAGAAATGAAATCATTTATTCTGCAATTAGGTTACATGAACACTTTTGCAAGTTAAACTTTTTTTGAGCAGATGAGTTCGGCCTTTCCTAACTGGACTAGCCCTGAGAAGAAAGGAGGAAACAAACTCAGGGATCACAGTCTCTTTTAAAGTCCAGACAATATGCAAAAGACATTATTTCAATAAAAGAAATGCGATAATTACAATTTGAGTCACAATTACAATAATCAGTAAAGATGATAATTTTAAAAAAATGACAACAATAGCATTAATTTAAAATGAATTTGTTTCAAACTATAAATTATCGTCACATCAAAATAAATTTAAACATTAAAAATAAACAGCATGTGTAGAATGGGCAGCTTAATCCCAGGCGGTTTTATCATCAAGATATTCTGCTATCGTGTAATACCCCTTTGCGGATAACTTAGATTTTATGGTATTCTTAAATTTCTTTAATGGCAAATTCCTAATATCAATAGGGAGTTTATTGTAAAAGCGTATACATTGGCCCATGAACGAGTTGCCTACTCTGTGGAGACGAGTGACGTGAACACTAGAGTCTAGATGATGGCTATATCTAATGTACATGAGGACTGTTATTATTATTGCAGTTTGTTATATATTTTTATAAATCATCTATACTAATATTATAAACGCGAAAGTTTGTAAGTATGGATGGATGTTTGTTACTCTTTCACGCAAAAACTACTGAACGGATTTGGATGAAACTTTACAGTAATATAGCTTATACATCAGAATAACATAGGCTACTATTTGCCACGCTAACCGATATATACGCGGGCGGATCGGCGGGCAACCACTAGTTGTAAATAAAATAAAGGTGTTAAGATAATTTTGTAAAGTAGTTTTTTTATGGATAAAAAATGTATACCCTAATAATTATTATCTTTATAACTCGAATAGAACTTGAAGTTATTTTTTTTTATATTAAGGATCTTTGTTCCTATCTGGTCTCCCACGACACCACAATTTTTTTAATTAAGAAATATTAAATGCCTACCAACAAACAGTTACTGTTGTGTCATTTATAAAATCTGAAAATTTAAAAGTATATTGTATTTATGTTTGTTTAATAACTTTTATTTCTTAGAACTTTATCCTCAATCTTTTAGCTCTTTGAGCTGCATTTTATTAACACAAATATTAAATCTGTTATACAGGCTAAGCTAAATAGACCCAAAATCCAAAAAAAACTTTATGAAACAAAATAATATATATTACCTCTTTTGTAAAAATCCAGAACAGTTTCTTTTCCTATACCAGTGTTACAACCAGTAACTAAGGCAGTTTTGCCAAGTAGCTTGGCAGTGCTCAGACATCTACCACTAAAGAGAGGCATATTAAATACTGATTATACAGTCACTCTTTTTAATTCTTCAATTCTGTAAATAATAAAATTTATGACACAACTTCACTCTAAATTTTTAAATGAGGATTTATTTTTATTCCCCGATAGTGTTTGCTAACAACAACTTTAACTAAAAAACTACAATATCGAAATCAATAATTATTTAATGAATTAAGTATAGACCATTCTATCTTAACAACTACTTTTACATTATTTGAATAGTTACCAAGTTGTAACATGTGCGTAACGATGAAAAATAACAATTTCAATTTATAAAAACAATTAATAATAAATACAAGTTACGTGGCGAACAACATAACTGTCACAAAGCAAATAACTTTTGTCCATTCGTTTATTTTCTTTTTGACAGCTCATGCCTATAAATTACCATATTTTTATTCGGAATTATGTACTACAGTAATGTCGTACTTTATTGACGGTGACGGTACTTCAGTGAAGTGGCCTGTGCATAACAAACAACCACAGACTATAAAACAGTACTTGAAATACGATAAATCGATCATATGATAAAAATAATTTGACTTCATGTAAGTATTTTTTCCGTAAATTTAATAAAAAAAGGAAATAAAAATAGTATCTATGACTCCAAGATTGAATTTTTGCAAGGAATCAAGTCGAAATTTTGGAATTTAGGATCAAACCAAGAGTAAAGAACAATAACTCTGTTCATTCATCTAATTTACAGATTTATTATTTATATTTTTGTTTATTTCTTACATAATATAAAAAACTAATAAAGGAATAATTAATATTTCAACAAAAAATATTTAATTAAATCGATTAAAAGTTCTTCATAAATAAAATCGCTATTCGTTTCAAATCGAATGGGTAATGGGTGAGGGCGTCACTAATTTCAAAATTTCTTGAACTGTCAAAAACAAAATAAAGAAATGGACAGAGTATAACTGTATAGATGTACTCTGTGCTGTATAGCCTACTATTGTACTCTGTGAGCCTACTATTTGTCTATAAAAACCATCGAGTAAAAACAGTCAACTCAAGCGTTAATAAACTACTTTGGCGATAATTACAATGCGATGAAATTGATCCGATATGTTTTGAAAAGCAGTCGAAATACTCGATGTATCGATTATTTTTCATAAAACATCGAATCGATGATCAGAATCACTAACATCACTCACACTAATATATAAAGGCGAAAGTTTGTGTGTGTATGTTAGTTACTATAACGCAAAAACTACTTAACGGATTTGGATGAAGCTTTACAGTAATATAGCTCAATGAGGAAAGAAAATATAAGGAGATGCCCTATTCTACTATACGAACAATTCATTATACAAATATATATAAGATCGACACATATATACAAAAAAGCATTTTGTCTCTTTTTAACTTATGTTTACCTTGGTGTGAAAAGAGAGATAAACATAGTTTAGTGAGCGTTAATATTGGCAACACTTTTGAGTGACGTCATGCACTTGTCAATTCGTGCCCGGCGACGCCATTGTATGCACCAAGTTCTGAGGTAGATCTGCTGTCAAGCGGTTGTTGTTGGAAATTTTGTTTTTGTTTTCGTGCCAATTACGGCTTTAAATTGGTTTTTATTGTATCCAAGGCTTTGCCCTAGACATGAAAATCATGCCTTCGTGCTCCATTAAATAATCTGGTGCAAGAAAAAGCAAGAATCATTGTACATTGACTCTTTACAGGTTAGTACAAAAATGCATTGAAATTGTTCAATATTTTACGATTTTGTTTGTATTGTATTAAACATATTTTTTTTATAATTTCCGAAGACGTTTGTTAGTTTTTTGTGGTTCTCAATGGTATTATTTGCTTTGTTTCACTTTGATTTGTTTACATACGATTAAGGATAGTGATGGTAGAGTTAAAGTGTCGATACTTATATTATTATATAAAAAAATATGTTAACATGGTGTTTTCTTCATCAGATTTCCTGTAAATGAAATTTTAAGAAAGAAATGGATCGAAATCATTGGTTTGGAAAATATAAACCCTCAACATAAAATGTGGTATGTCTGCTCGATGCACTTCCATGAAACATCCTACAACAGAACTCTCGACGTGACGCGATTACGTGACTGCGCAGTGCCCTAACCTGAATGTATGAATAAATATTACAACTATTTAAAGCGTGTTTTATTTACTCAATTTGTTATTTCGCTCAATGTCAACATATTATAAGTACTTTTTATGTTGATATCGGTATCCAAGAACCGTCGGAGCTACGAAAAAATAAGTAAACAACGATATACATTCTCGTTGGTTTGAATGCGGAGGTATTCTGTTCTTTCTTTAGTCTCGTTGCTGATAGAACGGATAGGGCTGTTTTCATAGCCGATAACAAATGGTTTTAAAATATTAATTTGAGAAACCTCACCTACGATCATCTATTCCTAGACTACAGAAAGGCCAGGATTTTAGGGATTCCAAGAGGAATCCACGGCCTTATTTTGGGAGGAGGTGATGTACGCCTAAAAGGTGGGAAAAGGGAGAAGACTAGCACTCTCCTATCCCACAATGGACTCACCAAACGCTGTAGCACTCCTAATGGCCTACGGTTTCTTGGGTAGAAGCCCAAGAATCGTGTAAGTAATATTTCGCTCATATCATATCTAGCCGGGTGTCCAGTGATGGCCAGATTCCATTTTTGGTTTTTAGTCTTAAGTCCATCATTCAAAATTTAATCCATCCATTATATCCATTATAAATAATAAAAAAACAATCGGATTTAACTATAATTATTTAATGTTATCGTTATTTTTGCAATTTATTAAATATTTCAGTTAAATATCGATATCGACATTTTGAGTCACTCTACATAGGTACAACCCTATGGCAGCCATTTTATGCGCCAACTTCTTGTGTAGGTAGGCACGATAATTTTGTAGGTATGCGTAGTCCATGTTCTGTAGGTCAATGATATAGCTATACATCAGAATAACACATAGGCTACTATTTGCTGCGATAACCGACGTACAACACGCGGACGGCGACGCGGGCGACAGCTAGTAACCAGATAATCTCGCTAAAACTCAAGTTTGACCACTAAAATTTTACCTAAAATCTTTCTTTCTATTAGTTTGTTAATAATTAGTTTGTTAATAGATAAGTTTATTTTTCAATAGTAGACTGACAATATAATTTCGTCAATCAACAACGAAATAGACTGAATAGCAAACATTAAATTAAAATGTTGTTAAAGGACACCACCAATTTGCTTGACTGATTTGGTGGTATCAACCAAACAGAAACTTATGTGAGAGAGACAGACTCTAACTAAACTTAGTCTCTCTCTCTCTACTCTGATCACGCTTTCCGCTCGTTGAGCGTTCCCCCATATATGTATGCTCTAAGTGTCACACTTGGTTGAGTAACGCCCCGGGCCGTTCGCACTCGCTCGGCACGGGCGTATTTTTTGCGTCGTGTGAACAGCAACGCGTTTAATCACCAGTGCTGCCAAATTAGTGGATTTTCCACTAAAACTGGTAAATCGAGGTTTTAGAATTACCTGCAATTACAGAACACAATATTTTTCATTCAAAATGTTGTTATGGAGTGTAAAGTAAGGAGTACAATCTCTATGTTAAAAAAGTGTCCGCCAAAATGCACTAATTAGGTGACGCCACTGTGCAACGAGTGTAAATTTTAAATAATTAGGAAAGGAAAAAAATGAACTATTATTTGTTTATGTTTGTTGGACAAGATACTACGCAAAGTTTTTGATATTTAAACCACAATTTAATTATGTTTTTTGGACACTTACTACGCAAAGTTTTTAATTTTTAAATCAGAATTTAATTAAAAGAATTAAAACGATATCATACTCTTTTCTCACTCCAGCGCCTACGTGGTCGGTTCTCGAACTATTATGTAGTCATGTTTGACGTACAATTTTCCCCTTAAGCGCCCATCAAAGATTGTACTCCTTACTCCATTAATGTTTTGTTCTGTCTCCTTGTCATTCCATCACGAAGAAAAAACTAAGAGACATAAGAGGGGGTAAGCCAGGGCTCCAGCTGTCCCTCGGTTAGAAAGAGAGAAGACACCGCGGTACCTAGTACTGTCTCGCTCTACTCGCGTTTGCGCAGTTTGCGCGGAAAAGCAGAACCATGGTATCAGAAACCAAGGCCTCGCATTCCGAGAGCGACACAGTGTGACGTCACTATCCGGTAACCACTTTATAGCAATTTATCACGAAATGAACCAACCAGAACCAGCGATAGCGGTAATGACATAAAGCTCGTGTCACTCACGTGATTACAGTGTCTCGGAATGCTATAACCTGGCTAGGTAGGTATATCGTTATTACATGAGCAGAACGATTTGACGTTTAATTGTTGTGATGATCGGATTTATGTAGGTAATGCTTTTATAAAATAACGAAAAAGCAGCCTATTCCTGGCGATTACACTCGCAGTTTTCACAAGTAAGAATTATTTATATAGTATATTTTTTTATTTGAATAAGTGTGTATTCCATATAGTTATTCTATGTGGGGGCACGGTCGTGCACCCGCCAAGACGAGCCAAGCGAAGCACAACGGCACTTTGAACTTATGTTAATTTAAATTGCAGATTTCCTGCAAATAATGAGTTGAAGGAGATGTGGATGGAAGCAATCGGAATACAAAAAAAAAGTATCAACTGTTTGCAGTGATCATATTGGAGATGACTCGTATCATCAAACGGATGAATACACTAAAACCACAAGGCTGTTATCAACCGCAGTACCTGTTCTATATAGAAATTCAGTATTAAAACAAATTACCAATAATATTGTGATACCAAGTTCAATAGAAGAAACTGTTCATAAAACTTGTTTAATGGATTTAAATGAATATTCTTTAAGTAATTCATTATTATTTTATTTTTTACCATCTTTTTGTTCCACATTTATGCATATAAAATTATATTATTATTATTATATTAGACTCATCGACTAACACAAGTAATGTTGTTAATGATTTTAGTATTCAAGTCGATACTTCTAGTTGTATTGATGAAAGTGAAATTGAGCGACTTAAATATCGGATAAGGATGAAATATAACAAATTAGTGATTATTAGAGGTGAATAATATAATAATGATAGCAATAGTGGAACATGATAGCCATAAAGAGAAATACTCCATATTTAAGGAAACTGAATTGAATTTACAAGAAATAGGACTACGACAGAACACAAAATACACAGAGAAAGAACTCAAACAAGCAGTGTTAAAAACCAGAATAAATAAAATGAAATCAAAACCTTTACATGGCCAGTTTTATAGATCAGTGCTAGAGAAAGAAAATATAGATAGGGTTAAGTTAAGTTAGAAACTTGGGGATCTATATGGATAGGTATCTATCCTGGAGACCTCAGATCGGGGAAGTTAGTCGCAAACTATTTGCGGCAGCAGGGTCTCTGCGAAGGCTACGGAACTTCCTTCCCATCAAAACAAAAATTGCGCTCGCACAATCTCTTCTTATTCCTATCCTTGACTATAGTGATGTCAGCTATCTCGATCTCACCGAAGACCAATTAAATAAACTTAAGCGACTTCAAAACCTTTGCATAAGATTCATATTTGGATTACGCAAGTATGACCATATCTCAGAATATCGTTCTAAACTCAAGTGGCTACCAATACGCTTTCGCCGGAATCTTCATATACTTTCTCTTTTATACAGTGTTCTGTTCCATCCTCACACACCTTCTTATCTCAAAAGTATGCATTTCTTTTTATAAATTTATTTATTGTTAGAATATTCACGTGATGGTGCGTTACTGATGTATAAGCTGCCTCAATTCGTAAACACCCAATATCCATACTAGGGTTGTCTGGAAGAAATCGCCGTGAGCGATAAGACCGCCAATTGTTACGTATACATCTTTGTTACTCATTTTTTGTTATGTTATTTTTTTTTCATTTTATGTACACAATAAATATATAAATAAATAAATAATATAATATTACTGTGCATATTAAAGTTGATTCTATGATTTGTTTGCAGTCGAAAAATTAAAATATAAGTATATAATTGATGTTTTTATTTATTTATTTAAACTTGCTCCAAACATATTACACAAGGCGTGCCTGTGAGGCTGTGGCATCACTCCTGTAGAGCCGGCCCCGTACATGCTGGAACGTGGCTCTCCACGGTAAAAAATGTCTTACATTATTAATGAGATTAAATATTAAATTAATAACACTGAATCCCAGTTAAATTAAGGGAGAATACTCATCTTAAATAAAACTCCACTCGTTACATAAGCACGTCTTTCTAAAATTCACTTATAGACAGGCTGTGATCGATTTTGATTGCTGATTCTTACGTTACAGAAGGCAGTAAGTATTAATTTATTTTGAAAAACTATAATTTGCCAAATTTGAACTTTGTAGGTCTTTTTTTTTTTTTTTTTTTTTTTTTATGTATGGCCCGCCAAAATGACTCTACTCTGCCTGATGGAAACCATAAGTAGAATCCAAGAGTGGCGGTCACCATACTCACTGCGAATGCAGACAATGCAGTATGGCGACCCACACCATGGCGGCCTAGTAGTGATGCTTCTGCATCTTTTAGTCTAGTCAACAAGTATGGAACTTGTTGACTAGACTATTTGGGCCTCCGGTCTCGCACTCACCAACGAAACACGACAGCACGAACGCTGTCATTTGACGTTGATTTTCTGTGCGAGGGTAGTACCGCCCCGGTCGAGCCGGCCCATTCGTGCTGAAATCAGAGTGGCTCTACTACCTATAATGGTCATCTTGAACTGGGTTAGAATTTTGATCAATAGGTGATAAAAATGAGGATTATTGGACGTTAATATCTCTAACTAAAGCCGTTTGATGTGTGTTTATGAAATTTAGTGGGCATATTATGTATCTCGCAAATCTAAATATATGGGCCAAATTCGCCATGTCTATGTGAAATAGTTTTGAAGTTATGAGGCTGTCAAAAGTGGTGCCGAATTTTTCGTGTATTAGTACACACGATGCTGCTCGCTAGTTCTATTAGCATGAACTTGGCTTGACACGCTACAGCGTGTCTAGATTTCGTTACTTCAAACGACTTTTCAAAGTATTTGATTTTATTATTAGAGGTTGTCATAGTAACAAGCAGGCCTTTAGTACGCATGCGTCAGTTGAGAGAGACAGATGGGGTACCGCGGTCTTCTCTCTTTTTCTAACCGTTGGACGTTTCCACTTACAGGCAGCCCTATGTCTATGCTACTCTAAGGCCGAGGCCGCACTACGGCTAAACCGCCGCGGTTTTTAACAGCCTGATTTTGTGACAAAAGGAAATGTATGGAAGCGGCCACACTGGCGGTTTTTTACCGCGACTGATTTTAAAACCGCGACAACCGCGGGCGGTTCTATACAGTGTTGCCAGAAGGTTACTTTTGTAACGTTTCAGGTGATTTTTCATCTCTTGGTTACTTTTAACGTTACACAAATAAGATTTCATTTTAATCCACTCCCCTATCTGCCTCTGCCAAAATTGGAATACTTGGTGTCGACATATCGAGCGAAGTCCAGTTCAGATAATTGCATTCTTGCAGATTCCTCCGTAGAGACGTTACTGAACTGAGGGACCTATACTCGTATTATGCCGCCATAAATCTGTAATGTCGTATTCTAAAGTTTTAGGATTTTCATAAAACTTTTAAGAAATTCTTATATAATAAGCATTGACCTAGAGATAGGGCCATCTCAAAAATTTAGAAACCAGGACAACAAGCGTAAAATCCCCGGATATTTGCGGTCATAATCCGAACACTTTTATATTTTTTTATTTTATTTAGTCGAAATAAAAAGAATACATAGTTAAATTAATCGAATAATTTCATAGGTATTCAGTTTAATTAAAGTTAGTTATTTTTCATCGAAATCAGTGATAGAAAAGTAAAATCTCACAGTTGTGAAAATGCTTTTCAAACAGTAGTATATTTTTCACAACCTTTTTTTTTAAACCTGACTAATTTGCCAAAAATATCTTTAGGTTAAAACTCATAAGATATCATTCCAGTATTCAAGCTCTAATTTTTTTAGTCTTATCTTCTTCTTCTTATTATATAAAAATCAATTGATGTTCGTTTGTCTCGCTAAAACTCGATAACGGCTGGGCTGATTTATCTGTTTTTGGTTTTGAAATGTTTGTCGTAGTCCAGGAAAGGTTTAAACTGTAAAAAAATTAAAATAACTTGAAAATCCAAATCTCACGTGTACGAATTAGCGGGCACAGCTAGTAACAAATAAAAAAAATCTGCTTAAAGTTTTCATCAGCAGTCTTATTAAGTTTTTTTTTGTGTTTTCATCTTCTTTATTTAGAATATGTATTCTGAACATTCAATGGCAAACTTTTTAGACTGTAGCCTTTATTATTCCCAATTTTATTTGGGGTCGGCTCGTTTAAGTGGCAAAAACTTTTTTTTTGATGTTGTTGAATCAACATATACTGGCAAACAATCACATGCGTGGTGCAGTGCGTTATTGATAATGTGCGCAGAGCATCCCACACCAACTATTTTCGAATTCAGATTTTGTTTTAACTTATGGAATTATAAAACATTGTCGGTTCCATGGCGCTCTATTCCACCGAAGTTCGTATTACAATTATCTCCAGAAAATGCAACACATTTAGTTAAAAGATCATGCTGTTGAAGTTGCTTTCTTATAAGCTCAGTAATTATCTCAGATCTGTCATTTAATTTCGATTTGGTTTTCTGGTGGTTTTAAAACTTCAGTCTAAAAGAGAGCTCGTTTATCTGTTGGCAACACTGTTCGCGGTTTTACCGCGTAGTGTGTGCGCTTCGGGCGGTTTTGCGGTTTGGCGGTTTAACCGCTGGCTGGAAAAAACCGTAGTGCGGCCTCAGCCTAATACTAATATTTATAGAAAAAATAGGATGTCAATGACATTTGACATTATTTGAAATTGTCACTTGTCACTCTGGATTGGGATGGGAAATTAGGGTATGGTCTTGGTGGGAATCGCTTGTAGTGAGAACAGCATTACCTACAAAATGCCAAGAAACCATCTGCGGTGCCAAGTGGCGGAACACCAACAAAGCAGAGCCCTGACCAGTCCGAGTCATCCACGTCCACGCTCGTCCCCCTGGAAACTGCTGCATCCGCGTAGATGCGCGCCGCCACCAAGAGATGCAGATGAGCCGAGGATGCAGGGCGAAAGGCGAACTTTCTGCGCCTCAAAACAGAAGTTACTCACTAGGGAGGAAACCCGAATAAAACCGAGCCTGCTCGTAGGCTAAAAGGTGGCAACCCCATCGATGGGCTAGGGTATAGTGGGCTAATCACTCGCTTACCTGAATATAACAGATTCATGAAACAGAAACAGTGCAAAACCGGACCGATCTTACACCAACGACTTTTGGCATGAAAACACGGACACGAATTGCTTGCTGGAATGTGCGAACCCTGAGCGACGAAAATCGACTAGCCCAAGCAGAAGCAGAGATGCTAAGGTACAAACTGCAAATACTCGGCCTCAGTGAAGTACGCAGAAATGGATTCGGAGAACTGAGAACGTCCAGAGGACTCACACTACTGTACTCAGAGAAGGAGGATGAAGAGGATACCCGAGAACATGGCGTGGGATTCCTACTCTCTGATGTGGCAAAACGTGGGCTTCTGGACTGGAAACCGATCTCAGACCGAATTATCACGGCCCGTTTCTACACCAAGGCCCGAAAAATCAGCGTTGTTCAATGCTACGCGCCTACCAACAGTGCAAGCGAGAAGCTCAAGGACGATTTCTATAACGCACTAAACGCCACACTCCGGAACATCCGCAAACAGGACATAGTAATCGTCATGGGTGACTTGAACGCAAAAGTTGGTGCAAACAACGCAGGCTGTGAGAGACATATGGGCAAAAACGGGTTAGGACTGCGCAACGAGAACGGGGAACGTTTCCTGGAGTTCTGCCAGAACAATGACCTAACCATCGGAGGGACTTTATTTATACACGGAGATCATCACAAATACACTTGGAACTCACCCGATGGCGTCACCAAAAATCAAATCGACCATCTCGCTATCAGCTCTAAATGGCGAACGTCACTGCTTGATGTGCGTAATCGCAGGGGTGCTGAAATTGATAGTGACCACCACCTTGTCGTCGCCGAAGTCCGATTGAAGGTATCAGCATCCCGAGCGTCCACTGACACCACAAAAACAAGCCGACGTTTTGATGTGAGCAAACTGAAAAACCCGGACATCCGAGACACTTTTAGACTGGAGCTTAGGAACCGATTCGCCGCTCTCGATGCAAACACCACAACTGTCGACGAGGAGTGGAATCGCTTCAAAATGGTCTATACAGAAACCAGCTCCATCGTTCTAGGACATAAAACACACACCAGAGAAGAGTGGATGTCACATGTAACTTGGGACCTCATTGAACAGCGACGACAGCTTCACCTCAAACTTATTGCAGCAACTGAGACATCTGTACAAGAAGACCTCAGACAGCAATACCGGCAGATTCGTAAGAGGATCTATCGCAGTACCCGTCGGGATAGAAGAGTGTGGGCTGATGGTATTGCTGATGGAGCCCAACGAGCAGCGGACACCGGCAATCTGAAGGAGATGTACAAAGCCACTAAGATTCTCTCAGGGAAACGAAGCGTCAGAAAGAAACCGCTGAAAAGCAAGGAGGGCGACCTAATTGTGACATCGGAAGGGCAACTGCGACGCTGGCAGGAGCACTTTCAGGAAATCTCCCGCATCCCGGATGACCCCGCTAATACCACGCCTGAAAGCAGTCTGCCTCTGCAACTTTTAAACATTGACTGCTCCCCACCGACTGGAGAGGAAGTAATACACGCCATTCGCTCCCTCAAATACGGCAAGGCCCCGGGAGTCGACCTTATTACGGCTGAGATGCTGAAGGCAGATGTGGCTTCCGCTGCTAATGCCCTGACGCCCCTACTACGGCGCGTCTGGCAAGACGAAGAACTACCGGATGACTGGAACAAAGGCCTCCTTATCACCGTGCCAAAAAAGGGGGACCTCAGTCAATGCAGCAACTGGAGAGGCATTACTTTGCTTTCGATCTCTTCCAAGGTGCTCTGCAAAGTAATTTTGGATCGGCTTTCGAGGGCTGTTGACCCTCTAATTCGCAGTGAGCAGGCAGGATTCCGTCCGAACCGATCGTGTACAGACCAGATTAACACTCTCCGTATTATACTGGAACAGACATCAGAATGGCAAAGGGAGGTGTATCTTACCTTTGTAGATTTCGAAAAAGCCTTTGATACGGTGAGATGGGCTAGCATCTGGTCCCGTCTACGCGAGGTGGGTGTCCCCGAGAAGATCATCAACATCACACGAGCCTTATACAAGAATTATTCTTGCAAAGCGACGCACAACGGACTCGTCTCGGAGGACATAAAGGTGCACGCAGGCGTACGACAGGGGTGCCTCCTTTCGCCGCTTCTCTTCTTGGTCGTTC
Source organism: Diaphora mendica (assembly GCA_949125395.1). NCBI lineage: Eukaryota > Metazoa > Arthropoda > Insecta > Lepidoptera > Erebidae > Diaphora > Diaphora mendica. The sequence goes on from OX421314.1 coordinate 22,425,498, forward strand.
TTGATGGCATTCTGCACAACACCACAAACAACAAACGCCGCGGTATAGAATGGGGCATAACCAACGTCCTAGAAGATTTGGACTGTGCCGACGACATATGCCTCTTAAGCCACACTCGCGCAGATATGCAGGCTAAGTTAGATGACCTACATGTGGAGGCGGCAAAGACGGGGCTAAAGATCAACACCAGGAAGACACAGGAAATAAGGTGCGGGGCAACGAGTTCTTTCCCGTTGGTCATCGGCACAGAGGCAGTGGGACGCGTCCACAAGTTTACCTACCTCGGCAGCTGCGTGTCAGAAACTGGAGGAACTGAAGAGGACATCGCTTCCCGGATCGCCAAAGCACGAGCAACCTTAGCGCAGCTGCGACCCGTTTGGCAATCACGGAAACTGACACGGAGAGTCAAACTCAAAATATTCCGGTCTAACGTGAAGACCATATTGCTATTGGTGACGAGCAGATTCCCTAGCGGCAAGTCGCAGAACTAACGTATGACAGATAAAAATACGTATACACGTTAACATTCCACTTATAAAATACTGATCCCCCTCACGAAGTTGTCTTATAGTATTTTTTACTACTCCGTAGACATCTATCAATGAAATCATTGTAGAAAGAATTTAAAATAACAATGCACTCGCTCTGTATATTAAACTGTCAGGTAGAAGTATCTGTCTTACGTTAGAGCCGCTAACGGCCACTAGGGAAATCTGCTCGTCACCAATTTCCACTTTAAAAATACTGATCACCCTCATGAAGTGGTCTTAAAGTATTTTTTACTACTCCGTAGACGTCTATCAATGAAATCATTGTAGAAATAATTTAAAATAACAATGCACTCGCTCTGTATAATAAACTGTCAGGTAGAAGTATCTGTCTTACGTTAGTTCCGCAAACGGCCACTAGGGAAATCTGCTCGTCACCAATACGGGTGCGAGACGTGGAAGGTCACAAAGGTTATCTCGCATCAACTTCAGGTCTTCGTGAACCGATGCCTTCGCCATATACTCGGTATATTCTGGCCCGAGAGAATATCCAACGCTAACTTGTGGGATCGCTGCGATGAAGTCCCGATTGACCAACAAATCAAACGACGCAAATGGGGCTGGATAGGCCACACCCTCCGAAGAGATTCCAACCACATCCCGAGGCAAGCCCTAGACTGGAATCCCCTAGGAAAACGCAAGCGTGGCCGTCCAAAACAAACCTGGCGGCGGACTGTCATCGATGAAGCGAAGGCAATTAGCAAGACCTGGAGCGAAATCAAGCGAGACGCTCAAGACAGAGCGGGATGGCGATGCACTGTGGACGCCCTCTGCCCCATTTAGGGGACATAGGACCTTAAGTCAAGTAAGTCACTCTGGATTACCAATTTAGGAGATATCCCCCAAATATAGGGGGAAAAAATGTAGAATGGGGCTTTTTTAGGGGTGTTATGTTGGTAAGGGTATTTTTAGGGATTTTTATAACTTCAAATGTTTACTTTTTTTTTAAATCAAGCATAATAAAGGTATAATAGTATAGGCCCTGGGATAATCTAATCTAGATAATCATTAATTTTTATACATACCGCCTTAGCGATATCTAGTGCGCTTGCTTGTTACTAAGTGCAGTGCAGAGTTGAATAAAATGCGACACGCATTCCAGCATGTTGTATTGTTGTCTAACACAATTATAAACATACGTACATACTCGTAAGAATTTGTGGTTAAACTGCGTTTATATTTACTACAAATACGTTGTATGTTATTAGTTATTTACCTGTTCAATTTATCCTCTCTATACTCAATAAATACTAGAGATGTGCCGATTAGTCGACGACTAGTCGGTAAAGCCGACTATCCGGCAACAATCGTAGTCGACGATTAGTCGGCGAATAGTCGGCAAAAAGCGCCGACTATTCGGTTTATTACTTTGTGTGTATTTCTCAATAATATATTTGTCAATTTTTATTTTATAATCAGTTTTAGACATTTTGAAATGTAAAACAAAGCAATCTTTCTTTTGGTAACTAGTTTCTAAAATTACTTGGTGATAAAAAACATATCTGACATTTATTAAACAAAATGTTTGCTTGTAGTGTTTCCACTTTTTTCCTTTCCACCACGAGAAATAATCATTGAGATTGATTACACATAACAGCATTAGGGTCCAATGCGACGGCGTGGCCTCTGATTTTCTAGAGGTAAACGCTGGCGTACCTCAGGGCTCCGTCCTGTCGCCCACACTGTTTCTTCTTTAGCCTACAATGTTAGCCCATGGCAACCTGATAATTGGTAGGCAGACAACAGCAAAGTCCATGGGCTATATTTTGGACAACTTGCAGTCAAGCTGGCAGACGTTGAGGAAAAACGTTGGAAAGACGTTGAGAGATGTGGCCGCTACAAACGGCCCGAAACCGGTGACACCACGGTGCGGCCGGGGGTTGTCGTTTAAGGCGGGTCGGTGTTCCGACTCTTATTGTGTAGAACGGTAGGAGGCGCAACAGCGACCCGCCCCGGGGGTGACTATGGTTATCCCGGGATGTACCTCAGTCATGAGATACGGCAGGAGGGTTTCCAGAAACCGCTGATATGTTCCTGGAGTTCCTCCCGACTGCCGAGGTAGGCTGCAACGGGGTTTAGTGGGTAGACCATCGAGTCCCACACACGTCCTTCGTGTGCCCCCCCACAATGCACCCCACAGTGCACAATGCATTCCCGCGTAAAAATAAAATAAAAAAAGAAGGTTCGCTCGTGGAGTACTGTTCTCATCTTTGCGATGGTGTCGCACAGTATCTGTTTGACGCTCTCGACCGGTTACAGCGGCGAACAATCCGCATTGTCGACAGTCCCTAAGCCACCGAGTCCCTTGAGCTGAGCCTCTGCAGTTGCGAAGAGATATAGCCCCCATTTATTTATTTTATTTATTTATTTATTTATTTCGGTGTGGAAAACCAACAGCTACATAAATGAATATAGTTAGTTTGATAAACAACATCAAGCCAATTACAGGTTTTCACGAATTGCAACATAATAATTTAACAAAAGTTCTGGAACACTGACCAATACACTACACCATCATAAGAAACAACAGTAAAAAAAAAAAAAAAACAATAATGTCATCATTGAAAAAACTTAAGATTTAGCATACCGCGAATAACATTAATGTTAGTGTTAAAGGGATCAATACAGTACTCCTTGCACAACCTATTGAAGTCGCCGCTCGCTCTAACGATAAATGAATTTTTTCTGTAGTTGGAAGAGGAAAAGGGGACACAAATGGGTGGATTAAATCTAATTGACCTACGGGGGACATTAAATTTTAATTTTTGCAACAGGTGTGGACAATCAATCTCATTAGAAATAATTTTCAAAAGGAAACAACAATCCGCTAATTGACGTCGATTTATAAGTGGCTGGATATGAAACCTTCTGCACAGACCAATGTAATTATCTGCGCTATATGGAATATTCAGTCGAAAACAAAGAAATTTCAAAAAACGTTTCTGAATATTCTCGATACGATCGATGTATTTGTAATAACAAGGGCTCCAAATTTGCGAGGCATATTCTAGGTGGCTCCTAACAAAGGAACAGTAGAGAATTTTAAGCGTTTTAGCCTTTACAAAGCATTTGGAGATTCTCATCACAAATCCCAATGCCTTCGAAGCCTTTGCAATAATTTGTTCGATATGCACGTCAAACAGTAGCTTTGAATCGTGGTATACGCCGAGGTCCCGCACTCCATCACATCTAGGTATTACTTGCCCTTTAAGTTCGTACGACGCTAGCATTGGAGAACGCTTTCTACCAAACGTGACGACTGAGCATTTAGCGGGGTTAAGTTCCAATTTATTTATCTGACAGTATTGGTCAAGTCGCGATAGGTCTGCCTGCAATGCTTGCACGTCCTTTGCCGATGATACTACAGAATAAATCTTCATATCATCGGCAAAACAGAGCAAATTAGAACTATGGAAGCAGGAGTCGATGTCGTTCACGTAGATAGTAAAGAGCAAAGGACCCATTAAAGAGCCCTGTGGTACACCGCTGGGGACAGAAACCCAGCCAGAAATATAGTTACTGACTACAACAGCCTGCGTCCGATTTTCCAAGTAAGAGGAAAACCACCGAAGTAAGTCTCCTCTTATGCCATTGTTAAATAATTTAATTTTGAGCATGTTGTGATCTATTTTATCAAACGCTTTGCTGTAGTCGGTGTAAACGACATCGACCTGAGCTCCATCCCCCATACCCTGTGTCACATAATCATTCAACAGTACCAAGTTTGAAACTGTTGAGCGACCTCTCAAAAAACCCAAATGACTTTAGCCCGCCAAAATGACTCTACTCTGCATGATGGAAAGCATAAGCAGAATCCAAGAGTGGTGGTCACCATACTCATTGTGAATGCAGACAATGCAGTATGGAGACCCACACTATGGCGGCCTAGTGATGCTGCTGCATCTTTTAGTCTAGTCAACAAGTATGGTACTTGTTGACTAGACTAATTGGGCCTCCGGTCTCGCACTCACCAACGAAACACGACAGCACTGCTGCTGTCATTTTACGTTGATTTTCTGTGCGAGGGTAGTACCGCCCCGGTCGAGCCGGCCCATTCGTGCTGAAATCAGCGTGGCTCTACTACCTTCTTCTAAATCTATTAAATTATTTAGATTTTTCTTTTATTAGACGTTTGAGTGCAGAGGAGTACCAAATCGGATAAGAAGTGTAACAAATGTTCTTGCTAGGTACGTATTTATTACGAATGTCAGCTATAGTATTGTAAAAATACGTCACACATTCTTCGAGTTCTAATTTCATAAACACGTTATCCCAATCCACCGCTGAAATTTCCCTACTTATCGAAATAAAGTCACCTTTATCATAAATATATCGAGTGTACGACGCGGGAATCAAATGTGTGTACTCCGCAAAATCCAAATCAATTACTAAAGCTGGGTGATATTTATCGATAGGTACCAAAGGGTTTGAACATTCACTTACTGTCACACTTTCATTACACAAAACTAAGTCCAAGGTCTTCCCGAAACTATTTAATATACCATTGTACTGGCTCAGACCTAGAATTCGAAGTCCGTCCGTTAGCGTATACTCGTCACTGCTACATATGTTTACAGGTAGTAGAACATTTTTCATCAATTGCCATGAAATACCACTTAAGTTAAAATCGCCTATGATTAAAAATTTTTCGTCTGAATTACTTAACACTAAATTGTTTAAATTGGTTAAAAAGTTGGACAATTGTTCCGAAAAAGAGAATCCTCGACCTTCCGGACATAAATAAATAACACTTACGTTTAACTTGAAGACATCCCTTGTACCAGGGTAACGTAGGTTCACAGTCACCCATAAATCTTCTGCCGAGGAGTGAAAAAATGGCTGTGGCACTGCAGATATGTGTTTACGAATAGCTATTAACACCCCGCCTCCGCGCGTCTGACCAGACCGAGAATAATTACGATCACGGCGCCACACAATATACTGATCACCAAATAGTTCTGAATCCGAGATGCCGTCCACTAACCAAGTTTCCGTTAACACAATCGCGTCATATAGATTAACACTCACTTCCCTATAAAAAGCATCAGTCTTAGTACGAAGTCCTCGCACATTCTGGTAGTAAATGCGAAGATTCTTAATTATTGTGTTAGCCATTAAAAACTTTAATAGTAATAGCCACTGCATAAATAACTATAAATAACATTATTTTAGGAAAATATACAATAAGCGTAGCATGATTTAAATAATTACTTTTATAAAGCCGAAAAGTAGGTAGGTTGCAGAAAAGGCACAAACGCGAGGTAGTCGGGTGAGCGAGAAAGCAAAGATCTGATTCAATTACAAGTGCAAGCAGTGTGAGCAGGACAGATAGGTTTTGAGTTAAATTTATGTTATGGATAGAACAACGGATATTTATAACCGGCAAGCGAGTACAGCAGCGACATATCACACCTTCGAGATAGGCAGAGATGCTAAACCTTTCACAAAGGATAAAAAGTTTCTCAGTATTTAAATACTTAATATGTTGAATTATAAAAATGATGACATAATAATACAAATACTCAATACAATACAAAGAATAATGATTACAGCAATAGATTACGATAGTTTGTTTAAATCTTTTTCATTATTTACTACAAGTACACGCTGTCCATCAGACTTACGAACATGAATTTTACCATGTTTAACCCAAATAAATTTATAATTCATCTCCCCTGCCAATGTCCTTGCCTTGTTAAGTAACTTCTTAGAGGTTTATTTTTCTCCCATATACATTATTAATTGTACAATACACATTGTTTATTGGGAGACTGGTTTCCAAACTAGGTGAGAACCTGTAACATGGATAACCAGGCTTCCATTACACAGACAAAACATAGAATGTGAAATACTATACATTCATGTAGGAATCAAGAGGGAAAAACAAAGAAAATTCTAACAAAAAATAATATACATATCTAATTTGGTGTGTGTTTGAGCGCGCTTTTGTGTGTGTGTGTGTGTGTGTGTGTGTGTGTGTGTGTGTGCGCGCGCGAGTGCTTACGTGTGTGTGCATTATGTGTGCGTCATATCTAGGCTATTATTTTTGTACAATTAACAGTTTCTCTGTTTCCTCATAGTCTAGTTTAACTAAAAATTTATATACCTCCTCTCTCACACATCCTCTAGTCCTTGGGTATATTTCAAGTTCCTTGTTAAGTTTATTATACAGATAGCCGCCCAAAAAAGAGAAATATCTGTGAGAAAAATCAGAACATGCTGGGGTTATACAAACGCTGTACTTGCGGCGTCTGGATGAAACTGTGGTGTCAAAGGACAACAGCGAATGTTGTTTAAGTACAGCATACATAATAAACAACTGTCGAACTGTGAGTAAGGAGCTACCCCCATACAGTTCCACAGTAGGGAAGCGAAAACGTAAAGACAGTGCTCGTTTCAATACTGCTCGCTGTGCTCGTTCCAGTTTTAAGAGTGAGGTTTTAAATGTGCCTCCTCTCATGGCAGTCCTCTATTGCCTTTATCATGGTGAGTGTTCTGAAGAGCTCTTCCAACTGGTCCTCTCCTCTCCCTTCCTCTATAGGACAACACGTGCCGGCCTCGGAAGTCACCGCTTCAGAGTGGTAGACTTACGTTCTCGCACTCATCCCTTCGGTTCTTCCTTCCTGTGCTGAGCGGTCAAAACCTGGAACTCACTACCAGCGCACGTGTTTCCTTCCCTTTCAGTCCGCATTATCAACAGTCCCGATGGCACCGAGTCCTTGAGCCTTTGCACTTGCGGAGAGATATCGCCTCTGTGACAGTCCTCTAGCGTGTTTACCATGGACTGTATTCTGAAGAGCTCTTCTAGCTAATCCCACTTTCTCCCACCTTCTACAGGACAACACGTACTGGCATTAAAAGTCACCGCTTCAGAGTCGTAGAAATACGCTCTGGAACTAAACGGTTCCGTTCTGCCTTCCTGTGCCGAGCAGTTTTTAACTATTTGGCACTACCAGCGCACGTGTTTCCCTTTCACTATGATCCCGGGTCCTGTAGGCGGCGTGAGAAAATGCATCTCACTAGGCCGCCATAGTACAGGACGCTATATTGCATTGTCTGCGTTCGCAGTGAGTATGGTGTTGGAGTGTTGGATTCTACTCAAGCTTTCATCAAGCTCAGCAGAATCACTTTGGCAGGCTTTCAAATAAAAAAAAAAACCAAAAAGCATCGTCCACTTGTTTAAAAAACATCGGCACAAGTGATTTTCTTTTTCATTTAACTCTTCACTTCAATCAACAATAATAATAATATCTTTATACAAAAATATTTTTTACACTAAAACACACCTCCGATTACGACCCTTACAGAAGCAAAAATGAAGAAACAAGGTTCGCAGGCGGCGTTTGCGACTGGGGCGCGAATCAGCTGTAAACGGAGAGTTACGGAAATGTCCGTAACCACGATCGGTTTGGCCGATTAGTCGGCCGACTAGTCGGCCTTTTTAGGGCCGACTAATCGGCTAGTCTGCTAGTCGGCAAAAGTAATGATCGGCCCATCTCTAATAAATACGTTTATCAGCAATCCATTCGATAAAATGCCTAAAGCTAAAGATAAAAAAAAGTATTCTCAAAAATATACACACATACAAATATGTATACACTTTTAGATTTTGAACTTTTTTACACTTGCATTTTTTTTATTAAACATAACAGTGTTATTATTCTTTTTTATAAAAAATATATTTTGTCTTATAGATTCACACTAGTAAAAATTTTTTAGGGAGAATCCCTAGTAATTGTGGGGATTTTAGGGGTTTTTGATTGGGGCTTAAGGAGATACATTTTTGAGAGTTGGGAACACTGTTGTCACTAAAATTTAATAAATCACTCCACTAAACAAGGTTGCCAGGTGGGGCTAATAAGCGCCGATGGGGCTATCTCCCTTGCCGAGCGGCTATAATATTTTATGCGCTACACGTAGCCGATGGGGCTATCTTTTTTTCAGAAATATTTAATTATCAAACAAACATTTTTATGCAGAAAAAAGGACTTTTACAGCAACAATTAGTTTCAATATTTTATGTGTATACTAAGCATGAATTTTAAAACGTTAACTGTCTCGCAATACATATAAAGGTACACAAGTGTATATAAGTCAAATCTTGAGTATTAGTGACGTCACTAGATGGGGGGCTATCTCGGGGTTACGCGCGCGCGCCGGCAAGGCTATTCGAGAAAAAAAGCTGGCAACACTGCCACTAAAGTCCACTATTCACTATCGGTGATCGGTTCGTCAGGTTAGGCCGAGGCCGCACTACGGCTAAACCGCCGCGGTTTTTAACCACCTGATTTTGTGACAAAAGGAAATGAATAGAAGCGGCCGCACTGGCGGTTTTTTACCGCGACTGATTTTAAAACCGCGACTTGGTACAGAATGGCTAGCGGGAAAACCGCGACCACCGCGGGCGGTTCTGTCCAGTGTTGCCAGAACGTTACTTTTGTAACGTTTCAGGTGATTTTTCATCTCTTGGTTACTTTTAGGTTACACAAATAAGTTATTTTTTTTAATACACTCGCCTATCTGCCTCTGCCAAAATTGAAATACTTGGTGTCGACATATCGAGCGAAGTTCAGTTCAGATAATTGCATTCTTGCAGATTCCTCCGTAGAGACGTTACTGAACTGAGGGCCCTATACTCGTATTATGCCGCCATAAATGTAACGTCTGTAATGTCGTATTCTAAAGTTTTCTGGCTGGAAAAAACCGTAGTGCGGCCTCAGCCTTAGGCTGAGGCCGAACTACGGTTTTTTCCAGCTAGCGGTTAAACCGCCGAAACGCACCCGCCCGAAGCGCACACACTACGGTAAAACCGTGAACAGTGTTGCCAACAGATAAACTAGCTCTCCTTTAGATTGAAGTTTTAAAACCATCAGAAAACCAAATCGAAATGAAATGACAGATCTGAGATAATTACTGAGCTTATAAGAAAGCAACTTCAACAGCATGATCTTTTAACTAAATGTGTTGCATTTTCTGGAGATAATTGTAATACGAACTTCGGTGGAATAGAGTGCCATGGAACCAACAATGTTTTATAATTCCATAAGTTAAAACAAAATCTGAATTCGAAAATAGTTGGTGTGGGATGCTCTGCGCACATTATCAATAACGCACTGCACCACGCATGTGATTGATTGCCAGTATATGTTGATTCATTAACATAAAAAAAAAAGGTTTTGGCACTTAAACAAGCCGACCCAAATAAGATTGGGAATAATAAAGGCTACAGTCTAAAAAGTTCTTAAAGAACTCTCTGACACAGTCGAGGTTAAGTATAAACAGCTTCTCTATCATTCAAAGACGCGTTGGCGAAATCTGTTTCCAGCTATCGAGTGAGTCCTGAATGTGAATTATTTCAAAAGCTTAAAAAAGCCCCCTGATCAGATTTTTTTTTAAATCGGAGGCATACCTGTTTTTCATGCATTCAATTATGCACATCATTTACTCAAAATTTAAAGCATTAGAAAAAAAATATAATTCAGTATTTAAAACCAGAAGGATACCAACTTGCAACCATTTCAAAAAGCTTGGAAGATTGAAAAAGAGAAAGTTTCTTACATTGAATGTTCAGAGTACATATTATAAATAAAGAAGATGAAAACACAAAAAAAACTTAATAAGACTGCTGATGAAAACTTTAAGCAGATTTTTTTTTATTTGTTACTAGCTGTGCCCGCTTATTCGTACACGTGAGATTTGGATTTTCAAGTTATTTAATTTTTTTTACAGTTTATACCTTTCCTGGAGTACGACAAACATTTCAAAACCAAAAACAGCTTAATCAGCCCAGCCGTTCTCGAGTTTTAGCGAGACAAACGAACTGAATTTTAAATAATAAGAAGATAAGACTAAAAAACTTAGAGCTTGAATACTGGAATGATATCTTATGAGTTTTAACTTAAAGATATTTTTGTCAAATTAGTCTGGTTTAAAAAAAAAAGGTTGTGAAAAATATACTAGGTACTGTTTGAAAAGCATTTTCACAACTGTCAGATTTTACTTTTCTATCACTGATTTCGATGAAAAATAACTAAATTTAATTAAACTGAATACCTATGAAAATAAATAAAAGAACTATTTCGACTAATTGAACTATATGTATTCTTTTTATTTCGACTAAATAAAATAAAAAATATAAAAGTGTTCGGATTATGACCGCAAATATCCGGGGATTTTACGCTTGTTGTCCTGGTTTCAAAATTTTTGAGATGGCCCTACCTCTAGGTCAATGCTTATTATATAAGAATTTATTTAAGAATTTCTTAAAAGTTTTATGAAAATCCTAAAACTTTAGAATACGACATTACAGATTTATGGCGGCATAATACGAGTATAGGGCCCTCAGTTCAAATCAAAATCAAATCAAATCACCAAGAGATCAAGTAACCACGAGATGAAAAATCACCTGAAACGTTACAAAAGTAACCTTCTGGCAACACTGGACAGAACCGCCCGCGGTTGTCGCGGTTTTAAAATCAGTCGCGGTAAAAAACCGCCAGTGTGGCCGCTTCCATACATTTCCTTTTGTCACAAAATCAGGCTGTTACAAACCGCGGCGGTTTAGCCGTAGTGCGGCCTCGGCCTTAAATTATTTTTAACTTGTTTTATGAATATTGAGTTTATTGCACAGAGTACATAGTACATTGTTGGTTTATTGGTTGATGGATGGCTGATGCTACGAGGTAGCAACAATAAGAATTAATGGCGAAATAGTTATTATCTTTAAATGATTATTTGCGTACATAACTCAACCTTAGACCTCGTTTTTTTATTATCTACAAAATATAAAACATTGATACAACAAAGCTTCATTACAGCCTTATGTGTTCTTGTTTATTCCTTACCGTAAAAGTAAACAAAATATTAATGTGCACTACGTTCATGAATAACACTATTGTATAAGTGTGTAGTTACGGGTTGTCCATTGTTATTGCCTAAAACCATTGAAATTGAAAATAATATTTGATGTATTCAATCATTCGCGACTCAGTTCCAATGGAGTATGATAACGATGAGAATACATGGCGTAGGCCATCGACACCGAAGGTAGAACGGAGGACCTGTCAACAAATCCCCAAGAGATCAACAAGTGTAGCTGTGGCGGTATTAGGATTGGCAGTCCTGAGCTGTCTGCTTGGTTACTGTGTCCTTAGTGAAACACTCCCGCACGAATCCAAAACGCTGAGACTTGTAATAATTGTGAGTATTAATTTACTTATAATTATCAAGAAAAATTATAATTCTACGAGTATATAAAAATAATCTACTTTTGTGTCTCTTCAAATTTCATTGCTTTATTAACTTTTTTATGCACAGTATCCTTAAAAGTGCTCATTTATATTAAAACTGTACATATAGCCTTATCAGATTGTTTAAGGTGGCATTTTAAATAAACCTTTCATATCATAGTGATCATTAAGAACACAAATCACTAGTACCTAAAACAAAAAAGAGAAATGAGATTTATATGCGAGCTAATATGAACCCTAATGTCTATATTGTAGTTGGTAGGGCAACTGTCCTTTTTGATAGATATGTAGAAACAATTATGAATCACCTGACTGTAGATATTGCAAAACATAATTAATATTTAATTATTTGGATTTCCACACATAATATCATTCTAAATTATATGTTGTAATTAAACAGACTGCCTCAGTGGCGCAGTGGTAGCATATGCGACTGCTGTGCTTCAGGTCTTATATACAATTCCCAGTTTCCAATCCAACGGTAAGACCAATTGTGTGTTTAATCAGCAAATATTTGTTTTGGAATTTGGGTAATTTCTATCTAAGTATTTATATTGTGTATTTTATCATGTATTTATGAATTCATGTAAAGAAAACATGATTGTCTTCTTTAAAATTAATGTTTGTATTTGGCGCACTTCGAGTGTAGACAAATATTCTGTGCAAATACTTGAGAGTGTAATGTCAATGTCAAACGCGATTAACCTAAGCTGTCAGTGTACTTGTTATTATTGAGGAGAACGTGAATCAGCAAATAATATTTTACCTTAATTTTAAAATCTTAATTATTAGAAACAATACCTGGATTAAGGGCTTTTAATGTTGTTTCTTTAATTTTTCAGGTGAGTTAATGTTTCTGTTCATGTTACTTTGTGTTTTGTAATAAGTTAAGAATGTTTTGTGAATAAAACTTTAATTTTTCAGAGAAACAGTTTGGCCTTTAATTTTGGATCAAATATCATTATAAAACAACATTATTGCTATTATTCCATACAAGATGGAAAAGTTGAGGTTCGATTTCGCTGTCAAAACAGCAGCAGATGAAAAATCAAACATTATATGCATAACCTCAATAGCAACACCAGAAGGAAAGATTTTCAAAATACCTACAGAATCTCAACCTGTACACTACCATGAAGAAATTTGTAAGACTTCCAATTATGCTAAGGTAAAAAAATCATTAACTAAAAGACACCAAACAAGGAAAATCTGGATAACTTTAATAGAAGGTATATCAAAAATATATTTGGACGATGACCAAAACATACAGTTCAATGATACTTATTTGGAAGAGATTTTCGAAGAAGAAATCAAGGCTAAACCTACACCTAGTAGCTCGAATGTGATGCTAGAAAACTTGTTACAAAAATTACTTATAGATAAACAAACCAAGTCAGAAAAACAAAGTTTGGAGAAAATTTCAAAGGAATTTTTAATTGAAAAATTCAACGGCAGAAGTTCAAATGCTTACCAGTGGATCGAAAATTTCAATAAAGAGTGTGAACGGTTCCAAATAATTGGAGACAAAAATAAAATTGAAATACTTAAATTTTTTATGGAAAATTCCAGTACCGATTGGTATAGCTGCACGATGATGAAACTCACAATTGAATCGGCTTGCGTCAAATGGGAAAAAAGTTTTACTGAGACTTATGGAAACAGAGGATGGTCACCCAGTAGATACGCCCTGTCATATAAATATCAAGCGGGATCATTATTAGAGTATGCTTTAAAAAAAGAAAAATTATTATTGGAAGTAAGGAAGTCAATTGATACCGAGACACTCATAGATCTCATTGCATATGGTTTACCAAACTATGTCACTGACAAAATAGATAGAGGGAGTTTACAAGGAACTGAAGATCTTTACAATGAAATTGGAAAATTGGAACATTTTGCTGAAAAAAAGAAATATGAAAAAAGAAGCATTACTTATAGTACGAACAATACACAAAAACAAAAATATGAAGAGAAGAAACCATGCCCCATATGTATGAAAGAAAAGAAAGTGAAACGCTACCATCCCGAGGACAGTTGTAAGTTGTTGACAGTTAAAGGTAAAAATCAAACAACAATCATGAAAACTGTAAATAACTCAGAACTTGAAGTTGAATTAAATGAAGACAACCAAAAAAACTAGAAGTACCACCATTAATAAAAATAAAGTTGCTATTAAATGATGTATTGGAAGTTTCTGGAATTTATGATTCAGGATCAAATGTGTCATTAATAAATGCAAAACTACTGAAAATTCAACCAAGAAAAAATACACAAGACCTACAAATAGCAAACTTGAAGACTATTATTATTTATTATATTCTTGTCACCAACAAGAAAACGAAAGGCATGATGAAACTGAAAATAAAAATACATAAAATTGAACAAGTTATGAATGTTTTTGCAATAGATAATGAAAATTTTAATTATGATTTCCTGATTGGATTAGATTGCATTAGAAAATTCAAACTAATACAGAATGAAGATTTGAAGATCACACAATGTCACAAACCGAAGGAGGATAAAGCAACCTGTTTAGAAGAGACTTCATATTTCAAAAATGTCAATATTCCTGATGTACTAGGTGACAATATTGAAGAAAAGAGTATACATTCCGAGGTATTAAACCAAAATAAATCAATAAATAAATGTGAAATAAATTTCAATGAACATATTAACTCAGCGAAATTTGAAATGATTGTAAACCACCTAGATTTAAACCAACAAACAGAAATTGACAAATTAATAGAAGAATACAAACATGTTTTCGCTAAAGATAAATATGATACTGGCACTGTACGAGATTATGAAGCTCATATTGACTTGATGGTTGATAAATACTGTTACAAACGTCCTTACAGATGCACAGCTGAAGATAGAAAAGAAATTGAAAATCAAATATCAAAACTATTAGAGAAAAATTTAATTGAAGAATCAAATAGCCCATTTGCTGCCCCAGTAACCCTAGCATATAAAAAAGAAGATGGAAAGAAAACAAGACTCTGTATAGACTTTAGAGAATTAAACAAAATTGTCGTCCCACAATCGCAGCCATTTCCGTTGATTGAAGACTTAATGATAAAAACTGTAAACTGTGAGTATTTTTCTACTTTTGACATAAATTCTGCGTTCTGGTCTATTCCTTTAAAAATACAAGATAGACACAAAACTGCCTTTGTAACACAAGAAGGACATTACCAATGGACGTGCCTACCATTTGGATTAAAGACTGCACCAGCAATTTTTCAAAGAATACTAGGAAATATCATAAGAAAACATGGGCTCTCTAGTTTTGCAGTGACCTTCATTGACGACATTTTAATACACTCAAGAAATTTTCCAGATCATATTCAACACATATCAAAGCTGCTAGAAGCAATACAAGCAGAAGGCTTAAGATTAAAATTTTCAAAATGTTCTTTTGCGAAAAGACATGCAAAATATTTCGGTCATATAATAGAAAACAATACAATCAGACCTCTTAAAGATTATCTATGTGCAGTGAAAAACTTTCCCGTCCCTGAAACAAGAAAAAATATACGCCAATTCCTAGGAAAAGTAAACTTTCATCATAAATTTATGCCACATGGCGCAATTATATTAGATCCACTACATAATCTATTACGAAAAGATGTAAAATTCAAATGGACGACAGAATGCCAAGAGTCTTTTGACAAAATAAAAGCTATGTTATGCTCGAAACCAATATTAAATATTTTTGACCCTGGACTACCAATAAAAATTTACACGGATGCTAGTATCAGTGGAGTAGGGGCGGTATTAAAACAAGAGGATAAAAACGGAGACAACAAACCAGTTGCTTATTTTTCAAAGAAATTATCTGAAACTCAAAAACAGAAGAAGGCTATATACTTAGAATGTCTGGCAATAAAAGAAGCTTTGAAGTATTGGCAACACTGGTTAATGGGAAAAGAATTTGTTGTATACTCAGATCATAAACCTCTGGAAAACATGAACATCAAGGCAAGGACTGATGAGGAACTGGGGGATATAATGTACTATTTATCACAATATAATTTTAAAATAAAGTATAACCCAGGAAAATCAAACCAAGAAGCTGACTGTTTGAGCAGACACCCAGTTCTAGAACCACATGAAAATAATGATGATTTTTTAAAAATAGTAAACCTAATAAGCCTAAACGATATAAAAAAGGACCAACTTAGTAACCTAGACCTACAAAAAGAAAAACATATATTAGAAAATGAAATTTATTATAAAAAAAATAAAACCAGGAAGAAAATTATACTGACAGAACAGTTGAGCAGGAAGCTAATCAAAGATGTACACGAATATTACTGCCACATTGGGAGAACACAAATGATGAATAAAATTCTTCCTTTCTACACAGCAAAGAATATCACCACGAACATCAAACAACTCTGCGACGAATGTGAGACCTGTAAGAAAAACAAAACAAGGAGAAAACCAACATATGGCTTAATGTCACATTTAGGCCCTGCAACACGACCATTTGAAATAGTATCTATTGATACTATAGGAGGATTTGGAGGATCCCGATCAACAAAAAAATATTTACATCTGCTTGTTGACCACTTCACAAGATATGCATTGATTACCACATCGAAAACACAGAACTCCAGTGATTTTATTAAACTTATAATAAAGGTTACTCAAAACTACAAAATTGATACAATATTATCGGACCAATACCCGGGCATAAACTCCAATGAATTTAAAGAATTCCTTAAGAAAGAAGACATTAAAATGATTTTCACCGCTGTGGATACACCGTTTTCAAATGGACTTAATGAGAGGCTTAATCAGACTCTTGTAAATAAGATAAGATGTAAATTGAATGAAAATGGAAAGAAGACAGCATGGAGTACTGTGGCACAGAAGTGTACAGAAAAATATAATGAAACGGAACACACAGTCACAAAATTTGCTCCAAAATACCTTTTAGAAGGAGAAAATGTAAATATTCTACCCATTTTTTTTTTTTTTTTTTTTTTTTTTTTGTTATTGTATCGGCAATCAGTCCTAGGACTATGAGCAGATGTGTTGTTCGAGCGTAGTGACGTGTAGAGTGTGCTCTCCAGCGAGAGCAACTACTCATGCATGGTAGCTTAAGCTACTGACGGGTCTGTAGTCCTAAGATATCAAATCTTTTCAGCCGGTTTGTGTAGTTTTTTATGGTCAGCTGGCGTGCCAACTCATTTGGGTGATGTTTTAACCTTTCCATATAGTTCTCGGAGGCATGTCGTATTTCCTCCCTCACTGTTTTCACTGAGAGCTGTTGATGCAGTTCCGCGTTGGTAACAAACCACGGTACATTTGCTATCGACCTTAGGATTTTGTTCTGAGCTCTCTGTATGACATTAATATTGGAGTCTTTTGCGGAGCCCCACAATTGAATGCCGTACATCCAGGTTGGTTTAATTATCGTCTGATATATCAGAAGCTTGTTGTCCAGTGATAGTTTGGAGTTTCGTCCTAGCATCCAGTAGAGGTTTTTGTGTCGAATAGAAATCTCATCGCGTTTTGCTTTGATATGGTTTTTCCAGGTCAAGCGGCGGTCTATATGTAAGCCCAGGTACTTCACACACTCTCGTTGCGGCAAGATATTTTCGCCGAGTTTTACTTGCGGACAGTTACCCTGACGAAGAGTGAATGTTATTTGGGCTGATTTAGAGGCACTTGCTTTTATCCTCCAGTCCTGTAGCCAATTGTGGACTTCGTTAAGTGCGTCTTGAAGCAGGTCTGAGGCTCGTTTTGGATCTTTGTCGCTCGCAAGAACCGCTGTGTCGTCTGCGAATGTTGCTATAATGACACCAGGTGGAGTTGGTAAGTCTGCTGTGTATATCGTGTAGAGAGTTGGTCCGAGTACTGATCCTTGAGGGACTCCCGCATTAACATTGTAGAAGCCGGAAGTCTCGCCTGTTTCTTTCACGCAGAATATCCTGTCCGTTAGGTATGATTTTAGAATCAAGTAAAAGTTGTGTGAAAGGATCCGCTTAATTTTATATAGCAAGCCTTCGTGCCATACCTTATCAAAAGCCTGCTGGATGTCTAGAAATGCTGATGAGCAATATTCTTTATTCTCTAAGGTTTTCCTTATAGTGGTGCACACTCTATGGGCTTGCTCTATTGTAGCGTGTTGTGCCCTGAAGCCAAACTGGTGGTCTGGAATAATTTTTCGTTCTTGGAGGGTTGGTGTTATTCTGCTTAGTAGGACTTTTTCAAAAATCTTGGACATTACGGGTAACAAGCTTATTGGTCTGTAGGATGCTCGATCGTGTGGAGGCTTGCCATATTTGTAGATCATTATGATCTGGGATACTTTCCAGATGGTTGGGAAGTACTGCAGCCTCAGCATAGCATTAAACAGCGTAGTCAAAAGTATAATGGCTTTTCTTGGTAGCTCTCGGAGAACTTCCTTTGTGATGAGATCAAATCCTGGCGCTTTTTTGTTGTCAAGGGTTTTAATCAATCTCCACACTTCTTGCGGGGTTACAAGTTTTATAGGTGCATTAGATTCAAGATTTGCCTCTGGTACGGATTGTTTAAGCAACTCGGGGTTGTTACCAACCATATTGTTTGGCGTAAATACTTCAGCTAGATGCTCAGCAAATAAGTCAGCTTTTTGTTTATTAGTTCTAGCCCATGTGTTCCCGTGTTTTAAAGGTGGTTTAGATTCCTGAGGTCATATCATATGCTTTGGCCATCCTCCACAGCGAGTAATTGGTTGAGGTAGTTGCTGTAAGTGACTCCAATTTTGTTTGGAGTGTTACTTCATTAGCATCCCTGATCATATTCTTTAACTCTACAATTGCTTTATTTAACGCTGTTTTATCGCTAGGATGACGACTTACGTGCCATTTTCTACGCAGCCTACGCTTTTCCAGGATTTTTTCTTTTATGTCCAGTGTACAGTTATTGATGGAATATTTTTTTTGTACATCAGGAGTATTTTTCCAGCAGGCAGATTGAATCGCATTAGTAAACTTCTCCAGTACACCATCAATGTCCTCAGAGGTTTTTAACTCAGCATTCAGCCGTATAGTACTTTCTATATACTCTCGGAAACCGTTCCAGTCCGTACGTGTGATACAAAGAATAGCAGGCTTCTCATACTGTATCAAAGTTCTGCTGACTGTCAGTATGACTGGGGTGTGATCAGACGAGCCGTCCAGACAGGAATCCGCCTTGAAATAGTTCCTGGATAATCCTTTAGCCACAAAAAAGTCCAGCAGGTCAGGCTTTCTGTTACTGTCTGTAGGCCAATATGTAGGTTCCGAGCTAGAGATTGTAATGAGGTTATTTTGATCCAGGCTTTGCTTGAGTTGTCTGCCTCTTGTGGTAGTCAACCTAGACCCCCAATGCACATGTTTAGCGTTCCAATCTCCTCCGACTATGAATCTACATCCAAGGGAAGAAAAGAAATGTTCAAACATAGAGTCGTTTATACTGTGCCTGGGCGGGCAATAAACTGCTGAAATATTAAAATTGCCTCCTTTATCCTCAACAGAGATAGTAGTGGCTTGTATGTGGTTTGTTTTATACTCTGGTAGCAAGTGGTGCTTGATACTGTTTCTTACTATTATAGCTGTCCCCGCATGTGCCGTGCCATCTGGGTGGTTGGTGAGATAGGTGCAGCATCCACGAACTTTGATAGAGCTGTTGTTGGTGCAGTGTGCCTCAGAGATCAATACTATATCCAATTTATGTTCAGTCATCAGCATTTGCAGTTCATTTTTGTTTGGAGCAAGTCCATTTATGTTCCAGGCAGCTAGACGTAGACCTAGTTTGATAGCTTACTGACAAGTGTAGTTATGAGACTCATCAAAGTACTCATTTGTTGTAGGAGGAGGTCGAACTTTTCTGTTTGTTTTGTCAGTAACTCTATTATAGGATCAATTTCTTGTTGAGATTTTTTATTTGGTGTGGATTTAAGAGCATCGGAATATGTTTTATTTCCAGGTAAATCATTTTCAAGGGTGGATTTTTGGTGTAAATCGATCGTCTTCTTTGATTGAATGTTATCTCCTCTGGCTTTTGCATTACTGTTCTTATTAGTCCTTCTTGCCCATATTTCCTTATATACTTCACAGCCTTTGTAGTTTGCTGGATGTGCACCATGACACAAGGCACATTCTGCTGGTGTGTTACGATCATGTTTGGGACAGTCAGATGTTTTATGCGACATTGCACATTTAACACATCTGTATGGTCTCATGCAGTAGTTCTTTGAATGTCCATATTGTTGACATCTTTGACATTGAATTATAGTTCTTCTCTTTTTGGGATCTTCTATGGTGACTACCTGGTTGTGTATATATTTTAAGCTCTTGACAGCTTTGTTATGCTCGCTTTTAACTAAGTTAACAAAGAAAGTAGATGTTGGTTTCTTGTTGGGTCCATATTTAACATTTATAATTTCCCCAAACACAGTGTTTCCAGTTTTCTCTATATCTTCCCTGATTTGATCATGTGGTGTTGAGTAATGCAAGCCTTTAATCACTATTCTAAAGTATTTTTCTTCTTTTATGTTGAAGGTGTGTCCTATAAGTCCTTTTTGCCGAACGAGGTGTATAAGTTTTTTATAGGATTCAGTTGATATTGAATTGATTCTCAATTGATTCCTGTTGGTGATTTTATATGTAAACTGATCTCTTTCTGTAACTGTTTCTAGAAGTTCTGTTAATTTGTTTACATCTTCCACTCCATACAAGATTATGGGGGGCGGTTTGCTTACTCTTTTCTCTGATAA
Organism: Diaphora mendica; assembly: GCA_949125395.1. Taxonomy (NCBI): domain Eukaryota; kingdom Metazoa; phylum Arthropoda; class Insecta; order Lepidoptera; family Erebidae; genus Diaphora; species Diaphora mendica. Next base: position 22,446,047 of record OX421314.1, read on the forward strand.
AGAGTTTTCCTCAGTTAAATCTATGGGCAAAGTACTGTATCTGTTGGTCATTGTTAATCTTTCTGGGGAGGGAGTCACACACATTTTTTTCCGCTTCTTGTTTTGATTTGATGGGACTCTTTGCCAGTTAGGTGGGTCAGGTTGGGATTCTGTGGTTGCCTCTTGTGTTGGTTTAGCAACAGAGATGTGTTGTGTTGAATGTGGTATGCTTCCAATAGATGCACTTCTTGGTTTACTTATAAGCAAGCTGGGGTGAAAGACCTGCTGAATAAATTTACGATTTCCAGTAGCATTCACTGACGTAGAAGCCTGGTTGCCTACTTCTACGGAGTCTTCGGTAGCCAATTTCACACCCACTGGCCCGGATACCAGTGGGCGCCGGGGGTTAGCCGGATCGCATGACAAATCACTCTCAATATTCGACATTTTCATTATAAGGGGGGGTTGGGAATGATACGCCTGGCACTTTCCCAAGGTACCAGCGTCACACTTCATGGGAGATTTAGTTCCTCAAAGGTTGTGAATTCCCTTTGGTCAGGTTATTTACCGCCGCCTGTTACTCGGCGTTGTTGCTCATTTAGCACCACCCGGGCGGAACGTGTAGGGTAGGCCTAGGAAAAGGTGGTAAATCCTACGGACGCGAGCAACAGCAACCCCCCAAATACCGTTCTACCCATAGAACTAAAAACAGAATATACAAGAGAAGACCTGAAAAGAGATAGAAGAATAGCTTTGGAAAACACAATAAAGTCACACAACTACAATAAGAAAATATTCGACCTCCACAGGAAGGAATTTAAATTTGAAGTAGGGGACAGAGTCTATGTAGAAAACGGAAATAAGTTAAACAGAAAAAAGATGGATGAATTGAGGGTTGGACCATACAAAATTATAAACAAAATTTCAAATTCAATCTATGAAGTTGATACCGGCCACAAGAAAAAGGAGTCAAATTTCTACCACATCACGAAACTACTTCCTGTTGGAGATGATTGAACAATCACCCGTAATTGTTCTCTCCTAGCGGGGGAGATGTAAAGAAAACATGATTGTCTTCTTTAAAATTAATGTTTGTATTTGGCGCGCTTCGAGTGTAGACAAATATTCTGTGCAAATACTTGAGAGTGTAATGTCAATGTCAAACGCGATTAACCTAAGCTGTCAGTGTACTTGTTATTATTGAGGAGAACGTGAATCAGCAAATAATATTTTACCTTAATTTTAAAATCTTAATTATTAGAAACAATACCTGGATTAAGGGCTTTTAATGTTGTTTCTTTAATTTTTCAGGTGAGTTAATGTTTCTGTTCATGTTACTTTGTGTTTTGTAATAAGTTAAGAATGTTTTGTGAATAAAACTTTAATTTTTCAGAGAAACAGTTTGGCCTTTAATTTTGGATCAAATATCATTTATATTTATATCAGTTGTCCAGCACCCATTCTACAAACTCTACTTTGTTTAGACTAGATGGCATTGTGTCAGATATCTGAAATATTATTATGACTCTATGCTGTATTGTGTTGGGAGTCTCAGTACTGGGTCTATTATCTAGTACTCTATGCACAAATAAAAAAAATTCTCCTAGTCTACCTTCAGGTGGTGAAGAAATGTTTAACTAGGTGCATTCAATATTAGGGGAGCTTATCCCTGTGAAAGAACTTGAATAACAGTATTAGTTCTGCAAAATTGTTGACTAGATGGTGTTGTGTGTTAGACATCCGAAATATTATATTAGATACTAGCTGAACCCCACGGTGTTACCAGCGGGAAACGCCGCGGGGCGAAGCTAGTCTAAAAAAAGTAGCCTAAGTTTCTCCTTATGGCATTAGCTACCTATCAGTGATAGTCCCGTCTAAATCGGTCCATCCATTCCAGAGATTAGTGGGAACATACAGACAGACACAGACAAAAATTGGTATATGTACCATGTATCCATACATATGCGTTTATTGAAAAGCGGTTATTTAAATATTACAAACAGACACTTCAATTTTATTTATTTGTATAGATTATTATTGGTAGCCTCACTGTAGAATGATCTTGATCGCTACAAGTATGCTATCTTCAATCCCTCAGTGAACCCTATGACAATAATAGAACAATTTTTATTTGAGAAATATTTTCTATACTTTAATTTTCAATAACTAATTTTTATTCTCTCTTCCTCAGTTATTGCGTCACGGTGCTAGAACACCGGTACAAGCGTATAACAGCGACCCTTATAAAAATTATCAATGGCCAGATGGATTTGGCAGTTTAACCAATGTAAGTATATAAATTTAGAAAATCTTGAAATATATAATAAAACTTGAGGTCTGGAAAATCTCAGTTAGGGAAAATTCTATAGTAGGAGCACAGAGTACTTAAGATATATAGAGTAGCTGTGCCCGCTACTTCGACACGTGACATTTGGATTTCCAAGTTATTTTTTATTTTTTACAGTTTAAACCTTCCCTGGCCTACGACAAACATTTCAAAACCAGCAAAATCGACCCAGCCGTTCTCGAGTTTTAGTGAGACAAACAAACAGCAATTGATTTTTATTTTATAGAGTATATAAAAATAATAGTTTATTGTTCATCTCATTAATTTCAAGCATGAAGCTTGCTCTATACTATACCATATGGGACCTATACTATTTCCATTTCTTTATTTTCTCGATGACAGCTCCTGTGGAAACTTGGACGAGCGTCTTTTTTACATTATGTATACATTATTTAATGAAAATATGACGCCTGCATGTACAAGGTCATAGCAGCGTAGGAGAAACTGTTAGGGATGGAGCTATCGATAAACGTAACACGATAACTGACCCGATATCTTTTTACAAAGTGTAAGAAGCTAAACTATTGCCGGATAATTTTGTACAAATTTATTAACTTATATTACATTTCATTACAAGATGTAATTATATTAGTTTGATTGATACTTTATTTATTTATTTCATCAAAATCTGATGAATCGTCACTGTCACTCGATGAGTTCTCCCTAACATTTATTATAAGTTCCTGTACTTCTATATTATCGAATGCCACATGAATTTACGCTATAATGTTTTGGGTTCTTCTCACAATTTCTTCCCAGTGTTCGGCGGTTACGCCCGCACATGCATTTTTTAATAAATCTAACATCTTGTTTGCCGTAAAAGGCAGATGGGTATCGTGCCCATATTAGTTCTATAGCATTGTACTGACAATGATACGGCGGATGTCGAAGAACCCAATGACCACATTCGGCAGCTATTTCGTCGGTAGTATATCTTTTAGGGAGGGTTTTTTCGATTTTAAAATATTCACTACTTGTACTTTTAATAAAGTATTATTTACATTTTCGCCATGACGTTGGAGCCAGTCAATTATCTCTTGTTTTTTATTGGCCTGTTTTCTTGGATTTAAAGACCAGTAAAGCATCTGACACGAATTCTTTCGTAGACCCTGCATGACATATGATAAGGCGTTCATCTTTTCCCATTGGCACTGAACTAGTGGAAGCGGCGGTGTCGTCAGTCCAGTTGTTAGATACTATTTGGGTTGCATTTAACCAAGTCTCGTCAGTGAAAATAACATGTGACCAATCTGATATCTTTTTGGCTTCGCTCAAAAACTCACAGCGAGCCATAGTAACGTCGTGACGCTCCATCAATATTTTACGTTTGTCCTATTTTTTATAAGAAAATCCAATTTCTTTCAAACCAAGCTTAATGACGTTTTTTGGCCATGGAACAAACCACATTCACATAAAGAAACAACAAGTTTTTTAAGTGTTGGAATTTCTTTGCGCAAGTAATAGTCATTATATGACCGAATAGCGTCAGCGGTCAGTCATATTTGAATGTTTTTGTTGTATTTCTCTTTGTTCAAAACATAATAAATATATGCGATCAATATCATTACTTATTTGGTCACAAAACTACAACTATCAAATTAGAAGTGTCGTCGAGAAAATAAAGAAATGGAAATATTTATAGTTCGGCAACAATTGCGTGTTGCGGAACTGACTAGGTAATATGGTTTTTATATACGTCTGTGGGTTTTTATTATTTATATGATATTTTTAATTCTGTATACACGATTTAATATATTGCAATATTGGAAAATTCATTCTAATGCGAACCATTCAGTGGAAATCATCCTTAAGTCTGTTAAAAGTAAGTCTGCCAAGTTTTTATTGGAAATGCAGCCATAAGTCAGATATAAAACAAAAAAGTTCAGGAAGCTAAATCCAGACTTCTTAAAAACTATAAAAATTGGTTAATTTTTTATGGCATTGTTGGCAAACGAGCAGACGAATTGCCTGATGGTAAGCGCTACCATCGCCCATGGACACCCGCAACACCAGATGTATCACAAGTGCGTTGCCGACCTTTTAAGAAGGAGTATGTTCTTTTCTTTAAGTTTGAAAGTCGTATCGGCCCGGGAACACCGCAGGCGACAGTTCATTCCACAGCTTTGTTGTGCGAGCAGAAAGGTTCTGGAAAAGCGCACAGTTGTGATCTTTTCCAAAGAGGTCTCAATTTCAGACAGCCAGACTCTCAATGACGTTTTCCCAAAAAAAATTAGTGCTACCGGTGTAAATAGCATCGCCCGTGCTGTCATCCGCATAGCAATGAATGCCGCTAATTTGCAGCATGTCATTGATATGGAGGAGGGACAAAGTAGGCGGTAGCACACAGCCTTGCGGGACACCAGCATTCACAGATATGGAGTCAGAGCATTCACCGTCGACTACGACCTATATGATCTTATCTGCTAAAAGGCTAGTGACCCATTCGCATAATTTCTCGGGAAGGCCACAATTAATAATAATAATAAGTCATTTAGGCGCTAAGGTGGAACATACACACATAGATTGCTGATTTTATCGATAGTGTGGACGGAAATTGGTTCAGATTTTTTGAGAAATATCTGAGCCAATTTGCGTCCACACTATCGATAAAACTGCACAGATAAATCGCTACGATAAATCGTTGTAGTGTGTACCGCCTATAACTCTCCCTTTTTATAAGCCGTAGACAGGTAAAAATACTAAAATATGAAGGTATAATAATGCATTTATATAATTTTTTGTAGGCTGGAAAACTGCAACTATATGAATTAGGCAAGAAATTCAGAAGTTACTATACCAACTTTATCCTGGAGGATTACTACGAGAAAGATGTCTTCATCCGTAGCAGTGACCGGTCTAGGTGTTTGCTGAGTGCCTACACATTTTTGGCAGGCTTGTTCCCACCCACAGAGAGACAGATGTGGCATCCTGAATTGCAATGGCAACCCATACCAGTTCATTCTTTACCGAAAGAACTTGATAATGTAAGTCTTATGTCTTTTATATTATCATCAGCCTATTGCAGTCCACTGCCTGACATAGGCCTCTCTCATTGCACGCCTCTCTGATCGTCTTTTATATCTTAATATATATAAATCTTCTGGGCGTGTGTTTGTGATTAAACTCCTCCTAAACGGCTATACCGATTTTTAATGATTTTTTTTAGGTCTATTCCTGAGCATTCGAGAATGGTTTAGATTCACAATTCGGTCCAATGGATAATGTTTATTTAATTCATTTTTTATTTACGGGGAACATGTGGAGGTTGACACTAAACGCGCTTGCGCGGTAGCTTCGCTGGACGTCTTGACGTCAACAAGGCCGTCACTTTTCATAGAAAATCTATTTGTGTAACTAATTGATTCGACCCGCGGCGTTACCTGTGGGTGAAGTTATACCGCAGGTAACACCGCGGGGCTCATCTAGTATTTAGTAAAAATTAATAACGTTATTAAAATATTAATAAAATTAGATAAAAAAAGATCTTGAAAGGTTAATTATTTGAGTAAATCGAAACAAATATATTTAAGATAGCCATATGATTGCATATAGCAAAAATAATATAAAATAATACATCTTAATTACATACAAAACTTGACTAAAGGGATTCAACTTAGCAATACACTGTGTAGAATATTGTGTGTCCAACTCCTGCCTAAAATGGCTACTTGATGACTACGAGATATTTTCTGTGGCGCCTTCATCAACACTAAAACTGTTTTCACTTGAAAGCTTCTTTATTAGGACAGGTTATAAAATTGTGAATACGTGACTTGATAATAAAATCGCAATTCTCTCCCACGTAGAGACGGCCCCTTAAATTCCCAGGCTCCCTTTGAGTTCATTGTTCCGATCTTGAAGAATCCAGAATATTCCGAGACCCTTGCGCATGTATCTCTTATGCTCAAACTTCGTTTATGAGTGTTTTAAAGTTAATTGTTCCCATGGTATAACAATATACCCCCCAAGTACAGTATTCCGAGACAGTGATCACGTGGTTGACACGGCCTTACGTCATTACCGCTATCGCTGGTTCTGGTTGATTCATTTCATGTAATCTATACTTTTTTTTTTATCTAATACCTTTAAACGAGCAATTCTTGTAATTATATAAATATATATTTATAATCTGAATCTCGGAAACGGCTCCAACGATTTTCATAAAATTTTGTATGCAGGGGGTTTCAGGGGCGATCATTGCCGGATTAAGCCAGCGCGGTGCCTGTAGCAAATTCGGCCAAGGGGCCCTTAGTTTGCTTTAGGTTCTCAAGTTTATGGTATTTCGGACATATAACACAGTGTTCCGCAAACTTTTTGGGTTCAAGGTACATCTAGGAAGATATTTTTTTTTTAAGGTACACTATAGATTCTTTTTTTTAACAAAATACCAAAATAAAAACTAAAACCGACTGCAAGGTTCGACTCGATTTCTCTTGGATACCATCATCAGATTTGAGTGTCCTTATCATGGTACCAACGTTGGGATATCTCCTTTCCATATAAAAAAGAATCATCAAAATCGGTTCTTAAACGACGAGGTTATCCACGAATACACATAAAAAACATATATAAGTTATAAAAAACAATGTTTCTTATTAGTCAACAAAACTATATTTTTATTTTACAGTTTAATTGAGCATAGACGGTCTCATCTCTTCGTCGATCGTCTTATGGCGTTCCCTTTTTTTGTTTTTTATTGTGGTAAGAGTTAAAAATCCTAATTCACATAAATAGGTCATTGCTCCATTCCAAATTATGGTCATCGAAATATTCTTCCGTTACTTTTAATATTTCTTATCTAGTTGTATGGTTGGCAGTGGCAGACAAAATAAAAAGACCTCAGAAATTACAGAATAAAGAATAAAAAATCCTCAGAAATCAGAACAGACTTGTCTGTAAGTGAATTCTGAAAGCTGCTTATAAGCACAGACCTCAAGCACTTTGGATAGGAAGGGAAGAATAGAAATAGGGCGAAAATTTTCAGGAAGGGAAGAATAGGAATAAAGCGAAAATATTCAGGAAGGGAAGAATAGAAATAGAGCGAAAATGTTCAGGAAGGGAAGAATAGAAATAGGGCGAAAATTTTCAGGAAGGGAAGAACAGAAATGGGGCGAAAATATTCAGGAAGGGTTGAATAGAAATAGGGTTAAAATGTTCAGGAAGGGAAGAATAGAAAGAGGGCGAAAATGTTCAGGAAGGGAAGAATAGAAATAAACGAAAATATTCACGAAGGGTAGAATAGAAATAGGGCAAAAATGTTCAGGAAGGGAAAAATTGAAATAGAGCGAAAATATTCAGGAAGGGTAAAATAGAAACAGAGCGACAATATTCAGGAAGTATAGAATAGAAATAGGGTGAAAATGTTCACTAAGTGTGGGACTACTCTTTTTGGGAAGAGGGATGACGTAGGCCTTACGCTACTGTTATCATGCTCCACAGCATTAGAGCGTATAGATAGGATAATATTTTTGATGTCATCAAAAGACAATATAGAAAATTCAAATGAGTCAATAGCGGGATACTTAGTTTGAAGATCCGGCGTAGTTGTGGATGAGAAATGACAATTGATATATTATTATACTCTGTCCATTACTTTATTTTCTTTTTGACAGCTCACGCCTATAAATTATCATATTTTTTTTCGGAATTATGTACTACAGTAATGTCGTACTTTATTGACGGTGACGGTACTTTAGTGAAGTGGTCTGTGCATAACAAACAACCGCAGACTATAAAACAGTACTTGAAATACGATAAATCGATCATATGATAAAAATAATTTGACTTCATGTAAGTATTTTTTCTGTAAATTTAATAAAAAAAGGAAATAAAAATTGTATCTATGACTCCAAGATTGAATTTTTGCAAGGAATTAAGTCGAAATCTTGGAATTTAGGATCAAACCAAGAGTAAAGAACAATAACTCTGTTCATTCATCTAATTTACTGATTTATTATTAATATTTTTGTTTATTTCTTACATAATATAAAAAACTAATGAAGGCATAATTAATATTTCAACTAAAAATATTTAATTAAAACGATTGAAAGTTCTTCATAAATAAAATCGCTATTCGATCAAATCGAATCGGTAATGAGTGAGGGCGTCACTAATTTCAAAATTTCTTGAACTGTCAAAAAGAAAATAAAGTAATGGACAGAGTATAGTCTAACTAATAGTGTTTTTGAACTCGGTTCTTCGGAGAAGTAGCTAATAGCAGGAGGGCAGTAGACTACACCTAGAATAACGCTGACTCTCTTGACCAACCCACACTTAGTAGAGATGAACGCCTCCCTAGTGCTTTCGCGTACTTAAAATCTGTGTAGGCTAAATATTTTTCTTCAGGCCGTCTATTTAGGTTTGTGGGATAACCGTATTTTTCCGAGGCACACCAACAGATGACCACGGCACACCAGTGTGCCGCGGCACACCCTTTGCGGAACACTGATTTAACACACGATTGCCATCTAGTAGCAGAGCTTGTATTATGGGTACTAGACAACTGATATAAATACATATATATATTTTTTTTGTAAATACCTACATATTATACATTGAAAACACCCAAACTCCGAAACAAATATTTGCAGATCATGCAAACATTTTCCCCAACCCGGGAATCGAACCCGAGACCTTATGCACAGCAATTATAAATAAATATCATTTCATTTCATTTCAATTGCGCACGCTTCCACTGCGCCAATTGTTCCCTACTTGAAAGATAGAATTCAATATGTAATGTCAATGGTGCGAGGTCTTCTGGATTACCTGTTACTATGGGCGTTCCTTAGGGCTCTATATTGGGTCCTCTACTTTTTCTCATATATATAAACGATTTACCATATTATTTCAAAGATCTCTGTGATATAGTTCTATTTGCTGATGATACGTCACTTATTTTAAAATTCGATCGTAAGTCGAATGCAAATAAAACAAAGTGTGTGAGATTTACTATCATCATCATCATCGGGTGCCATCTTCAAAATGAAGTTTGGAGGTCAGCAGACGGTATCCCTCGCGATCATGAGCAGCCTCTTTCAATTAGTTAGATTTACTATGCCAAATATAAAACAGCTAGGCACTAATCTAACTCTAAATAATGAAATTATAAGTATTGTAGACTCAACCGTATTCTTAGGAATTACATTAGACAGTAAACTACAATGGGATGATTGTTGACGTATTTGACCATTCGTAAGTTTAGTCAATTAGTACGAAACACATTAATTACAGATAGATAGTTTGCCCAATTAAAAGGAGACAAACTTCGATAAAAACTGACAACACTGAATTTTATATTTGCATTTCAATTTGTACTTGCTTTGGTGGTTTCTCTTTTGTTTTTTAGTGCGCGTCTCTATATTTGCTAATATTTAATCTAGAAAAATTTTGGCCAACATTCGGATCCATGCAGGACGGCAGGTCTGATGATCGTTTTATATATTTGTCTCATTAACGTTAAGGGGAACTTGGGATCGCAAATAGTTCCTGTTATCTGCCGTGGTATAGTGGCGGCAGATAACAGGAACTATTCCATCTGCATGGATTCGATGTTGTGCAGACCTATTTCGCCGTTATTTTAGTAACAGCGAACCGAGGTACTTGAAATCGGTGCAGTCCGGAATCGTTGTTCCATTCAGTGACACGACAGTAAGGTCGGAGAGACCCCTAAATCGCAGAACATGTATTCGGTTTTAGTTCTGCAGATTTTCAAGCCAACATTCTCTAGTCTTTGCTGCCATGTCTCTAGTCTGCGCTGGACCTCGGACGCGTCATCACCGACCAACACAATGTCGTCTGCAAAAAGCATGCACCATGGTGCCTCCTCCTTTATGTTCGATGTCAGAGCATCCATTATCAGTAGGTAGGTATGGGCTTAGAGCCGCTCGCTGGCGCTGGTGCAAACCAACAGAGACACTGAATTGGTCGGTGTTTCCCGCAGCCGATCTTACATAGATACTAGATACATCGATCGAATCAATGCCACATACTTAGCAGGCACTCTTTCTTCTTTCAAAGCCCACTACAAAATCTCTCGGGGTACCCTATTATACGCTTTTCCAGATCAACAAACACCATATGCAAGTTTTTGTGCGCCTGTCTGTATTTCTCACACAATTATCGAATTGCGAATACGGCATCTGTTGGCCCGGCAAAAACTCAAATTGTTTTCGACTTATTGCACTTTCCTCTCACACTCTTCTCTCAATAACTTTCTCCCAAACTTACATACTATGTGGAATGAGCTTTATTCCTCTATAACTGCCACATTCCTGTACATCTCCTTTGTTAGGGTTCCGTGCCAAATGCAAAAAACGGAACCCTTATAGATTCGTCATGTCTGTCCGTCCGTCCGTCTGTCTGTCTGTCCGTCCGTCCGTATGTCACAGCCACTTTATTCCGGAACTATAAGAGCTATACTGTTGAAACTTGGTAAGTATATATGTATTCTGTGAACCGCATTAAGATTTTTATACGAAAATTAAAAAAACAATAAATTTTGGGGGTAAATACTTAGAACTGAAACTCAAAAAAAAAATTTCATCAAACCCATACGTGTGGGGTATCTATGGATAGTTCTTCAAAATGATATTGAGGTTTCTAATATCATTTTTTTTCTAAACTGAATAGTTTGCGCAAGAGAAACTTCCAAAGTGGTAAAATGTGTCCCCCCCCCTGTAACTTCTAAAATAAGAGAATAATAAAACTAAAAAAAAAATATGCTGTACATTACTATGCAAACTTCCACCGAAAATTGGTTTGAACGAGATCTAGTTGGTGATTTTTTTTAATACGTCATAAATGGTAAACCGCAAAATAAAAAACACTATTAGTAAAACTTCTATCAAAGTTACAACGAACGACAAGAACGTTTATATTATGTTACTTGCTGCTTCGGAACCCTTCATGGGCGAGTGCGACTCGCACTTGGACGCTTTTTTTTTAAAGACAAGGCACAAGCGAACTTAAACACCGTTCATCCGGAATTAAATAATGGTATGCAAGATATTTTACGCTTATCTAAACTTATTTTTTTACGGTCAGACAGGCGTTGAAGCGCGGGGCCCTCCAAATCGCGGGGCCCGTAGCATTTGCTACTCTTGCTACGTGGCTAATCCGGCACTGGGGGCGATACATCGATCTAGCTAGGATTCATTTTTAGAAAATGTCGTTTTATTCGTGTTTTTAACAATCAAATATATAAAATGAATGTACATCTAAAGCCATGTATCTCAACTCGAGCGAACTACATTAAACTATACTGGAATAAGGTGCAGAATAAACAGTATCAGGGCGTACCAAGAGAGGGCGCCACTTAACTTTTTTTTTTATTGGAAGTAAAATAACAAAAAAGTGGCGTTTGGTCCCAATGTTGCCAAAAACCCATTTATGAAAACAAATACCGAGCGTCGCTCGGTCATCCAGGTACTAATTATATAAAGAGGTAAAGTTTGTGCGTTTGTGAGTTTGTGACGTTGTAGGGGGTAATCTCTGGATCTACTGAACCGATTTTGAAAATTATTTTACCAATAGAAGGCTACGTTATTTATGAGTGACATAGGCTATATAATAACTCGAAAAATAGAAAGAATTTTTCGTGGCAGCTGAATTTGCTGAATAAGTCGGAGAAAAAAATGATTACCGCCCAACGAAGTGGGCACGGGTCAGCTAGTAGTGTTGCTATAAAGTGGTAACTAGATAGTGACGTCACATCGAGTCGCTCTCGGAATGCGAGGCTTTGTTTTCTTAGACCATGGTTGTTCCCATTATATCTTGGTGATTTAGTTATAATGAGGAGATTATATCTTTATATCTATTCCAGATAGTCAGTTCAACAAAACCCTGCAAAGTTTGGAGTGATATGTATAAAGAGCAACTGGCTGCTCATGATGCTGATCCAAAGTTTACAGAACTATTTGACTATCTAACTAAACACACAAATCAGACCTTGCGGAGTATATTAGATACTGACTTCTTGTACAGTACCCTTCTGGCCGAGCAAGAAGCAGGGCTAAAGTTACCAGACTGGACTAAAACTGTATTCCCATCTAAAATGCGTACTCCTTTCATGTTGAGCTTGGCGATGCTGTCCTATAACGAAACTTTGCAAAAGCTTCAAGTCGGTAAGCATTTTATTTAATCATATTTTTATTTGTTATTTTAAATTGCAGAGATTTAATAGTGCAGTGGCATATCCTTGCACATCATGGAACAACATTATTCTATACAGTATACTAACTAACCCGGCGCACCTTGTAGCTACATATAGTATTCCTTAATATAACATAACTTATAACATTGCCGGTTTTCTTTTAATTTTATTCTAAATAAACCTTGTCCTGACAACAAACAAGTAAAATTTTAACAAAACAAAGAACCAACGTCAAGGTTCGACTCGATTTCTCTTGGATGCCATCATCAGATCTTAGTGCCCTTATCATGGTACCACCGTTGGGATATACCGATTTTGATGATCCTTTCCATTAAAAAAAGAATCATCAAAATCGGTTTTTAAACGACGAAGTTATCCGCGAACACACATTAAAAAAAAAACATAATTATATACGGTCGAATTGAGAACCTCCTCCTTTTTTGTAGTCGGTAAAAACATATAAAAAAGCATTATACAATTTAATGCAGCCGATTGGAAGTTATGCGCGTACAAACATTTCGGTCATTAATTTTGACGTGACAACGTGTAATAAATTGATGAACGCCGGCTGCATGCACGCATCTATCTCTCATCAGTTCATCAATGTTTTGTTATGACGTTGTCTCGTTAAACTATCGTCCGTAAACCGACTTTACAGACAACCAATTTTTGTTATGGTTATGATTTTGACATGCTATGTATGTATCATCATGTTCATCTGTTCCCTCATAGCTCCTTAACTACTTATTAGAACTAGACAAATGAGGTATCGTTAGAAGCGTCTTGATCGTCCGCTGCTATAGACTATATGACTTGTCACTGAATCTAATGTGGCGCCCTCTAGCCGACATAAAGTAAGGCATAAAAAAATTTTTTTAGTTAAATATGCCGTGTTTGGTATCATTGGAAAGGACGTTACTTGTACATTTCAAATATATATATATTGTTAGCATTTTTTCGTGACTGTCCGTATTTATTCGATAAGTGTGATATTTGAACTTCATCTTTTCTCTGCATCGCCCATTCGGCCGACTGGCAGAAAATGCCTTTGGCATTAGGTCCGCCGATGCATGTTTTTGTGCATAAAGTTATAAATAAATAAATAAATACTTCCATGGTATTTGTCTGTTCCCTCATTCTTTCTAAACTTCTAGTCTGGATACGACTAATGAGGTATCGTTAGAAGCCTCTTAATCGTCCGCTGGTTATAGGCTATATGACGTGTCACTGAATCTAATGTGGTGCCTTCTAGCTGACATAAAGTAATGTTTTAAAAAAAAATTTGAGAACAATATGCCGTGTTTGGTATCATTCGAAAGGGCGTTTTTGTATTTTTCAAAAAAATATATTTTATTAGCATTTTCTCGTGACTTTGTCCATATTTATTCGATCATTGTGATATTTCAATGGTACCTATTTAAAATATACTTTGCAAAGAAATTAGTTCATACTTTTTCAGCGTCGTTTTTTGTCGTAGTTGGGTTTTTTTTTTAATAATATAGTTTATTTAAGTAATGTTGTGGTTGTTTTCAGGTCCACTTCTAAAAGAGATACGGCAGTACTTTGATGAAACTGCAGTACATTCTAATGTGGATCGTATGCTGTACATCTACTCTGGACATGACGTCACCATAGTGTCGCTGTGGCGCGCCCTCGGCTTTGAAGAGCTGATTGAACCCGAGTACGGTGCCAACGTCGTGCTAGAGTTGCATGAGGATATCGAAAATGAATCGTTTTTTGTTAAGGTAAAAAAAAACAATTAGTTTTTTATTTATTTGTACCTTGTTCTTCAGAAGCAAGTAATCAACTATACTATTTCCATTTCTTTATTTTCTCGATGACAGCTCCTGTGAAAACTTGAACGAGCGTCTTTTTTACATTATGCATACATTATTTAATTAAAAATATGACGGTTACGCACGTACAAGGTCATAGCAGCGTCACAGAAACTGATAGGGATGTAGCTATCGATAACCCGATAAACGTAACAGACCCGATATTTTTTTACAAAGTGAAATAAGTGATAATAGTTTTACAAAGAATAAAAAAAATAAGTAAAATATTTTTTACAAAGTGAGTGTAATAAGGTGAAGTTAAATATTACATTTCATTACAAGATGTAATTATATTAGGTTGATTTATTATTTAGTTATTTTAATCAAAATCTGATGAATTGTCACTGTCACTCGATGAGCTCTCCCTAAATTTTATTATACGTTTCTGTACTTCTATATTATCGAATGCCACATGAATTTCCCAATCCTACGCTATAATGTTTTGGGTTCTTTTCACATTTTTTTCCGAGTGTTTGGTGATTACTTTCACACATGCATTTTTTAATAAATCTAACATCTTGTTTGCTGTAAAAGGGGGATGGGTATTGTTTCGAGCGGCGTGTCCTTGGATTTGTGCCCATATTAGTTCTATAGCATTGTACTGGCAATGATACGGCGGAAGCCGAAGAACCCAATGACCACATTCGGCAGCTAAGTCGTCGGTAATACATCTTTTAGGGAGGGTTTTTTCGATTTTAAAATATTCACTAATTGTACTTTTAATAAAGTATTATCCACATTTTTGCCCTGACGTTGTCACGTAGTGGCTTTAGGGGCCTTGAAGGTGGTGGTGAAGCCACGAGGTTTAGATGAAGAGAAATAGAGACACTTTAGAATGATGATTTGAACACTATTTATTTAGGAATATAGACTTTTACAATTTATTTGTCGTGAGCACAAATATACAGATAGACAGGGTGTAGGTCCTTGAGAGATTCGATCAGCGTAGGTACCTCCATGGTAGCATGGGGTACTTAGCTTGGTAGTTGGCAGTAACGTAGGGACGCTGGGCTGGAGGCCCAAGCGTCAGCCAGGTGACCCTGGCGGCAGCAGCCAAGGGCCGCAGCTGGAGAGGCGCCTTGCAGAGGCGCTGGCCGTGAGACGCCAGCAGGAAGAGGTGCAGTGCTGGGTCGGCTTTAGAGGCCGACCCCCGTAGGGGCGCGCAGGCGCCGGCGTGGTAGACGCCGGCCGAAAGAGGCCGATCAGTAGTGCGCTCGTCCTTTTATGTGTTCTTGCGGTGGTAGAGACAGCGGCTCGGCGGTGGGAGGCGAGCGCCGATGACGCGTGACAACGTTGGAGCCAGTCAATTATCTCTTGTTTTTTATTGGCCTGCGTCGGCATTTTATCAATTTGGCTGAAGTGATATGTGGAAACTTACAGAATTTTAGGAGAAAGAATAATAATAAATCTCTTCATTGTACACCAGCTTATGTAATTACAAGGTTAACTTAAAACTATTATAAACTATGTACCTACAAGTGGCGGCCTTATCGCTCCAAGGCAATATCTTACGGGCAACCAAGGGAACAACAAGAGAAACAAGGAAAATGTTTTTAAAGATCGGGAAGGCCGCCTTATTTGGTTGCTCAGTTGTAAAACATTTATTTCTTTTATTTCCGATTTATTAGAAGTAAAATATAGTACCTTTTTGTAAAATAAAATTGACAGTATTTTTTTTCTGACTCAAAAAGAACAGTAGACTATGGACCCGTATCGAAAATTAATGGGTTATCTGAACCACCAGGAGACCTTTTTAGAAAGATACAAGGGCATAAAACAATAACATTCAGCACTATGCCGTCACTTGTAAGCTGTCTAAAACAGTACAGGTAAAGGGGAGGTGGTAGCAACCCCCGATTTTTCTCCCTTGTCACATGATTTTTGTACGGAGTTGCGGAATAATGTATTAAAAGAGGTTTCAATTTGTATGGAACCGATGCCGTACAAAATAGTGTGCCATAAAATTGGATTTCTATTTTGATTTCCCGGCGCTTCGCTTGGTCAATTTGGTCATTTGATTTTGTACGGCATCGCTTCCATACAATTTCAATACCTGTTCCAATCCATTATTCCGCAACGCCGTACAAAAATCATGCGACTAGGGAGGAATATCGAGGGTTGTTATCCCGTCTCCTTCACCAGTACTCAGTTGGACAGTTTACTTACAAGTGACGGCATAGTGCTGAATGTTATTTTTTTATGCCCCTGTATCTTTCTAAAAAGGTCTCCTGGTGGTGAAATAGTGCAATCTGTGGAAGAACCGTCGATAATTATTATGGACAAATTATCGACGATTATTTAAACCATCCTTCGTAAATCTCCGCGTTCATTTCTTCGTGGTAGTCCACTGTTTTCTTGGATTTAAAAACCAGTAAAGCATCTGACATGAATCCTTTCGCAGACCCTGCATGGCAAATGATAAGGCGTTCACCTTTTCCCATTGGCTCTGAACTAGTGGAAGCGGCGGTGTCGTCAGTCCAGTTCTTAGATACTGTGTGGTTTGCATTTAACCAAGTCTCGTCAGTGAAAATAACATTTGACCAATCTGAGATCTTTTTGGTTTCGCTCTAAAACTCGCAGCGAGCCATAGCAACGTCGTGACGCTCCATCAATATTTTTTATAAGAAAATCCAATTTCTTTCAAAACCAAGCTTAATGATGATTTTTGGCCATGGAACAAACCACATTCACGTAAAGAAACAACAAGTTTTTTAAGTGTTGGAATATCTTTACGCAAGTAATAGTCATATATATGACGGCGAATAGCGTCAGCGGTCGGTAGATATTGTCTTTGTTCAAAACATAAAAATATATGCGATCGATATCATTACTTATTTGGTCACAACACTACAACTATCAAATTGGAACTGTCATCGAGAAAGTAAATAAATGGAAATAGTATAACTAATGAGATTATTTAAAAATACAAATAAGAATAATTCATTTGACTGCCTCGTTGATCTCGCGGTTGGCGTGTGCGACTGCCGATCATGAGGTCTTGTGTTCGATTCCCGGGTCGGACCAAATGTTTGTATGATCTACAAATATTTGTTTCGGAGTTTGGGTGTTTTCTATGTATAAACGTATGTATTTACAAAAAAAAAGTATATAATATGTATTTGTATCAGTTGCCTAGTACCCATAACACAAGCTCTGTGTTGATTTCTGTGTTAATGGTTTGGTAAACACATCTGCTATTTGATCTATAGTTGGGATATACAAAACTTTAATCATACCTTCCTCTACTTTTTGCTTAATAAAAATACATTTCACATCTATATGTTTTAATCTCTTTTGATCTGGGTTCATAACTGTTTTAATTGTGCTCTGATTATCTTCATAAATTATAACATTACTTATTTTTATATGAAAGTCTGACAATAACTTGATAAGCCAACATGCTTCGACTGAAGCTTCACATAGGGAAATTAATTCTGCTTCAGTGGTACTCAAAGCAACTGTACTTTATTTTTTAGATCTCCAAGTAATTGTATTTCCAAAAAGTTGGAATAGATATCCACTTGTGGATTTTCTATCACTGTCTCTAGCAAAGTCAGAATCAGCAAAACCTATTAATGTTTTACAATTATTCTTAGTATAAATCATATTATAATTTACCGTGTGTTTTATGTATCTTAAAACTCTTTTTAAAGATTTCCATAATTTTAAGCTTGGTCTTGATTGAAATCTACTAAGATATGAGACAGCAGGTGTCAAATCCGGTCTAGTACCTGTCATTGCATACATTAAGGAACCTATTAGAGACCTACATTGGTTCTCCAAGGTCGGTTTCGGTTTAAAATATTTATTCTCATTAAGAATTATAATACAATTCACTTAACATGAGAACATACTAATGACTAATACACAAATATATTTCACTTGAGAACATACATAAAGGCGGTAAGAATATAATATTTTTTCAACTACTACCCTCGCTGACACAGTTGCGACCATGGACGGACATCACAATACAAAGACATAAGATTTTAGTGCGCTTCACTAGATGCGACATTCAAATTTTTATATACCTTTTTTATTTTTATGTGTTGATCCTATTAGTTTAGTAATTCAAAACAATTATTTATAATGTATTCGACTCCATTTTGTATTTATTAAGCTAGAGTGTTTGTTAGTCTGATGGACACCTTTTTTTTTTTTTTTTTTTTTTTTTAATTTAATAATTAATTGTAGTTCTTAGTCTTAGTCCAGTTCTCCAAGGTCATGTCTATGTCAGAGTCAGTCAAGTTAAGCTGAAAGTCTTTTTCCATAGGTGAGGTAATACCTTTACATTCTTGCATATTAAATTTTCTTAAGACATTTGTAAGATATTTAGTTTGATTTAATGAGATACAGTTGTGATCCTTTTGTATGGAAATACCTAAATACATTAAATTATTACTTCCCATATCTTTCATTCTAAATTTGGTCTTCAAGAAATTCTTAACTAAATTAATTGAATTTTCTTCTGGTCCCACAATAAGCAAATCGTCTACATACAAAAGTAAATAAAGTTCTCCCTTTTTATAGAGACAATAATCATTCTGCGAACGTTCAAATCCATAGCTTGTGATTACTTCTGTAAATTTTTCATACCAATACTTTGGTGATTTTTTAAGTCCATATAATGATTTTGTTAACTTGAGAGCATGTCCTTCTTTAATATTAAGACCCTGTGGTATTTTTAAATAAACTTCTTGTATTTCTCCATATAAAAATGCACCCTTTACATCCATCTGGTGAATATAATAGTTTTTATTTGCAGCAATACTTAATAAAACTCTTAATGTCTGTATCTTCAATACAGGTGAATATATATTATCTTCTACTATGTCTTTCTGCTGGAAACCTTTTACTACTAATCTGGCTTTATATATATTTTCTTCTCCTATTTCTTTTCTGGTAAAAATCCACTTACTATTTAATAACTTTTTGTCTTTTGGTTTTGCTACCATTTTCCATGTTTCATTTTCATTTAGGGTTTTCAATTCTTCAGATATGGCATTTTCCCAATCAAGTCTATCTCTTCTTGTTTTAATTTCTTCATAGCTCAATGGAACATCTATATGATTTGTCATGAGAGCAAACAATGCTTCATCTTCTTCACTTAAATTTATTTCATAATCCTGTTGCCATTTTGGTTTAGTAATTTTCCTTTTCTCTCTCCCTCTTTCTTTACATTCTGTAATCTTTTCTTCTTGCTCTTTGTTTTCACATTTCTTATCTTTCTTCATTATAGATTTTCTTGGTGTTTCAACACTTCTTTCTTGTAGTTCTTCTTCTTCACTCATGCTTTCAAACTCTTCTTCTTCTTCTATATTATATTCTTTTTCCCTATTTACATATCTCGGTATTTGAACTGTACTACTTTCCTTTTTTTCTTTTTCATTAAATATTACATTTCTTGCTACTATTATCTTACCTGTGTCAATGTCATATAGTTTATATCCTGATGTTGAATAGCCAATAAAAATCATTTTTTTTCCTGAATGATCTAATTTTTGACGCAACTCCTTTGGTACATGATTAAATGCTGTGCAACCGAAAACACGCATATTTGATACATTTGGTTTTATTCCTTCCCAGAGTTCAGATGGTGTCTTGTCTCTTCCAGCAGTTGGGCTCCTATTTGTTACATATGCCGAAAACAAAACTGCATGTCCCCAGAAGCATTTATCAAGTTGTGAATCTACTAAAATAGTTTTAGTTTTTTCCATTAGTGTACGGTTCATTCTTTCCGCAACTCCGTTCATTTGTGGATTATATGGAACTGTATATTGCATTTGTATTCCATTTTCATCACAATAAGTTTGAAATTCTTTTGATACATAGTCTCCTCCATTATCTGATCTAAGCTTCAGTAAGTTTAAATTAAAATGTCTCGTTACATAGTTATGATAAGATTTAAATTTTTGAAAGACCTCATGTTTATTTGATATTAGATAAATTATAACAAAGTGGGTGTAGTCATCTATTAACGTTAAAAAATAATTATATCCATATATATTTCTTTAGTTGCTGGGGTGATGGGTCCACACACATCTGTATGTATTAATTCAAGAGGTTTTTTTGCTCTATAACCCTGTCTGTTGAAAGGTTGCTTAGTTATTTTTCCCAATACACATGGTTCACATAAGTCGTAACGAGTCACATTATTAGTTTTTAAGTCACCTAAACCAGTAACCATTTGTTGTTGTGAAAGTAATGTCAAGTTTTTTATACCTAAATGTCCAAACCGTCTGTGCCAGAGCTGTATCATATCATTATTTTTCAAGGTATAATTACAATTAGCTTTTAATATTTGTGTTTTAATTATGTATAAAGATCCTTCATTATTACCTATTATTGACAACTGATTATACTTATATACTCTAACTTTTCCTTTTGAAAACTCTACTTTAAATCCATGTTGTTCCATTTTAGAAACAGATAATAATTTTTTTCTCAAATCAGGTACAAAATATACATTTTTAAAGGTAAACTCATTTGCTCTATTTCCTACATAGCATATTACTTTAATGTTACCTATTCCTACAGCATTTAAGGTTATGCCATTTTTGGCAGCACAAATACTTTTAGGTTTACTTAACTCGATATAATCATAAAAAGCTTCTCTAGTATTTATTAGATGATCAGAACAACCTGAGTCAATGCACCATTGTAGTAGTTCACTTTGATCACAAATGTTATTACACGAGTATAAATTCTTACTTGTTACAAAGGCGTTGTTGTCCGAAGGCAGGTCAGCCACATATGACTGATGTTGATTGCCTCCACTAGTGCCTCCTCTCCATTCCCGGGGTCCTTGCCATGACGTTTGACCTCCTCTCATCCAGTTGGGTACCCTCGGCGGGTTCCTCTGAACTGTCCCTGTCCACGTACATGTGAGATTGACTGGAAGCCTCTTCCTAATCCTGTGTTAAATTGTCCTTGTGTCCGTCCTTGGTAATTTGTCCTCAAGTGTCCTTGTCCTGGTGTTCCAAATCCTCTGCCTCTGTTTTGCATGCGGCATTGAAACTTTTTGTGTCCTTCTTTTCCACATATAAAGCATGAAAATGCATTTTTATACTCATCTACCTTACTCTTAGTTTTATTTTTATTTTTTTCTTCCTCTCCTAAACGTCTATCTTTGATGATATCTAATGTCCGGTAAAGTTTCCAATGCTGTAACCACTATGTCATATGATGGTGGCATGGATAATAAAATGAAATTAATTTTTTCTTCTTCAGTTACAGGGCTTCCTGAGTCTTTGAGTAGGTTGAAGATGTGAGTCAGCGCGTGGAAATGTTCCAATAACGGTTGTTTTTCATTGTATTTCATGTCACTCAATTGTCTTCTCAAGAACAACTTACTCCTCAGTCCCTTTTTCATGAATTGTTGTTCCAATCGTTTCATCATGTTGTACGCCGAGCTTTCTTCTTGTATATAATGAAGGTGGCTGTCTGCAACCGCTGAAATAATGATACTCTGAGCACGTGCCTCAAGTTTTTTGTTCTCCGTACTATTTCCAAATGTCGCCTTATGAATGGCTTCATCACAACCATTTTCTTTTAGGATACTCAATAGTCTAAATTTCCATGTAGTGAAATCTGCTCCCGCAAACTGTTTTATAAAATATTTCATGTCCGACGCCGCTGCCATGTCGTATTCCGAAACACGAAATTTTTCTCAATAAAATCCAAACGCATCTGCAACCACTCGCTGCTACCAATGTTGATTTCGGTTGCACGTTTCAATAAAATCCTTTTTAATCCTTTTTATGTTTTATTTCTCCATATAAACCATTAATAACATTACACCTTTTTAATCTTATTTATCAGTCTTATGTGACAAATCAACCACCCTTTTCTACCGCCCATAGATTAAACAAAAACTTTTTAATTGGCATAGACTTCGGATTGAAGGGCGATTGCTACATCAACACTCTGCTTAGCTTGGGACTAGATGGCGTTGTGTGTTAAATGTCTGAAATATTTATTTTTTATTTTATTTACATAAATACATTTAATTTTACTATGACAAAAAAAAATCTAAGATTGTAGGAGTGATTGTACTCTAATACAGATATTTAAAACAGTATCAGAAACTGTTTTTTTTCTATATTCCAAGCTTTTAAAAATTATGTGTCCAATCTGAGAATTACAATATTCAGCACTTCAATGAAGTTACTTCAGAACTTTTTTGAGCTGCCTTTCCTTTTAACCGACTTCAAAAAAGGAGGAGGTTCTCAATTCGACCGTATATATATAAAAATCGGTTCATAAAAGAACCGATTTTGATGATTCTTTTTTTAATAGTAAGGAAATATCCCAACGGTGATACCATGATAAGGACACTTAAGATCTGATGATGGTATCCAAGAGAAATCGATCGATTTGGTTTTGATCTTGAACTCGCGGGCTGGGTTCCCTCAACTCAACGACTTTGTTGCGTATTTTGCGTAATCGATCGATTTGGTCGTTCTTTATTTTGTTAAAATTTTACATGTTTCCTATATTACATTATATGAAAAAAATTACATATAAATTTCTCTCTTTACAGACATTTTACAGAAACAATTCTAAAATGGAAGAGCCATTAGAATTGAAACCAAAATTCTGTGATGATCCGTGTACATACACTCTGTTCAAGGAACATGTCAGCAAGTTGATACCCGACGATTGGGAAGTGGAGTGTGGCAATACACAGTCTTGAACTCATTTATCTACTAAATAACCTATTATTCATGTAATCATGTTTGCTAGTGTCAGAAGATGAAAGGATAATGGTGAGTTTTGACTGTTTCTCTGGATAAATAGGAAGACATTTTCTTTGAAAAATTTAAATGTCATTGATATGCATAAACGAAATTATAAAAACTTGGGTTTGACTAAAAAAGTAGGCCATTACGAAATACATTTTACATATTTAATTGACTCAAAAACTTTTTTTTTATATTCTGCACTTCTTACTTAATGTCAAAAAAAAAGAAATCTTTATCAGTTTCGTCGAATTATGTTCCTATGTCTACTAATTATCTGCCTCGTTGGTCTAGTGGTTAGCGTAAGCGACTGCAGATCAAGAGGTCTCGGGTTCGATTCCCGGGTCGGACTGCTTGTTGGGTTTTCTTACAAGAAATTCTTAATAGCAGCCCGGAGTATGGAAGATGGCGGTGGGGAACACCCGTGCCTCGGAGAGCACGTTAAGCCGTCGCGTCGGTCCCGGTTGTCATGAACATCTACGGCAATGCAATCGTTATTGGGAAGTCAGTGCCCCCAAATATACTGACAACTAGTTCAACCTTCGAATTCAGTTCACTCTCAGAGTTTCGAAGGTCTAATGCCAGTCGCTCCGTGTAAAAACTGATATTCAGGTAAAACCGGTTGAACTAGTAGCCGACCCCAAATCTTTGGAATAATAAAGGCTAGGAAGATGAGATGTCCACTAATTCTCTAATATTAGTTTGAACTAGAAATGGTCTTCCCTGCTGTCAACTATCATTAGCAACTTTGATAACATGAATAATATTATTAATTCTATACATAGAGGTATTATAGATAGAGCAGCGGAGCCAGGCCTCCAGCCGTCTCTTGGTTAGAAAGAGAGAGACGATCGCGGCACCTATCTGTCTCTCTACTCGCGTATGCGCAGTTAGCGCGGAAAAGCAGCATAGCAGAACGATTTGACGGTTAATTGTTGTGATTGGACTACCATTATTAGTCCTTTACTGCGCATGCGTCCGTAGAGAAAGTCAGATGAGGTACCGCGATCTTCTCTCTCTTTTCAACCGTTGGATGTTTCCGCTTACAGGTAGCCGTATGTCTTCCCTACTCTATCTATAATAGCTCTATGATTCTACCACGATTCTCTATGGCACATCGTGTTTACATTGATGAATAATAAAAAAAAAACAATCAGTGGAACAGTTTGTATATCGTGTTAAAATTAAGGTGCAGAAATATTTTTGGTTTCTGAGGCGTAAATAAATCAACTTAACGTTTATAGCTATATAAGATAAAAAAATAAGTCCTTAACTGTATAAACCAAATCATATTGTGACATTACTAAAATTAAGTTTGTTACATATGTACATATGTAATTTTTTATTCTTGATTCGACATAAATAAGAAACTTGCCAAATTTTATTGTAGACTCAAACTTCATTGCTACTACTTTAAGGTAAATCTATGGTGAATAAATGCATTTTTTTTTTAATTCTCCATGTTGTTGAAACAATACTAGTTAGGAATAACTTAAACTCCTAATTATACATACTAAAGTATCTCAATAATTATTTTTACGGGATTTAACGCGATCACTTATTAAAAGGTATTACATACCTCTGATTTGTCTGACGTTTCGACCAGGTTGCACCGGCCGTGGTCACAGGCTGACTGGCGTTAATTCCCGTAAAAATAATTATTGTTATATCATGAAACGCGAAAGTTTAAAAGTTACTAAAGTATCTGTTAGTAAATGTGCGTCGCACTTAAAACATTTTATAAATATTTTAATAACCCCCTCGTTGGTCTAACGAAGCCTAGGTCGGGCCAAAAAAAAATTGTTGTTTTATACAATTAGTGCAATATCTCAAGACACAAAATGGCATATTTCACGAGTTTTAGAACGTTTTTAAATTTAAACAATCACACGCTAAAGCCACCTCTTCTGCAGAGTGTAGCTAGCAAGCGACTGAAGGAAGTGCGGCGCAATCGCCGCAATTGCATGGAACACCGCACTTATGAGTGGCGTCTTGTCTATACATTATATCTCGATGTGTTCTATTTTTATTTCTATCAAAACTAGCCAGATATTTGTATCTAGCTAGTTTTGGTAGCACTAGTATTTTAAACAAAATAAGAAGAATTTTTCTCTGACCTATTTTGTTTGAGTACTATAACATGTAGTAAAGTTTTCGTACAAGTTGATCCTGGATACATAAACTTGTTTGCTGCGGTCGTGCTTTATTCTGACTGCTGCTATCGCCTGTGCCATTAAAAAAAACCAATTTTGACTTTCATCGAAGAGTTTAACATTTAAAAAAACTAACTATCACGTTTTAAATATAATCGAAGAGTTTGTGTTCTAAATGTTTTTATGATATTTATATAAATTTATTTTTAGATTGTTTTATAAATAAAAATATTATTTAAGATAACGCCTAGTACGGTTAATAAAAATTATTTTAGTATGTATACGTTATTGTTACATTGTAATTTAAGACTAAAATATATGAAAATTGTAATATCTACAGTAATATACACTAAAATTCTGAGCTTTTATACACTCAAATACTCGTCAATCGTCCCTGTTCACATTAATAATTAGTATTGTATCCAAAGAAAGAAGTTACCTGTTTGAATCTCTAATAATGTAATATGTATTTAATTATAACGTGTTATATTTTAAGTTTCAAAAATGATGTAACTACAACAGAGATAGTTAATCGAAAATAGGTTTAATTCCTTTTATTATCAACTTTTTTAGAATTATAATTTAATGATACTTAATATTACTCTGACTATGTTACTTTAAAGTCAAGAAAGCATCTATATGTACTCTAAAGTTAATGTAAGGAGCGGTTTATAAAAAGTCGTGTGTCAATATTAAATACATGTGTATTCCTCGTTGACCGGATATAAGTCGAGTACGAGTTTGCCGGACACGAATTTAGCGTAAGTTAGGTAGGTACATACGTATATACAGATGTTAGAATAGGTACATGTTGTTTATTAAATGTTTTTATGTTATACTATGTCTTTCATTGTACCTGCTACCTCTTTGGAAAACAATACAATATTAACGTTGATTTATAGAAAAAAAATCATAAGGAGTAAAAATTACTAACAGTTTGAAAAAGGCTTAAGGAAATCAGTATTAATGTCGAACTGTTATACTTTATACAAAGTCTATTAGATGACAATCCAAGTTTAATGGTCAATACATTAAACAAGTCATTCAAAATGGTACTTTATTTCGTCACATCATGTATATCTATTGATGTGATTCGTCGACATTTCGTGAGAAATATTTTTCTCACGAAATGTTTTGATGAGGAGTAATGACTTCAAGTTGTACCTGACTTGGTTTAGTTTATTTCTCGTTTTAGATATGAATTGACTTATCGCGGGGCGACAAAAAATGTTATAAAATAAAAAACATTTCTCAGATAAATATTATCATTTAATTATAATTCTAGTAGCAAAACAGAGGGTTTGTAAAATCAGTACCTGAATAAAAAGGTAAAAGTATAATATATTTTACGTATCTTAAAACTAATCGACAAAGTCTAATAACATTCTACAAACACGTAAGTAGAAACATTATTTCTCACACTCCCCGTTTTACTGGGTGTAATATCGTCAAAGGGACGATAGTATGTAACAAAAAGTTGAGAAGCGCGATATTTGATACTGGTGACATTTGCACTGCTTAACGTGACCTCCAAATCACGAAGATGCTCATGGTATCATGCCACCAACGGTCACCCATCCAGGTACTGACCGCCGCCGTCATTGTTTACCCTCGTTTATTGTTTCTATTCACCGAGGGTAACTGAGCTATGAGCGCCTTAATGTATTGGTAAAGGTGATACAAAATAAAACCGCCTGTTCAAAGTTATTTCGTCGGTTTCGAAGCCATCTCGTCTCAGAGATCGAACTACATTTTAAGGACTTTAGGCTACATCAGTTGTATAAATACGTGTTTTGTCAATCTTAAAATATAAAAATACATTTCTTACATCTAAATGGACGGCACATTAGACGGCACAAGTTATGGTTACAATTAAATCCACAATAATTTAAAATATAAGAGGAAAACACGTAAAACAAATCTACTAAATAATATATTTTAACATTTGATGCCTGTTCGGTGGAATGTTACTTGTTAAAATGTTCAGACTTATTAAATTAATACGGTTAAAGCTCAATTTTCCCTTATTTACTACAAGTGCAGTTTAATTGGTAAAAGGTTCATTGTGTTATGTATAAAATATGTACCTAAACACTAACTACATTGATAAAGTCTAGTAATTCTCTTCGATGTATACAGTCTTTAAATACAACAACTTGTATCTATGAAAGTTTCCCTAGTTATCTTCCTAATCCAATAACTGGAGAGATTAATATGAAAAAAAACATATAATCAGTGTTTGAATACTGGCGAAGGCGTTTTAGAGGTATTAATGCATTAAAAAAAAACAAGTTATCACTAGGTACTCAGTTTCCGCAACAAGTGAGAACATGACGCTCTCTAAACGCCCTCCGAGCAGTATATACAACAATAGTGATCCAAAATGCCACGGCCACCCACGAGGCTACAACTGCTAAATGCAAAGCCACACCGGTGTTGATGAAATCTCCCCGGCGACTGTTGGGAGCGTCTTTTTGTATATAATCCATAAAGTCTAAAATCGATTGACATGTCAGGCGAAAGTGTATAGCAGCTGCATGGTCCCCAGAGGCTCGGAGTTGCTGTAACGTGTAACATTTACATACATTAGAATTGCTGTACAATGTATTCAAATACTTAGTAATTTAGTGTTAGTATCTTAGTAAATGCACAGATAGTATTTTCACCAACCGTATGGTATGGAAATGGCAATTGTAAAAAAAAAATAAGCAAATAAATAAAATAGACGTGTCTGTTTGTAATTTTATGTTATACTAGCTGAGTCCCGCGGTGTCAACCGCGGTACGACATCAACCTCGGGCAACGCCGCGGGGCAAAGCTAGTGTAAAAAAGTATCCTAAGTTACTCCTTATTATATCATCAGTCTCCTATCAGTGAAAATCCCGTCAAAATCGGTCAAGCCGTTCCAGAGAAATGAAATGAAATGAAATGAAATGAAATGAAATGAAATGAAATCATTTATTCTGCAATTAGGTTACATGAACACTTTTGCAAGTTAAACTTTTTTTGAGCAGATGAGTTCGGCCTTTCCTAACTGGACTAGCCCTGAGAAGAAAGGACGAAACAAACTCAGGGATCACCGTCTCTTTTAAAGTCCAGACAATATGCAAAAGACATTATTTCAATAAAATAAATGCGATAATTACAATTTGAGTCACAATTACAATAATCAGTAAAGATAATAATTTTAAAAAAAATGACAACAATAGCAATAATTTAAAATGAATTTGTTTCAAACTATAAATTATCGTCACATCAAAATAAATTTAAACATTAAAAATAAACAGCATGTGCAGAATGGGCAGCTCAATCCCAGGCGGTTTTATCATCAAGATATTCTGCTATGGTGTAATACCCCTTTGCGGATAACTTAGATTTTATGGTATTCTTAAATTTCTTTAATGGCAAATTCCTAATATCAATAGGGAGTTTATTGTAAAAGCGTATACATTGACCCATGAACGAGTTGCCTACTCTGTGGAGACGAGTGACGTGAACACTAAGATTATGTTTGTTTCTGGTATTTACCGAATGAACATCACTGATTTTAGTAAACTTTGATATATTTTTTTGAACATAAACTAAATTTTCGTATATATATTGTGAAGATACAGTCAGAATATTTATCTCTTTAAATTTGGAACGAAGAGAAACTCGAGGGCCTAATTTATAAATGGCTCGTACGGCGCGTTTTTGTAAAACAAATATGGCATTAATATCTGCACAGTTACCCCAGAGTAAGATACCGTAACTCATTATGCTATGAAAGTAACTGAAGTAAACTATTCTAGCTGTATCAACATCAGTTAAATGTCGAATCTTTTTTACAGCAAAAGCCGCTGAGCTTAGCCTACCGGATAGTTTTTCTATTTGGGGACCCCATTGTAACTTAGCGTCAATAATAATACCTAAAAATACAGTTGATTCTACAGGATCTAACTCTAGTCCATTCAATCGAACATTGGTTGTAACATGCCTAACGTTTGGTGTAGAGAATTTAATGAATTTAGTTTTCTTCTCATTAAGGAGAAGGTTATTTGTATTAAACCAATGTACCACTTTCAAGAGTGCACTGTTGACTTCAGTAAAACTGTCAAGTTGGCGCCTAACTTTAAAAATTAACGATGTGTCATCCGCGAACAATACAATCTCATGATTGTCACTTACATAATAAGCTAAATCATTTATATATATGAGAAACAGAAATGGCCCTAGAATAGAACCCTGTGGGACGCCCATTGTTACCGGGGATCCCGAAGATGTTTTACCATTAATATCAACTTTTTGAACTCGCTTAGTCAAATACGACGTTAGAATATTTAGAGCATTATTCATTATTCCGTAGTGCTGTAGCTTCCTGATGAGTGTGGGATGATGGACACAATCGAAAGCCTTAGACAAGTCACAGAAAATACCAAACGCATCCTGTGAATCCTCCCAGGCGCCATATATGTGTTTAAGCAATTCCACGCCCGCGTCCGTAGTTGAACGACCTTTAGTAAAACCAAATTGCTTTTGATGAAGCAAGTTGTGCTTAATAAAATGTTGTAACATTTGGTTTAAAAGTAATTTTTCAAAAATTTTACTTAATGTTGGAAGTATTGAGATAGGTCGGAAGTTAGATGGATCTGAACTACTACCAGATTTGAACAATGGAATCACTTTACTTTGTTTCATTAGATCAGGAAACACACCAGATGCGATACAAGAATTGAAAACAGTTGCTAAATATGGAGCTATCATATCAATTATTGCAGATATAGTATGTACTGAATGTCCCCATAAATCAGTTGTTTTCTTTACATTTATACTTTTAAAAGCCTTGATAACATCATTTATACTAACGGCTGAAAATTCAAAACCCGTATCACACCGGTTTACACTATTTTCTAATAAAAAACAAGCAGAGGAAGAGGATGACGAAAGAGTTTTGGTTGTTCGAATAGGAATGTTGGTAAAAAAATGTTCAAACTCAGTCGCAACCTCCACATCCGCTTTTATATCTACATTTTTAATTTTTAAATGGAAGTCACGATTTCGTACAGTGGACCTTCCGGTTTCGGCGTTTATAATCTCCCATGTGGTTTTTATTTTATTGCCAGATGATTTTATTTTATTTTTTAAATATAGGGATTTAGCAGCATAACAGGTGCGTTTAAACGTCTTTGAATAATTTTTTACATATTCTACAAAATCTAAGTTATGATTATATGTTTTTTCATAATACAACTCATATAGCCGTTGTCGACTTTTATAGATACCTACAGTGGCCCAGTCACTGAATACTACACGATCACTAATCGTTAGTGTTTTTGATGTAAAAGTTAATTTAAATTCATTATTAATCATATTAAATAGTAAAGCGAAAGCTTGATTAGGGTCACTATCATAGGCCAATCTTAACAACTTATCCGCCATATTATTCCTGAACAGGCTCATGCGGCTCTCCGTAATCGGAACGTAACTAATACGCTTCCTTTGAACCTCTTGTTTTGTTCGAGTAAAAGTAACGAACTGCCCGCAATGATCTGAATCTAGCTCACTTACAATACACCTATTAATTGGTTTCACATTTGTAAAAATATTATCAATACAAGTGGCACTACTGGCTGTAATACGTGTGGGTTCAAAGAAAACATTATATAGATTATATGACTTCAATAAGGTTAAAAACTTTACAGTTATATTTGACTTTTCGAGAATATTTATATTAAAGTCACCACAGACAACAACCGTCTTATTACATTGTGTAGCCCTAAATAATGCATCTTCAAGGATTTTATCAAATATATCATACAAACTACATGGGGGCCTGTACACACTCATTACAATGAACCGCTCAAATTCTACACAAGCTATTTCTATGGTTCGCTCAACAGACAGACTGACAATATCTGATCGTTCCTTTACTTTAATACTCTTTTTTGTGATTATTAATGAGCCACCACGTATAATGTTGGTTCTGTTGTACGAGCTAGTAACCTGGTGATTACTGAAATTAAACAAGAATTGATGACTACTAAGCCAATGTTCTGTTAAACATAAAATATCAATATTATTACAGTTAAGATATAGCTCTAATTCTAATTCTTTACTCATCAATCCTTGAATGTTCTGATGTACCAGGTTCAAACAATTTTTGGTACTGTTCATACAGTTTTTATGAAAAGTTTCTGAGGATACAGTGTTGCTAGAGGTACACTCTATTGTCGTAATCTTTGGTTTAAATGACTAGAAATAGATTGAGGGTTATGTACACTATAACTACTATCTCTCTGATCAATAGAAGCAGATGTCGAAGTCAAGACTATATTACTACTACAACTAGTATTATTCTGCTCAATAGGAGCAGATGTCAAAGGCAAAAATATACTACTATAACTAGTATTGTTCTGCTCAATAGAAGCAGAAGTCACAGCCAACGTATTGGCTAATTTAAAAATAAAATATGATAGCGAAGAAGCTATCTGTCGTCTAAAATATCCAGAAAGATAATAATTATCTTTTGTCATAAAATAATTACTATTAATTACAGCATTTGTGTCAATAAATTCAAATTTATCATTATAATATGTCATTGTTTGTAATTTAATATTGTATTTAAATCTAATATTATTTTCCGTCTGTGGCAAGCCCTTACAGTAAGGAAAGGCAAACAAAATTATTTTTTTTACATTTAAATAAGAAAGTTTTTCAAAGAAAAATTTAAGTTTGTTTATGTTTGCATTTCCCCTTCTCCCAATAACAATAATTAATGTAGTATTTGTATTATAACAATTTTGTTTTTCTATTACTTTAGATAATATTTGAGAGTAGTTCGCATTAGGACTACAGTAGTTTGTCACTGGTGGCCCCAAAGTTTCACACAAAACATGGCCCATGTTTTTACCAATTTCATCGCTAAACATGACTATATTACTATTGCTACAGTATTGATGTTGAATATTTTTATTGCTATTCTGTATACTAATTACATTATTGTTAATTGTTGTCAGTATACTGGGATCACATGTTACAGGCAAACTTTCCAAAGAACTAGTAGTTTCATTGTGGTTATCAGAAAACAATGAATCATTCCTACAATTGCATGAATTAACTAATTTACCTATTGCCATAACTTGTTCCCTACTTTGTTTTTGAGAAATCTCATATTTACTACTGATAGTTCTCAGTTGCTCTTCAAGTTTGTCTATTTCTGTTTGAAGAGCCCGTGTGTCATCAAAATATTGTGAAGACATGTTATCTATCTCTATGGAGTACATATTAACCTGATCAATTAATTGCAGCCTCTGCTTATTTAATGCTACACTATCTATGAAGAACTTATGTTTATGAATAAGCTTTTTTGTTTTTGTAATAAATTTCTTAACACGAAGGTACTTTTTCAATTTATTTTTGCTACATTTGATAACTTTTTGAGTACGATTAACTCTGAAGGAGTCGTTGTCATTTGTAAGATCTATAATGAGAGCTGAATTATGGTTCTCAACCACCAATGGTGAATTGGGAGCGACCAGCTCCTCGTACAGACTCTGATTTGATGCAGCTACTATCCTGTCCTTGAAGTCTTCAAATGATGTTATCGTGCTGTGTGCTTCATGGAGTTGTCGTTCTAAAACCCTGATGCGTTTCAGAGCTTGCTCGTACTCATCCCTGCATGTGTCGAATGAGTCAACGAGGAGCTGTAGTCTATCCCGAGCATTGGTAATCTCAACATTTTGTAAATGCAATGAAGACAGCTGAAGTCTAAGATTATCGTTTTCATGCAAAGTATCTAAGAGTGTTTGTTCACTGTCGTTTCTTTCTTTCATCAGCTGATCACACCTCTCCTTAGTAACTTTTAATTCTTTTAACGTCATTTGGAGTTTAGACTCCTCCTGACGTGCCAATGCTTTGCGAGTTTGAATCATTTTGTATTGTTTTATATGAATTTAATAATAATTTAATTTAAATTTGAAGAGCTGTCATCAACTACTTAATGGGAGGTAGTTTATACAGTATAAAGGTTTTATGACTATTGATATTTCTGCAAAACTATACTTGAACTGTAACTGAATAAAGTACCTATGTTTTTAAGAAAGAAAAGATAATAAATACCTTGAAAGTGGTGACAATAAATTCACAGTGATCACTATAAACACACACTTTAGTAGTACCTACCCGTAAACTTATAATTACACTTAGGTATTATACTCTTAATAACTATGAAATTTACAATTATTCCTATAATTACTAGATTGTTTAGTGTGAAATTGGTTATTCGATGATATATTTAAGCAAATAAATATGTTTTTTAAATAAAAAATATTGGACCGAATTCTAAAGCTGTTGACAGCTTGGGGTTGCCACCAAGAGATTAGCCGGGACAAACAAAAAGTCACAAAAATTGTAAAAAATGTTATTTTGGTATATGTACCGTGTATATATACATTATTATACATATGCATTTAGTAAAAAGCGGTTATTTTATTATTAAAAACAGACACTCCAATTTTATTTATTTGTATTGTATAGATGTGTTATACATACGGTACATACATCAAAAACAATTTTTAATATTTTTGTCTGCCTGTTTGTTCGAGTTACACTTTAGAACAGGTGGACCTACCTTACCCGCGGGTAACACCGCGAGGCTCAGTCAGTATTTAAATAGTATTGTAAAATTAAAAACAAAAGCAATAGGAGAGTAATGTGTTTTTAAATTATAGCTCGTTACTGTGTAACTTGCTGAGCACTATCTTGTGATTGTGAGGGACAGGCCTTGACCTCGTTCAAGAGATAAAGAGTTAAATATTGGGTCAAACTTTTTATTATCACCACAGCACAGTATTGTCAGAAATAGACTAATTGTACATGGAAAGCCTAGGAACACGTAGCAGCGTTCGATATATTGATTTCGTCTTGTTTTTATATGCTAATATCAAAGACAATTTCATTTAAAACAGTTTTGTACATGACATAAGGTCCAGTTTTGCTTGTCAGGGAAATTGTCAGAAGATATACATGGCACCACTTATTTATATAGGTATAGTTTTGGAGCCAGGAGAGTTTTGAGTACAGAAGGTGGAGTTTATTTCACACCAACTAGTTGTGGGTCACCACCATGCTGCATTGTCCATATGCGCAATGAGGATGGTGACCACCATTTTTGGATTCTGCTCATGCTTTCCATCAGGCAGAGTAAAGTCATTTTGGCAGATACTACCAAAAAAAAAGGTCTTAATTGTGATAGCGATCGGCGGCCCGCAGCGAAACAATCAACCAATCGTAACGACGAACACGGTCATCGTCGTGAAATAAACTTAAATAAGTAGGTACCTCTGAATGATATTTACATATGTTACCCAACCTCAAATATACATTAAGGAGGGATAGCAATAGCTAATTTTAATTACCCGACTGCGCAAGAAGGAGGGTTATGTTTTTAAAGTGTATGTACATATATATATTTCTTTAGCACGCCCTAGACCCTAAACGGCTTGTCGTATTTTTATGAGAGGTGTGTCAATAGATTCCACTTAGTCCTGAGACACTGGGTACATCAAAATAAAAAAAAATACAAAAAATAAAAAACTTTCCTTTTCAGTTCTTTCTATATTTTCAGCTCTTCAATGAATTTAGTAATGATGGCAGATATAAACGCAGTCGGGTTTTATTTTTTAAAAAATTCGTTACTTGTTTGAGTTGACCTATTTCACGTAGGTATTACACCACACGACCTTGTACCAAACCCACAAGTATCCAGGGCAACTTATTAATTAAGGCGTGACGGCAAATGTTTCGCAATAACAAAGGTTAAGGAGTAACCTTCAATTAAGTCCATTATAAATTCTCCTAATGAGCTTTAATAGCAGTAGCACCAACAAGATCATGATACTCAAATAATTGAGCAATTGCTGAATGAGTCAACATCTGATATAAAAATTATATTTTTATAAACATTATTATTGTTTTTAAATATTTATATTCAGAAATGTTTAATACTTTTATTAGCTTCAACTGTATGTTTCCTTGTAACTGACTTTTATTTTTATATAATCTGCAATCAGCCCTTTGGCTTTTATCAGACACTGACTTTTGTAAACAAATTTATTCTTTTTTTTTAAACTATATTCATTCAATTTTTTTAGATACCAAAGTAAGTTATGCATTATTAGATTTTGATGTCATTATTTCTGTCCACTGCTGAATTATGCCTCCCACAAATCAACTTAATAAATAAATAGTCCTTATACAACTTATATAATCATGTTGTTTTTAAGGTTTGCTTAAAGACTGAATTAATCATAAACCCCTAGAGTGCCCATTATTGCTAATTTATAAAACTAAAAAAATAATATAAATATATATATGATTGAGGGGTTAATTAATTAGCTAAAGCCATTATTAAACCAAGATTCTTACCGAAACTAAATATCCTCTGTACTGTGTGCAGGTCCTGATTAAGCCACTCGTCAAAATAGCTGCATGTGCTAAAGTATAAACAGCAAAGACACCTGCAATACATGATGTAGGGATCCAGCAATATATGACACCATCATTGTTTTTGCTCACCCTCGTTCTTGTACTAACAACGATTGATTCTCCTTCACTAAAAAGATGTATTGATTATACCTTAAAATTAAGAACTGGTAAATACTGAAAGTCACATAGTATATATATATAAAATGAGAATGCTTCCACGGTCTGTTTGCCGCTTATATCTTTTAAACTAATCAAGCGATTTTAATGAAGTTTTCAGCTATAGATCAAGTTATTCAAGAGGAAGGCATATATTTATATTACATGTATGTAAAGGAAATCTAGGAATTTCAAAGACTTCTGTGCAAAGCCGACCAGGTCGCTAGTTGAAAATAAACTTTAACATTAATGAATCTATAATTTGTACTAGATTTTACATTTTGTATTTTAAAGATAAATGTCTGAGCAGTTACTGCAGTTATCAGTATGTGTGTGTGTTTAATTTGTACAATAACAAACTAAGCAGAGTATGTTAAACTTACATTTCCTCCATAGTTGTAGACTTTTCATCCTCATATTTCCCAATATTGTTTATACACACTCTGTACATATGGAACAGTGCCATTACTATGGCATACACAAGTACAGGCAACGGTCCAAATATGGCATACATACAGTAAGAGTTGTGCCCTCCATTAAAGAAATGGTTTGTGCGGAGACCAAACAATATACAACCACAATTTGTGTTCTCAAAGTAACCACCAGGACACACATCCAGTGTGGTGCGCCAGTGATTGTAGGGAATAGCGATACATATTACAGACACTCCCAACAAAACCGATACTAGAAAATAACACCAACTCAAACGTCTTTCTGTGTAATATTGATTCATCGTGAAGAGGCCTGTGAATCACAGAAAAAAAGTATGAGTAATCTTATGTACTGTTTTTCTAATAGTTCAGAATATACGATAAAATTCGGGCCAAGCCAATTAACTTCATCAGAGAATCAGAAAATATTTTAAGCAAATATAATGATAACTATGATAGTTAAAATGAATGCCAATAGTTTGATAAAAACATGAGATAAGCTTCTGATAAGCTAAATTTGACATGACATGACAAGCAAAGCAAAGCAACAGCAGAATGTTACCAGCCAGAATATTTTTTCTCGAATAGCCTTACCGGAGCACGCGTGTAGCCCCGAGATAGCCCCCCATCTAGTGACGTCACTAGAACTCAAGATTTGACTTATAATTGTGTACCTATAAAATGTATTGCAAGATAGTTACCGTAATCTATACTTATATACTTATAATAAAAATGTAACAGGTCCAATTCTGTACATTAAAGATATTTTGAATTTTTTTTTTGGAGGGCTCTCTATTTTCGATACTGAAGCCAAAACTGTATTTTTTTTCATTTTTGTCTGTCTGTCTGTCTGTCTGTATCTTGGCCGCGCATCACGCTGAAACTACTGAATGGATTCAAATGAAACTTGGCATGATTAGAGTTCATACTACGAGGTAGGACATAGGATAATTTTTATCCCGATATTCAGCACGGTTTCCTGGAGAGAGGGGATGAAAGTCAAAATATGTACTTAGTTATAATTCAATAACACATGTTCCGATTTCATTAATTCTTTTTTTGCTAGAAAGAAAAAAAATAAAAGATAACGGGAAAAGTCTTTTTTATTTCCGCGACTGTACACTGCCTGTGGGAAGCTGAGACAGATATGTAAACATGGCGGTACGAAGTTCGCCGGGTCAGCTAGTAATTAATATACACATAAATGACATAAACTATTGAAACTGATTGTTGCTGTAAAAGTTCTTTTTTCTGCATAAAAATGTTTGTTTGATAATTAAATATTTCTGAAAAAAAGATTGCTCTATCGGCTACGTGTAGCCAGCGCATAAAATATTATAGCCGCTCGGCAAGCGAGATAGCCACATCGGCGCTTAATAGCCCCATCTGGCAACACCGTAGACAGATGCCATCTTGACTATTGACATTTTCACTTAGAGTTAATAGGGCACTGTCGTGCAGAAGTTTGACTTGACTTTTGTTCGAGAGTGAAACTTCTGTACGACAGTGCCCTAGTCTCTAGTACTATTAACTCTAAGTGAAAATGTCAATAGTCAAGATGTAAAGAAAAGATAATATATTATTTTTTTTTCGTTATTTTATATTTATATGAAATGGCAGTGGCGGATTTACATATTTGCCGCCAGTAGGCTATTTAATTTTTGCCGCCCCTTCTAACTCCTGCAATTCAATATCCTTCTTTTACATTCTGCAGGGGTTTGCGAGTAGTGTGTTGAAATCGAACCGAGTAAGGCTATACGGAGTTTAGGGAGGCAGGGGGGGAGGATTGTGTCTTAACTGTGGCTCAGTCTCCGTTATCGCCTTGATTGCACGAATTTACAGCGCCATCAGGCCCTTATTTACGAACTCTACTTGCGAGTTCGCCTTCGACCCGCTTCGCAGAGGCAGAAAGTTGTTGAAGGCGTTTCCGTACTACGCAGGTGGTACACACGTCCCCGTTTATGGCCTCCTTGGTCGGACTCGATGAGAAGAACGTGGATAATGTTCCACCCGTCACAAATGCGGCGGTAGGTGCAGCTGTAGACCGCGGCCCCCATACTAAACGGCCCGTGTGTTAATTTGAGCACCCACGTGCAATGTCAACAAAGTTGAAATACACTTCAATTCAACACGGAATGAGTTCAGATATCTCCTACCGGACGAACGTGATGTAGTTATATCAAACTCTGGTTTGGGTACTTGTAGCCGAGGAAGAAGCCTAGAAAAAAAGCTTCTGGTACCCTGACAGATCTCGAGCCATCTACGGTTTACGGATGGCCCTCGGAAAGCTCCGATCGTGTGCATTGTACGCTCCGCCCACCCGTGCTTGCCATTGTTGTTTAACACCGCCAACGCATTTATTAGCCTCTACTACCACAGGGTGCCAGAATGCCTGACGCGATTAGTGGCAGACTATTTCGAGTAACGTACCGTCACGAACGAGGTTCAAGATGAATATCTGAAGAGTCGACCTATGTCGTGCAGTGTTCCACAGGGGGTATTTTCGGCATCCTCCTGTAGAACATAGGGTACTAGAGCCTCGCAGGAGACTTGCCACCAGGCCTGGGCGTAATCTGTTATGCCATTGAAAGTTTGGTTTCAGCCCGAGGGGCAACCTTCAAAAGAGATGGTCACCAGCGATGTTTCTCTAGTGATCGGGCGGTGGATTTAATGGTGGTCCTGAACAAAAACGTAAGGGCCCAGTTAGACGACGCGATAATTTTCCTGCGGCCGCCGCGCGATAGCCGTGTATTGGCCGCGTACTTGTTTCTTTTTATAGCAATTTTAACTTTATTGACTAGTCCTCAACATACAAATTCTTAGAAGTGACCAAAACCGCAGTTGACACTTCAATCTTACGCGAGTTTTCTTTGTTTTGAAAGAACACAAGCAACTGATCCGCTGCACGCCTACGCTGTCCAGTAGAATGTCCGCAGTCCTGGTGGATCGTGCAAGCACGCTGCGGTTATGTTGTGTGGGCGTGAAATATTTCCATGTCATATAAACACGCCCTCAGTCTCTTCATTTCATGAGTCCAGTCGTGATCCACCTTATGATGCCTCAATCGTGTTCTATTCGGTTCTCGTACCGAATCAATCCCAAATAATGTATCTAGACCTGTTCCCTAACGGTAGGTAGTTTTTTCAAGGACTCTTTCGACATCTTGCACAAAAGCTAGGCTGGTCTGCCCTTCGGCGACTTTTGCCCAATTTGCATGAACTGACTTGTCGCGACAAGGCTGTGCGTGGAATTCTCCGGTCCATAACACTATACGGTACCCCGCCCCCGCTGAGTACAGTAGCTCTGACCGATCAGAGTAGGGTGCACCTCTGGCACCCTTAGAGAGTATTGTTGGTTTCACATCCTGTCTACGGATGCGGCGTCCGCGTCGGCCGGAATATTCATGTGGGATTTGTTGCAGGTACCGCAGGTTATTTCCGGGCACGGAAGCTTTGGGAATTATCTGCACGTGGTTACTAGCACTCAGTTGAATCCCGCCTATACGGTTTACTGAACTGATTCGCTGTGCCAGTGCTTTGGCATAGCAGCCTTGGATACTCTTGCAGTTATCGGAGAGCATCTCTCGCTGCCAACTGTGTCGATTTGGTCGGTAGCGGCAGTTGTTTTACCTCCTTCTGCGAAGATGACATTGAGCAGAAAGAGGCAGCGGAAAGGACCTAGGGTTGAAAATTTCTACTCAAAATTGATTCGCCACCGGTATAACGGGCGGTGCGGCGTATTCTAGAACATCATGCCGCCCTCGGTGGTGATTAAGAAAGATGTTAATTATAAATATCACTATTTTGAATTGTAATATTAAACTGTTAATGAGATGTTTTAAAAACCAATATTCACAAAGATATATTTTACCAATCTTTTAGTATTTTTTTAAATAATATTAAAGTTGAGAGTATTTGACACACTGCATATTACATTGTTGTTTCTTTTTGTTAAATTGTCAAGACTTATTTTCTCTCTCTTTAAAATTGTTTTTTTAATTTTAGAATTATAATAAAAATCGTCTAAATTTGCCGCCCCTAAAATTCGCCGCCCTAGGCTCCAGCCTACTCAGCCTAGTGGTAAATTCACCACTGTGAAATGGCAATTTAGTAAGCCTCTAAAA
Source organism: Diaphora mendica (assembly GCA_949125395.1). Classification (NCBI taxonomy): domain Eukaryota; kingdom Metazoa; phylum Arthropoda; class Insecta; order Lepidoptera; family Erebidae; genus Diaphora; species Diaphora mendica. Next base: position 22,486,429 of record OX421314.1, read on the forward strand.
CTATTTCAGGACAAGATCACATCACTCACAGCCAATGAGTAAAGAAAATTTAAGGAGATGCCCTATTCTACTATACGAAAAATTCATTATACAAATATAATTATATAAGATCGACACATATATACAAAAAAGCATTTTGTCTCTTATAACTTATGTTTACCTTGGTGTGAAAAGAGAGATAAACATAGTTTAGTGAGCACTAATATTGGCAACACTTTTGAGTGACGTCATGCACTTGTCAATTCGTGACCGGCGACGACATTAGGCTGAGGCCGCACTACGGTTTTTTCCAGTCAGCGGTTAAACCGCCAAACCGCAAAACCGCCCGAAGCGCACACACTACGGTAAAACCGCGAACAGTGTTGCCAACAGATAAACTAGCTCTCCTTTAGATTGAACTTTTAAAACCACCAGAAAACCAAATCGAAATGAAATGACAGATCTGAGATAATTACTGAGCTTATAAGAAAGCAACTTCAACAGCATGGTCTTTTAACTAAATGTGTTGCATTTTCTGGAGATAATTGTAATACGAACTTCGGTGGAATAGAGCGCCATGGAACCAACAATGTTTTATAATTCCATAAGTTAAAACAAAATCTGAATTCGAAAATAGTTGGTGTGGGATGCTCTGCGCACATTATCAATAACGCACTGCACCACGCATGTGATTGATTGCCAGTAGATGTTGATTCAACAACATAAAAAAATAAAAATTGCCACTTAAACAAGCCGACCCCAAATAAAATTGGGAATAATAAAGGCTACAGTCTAAAAAGTTCTTAAAGAACTCTCTGACACAGCCGAGGTTGAGTATAAACAACTTCTCTATCATTCAAAGACGCGTTGGCGAAATCTGTTTCCAGCTATCGAGTGAGTCCTGAATGTGGATTATTTCAAAAGCTTAAAAAAGCCCCCTGATCTGATTTTTTTTTAAATCGGAGGCATACCTGTTTTTCATGCATTCAATTATGCACATCATTTACTCAAAAATAAAAGCATTAGAAAAAAAATATAATTCAGTCTTTAAAACCAGAAGGATACCTACTTGCAATCATTTCAAAAAGCTTGGATGATCGAAATAGAGAAAGTTTCTTGCCATTGAATGTTCAGAGTACATATTCTAAATAAAGAAGATGAAAACACAAAAAAAACTTAATATGACTGCTGATGAAAACTTTAAGCAGATAATTTTTTATTTGTTACTAGCTGTGCCCGCTAATTCGTAGACGTGAGATTTGGTTTTTCAAGTTATTTTAATTTTTTTACAGTTTAAACCTTTCCTGGACTACGACAAACATTTAAAAACCAAAAACAGCTAATTCAGCCCAGCTGTTCTCAAGTTTTAGCGAGACAAACGAACAGCCATTGATTTTTATATTATAAGAAGATAAGACTAAAAAACTTAGAGCTTGAATACTGGAATGATATCTTATGAGTTTAAACTTAAAGATATTTTTGTCAAATTAGTCTGGTTTAAAAAAGAAGGTTGTGAAAAATATACTACTGTTCGAAAAGCATTTTCACAACTGTGAGATTTTACTTTTCTATCACTGATTTTGATGAAAAATAACTAAATTTAATTAAACTGAATACCTATGAAAATAAATAAAAGAACTATTTCGACTAATTGAACTATGTATTCTTTTTATTTCGAATAAATAAAATAAAAAAATATAAAAGTGTTCGGATTATGACCGCAAATATCCGGGGATTTTACGCTTGTTGTCCTGGTTTCTAAATTTTTGAGATGGCCCTATCTCTAGTTCAATGCTGATTATATAAGAATTTATTTAAGAATTTCTTAAAAGTTTTATGAAAATCCTAAAACTTTAGAATACGACATTACAGATTTATGGCGGCATAATACGAGTATAGGGCCCTCAGTTCAAATCAAAATCAAATCAAATCACCAAGAGATCAAGTAACCAAGAGATGAAAAATCACCTGAAACGTTACAAAAGTAACCTTCTGGCAACACTGGACAGAACCGCCCGCGGTTGTCGCGGTTTTAAAATCAGTCGCGGTAAAAAACCGCCAGTGTGGCCGCTTCCATACATTTCCTTTTGTCACAAAATCAGGCGGTTAAAAACCGCGGCGGTTTAGCCGTAATGCGGCCTCGGCCTTTAACGTCCCAAAAGGGACGATTTTTGTCCGTTTAGACATCGCAACGTCCCTTCGATGTCCGTTCATATATTCCGTCCCTTTTACGTCCCTTTTCAAATAGCTATCCAGAATAATTATTTACTTTTTATATTTCATTACAGAAAAATTATGCGTTTCGTTTCATTCATCTAAGTAAGTAAATGAGTGAAACGAAACGGAAGAAAAGTGCAGCTTGTGAATGCGAAATTAAAATACTAAAAATTTTAAAAGATACATAAAAATTAATAGTTATATTTCATAAATTAAACCTTACACCCTCCAAAACAACTAGTTACATCATCATCATCGCAGCCTCTAATTTGTCCGTCTTCGGACAAGGCCTACTCTCCCAATTTCCATTTCTCGCGATCCCGTGCCATCGCCATCCAGTTCACTCCCTCTCGTCCCCGTATATCGTCGACCCATCTTTTTGGTGGTCTGCCTCTGCCTCGGGTGTTTTCTCCGGGTCTCCACTCAAGCACTCTTCGAGCCCACCGGCCGTAGTCCAGTCTAGCAATGTGTCCTGCCCATCTCCATTTCCGGCGTTCTATTTCTTGTACGACATCTACGACTTTAGTCTTTTCTCTGATCCACTCGTTTCTCTTTCTGTGCATCAGAGTTATGCCAAGCATCGACCTCTCCATTGCTCTCTGTGCTACTCGTAGTTTCTCAGCAGACTTTTCGGTCAAAGTCGTAGTTTCCATGCCATATGTGAATACAGGCAGGACGCATTGGTTAAATACCCTGGTTTTCAGGTGTTGCAAAATTTTGCTATTCGCTCCGAAAGCTGACCAAGCCTGAGCGATCCTCCTTTCCACTTCGGCCACCTGGTCTTCCAGACCCAGGGTTATCTTATGGCCAAGATAAATGTAGTGGTCGACTCTTTCAACTGGCAAATGGTGCCTATCCGCCTCAGGGATATTTGTAAGTATTTTCGTTTTTCCCTCGTTCATTTTCAGACCAATTTTTGTTGATTCTCTCCGTAGGTCTTCTATCATGGAAAGCATATCATCTACGCTATCAGCCACCAATGCGATGTCATCTGCGAATCTCAAGTTGTTGAGTCTCTCTCCGTCGATCATTATGCCTTTATTGTGCCATTCCAGTCTCTTGAAGATGTTCTCGAGGGCGGCATTGAACAGTTTAGGTGATATTGTATCTCCCTGCCGCACTCCTCTCTCGAGTTTGAATGGCTCTGTCAGTTTATGGAGACTAACCGAAGACGTGGTATGAAGCTGTAGGTGCTTAATTATCTGTATGTACCTTTCATCTATTCGGCAGTCCACGAGGGCATTTTCCACTGCCCAGTTTTCAACCGAGTCGAAGGCTTTTTCATAGTCGACGAAGGTGATTATTAGTGACTTTCTATATTCATGACATTTTTCGATGGTAGTCTTTAACGTCTGTAGATGGTCACTGGTGCTGAAGCCGGATCGGAAGCCTGCCTGCTCTCTAGGTTGATACTCGTCTAGCTTCTTACTTAATCTATTCAAGATAACTCTACTGAACAGTTTGTACACGTGTGACAGAAGGCTAATGGGGCGGTAGTTATCCAGTTTCCGGATGTCTCCCTTTTTGTGTAGGAGAATTATTACTGCATTGTTCCAGTCATTAGGCACGGTCGCTGTCAATATGCACTCTGTGAACAGTAGTGCAAGTGCTCTCCATAGTGGGTCTGGTCCCATTTTTAGCATTTCCGGTACAATGCCATCCTGTCCAGGAGATCGCCTATTCTTAAGTTGTCTCAGTGCCAGATGTAACTCTTCAATCGTCACGTCGGGTATTTCCTCGGAACCGACATTGGTGACACGAGGCCTCGCCGTTGACGGCAAATCCGTATTTATTTCAGGCGCTGTTAATTTACTTTTATAGAGATTCTCGTAGAACTTTCTTGCAACTCTCAGTAGGTGCTCTCTGTTTGTGATGATGTTGTTTCTATCGTCAAACAACTTGAAGATCTCTTTCCTGCCATTTGACAATTCGGTGCGCAGTATTCTTCGACTGGTGTTCATTTCGATTGCTTTTTCAATGCGATTTTCTTGGTACTGCAAAAGGTCTTGTTTTATATTCTGACGGATTCTACTATTCAGAATTCTGTATTCTTGAGTGTCCGCTTTGTTTTCTGTGCGCATTTGATGGCGTTGATCCATTTGCCTAAGAGTATCTCCAGTTAGTTTTTTAGGTCTAAAGTTGGTCATATCAGGTGTTACGTGTTCTAGCGCCTCTGCCATAATTCGGATCAGGTGTTCGTTTAGGTCGTCTATTGACAGCGATTTTAGTCGGTGAATGTTATGGATATTATCAGTTACGTAGGACTTATATTGTTCGGCATTAGCTCTAATCACATCCGGAATAACACGACACGGAGTACTTTTCCGTACAAGTTTCCGTCTTTCCTTCTTTATATTGACTGAGAGTTTAGCACGCAGCAAACGGTGGTCACTGCCAGTTGTGAAGTTGTTGAGCACTGCTACATCACTCACAAAGTCCCTGCGGTTGGTTAAGACATAATCGTATTCCTTTTTATGTATACCATCCGGGTGCCTCCAAGTCCATTTCTGTTGAGGTTTTTTTTCAAAATGTGTGTTCATGATATGCATGTTGTTTTTAAGTGCGTAATGTATCAGCGCTTTGCCTCTGTCATTTCTTGCACCAAATCCGAAGCCGCCCATGCAGTTTTCGAGGTCCGATTCCTTTTTCCCAACCTGAGCGTTAAAATCTCCCATAACCATTGTATACTGAGACTTAATCCTTTCCATGACGCTGGTTACTTGTTCGTATACTTCGTCAACCTCTTCGTCTGAATGGCTTGCCATAGGAGCATACACCTCCCTAAAATATCTGGGATTGGTGCTCAACAGCCGGTGGGATTTCGGCCCCCACTTCCGGCGGCTAGCACCCAAGTTGATGGGCGCGGCGGGGGCGCTGTCAACGTTGCTTCCCAACGTGTCGGACCCGAGCGCCGCCTGCAGGCGGTTGTACGAGGGGGTCGTGCGATCGATGGCCCTATATGGGGCCCCGATTTGGGCGGCTGACCTGACGGCCGGCTCAATCACCGTGCTGCGGAAGCCGCAGAGGGTGATGGCCGTCAGAGTCATTAGGGGTTATCGCACGATCTCCTTCGAGGCGGCTTGCGTGCTGGCCGGATCTCCGCCCTGGGACCTGGAGGCGAAAGTCCTCGCGTCACTACATTGGTGGCGTGAGGACGCGCGGGCCCGCGGCGTGGGACCGACGCAGCGAGTTATCGAGCTGCGCCGGTCACAGCTGCGCGAGGTCCTGGTGGCGGAATGGTGGGACAGGCTTTTAAGCCCTTCCGCTGGCCTCGCCACTATCGAGGCCATCCGGCCAGTGCTCGACCTGTGGCTCGGGAGAGGGCACGGCTCCCTCTCGTTCCGTGTGACGCAGGTCCTCTCGGGGCATGGCTGCTTCGGGAGGTTCCTGTGCCGCATAGGCAGGGAGCCGGACGCTCGGTGTCACCACTGCGTCGACTGTCGGGAGGACACGGCGCGGCATACGCTGGCAGAGTGTGCTGCTTGGGAGGGGCCGCGCCGTGCCCTCATCTCTGTAGTAGGCAGTGACCTCTCGCTGCCGGCCGTAGTTCGTTCTATGGTCGACGGCGAGGAGTCCTGGGATGCGGTGGTGTCCTTCTGCGAAGCGGTCATCTCGCAGAAGGAGGCTGCGGAAAGGGAAAGGGAGATCCTGACCTCTCTCTCGGTCCGCAGCAGGCGCACCGGGCGTCGGGGGAGGGCCTACGCTGCCCTCCACCGGCCCCCCTAACTGGGTCCAGGGGTGGCGGACTTGGGGATGTCCGTCGCCCCCCAACTGGACCCGAGGTGGCGGCGCGTAGTGTTCCCGCGCGCCCCTCTTGAAGTCGCGAGGGAAACTCTCCCTCGCTGACGAGATGTGGCCCGCAGCGGCGGGCCGGCACCAGTCGGGGATCGCGGTTGTCTCTTATGTTCCCGTGATCCCTGGCGTAGGTGTGAGACGGAACACCGGGGGGTTTTAGTCAGTAGGAGTCTGACAGACCCCTTCGCCCCTTTCCCCAGGGCGGAGGACATCCATGAGGATTTCCCCCAGTCAAAAAAAAAAAAAAAAGGAGCATACACCTGCATTATTAATAGTGTGTATTTTGTTGATAGTTTAAATTTGGCATATGCTACTCTATTGGACACACTTCCAATTTCAAGCAGGCGATGTTTAAATTCCTTGTTTATTAGAAATCCGACTCCACCTATTCCTTTTCTTGTTCCTTCTTTGTAGTAAAGAAGGTTCCCTGATGGCAATGTTAGCAATTCCTCACCTTCTCTTCGAATTTCGCACAAGCCCAGAAGGTGCCATTTGATGCGATGCAGTTCGACTTCTACCTCCATGAGACGGTCATCAGTAGAGAGTGTCCGAACATTATATGTGGCAATGAAAAGTTTTTGATTACGGCAGTTAGTCAACTCCCAGGGATTACTTGTCGCACCCCTGCCCCGTGTCTCATGGTCACTGCTCAAACCATGGATTGACAGGGCGCTGGGAACTCGGGGTCGATTCGTACTTTTGTCTGCCATGTTTATTAGGGGAGGGGGGTTAGCTATATTCACCACGCCAGCAACGACAACGCCAGTTACAACAAAATCAAAATCTAATCAAATCAGTTATCTACAATTTACCAGCTGGAGTTGGAGTATCATCATTCATCAACCACTTCAAACGCTTTCAAAAGCATGATAAATTCTGCCTGCCTTCTACTAACAAATAAATACACGCTGCTTGCCCAGGTACGTTGGTTATGAAGAACATAAATTGTGATTGAGTGCTGGCTACGTAAAATCTAGATATGGTATGAATTTCTTCCGTACCTACCTATTGCCTTTATTATCTGTGTTCCGCTGTTCGCCGGATGAATACTTACGTGGCGATCACTCGCTCTACAATCTGCATGGAAATAATCAATGCCCTTTGTGGTATTTTTTTCATTCAACCATAACAATGGGGCCATCTATGAAGTACGTCCCCCCCCCCCCTCGTCACACGTTTTACTATGAAAATCGCCAAAATTTTGTTCGCGTGTCATAAAATTAGACCCCCGCCCTCTAAACGTATGACGTACTTTAAAAATGGCTCCTAAACACATATTTCTCGAGCCGTTCTTTTTATCCCAAAATCGTCCCTTTTCAGATAGCGAATCGTCCGAAACTCGACGCAGGCACTGGCAACACCACCAAGTTCTGAGGTAGATCTGCTGTCAAGCGGTTGTTGTTGGAAATGTTGTTTTTGTTTTCGTGCCAATTACGGCTTTAAATTGGTTTTTATTGTATCCAAGGCTTTGCTAGGCTAGACATGAAAATCATGCCTTCGTGCTCCATTAAACAATCTGTTGCAAGAAAAAACAAGAATCATTGTACATTGACTCTTTACAGGTTAGTACAAAAATGGATTGAAATTGTTCAATATTTTACGATTTTGTTTATTGTATTAAACATATTCTTTTTATAATTTCCGAAGACGTTTGTTAGTTTTTTGAGGTTCTCAATGGTAGTATTTGCTTTGTTTCACTTTGATTTGTTTACATACGATTAAGGATAGTGATGGTAGAGTTAAAATGTCGATACTTATATTATTATATAAAAAAATATGTTAACATGGTGTTTTCTTCATCAGATTTCCTGTAAATGAAATTTTAAGAAAGAAATGGATCGAAATCATTGGTTTGGAAAATATAAACCCTCATCATAAAATGTGGTATGTCTGCTCGATGCACTTCCATGAAACATCCTACAACAGAACTCTCGACGTAACGCGATTACGTGACTGCGCAGTGCTCTAACCTGAATGTGTGAATAAATGAATAAATATTATAACTACATATTTAAAACGTGTTTTATTTACTCAATTTGTTATTTCGCTCAATGTCAACATAATAAAAGTACTTTTTATGTTGATATCGGTATCCCAGGGACGTCGGAGCTACGAAAAAATAGGTAAACAACGATATACATTCTCGTTGGTTTGAATGCGGAGGTATTCTGTTCTTTCTTTAGGGATTCCAAGAGGAATCTACGGCCTCATTTTGGGAGGAGGTGATGTACGCCTAAAAGGTGGGAGAAGGCAGAGGACTAGCACTCTCCTATCCCACAATGGACTCACCAAACGCTGTAGCACTCCTAATGGCCTACGGTTTCTTGGGTAGAAGCCCGAGAATCGTTTAAGTAATATTTCGCTCATATCATATCTAGCCGGGTGTCCCGTGATGGCCAGCTTTCATTTTTGGATTTTAGTCTTAAGTCCATCATTCAAAATTTAATCCATCCATTATATCGATTATAAACAATAAAAAACAATCGGAATTAACTATAATTATTTAATGTTATCGTTACTTTTGCAATTTATTAAATATTTCAGTTAAATATCGATATCGATATTTCGAGTCACTCTACATAGGTACAACCCTAAAGGCAGCCATTTTATGCGCCAACTTCTTGAGTAGGTAAGCAAGAGCAAGAATACACATACAAAACAAGTGAGAAATAATTAGCATGCCATGCAACCAAACCTATACTCGACACGTGTTTCGCCCCTCCACGGGGCATCCTCAGGAGATGTTGACTCGTCGAGCGTTTGAGCTCGAATCGGATATTTGTCTCGCGGATTTAAAGCTAAATATATTTCATAGCATTTAATGTCATGGATTTCCGCAAAGTAACGCCTGATTCCATAACTTATACTAATATAACCGAAAAAAAAAGTAGCGAAATTGGCAGCCCACCACCAGTGCAGGTTTTAATATTTCTGGTCAGGCTATAAGAATACGAATGTTGAAATAATACTTTATTCATGCTTAGTCTAATTTTATTGGATTCGCTTGCAGTTGCATTGGCTTGTACAAACTTGAGGTGGGGTATTTCGAACTGATTTTTCATCAGTTGTACAGCTGAGGTTGTTCCTGTTCTTTTCAAGCCAGATTTGATCCAACTGTTTCATTATCAAGCCTATTGCTTTTATCCGTTTTAATGTTTTTTACACGACTACGGCAAAGCCAAAGGAGGGTTATGATTTTGACAGGCTATGTATGTATGTATGTTCATCTGTTCCCTCATAGCTCCTTAACTTCTTATTAGAACTGGACAAATAAGGTATCGTTAGAAGTGTCTTGATCGTCCGCTGGTTATAGGCTATATGACGTCTCTCTGAATCTAATGTGGCGCCCTCTAGCCGACATAAAGTACTGTATTCAAAAATAAATTTGAGATAAATATGTCGTGTTTGGTATCATCGGAAAGGGCGTAACTTGTAAATTTAAAAAATACATAAATTAGCATTTGCTCGTGACTTTGTCCGTATTTTTTCGATAAGTGTGATATTTCTATGGTATGCTTGTATATTCCCACATTCTTTCTAAACTACTAGTCAGAATAAGACAAATGAGGTATCGTTAGAAGCGTCTTGATCGTCCGCTTGTTAAAGGCTATATGACGTGTCACTGAATCTAATGTGGCGCCCTCTAGCCGACATGAAGTACCTACTGTATTAAAAACTAAATTTGAGATATGCCGTGTTTGGTATCATTCGAAAGAGCGTTACTTTTATATTTCAAAAATATATAAATATTATTAGCATATTCTCGTGACTTTGTATTTATTCGATAATATTGTGATATTTCTATGGTACCTATTTCAAATATACTTTGGAAAGAGGCACCAACATTTTAAATAAAAAAAAGTTAAAACTAAAACTATTTATAACTATTTCTACGTAACGTGTGACTACGGTTTTTTAAACTTGTTCCATACTTTTGTCGTAGATGGGTTTTAGTTTTTTAATCACTAGTAGCCGTTCTACGCAACATTGAAAAAAGCGGCCAAGTGCGTGTCGGACTCGCCCATGAAGGGTTCCGCAGCAGCAAGTAACATTATATATTTTTTATTTTATTTTTAAATTTGTGTTGATTGAATGAAAGGTAAATTGCAGTTTACGATTTATGACGTATTAAAAAATAATCTTTCGTTCAAACCAATCTTCGGTGGAAGTTTACATGGTAATGTACTTCATATATAAGTTACACGGGGGGGGGGGGCACACATTTTACCACTTGGAAGTATCTCTCGCGCAAACTATATAGTTTAGAAAAAAATGATATTAGAAACCTCAATATCATTTTTGAAGACCTATAAATAGATACCCGGATACACGCATGGGTTTGATGAAATATAATTTTTGAGTTTCAGTTCTATGTATGGGGACCCCCAAATTTTTTTTCTATTTTTGTGTGAAAATCTTAATGCGATTCACTGTGGCTGCGATTCAAAAGTGGCTGTGACATACGGACGGACGGACAGACAGACAGACGGACGGACAGACAGACAGACATGGCTATAAGGGCTCCGTTTTTTGCCTTTGGCACGGAACCCTAAAAAGGCAGTGACATAAAATAGAACTAAAGCAGAATAATTTTTGAGGGAAAAAAAGTCCTGAGAAGGGGAAATGTCAATTGAGGCGTGGGGAAAGGAAATCATCAAAGTGGAAACACTGGTCAATGCTCACAGCTGTCCAGATAATGTGATACTCATGTCAGTCAGTGTCAACATGACAATGACAATTCGAAATGTAAACTTTTAAATTAAAACTTATTTTTCAACTTCCTTTAGAATTAGTTTATTGAGTACTTTACAGCAACATTTTAAAACATCAAGGGCCGGTTTAACCAGTTCCTAATAAAGTTTCAGATAGTTTTAATGTTAAAATGAAATTAAACAGTAACACCAAAATTGTGGGTCACAGCATACTTCTAGTACCTTACAGAGAAAATCATGTGCCTAAGTAATGCAGCATTCATAAAACATCATTAATATTAGAATATTCGATGTTAGAGCCTTAAATTTTGCAGATATCATGATTGGATGAAGTCAGAAGACCTGCAAAGACTGACGGCTTCAGAGCCTTTGACATTAGATGAAGAATTTGAAATGCAAAAATCATGGCGTGAAGATGAAGATAGTAAGATGTTTTCCAACAATGTAATTAAAAGCACAAAACTGTATCATATAAAGACTAAATAAATGCTGTAAATATGAAAGCAACTGTAGTAGGGATACCTAACTCTAATTCCTTCATTATTGAGGTGAGACCAGTCTTATCAAAAACTTGGGTTACTAATTATTTCTGAGTTTTATACACAGAGGATACCTATAATGTTAGTAATATAATACTTATATGGTTGCAGTATTTTTTTTAATAAGTAAATATGAGGTATATTTCTTGCCCATTCTTTGCATTTGAGTATGTAGTTTTAGAATTGTCTAATGGTAGCATCAAGTCACACAGCTAAGATTGTATACCGAGTCCTACATAAGTACCTATTTCAAAAAGTAGTCCAAACAAGCAAGTTGCACTTTAAAAATCTGTCTCTGGATTTCCAAGTCATTCATCATACCTAATTCAAAACAATAATTTTATTAAATAGAGCTAATTTTTTATGCATGTCAACTACCATATTTTAAGCTAATTATACTTTTTCAGAGTGTACTTTTATCATATTGGACAAAACCATCTGTGATCAAATGAATAATGAAGTAGGTAAGTAGAAATTATAATGCTAGATTTTTTTTTATAGAAAATGAATATAATTATTGTTATAATAATAAAATGGATTTGTTACAGAATCAATGATTGGGGACACAAACATTTTTATAGTAGATCAGGAATATGCAATTGGTGAAATAGAAATAATGATAGCTGAACCATCTGCTCGAGGAAAAAAACTGGGTTGGGAAGCAGTCATATTAATGCTTTTATATGGTATTAAATACATTCAATTAAAAGTGTTTGAAGCTAAGATTTCCCTATCAAATGAAATTAGCATAAACATGTTTAAAAAGTTAGGATTCCAAGAAAAGTCTAGAAGTGAAATATTCCAGGAAATGACTTTAGAAAAAAAAGTCAACACTGAATGGATTGAATGTTTAAGCAAAGAAGTTCAATATGAAATAAAAATTTGTTGATTGATTTGTGATGCAGAAATAAATGCTTGTCAACTGTGATTTTATTTGCATTTTTTTATCCCTATATATCAGTACTTTACATTTTTATTATATATTCCCCTCCTTTTTTAATGGGTTTCATCCTACTATTATTTTTTTTTGGTTTTAAAAATTAGGCGCTTAATAGCCCCATCTGGCAACCCCTGGTCTAATATGAGGCATAAATCTTATATATAAAATTCTCGTGTCACAATGTTACCATACTCCTCTGATACGGCTGAACCGATTTTTATGTTGGTGTGCATATCGGGTAGGTCTGAGAATCCACCAACATCAATTTTTTCTACCCCAATTTTATTTTATTTTTTATGGCAAAACTACGTTTGCCGGATCAGCAAGTAGCTTATATATTTTTTAAAAGATAAATGACTCCCAAACCCAGAACAAATGTTCGTGATCTTATCTGTCAGTCTATGAACATGGTAAATATATAAATCGCAATTTATTATTGTATCTACTTAGAGTACAAAATTCTATAGCAATAAATAAATAAATATTTTCGGACATCTAACACACAACGCCACCTAGTCCCAAACTAAGTAGAGCTTGTATTATGGGTACTAGATAACTGATCTAAATACATATTTACTTTTTTTGTAAATGCAAACATATTATACTTATAAAACATCCAAACTCCGAAACAAATATTTGCAGATCATACAAGCATTTGGTCAGACCCGGGAATCGAACCTGAAACCTCATGAACAGCAGTCGCGTAATAATAATAAGCTAGCAACATTGAAAGCACAACATGGAATTTTGCCTTAAAGAATAGTGTCTCTTAGAGATGTGCGTTGAAGTAACGAACTAGTTAAATCAACCGTCCACGTACAATCAACGCTTCAACTGTCCATCGTTCTTTGATCGACTAGTTGAATTCGTAGACGGCTAAACGTAAAGTGTAGACGTTCATATCAACGTTCAACTCTTCAACTACGCGTTTAAATAGCCGTATAATAACCTCGTTGCAACGGCTAAATAGTTAATCTATTTTAACCTCTGTTGTATTGAAACAGCGTTGATATTTAAATGTATATCATTATGCGACATACACCCTTAACTTATTATTATTGTAGAAGATGACCATATCTATACAAATAAATAAAATTGGAGTGACTGTTTGTAATATTAAAATAACCGCTTTTTACTAAATGCATATGTATGTATACACAGTACTTAAACCAAAATATCATTTTTCCGGTTGACGGTCGGTGCCGGTCTGTTTGTTCCGGATAATTTCTGAAACGGCTGGACCGATTTTGACGGGACTTTCACTGATTGGTAGCTGATGATATAAGGCGTAACTTAGGCTACTTTTTTAAGACTAGCTTCGCCCCGCGGCGTTACCCGCGGTACGACAATGACCACGGGTTCAACTAGTATTAATTAAAAACATTCTCTAAGTTTTATCGTCTCTTTATGAATGCACTTTAATAAGATCTAATTCCAGCAACCAAAATCGCTGGTAGCAGCTATTATTAGTATAAAATGTTCGCGATTGTGTGTGTGAATGAATGCATCTAGTCTCTTACTTTAACATGATCGAAATATTCCTTTCAACACTAACTGTATTCCATTGTGGAAACAAAAGATACATTTATTAATAAACAGAAATACATTGTAAATTCATGCTCATAAATATGTGGACTTAGCAGGCATTGAACCAAATAAGTCGTCAACTCGTCCAACGAAACGCATCGAGATGTACTAAACTACTACTGTTGACGACTTCGACTTATAAACTTAAACGTCGAGTAGTCTAATTCGACAATTAGTTGAGTTAACCTGTCAACTAGTTGAAAAATTTAACTAGTTAAGGGACTAGTTGATGAACGACTTTCAACGGTTTCGTTTCGTTGACCATAAATACGTCAACGACACATCTCTAGTGTCTCTTAAATTTTTTTCTTTCTTTCCATTTCTTTATTTTCTCGATGACAGTTCTAATTTGATAGTTGTAGTGTTGTGACCAAATAAGTAGTGATATCGATCGCATATATTTATTATGTTTTGAACAAAGACAAATACAAGAAAAACATTCAAATATATTTTTGCAAGCTGGGAACACTCAATGACCCACCACCATTTTGTGTTTGTTTTAATCTGTCACTCGCAACAAGACGGTCGTGCTTTATAGTCACTACATTTCTGTTCGCTGAGTTTTTTCTGAATTTTTGAGCTTCCACTAGTTCAGTGCCAATGGGAAAAGGTGAACGCCTTATCATATGCCATGCAGGGTCTACGAAAGGATTCGTGTCTGACACGAATCTTTGCTTTACTGGCCTTTAAATCCAAGAAAACAGTGGACTACCACGAAGAAATGAACGCAGAGATTTACGAAGGATGGTTTAAAGAAATGATACAATCTAAGAAATGGTGCAATCTCTGGAAGAACCGTCGATAATTATTATGGAAAATGTTACATATCACTCCAGACAAATTTATAAAATGCCGACGCAGGCCAATAAAAAACAAGAGATAATTGACTGGCTCTAACGTCATGGCGAAAATGTGGATAGTACTTTATTAAAAGTACAATTAGTGAATATTTTAAAATCGAAAAAAAAGCCTCCCTAAAACATATATCACTGACGAAATAGTTGCCGAATGTGGTCATTGAGTTCTTTGACTTCCGCCGTATCATTGCCAGTACAATGCTATAGAACTAATATGGGCACAAATCAAATGATACGCCGCTCGAAACAATACCCATCCCCCTTTTACGGCAAACCAGATGTTAGATTTATTAAAAAAATGCATGTGCGGAAGTAAAACATTGTAGCGTCGGATTGGGAAATTCATGTGGCATTCGATAATAAAGAAGTACAGAAACTTATAATATATGTTAGGGAGTGCTCATCGAATGACAGTGACGATTCATCAGATTTTGATTAAAATAAATAAATAAAGAATCAACATAATATAATTACATCTTGTAATGAAATGTAATATTAGTTAATAAATTTGTACAAAATTATCTGGCAATGTTTAGTTTCTTACACTTTGTAAAAAAATATCGGGTTTGTTATCGTATTACGTTTATCGATAGCTCCATCCCTATGAGTTTCCATCCATCTGCTATGACCTTGTACGTGCGTAAGCGTCATATTTTTATTAAATAATGTATACAAAATGTAAAAAAGACGCCCGTTCAAGTTTCCACAAAGAACTGATTGATGATTGGTTAGCTCATGGCTGTGCAGCAATGACTCCAAACCTTTTATTTTGTTTTCTTTGGTCGACTTCGTTCTCATTCAAGTCTCTTAGTGAAAAAAATATTGTAAACCGTATTATTATTTTTTAAAAGGAGCAACAATGGAGTTTCTTGCCAGATTCTTCTCCATGAAGGGTAGGCTGCACTTGGAACTGGCGACTAGAATCACTCGATTTTTTAATATTAAATATTGACTATTCATAAGTGCCTGTAAAATAAGTGCCTATATGAATAAAATATTTTTGAGTTTGAGTTTGAGTTTACTGTCATCGAGAAAATAAAGAAATGGAAATAGTATAATTTTCTCTATTTATAACATTTTGGAGTAATAGAAAGTAATAGAAAGCAACCAAAACAAGAAAACAACAAAATGGATTATTTGCATCGAAGCAGGATTAAATCATAAAAAAGGCGTTTTACAAGAAAAATATTATTGTGTAAGACTTGACGTTTTGAATTGACGTCATGTCACAACAATTTACAATATTAAGAAATTCCGAATATGCTAACATGGTCTAGACTTAGAGCACAGTTATCACCCCCGGACTCGTCGCCCCGCTCCGCCATACCACGCACGGAAGCAATAGTTGAAGTTTCAGCTGTTGAAGTGGCGTCGAGCTCATCTTCCAGCGACGAGTTTTTCTCTCCGCCGACGTCGCCAAAACCTGTACGACGGCAGGGGAGAGGCCGGCCACCGACCAGCTTGGGATCCCGGGGACCACTGACCTCGAACAGGGCCCCCGCTGCCGGTGGTGATGTGCGCCGCATGAAGTGGACACATAGAATGAGAATGTCATGCGGGCATATTTTCGGGCTACAGGGCTGGGAACGAACCTTACAGCGTACCGTGTTCGACTAGTCTCTCTGTTTCAGGAGCTTGAGCCAACCGTTAACATATCCGCACAACGATTGTCGGATCAAGTACGAGCTATACAGCGCTGTCACCTGCTGGATGATGCCGTACTTGAGAGGATACGCTCGGACGTACGGAATACTTTGACTGTCCCTTCTTCGTCACATGCTATACATGTGGTAGCTAATACGCAACAATTACCATACAATGAAGATGTTGATGAACAAGTGGAGAGTGAGACCTATTTCTTAGCGTTCCATGGATTCACCGTGCGGGTGCCGGGTCCATCGCGTGATAGATGGGGGCAACACATGCGACTTCGACAGTGCCTGGGAATTGCGACCCAGGTTTAGGTTTAAGGAGCACTCCTTACGACGCGTCAACGCTCACCTCCACTGTCCGCCGTGCTACCCCCTCTACCTAACCATATTTGAAGTGAGCCTAGCAATGCCGCTTTGGATATTCGTTCAAGAAAAGAGCTTACTGAAGCTCTTGGCAATCCAAGGTCTTTAAGCAGGTTATAGAGGGATTTAGCTGGTATACCCCTCGCACCCACTTCCACGGCATACAGCGCAACGACATAACCATTTTTAGTTATTTCGTTGGTTAAGTCAAAGTACTTGTTTCTTTTTAAAGCGTGGTCTTTAGGGATGTTCGTTTCCCACGGCACCGTGAGTTCTACTAGTACTACACGCTTAATTGACATTGCATAAAGAAATATGTCCGGTCTGGACGCCGAGGCACAGATATCCTCCGGTATTCTGTAGTGATTTTCATACGTGTCCACTAATAATGTCCAGTCACTGGCGGTATTTATAATTGAGTACGGCTTTTGTGTGAGTGAAATCTTTTTTGTTGAGCCTTCCTTTACAAACGCGATGTTAGTTTTTATGTTTGTTGTTGTTCCTTTTTTCGCTCTCGCCAGTGATAAACTTATAGCTTCGCGTATGATGAGTAATACCCTATCATGGCGACGTGAATAATGACCCCGGTCTAATAGCGCCTTACAACCTGTCAGTAAGTGCCTGGCTGTACCTATTGCCGCATTGCACATCGTACAAGCCTTTTCTGTAGCTTTTCCCCACCTTACTAGGTTGCTTTGATCGGGGAGGGTTAATTGAAAGGCGTTGAGGTAGAATTTTAACAGGGCGGGTGACCAATCATATAAAAGTGTGCGCCATTTCAAAGCTGGTGGGATACAAAATTCTCCTAGAGTTAACCATTCATTCTGCATTTCTAGGTTCATTGCGTGCACCTTGTAGGTCTCGTTTTCATCTTGTTGTATGAAAGATTTTGTTATCTCTTTGTCGGTCTGTCTTCTAGTATTTCCCAATCCAACTCTACTGGACTGCGTACCCACCATGATTTTTTTGTGGAATTGGAGCCGTGACTCTAGCTCTGATGAATTTTTGTCTTTTGGAAGGGATCTAACGATTTCGTCTTGGGATTTTGACAAGACATGCATTTTGGTAACTCTTAGGTGTTTGTAGAGTTCCGAAGGTTTTTTTAATTTCATTCCAAAATTATTCGAGCCCCTGTACAACGTTGACGGGTCTGCAGATGGTGCTAGCCCGAGCCACAACTTCAATGTCTTAGTGACTTTCGCGTCCAGTGTTCTTATGTGGTTCTGGTTTATATCATATACTAGAAACGGCCAGTTAAGACGTGATGTTAAGTAGTTGTCGTAAATCCAAGCTTTTTTTACGTTACTAATTGGCTGTTGGTCTACCTTGTCAATGTCTTTTACGAAGTCATCGACTATTACGTTTATAGATGGAGTACGACCTTTGTAGTCTATCTTTCTTCCAAGGAATTTAAAGGGCACGGTTTCTGATATTATTGAAACACTTTCCCCACCAATAGTAATCCCGGGGTCATATGAGGTATACCTGGTGCCTCGCCGGCCCAGACAAAGGCAATAGCATTTGCTAGGTTTTGTCCTCATTCCCTCCGTCCAGGTACAGAAGTCATCTACCTTACGCAGTAGTTCTTGGCACTGCTTTGGATTACGTGTAATGATCGCAAGGTCGTCTGCGAACGCTAAGATGGATTCCGTATATTTTCCATTGACCTTAAACCGATAGCCCCACCTCTTTTCGCATGTTGCGATATTAATCGAATTATATCCGTAAGTACCCAATGTAATGATAGGATAAAGAGTGCTTTGGAGGATGCGATTCAGGAGTACCGGTATGTTAACTTTAATAACAGACCCCGGTTACCCCGTTTGCCCATACATAGACGCAATTTAGCATTGGTGGATGCCCTGAATTCGTTATTCCCGGATTATTTTGGTAATAGCGAGGATCTTAGTGATACACATTCTATTTTGTACTGTGCGGCTATGGCAGTTTGTCGAGTAGCTGGTGTTAAATTTGTTGAACAAAGCACTACTCGACCCAAAAATGCTGTGCCAGCTTGGCAGTACAGAATAGAACGTCGTATTGCTGAGACCAGGACACTCATCGGTAAATTAATTGCATTTAAATTAGGTAATACACGGCCAAGAGTAATGCGCTTTGTGAAACAGGCATTCTTGGGGACTACCATCAGTCCTCAACAGTACATGTCGAGTGTCACGGAGTGCATTGACTTCTTGAAGCAGAAAGTTTATGCATGGGCAAATAGGAGAAGACGGTACAAAAAACGAGGAGACCGTTTCAATCAGAATCGTATTTTCCAAAGAAATGAGAAGTGGGTGTATCGAAAATGGGAGGCACCGAATCCATGTGAGAGTGATGGGCACTTGCCAGATGAAAACGCCACAAATACATTTTGGGCGCAACATTTGGTCGGTGCCTGTCACTCACACAGATGGTGATTGGATGCGGGATGTCAAACGCTCATGTGAGTCTATAACATCTATGGAACCAGTTGTCATTGATGAAGATGATGTAAGTTGTGCAGTCCGTTCGTTGCCGAATTGGAAATCACCTGGTCCAGACGGTCTGCACAACTTTTGGCTTAAATGGTTCCGAAGCTCACATGCGTGTCTGGCATCTCAATTCCAGGCAGCATTGGATTCGGGGTCATTACTACAATTTTTAACCACTGGTATAACCCACTTACTCTATAAATCTGGTAGTGCCATGGATCCCAAAAATTTTAGACCCATTACATGTTTACCAACCATGTATAAACTTCTGACATCTATTCTGAGAGTAAAAATTTCTACACATATTAATAATAATTTGATAATTTCCGTTTCTCAGAATGGATGTAGAAGTGGATCCCGTGGCACTAAAGAGCTCCTTATCATAGACATGACCATTAGCCAACAAGTACGTCGTAATCGTAAGAGTCTGGCGACATGTTGGATAGGTTACAAGAATGCCTATGACTCGGTTCCACATACATGGCTTTTGAAGGTGCTGGAGTTGTATAAAATTGATACAACTCTGTGCACTTTCTTAAAGTCGTGTATGGGGCAGTGGAGAACAGTACTTCGCTATCCTGGATGTCGGCAGACTGCGGTAAACGACGTACTTATAAATATTGAGCGGGGCATCTTTCAAGGTGACAGTCTGAGTCCCTTGTGGTTTTGCCTG
The DNA here is from genome assembly GCA_949125395.1 of Diaphora mendica. Classification (NCBI taxonomy): domain Eukaryota; kingdom Metazoa; phylum Arthropoda; class Insecta; order Lepidoptera; family Erebidae; genus Diaphora; species Diaphora mendica. The sequence continues at coordinate 22,506,214 of OX421314.1, forward strand.
GCTTTGAATCCTCTAAGTACTCTATTAGAGGGTTCAGGGTTAGGCTATAGGTTGCAGAAAGATGATCGAGTTATATCTACCTTTTTTATATGGATGATTTGAAAACATTTGCCCCCACTAAATAACAATTGACAGCGTTAAGGAAAACTTCAGTAATTCTATCAAAACGGAATTTGGTGTGGATAAGTGTGCAGTCATGTATGTAAAGAAAGGTGTGATTGCGGAATCTAAAGGTACAGGGCTTTCAGATTCCACAAGACTCAGATCTCTGTCTGCAACCGAAACCTACAAGTATCTAGGTTTTTCACAGTCCTTAGGAATATCAGAATCTGACATGAAACAGTCGTTGCGGGAACGCTTCTTTGGCCGCCTGAAAAAAGTACTTAAAAGTCTTTTATCAGGCGGCAACAATGGTTGGGTCATGCTGGTTCTGATGTATTCCTTTGGTATACTTAGATGGACTCAGACCGAATTAGATGCCCTAGACAGGAGAGTCCGTATATTGCTGACTGCATTCCGAATGCATCACCCACGTTCATCGGTTATGAGGTTGTATATCCCGCGAAAGTTCGGGGGTCGTGGTCTATTAAATATCAATACCCTACACCATCGCGAGATATACAATCTTAGAGAATATTTTCTTCATACTGATGTGGGAATGCATCGTAGTGTGGTTGCAGTGGATACCGGACTCACTCCGCTCGCTTTGGCTAAAGAGAATTGGCGCAAACCTGTAGTACTTAGTACTGATGATCGCAGGGAGGTATGGAAGGGCAAAGAACTTCATGGTCGATTTTATCGGGCTCTAAATGGGCCTGATATAGATTTTAAAGCATCTACGTCCTGGCTACAGAATGGTGATCTGAAGAGAAAGAAGAAAACAGAAACCGAAGGTTTTGTCTGTGCGATTATGGATGAAGTTATCATGACGAGTAACTATCGGAAGTAGGTATATCCTGAAGGATGGTACGGTCGACATCTGTCGGGCATGTCACCGTCCTGGAGAATCTATCAGGCAGGTTGTTCTCGTCTTGTTAACGGCGAGTATTTGCATAGGCACAACCAAGTAGCCAGGATCGTAGATCAACAACTTGCCCTGAAATACAAACTTGTGAGTTCAGAGGTGCCATATTACAGGTATGTGCCCGACCCAGTTCTCGAGAATGGTCGTGCTACGTTATATTGGGATCGATCTATTATCACGGACAGGACTATTGTTGCCAATAAGCCTGATATTGTGGTGATAGATCGATTAGAGCGCCGCGCAATGACGAGACGTCAAGAATCTCATGACGAGAATCTCGTGAAAGTCGAAAAAGAAAAACAAATAAAATATTTGGATTTATCTCACGAGATTTTCGATATGTGGAATGTGGATTCGGTGATCATTGTTCCGATAGTCGTATCTGCTCACGGATTGATAGCCAAGAGCCTCGACCAACATCTTAAGAGGCTCACGTTGGAGGGCTGGATCAAGGGTCTGATGCAGAAGGCGAAGTACGGTACCTGGTTCTTGAAGTGATTCACTAATGAATCCGGATAATTTGTCACCATCAAACCAATAAAAAAGATACTGGTTATCTTCTAACGTCCATCCATTGTTTTCAGGAGTAAAAGTAGTTGGGCGTTTTTCATTTGCATTATTCCATTATGCTGGTAATATAATTAGGTCGGAGAAATTGTTGAAATAATTCAGTTTTGCATGGATCAACGTCGCATACACTAGAAACATTATAAATATCGCAGGAAATTTTTTGATCTTGATAGAAAATATCTTATAGTATGTTTTCATCGGTAAATGACTCTGGATCTCCGAATCGCATAAAAGCTCGCTGATATTCATGTTTCTTCATCATTATATTAAATGGTCTTTGTTTACCTTTTTATAAAAAGGCGGGATTAAAATCACGTCCAGTCAATGCGTGAAATCCTGGCAAACTTCTACACAAAGATGGTCCCAAATGCTCGTAAATTTTTGTTAAATTAATGTATCTTTGGTTATTTTCAGTACCATGTATAGTGCATGTATAGTGCTCTCGTGCTCATACTCATGGTTGAGTAATTTTTGTGTTTAGGGGATGTTTGGTCATTGCAATTTGTCTGACTGATTAAATATAACATTGTAATAGTTATCTTAATAACATATAAAAAATCAGACATTTAAAAATAAATTAAGTTCATTTATTTTCATAGAGCTTTAAAGCGTACTAACTTTTAAACTTTCGCGTTCCATGATGTAATAATTATTATTTTTACGGGAATTAATTTCACCGCACGCAAGTCCTCTCCACCGAACGTCACTTTTACTCAAGAGTTGTACGTGAAGCGATTGAGATTAAAAAGCATAAAACTTTCAATCGGGAAGATGGTTTTAAATTATCTACAGCGTGGAATCCAGTGTTAAAAAAACATATCACCTCGCTTTTTTGTGCAGTCGGATAAACACCAGAATAGGAACAAATCGGTTTGCTTACAGAATAGGGACCCTGTTAGTGTGGTATGTGACGGTACATGGCGAAACAAAAATATCAATAATATCGAAAATGTGCGGGTGGATGAAGAACCTTCTACTTCACGGATTCGACGACGGAGGGCGTGCGCCGCTGAGCCAGTCAGCCTGTGACCACGGCCAGTGCAACCTGGTCGAAACGTCAGGCAAAAACAGAGGTATGTAATACCTTGAAATAGGTGAGCTTTAAAGCGTCTGATAAAAGTTTTGACCCATGAAAAGCGTCTGATTTCTTTTATATGACTTCAGAGTAATATTCTACAAAACATGTATAAAAATTAGTCATAAAAATTTAATTTAAGCAACTCTGATTTTTAGTTACCTTTCTCACCTGGTACCTGCGTAGGTGTCACCGGGCAAGCTCCACAAACATTCAGGTATTATTTTTTTTAAAGACAACTCCCGCGCTAGGAATAAATCCTGTGTCGCGGGAGACTTTACAAACATACATGAAACGGACACAAATTACACCCAGACTCAGAACAACAATTTGTGGATCACACAAAGTGTTGTCCTACGTGGGATTTGAACCCACGGCACTTCGTGAAGTAGGAAACGGCGTGGTGACCGTTAAACTACTAGGTCAAACGTGCAGTGCAGTTAAAAAGTACACAAGAGACTACTGAGAACCGAAAGTTATATGCTTTAGAAAATAAGTTGTGTCTTACGGCTCTGGGATCTTGGACTATAATAATACACACGGTATTCTGATCCCAAAATAGCCAGTCTGTATTATGGTAACCAGCCTACTGATAAAAAGGCATAAATATTTCTAAATAAATAGGTACCTGTTATAAATAAATAACAGCTAGACACAAAATAAATGATCATGCTCGTTACACAATATTATTTTGTCTCAAAACATCGAAATTAGGAATCGAACCGACAACTACCACCACAGGCTAAGTAGTCAGAGTCACTAACATAATAAATAAATAAATAAATAAATAAATATTTTCGGACATGTAACACACAACGCCATCTAGTCCCAAGCTAAGCAGAGCTTGTGTTATGGGTACTAGACAACTGATACAAATACATATATACTTTTTTTTTTTTTGTAAATACATACATATTATACATAGAAAACACCCAAACTCCGAAACAAATATTTGTAGATCATACAAACATTTGGTCCGACCCGGGAATCGAACCCGAGACCTCATGATCAGCAGTCGCACACGCCAACCGCGAGACCAACGAGGCAGTCAATAATAATAATTAATATTTAAACGGGTTACGTTATTACATTCTTTATGCATTACTTTTTTCAATTATGTTTTTGTAAATATTTTGATTAACTAAATATTCACTTTTATTACACTCATTTCTCAATCTGATCAATCAAATCAAATTTCTCAATCGTTTGACTGCACGTTAGGTCTAGTGGTTTAACGGTCACCTCTCCGTTTCCTACTTTGCCAAGTGTCGTGGGTTCAAATCCCACGTAGGACAACACTTTGTGTGATCCACAAATTGTTGTTCTGAGTCTGGGTGTTCTTTGTGTCCGTTTCATGTATGTTTGTAAAGTCCCCCGCGACACAGGATTTATTCCTAGCGCGGGGGTTGTCTTACTTAATAAAAAATAAAAAAAATCAACCCAAATTAATAAAATTGGTAAAAATACGATCGCATTTTGCTCTTTTGTCCACGTAATATTAGCTACTTTTGCGTCAGCGTAAATGTAATCAGTGGAATGGATGGCAACATTGTTTCACACAACAAATGTCATCTCCAAACTGGAGCCATCAAAAGTTGAAGTTGAATAGGCCGAGGCCGCACTACGGCTAAACCGCCGCGGTTTTTAACAGCCTGATTTTGTGACAAAAGGAAATGTATGGAAGCGGCCACACTGGCGGTTTTTTACCGCGACTGATTTTAAAACCGCGACAACCGCGGGCGGTTCTGTACAGTGTTGCCAGAAGGTTACTTTTGTAACGTTTCAGGTGATTTTTCATCTCTTGGTTACTTTTAACGTTACACAAATAAGATTTTTTTTTAATACACTCCCCTATCTGCCTCTGCCAAAAATGGAATACTTGGTGTCGACATATCGAGCGAAGTCCAGTTCAGATAATTGCATTCTTGCTGATTCCTCCGTAGTGACGTTACTGAACTGAGGGACCTATACTCGTATTATGCCGCCATAAATATGTAATGTATTCTAAAGTTTTTAAAACTTTTAAGAAATTCTTAAATAAATTCTTATATAATAAGCATTGACCTAGAGATAGGGCCATCTCAAAAATTTTGAAACCAGGACAACAAGCGTAAAATCCCCGGATATTTGCGGTCATAATCCGAACACTTTTATATTTTTTTATTTTATTTAGTCGAAATAAAAAGAATACATAGTTCAATTAGTCGAAATAGTTCTTTTATTTATTTTCATAGGTACTCACTTTAATAAAATTTAGTTATTTTTCATCGAAATCAGTGATAGAAAAGTAAAATCTCACAGTTGTGAAAATGCTTTTCAAACAGTGGTATATTTTTCACAACCTTTTTGTTAAACCAGACTAATTTGACAAAAATATCTTTAAGTTGAAACTCATAAGATATCATTCCAGTATTCAAACTCTAAGTTTTTTAGTCTTATCTTCTTCTTCCTATTATATAAAAATCAATTGCTGTTCGTTTGTCTCGCTAAAACTCGAGAACGGCTGGGCTGATTTAGCTGTTTTTGGTTTTGAAATGTTTGTCGTAGTCCAGGAAAGGTTTAAACTGTAAAAAATTTAAATAACTTGAAAATCCAAATCTCACGTGTACGAATTAGCGGGCACAGCTAGTAACAAATAAAAAAATATCTGCTTAAAGTTTTCATCAGCAGTCTTATTAAGTTTTTTTTGTGTTTTCATCTTCTTTATTTAGAATATGTACTCTGAACATTCAATGGCAAGAAACTTTCTCTATTTCGATCATCCAAGCTTTTTGAAATGGTTGCAAGTAGGTATCCTTCTGGTTTTAAATACTGAATTATATTTTTTTTTCTAATGCATTTATTTTTGAGTAAATGATGTGCATAATTGAATTCATGAAAAACAGGTATGCCTCCGATTTAAAAAAAATCAGATCAGGGGGCTTTTTTAAGCTTTTGAAATAATCCACTTTCAGGACTCACTCGATAGCTCGAAGCTGTTTATACTCAACCTCGGTTGTGTCAGAGAGTTCTTTAAGAACTTTTTAGACTGTAGCCTTTATTATTCCTAATTTTATTTGGAGTCGGCTTGTTTAAGTGGCAAAAACTTTTTTTTTTTATGTTGTTGAATCAACATCTACTGGCAATCAATCACATGCGTGGTGCAGTGCGTTATTGATAATGTGCGCAGAGCATCCCACACCAACTATTTTCGAATTCAGATCTTGTTTTAACTTATGGAATTATAAAACATTGTTGGTTCCATGGCGCTCTATTCCACCGACGTTCGTATTACAATTATCTCCAGAAAATGCAACACATTTAGTTAAAAGATCATGCTGTTGAAGTTGCTTTCTTATAAGCTCAGTAATTATCTCAGATCTGTAATTTCAAGTTCAATCTAAAGGGGAACTAGTTTATCTGTTGGCAACACTGTTCGCGGTTTTACCGTAGTGTGTGCGCTTCGGGCGGTTTTGCGGTTTCACCGCTGGCTGGAAAAAACCGTAGTGCGGCCTCAGCCTTACCCTCGTGCAACTAACACACACACACACTAACTCGTTGGACAAATAATCATTCTAAGTGTGCTGACTCCCTAGCCCTACTCTTGATTGAGACTGCGGATAAAACTTTCCCAATCAAAAAAGGTCCCAAAAATATTCCACCCCCTCCATGGTGGGATAGTGAATGTAGTGCTGCTATTAAAAAAAGAAAGGCTGCTGAAAAGAAATACAAAGAACATTCGACGGTTGAAAATTTTAATTGTTTATCAAAATTAATACATAGTACAAGAAAATTACTTAAAAAAAAGAAATGGGAAGGATGGCAAAGTTTTTGTAGTGCTATCTCACCTAATGCTCCCGCTTCTATGGTTTGGTTAAATATTAGAAGATACAGATCTGCATTTACAAATTCGAAATCACACTACCTTCCCAGCACAATAGTAGAACAATTTTTGGACAAATTAGCCCCTCCCTCAGCACCATTAGATTTCAATAAATCGTATAATCTTTTATATAAAAATATTGATTACCAGACAGAACTCAACGCTCCTTTTAGAATGAATGAACTCAAAGGAGTTCTATCATATGTAACAGATTCAGCTCCAGGGTTGGATGGAATCCCATACTCTTTTCTTTCACATTTATCCGACTCAAGTTTAACATATTACCTTTCCTTAATTAACTCCATTATGCGCACTGGAAATATTCCATTTTCTTGGCGATCTCAAGAAGTTATACCCATTTTAAAACCAAATAATCCCCCTTTTAAATCTTCATCATATCGTCCCATAGCTTTGTCTTCAGTGCTTGTCAAAACAGCTGAGCACTTAATAAAAAACCGATTAGAGTGGTTCGTAGAGAGCAATGGCCTGTTATCACGAAGTCAATTTGGTTTCAGAAAAGGAAAAAGTACCATAGACAGCATTGCTATCCTCTCCACTGACATCCGAATTGCCTTCTCTAAAAATGAGTCACTAATGGCGGCTTTTCTGGATATTACAGCAGCATACGATAATGTTAACATAAGAATACTTTTAAATAAACTCCGTAAATTATGTATTCCTGCGATGCTCTCTAATTTCATCATAACACTTTTATCAGAAAGGTCCATTAACGTTACTATGGAGGACTCTTCGATCAGCTCTAGATTTTTATGGCGCGGCCTTCCCCAAGGATCAGTACTTAGCCCGATGCTTTATAATATCTACACCTTTGATTTAGAAACTTCCTTGAACAATACAATTAATATTCTCCAATACGCCGACGACCTACTCCTTTATAACAGCGGAAAATCAGTGGAACAATTAGCTTTAGACCTTACTTCATCATTAAAATCTCTAAAAAGCTGGCTGGATGACAATGATTTAGCACTGTCTGTACCAAAAAGTTCGATTGTTTTATTTACGAGAATGCGCATAATCCCTCAAATACTTGTAACATATGATAACTCGGTTATCCCGGTACGCAATGACGCTAAATTTCTTGGAATTATTTTAGATACCAAATTAACAGGAATTCCACACTGTTACCATATTGCTGCCAAATGTGAACAATTAATTAATATACTAAGATGTCTTTCAGGAGTATGGTGGGGAGCACACCCTTTCTCTTTAAAATTACTATACAACGCACTAATAAGGAGTGTTCTAGATTATGGCACCTACTTATTGGAACCATGCAGCCTTGTTGCCCTAGATAAGTTAGATAAAATTCAATCTAAGTCGCTCAGAATTGTTTTGGGGGCAATGAAATCTACGCCAATTAATGCGTTGCAGGTCGAGAGTGCGGATCCTCCTTTAAAATTTCGACGACAATTTCTTTGTGACAGATTTCTGTTTCGGGCATTACAACTATCTGATCATCCCTTGCATTCAAAGCTTCAGGTTTTATCTGATTATATAGAATCATCCTCATACTGGTGCCATAAAAATACTCCCTGTATAGTATTAAGTTACCGTAAATATATTTCTTTCACAGCTCCAACTCACCAATCTATAAACTTGCCAATATTTTCTTCAGAATTTGGATCCTTAATCATTAATCCTAATGTACGTACTAATTTTAAAATAAATAATGATAATAAGGCTAATAAATATTTTAATGAAATTCTCGAAAATGATTTTCAGAGCCATCACAATATATATACTGACGCATCTAAATATAGCAATACAGGTCCAGTTGGGATTGGGGTATATCACCATCAGTATGGGATAGTTCAAAAAGTTAAACTCCCTCCAGAATCCTCTGTTTTCACTGGAGAATGTTTAGGACTTTTAAAAGCTTTAGAGTATACTTTATTATTTAAACTTGAGAAGTCTCTAATAATTTCGGACTCAAAAAGCTCACTTAAGGCTTTACAAAAATATCCTTTTAAAAGCAATAATATTCATTCTGTTATTTTTGAGTGTAGAAAATTGTTACATAAATGTATTAATTTAGGATTCAATGTAGATTTTATGTGGGTTCCAGGACACAAAAATATACCTGGTAATAATAAAGCTGACAAAGTGGCTAATGAAGCTATACAGTGTGGTGATTTATATCCGTATAAAAACTACGTTGATGATTTAGTTTCTTTACCTAAAACTTACTTATTCAACTCTTGGGAGTTAGACTGGGAAAATACTTCTCAATTCAAAGCAAAACATTTTAAACTAATTCAATCGAATATTCCCATTAAACCTTGGTTTTTCAAGATTCCACTTGGTAAAGTAGCTACCTCCATTATTATCCGAATGCGATTGGGACATGTTTGCTCTCCTGCACATTTGGCCAAGATCCATATTATTAACGATAAAACATGCGAGTGTGGCACAGGTGTTGGAGATCTTAATCATATTTTCTTTATTTGTCCTAAATATAACCGCTCCTCGTTCATAGCTTCCCTTATTTCCCTTCGTATCCCTTTTCCGACTTCAATTACATTACTATTGTTCATGAAAACGCAAGACATTTATCATGTCTTATCGGAATTCATTATGAAAAATCAAATTAAATTATAAGATTTTATCCATTTCATCTTTCATAACATCATACATCATTTTTAAAAACCTATCTGATACCTATCCTATTTAAATTCCGTTTTCATAAATTCCACTGCTTTTTAAATTATTTTATGATTTCCTAAGCTTTACTTGCTCTTGGCTTAAGCACAAACCGTGCATAGCCATAAAAAAAAAAAAAAAAAAAAAAAAAAAAACTCGTTGGACAACTAAGTGTTCTGTGCGTCAAACTGTCATTGCAGTCATTGGTAATTTGTGGTTGGTTTTGAACACAATATATTTATTTTTTAACATGATTTCCCAAGTAATTTGTGTGTTTTTACTTTTTACCACTAATATTTCATGTCGCGATGACACGGAAATAAAATCTGAAGAAGATGTAGGAGTTAAGTATGCGAATAGGTGTGAGGTTTGCAAAGTTCTTGCCTCTGAGTTACAGAGCAGGCTGGAGGAGACCGGTAAAAATCGCGAAGTCATCGAAATAGGATACTCCTTAGACGACGTACAACCTAAAAAGAAGACCAAGTACGAAAAATCTGAGTTAAGGCTGATTGAGTCGTTAGAAGGAGTTTGTGATAAAATTTTAGAATATAACATTCACAAAGAGCGTCAGGACAGTACCAGGTTTGCTAAAGGCATGAGTCAAACGTTTAAAACTCTTCACGGTTTGGTGGATAAAGGAGTAAAGGTGGAACTCGGTATTCCTTATGAGTTGTGGGATAAACCTTCTGCTGAGATTACACATATGAAATCACAATGCGAGAGTCTTCTGGAAGAAAATGAAAGTGCTATTGAAGATTGGTATTGGAATCATCAACAGGATATTGAACTTAAAACACATTTATGCACTGAACATGCATTGAGAGGCAGCGATTCTTCATGTTTATCTGAGAAACTGACAACAGCTAAGGGTGAGAGGGGTAAATCTACTAAAACTGAACTGTGAGAGTCAACAGGTCTGTGGACAATTCGTAAAATTGAGTATATTTAAGATTTAATGTAAATGATCTTTGTGATAATGAGAATTTTTTACCAAAAATTCTCACCACAGTGGTGACTTCAACACACTTTAGTAATAGACATAACATTATTTTATAGAACAAACTAGATTCTTATTAAAACTGATGTATTTTTTAAGAACTTTTGTAAAATATTTAAACAAATTAGAGGCTATATCATGTTTCCATACCTCTGTGGTACACACCACTGTTAACCATTGCCTATAAACTGCATTAATATTGCTGTTTAATTGTAATGTTATTATTTATTTAATTAAAAATATAATCGGCAAATCTTTGAAAAATTACAACATAAAACATTGTTTTTATTGTATAATTTTCAGGTTTTATAGTTTCAATTTTAGTAAGTTCAGATAAAAATATAATATATGTAAGAGCTTGTTCCCACTTGTCGTGCCTGAATATTAATCGGGTGTCGTTGCCTTTGTTCACACTACGGTTAATAATCAGTTGTCGTCCACAAAAAATCCACAAAAAAATACCTACAACAAAAATACAACAACTCTGCTGTGTGTGTGCGCGATGCGTGTGTGTGCAATCGCAGCTACGTACGCACGGACGAAACAATGGGTAGCGGGGGATGTGACGCCAGCAGCCGGCACGACACACAACAAATGTGAACAGCGACACGATTTTATTCCGGGAATAGAGGGCTGGCAAAACTCACGACATTTATTGTTGTGGACGACACAAAATCAGTCAACAACAAGTGTGAATAGATTCATATAAAAATGTTCTGCCACTGGAACCCACTATTAATATTCGGACACGACACACGACAAGTGTGAACGGGGTGTAAGGATAGGAGTATATGTAAAATTCGAATAAATCTCAAAAACCAATGTCACACTGATATTTATATAGCATAAATGCAATAAGGACCTTTTAGGTGAAATTTAAGTGGGTAAATAGTGTTATCACATAGTAATAAAATATCTATGTATAGAGGAAATTAGGAGATAGTGGATTCAGGCATAGATTAAGTACTATGATGCTAGGAAGTGGCAGTAACCTCTTAAATACATTATATACATAGATAGGTAATTGTAAAAAATGCAGCTTCTATTTGGCTTAGAAAGTGCATATTGTATTTTTAATTCCTTTAGAATATAAGTTCATACAGTCATATAACTACTGCACAGGTATTCTTTTTGATACAATAAATTTTTAAACAAATGAGTAAATAGCTTTATCTGCACCACTTCCATATGTTAATTAGCCTCAATGTGAAATTCCCTAAAGAAAGAAATAAATACTAAATTTAACAAAAGCCATTCAAGTTTGCATAACAAGTTGCACATTTAAACAGTTTGTAAAATTTTACTTTTTTTTTTATTCTTTATTTATTTAATGAGGGCTTGGTCACGAAGTGATTATGCCACCCTCATAGAAAAATATAACTTATGAACTATTTAACATTATATTATACATTTAAGCTATATATACAATGTTCTCGTTTTCTCCGAGAAGGGGAGAGCACGAATGCTATTAAATTCACCAACATTAAAATAAGGTTCACAAAATAATTGCTTTCTTTCAGCTTCATTTCGGACGCATTCCATCAAAATATGATATACTATGTTCGCTTCAACTATGTTACGAATTGAGCAGTTGGGGGAAACAACCTTACCAATTAAATATGCAAAGCTGTTTAGTGGGATATGTCCACTATGTCCAGAACGAAGTTGCCGTTTTGCCCAATTCTAAGAGCCAATCTCTAAGATACATGACCATATCTGACCTGCTCATATTATATTATTATATAGCTTGATCGATCTAGAGATGTATCATTATAATAGGTCTTTACCTATAAAATTGCCGTTTTGTATGCAATATGTGAAAGTACTTATTTTTTCAAACTTTTTTATTTCTATTATTCGAAGTAATCACCCATGCAATCGACGCCTCTTTGCCAACGCATTGGCAGTTTATTGATGCCCTTCTTGTAAAAATCTGCTGGACGGGAGGCAACAAACTCTTCAAAGGCATTTTGTACTGCCTCTCGGGAATTGAATTTTTTACCCACTAAAAAGTTGTCTACATTTTGGAAAAAGTAATAGTCGGTAGGTTGAAGGTTTGGTGAGTATGGTGGATGAGGGAGAGCTTCCAACCCCAGCTCTTGCAGCTTGGAGACTGTCTGTTGCGAACTGTACCAAATGATGTTGTCAGTTCAGACAGTCTACAAGCTGCAAGAGCTGGGGTTAGTGGGTAAAAAATTCAATTCCCGAGAGGCAGTACAAAATGCCTTTGAAGAGTTCGGGGGCAGTCAGCCCTAAATAAGGCTCGCCTCTGGCGGCCTCAGAGGGTATTGGCAGTCAGGGCCATACGCGGATACCGCACGGTGTCGACCGAGGCGGCGTGCGCCTTGGCCGGAACACCCCCGTGGAATTTGGAGGCGGAAGTGCTCGCCGAAGTTTATCGACGGGTGGCTGAATATCGGGTGGAGTATGGCTATCGTCCTCCGCCCGAAGAGGTACGCGAGTGGCGTGAAGCCGCCCGTCGAGCCACTATGGCTAGATGGTCGCTCCGGCTAGAGACTCCACGCGCTGGCTTTGCCGCCGTTGAGGCTCTCCATCCGGTCATCCTCGAGTGGACAGGGCGGCAGCACGGGACCCTTTCCTTCCGACTGACGCAGGTCCTTTCCGAGCACGGTTGCTTCGGGAAGTACCTGCACTCGGTCGCTAGGAGGGAATTGAGTCCCGCCTGCCACCACTACGACTGCAGTGAGGACTCGGCCCACCATACGCTGGCGATTTGCCTCGCTTGGGCGTCGCAGCGCCGGGCCCTCGCTGCAGTCATCGGAGGAGATCTCTCGCTACCGGCCGTCATACGCTCCATGGCCGGTAGCGACAGCAGTTTTACCGCGGTCGCAACCTTCTGCGAAGATGTAATCTCGCAGTAGGAGGTGGCGGAGAAGGCCCGGGAGGATGATATCCACTCGGACCCAATCCGCCGCCGGCGAACCGGGCGGCGGAGGCGCGCCTATCAGCACCTCATGCCGCCCTGAGTGTGTTCCCCTCCATCCGCTCTAGTGGCCACCCGAGAGGGGGCGATGTACGCGTGTGCCGTACTTCGCCTGCTTAGAGAGTCCATCAGGTGACGGTGCCCGCTTCTGTGCGGGCAAGCGCTGGGAGAAGTCCGGATGCGTTAATTTCAGCAGTTCCCGGATTCCTCCCTTCACAGGCGCAGAGTGGCACACCGTGTGGTTTTAGTCGGTTCCTAGTATCGGTTGTCCACGCTCCCACGGCCATGCCCACGCTCCCACGGCCATGCCCACGCCTGACTTAGCGGATTTATTAAAGATGATGGTAGCCATTTACCATGCATGATCACACACACACACATCAGCACTGATGGAGTTCCAGAAGAGGGTAGTGCGCCTGGAAATTTCAGGTGTAACAGTAGCTGGTTCTGGTGTAGTACATGCACCCAGTGTAAAGGTCCCCTCGTACGACGGCAGCACTTCGTGGACCACGTACCGTCAGCAGTTCCAGACCGTCGCAGCTGCTAACGGGTGGACAGATGAACAGTGCCTGACTGCTCTTACTGTCGCACTTAGGGGGCAAGCACTAACAGTCTTAGAGGCACTGCCAAGTCCGGGCAGTGGATACAAGGAATTGTTGGAAGCGCTCGAATCGAGATATGGGGAACGCCATCTGGAGCACGTTTTCCGCGCCCAGCTACGCGACAGAATCCAACGTCCGGGAGAGGGATTACAGCAGTTGCAGTGAGGCTTGGTCACCACACCTCACTAAGGGAAGCACTGTCACACGCCCTGGAGGTCGAAGCGGCTGGACAGGATGTCCCACGGATCCACAAGTTACGAGAAGTCCCAGAAGAAATAAAAGAAGTCAAGTCTTCTTTGAAGAAGGGTTCTGGGATCATGTGCTACAGATGTGGTGAGAGAGGTCATCTGCAGCTAAGTTGCCCGCTTAAGAGTACGCAGATGTCCAGGTTACAAAATATAGAGGACCGTCTGGAGGAGCTAATGAGGAAACGTTGTGAAAAGAAGTTTTTGGAAAAACATGACAGCAAGACAAAAGGTGATGTCATCAGACAATGTAAAAAATATGTCTCGTAGAGAAAGTGTACTCCGACACCAAACTTAAAATCCACAGACTTGACGGTGAAGCGCATCAAAGTTACTCCTTTGGGACCCTGTGAAGATGAATCAATGAAGATAACACAGCGGGATGACGATGACCTAAAGCAACTCATCACATGGAAAGCACAGGGTAATGCTAGACCTGATTGGAGCAGTATATCATCTGCGAGCGCTATCACTAAAGCTTATTGGGCACAATGGGATAGTTTAGTTCTGCAGAACGGGGTACTGTACCGAAAATGGGAGAAGACCAACGGCAGAGAGTTCCACCTGCAGATAGTTGTGCCAAGAGCTAAAGTGCCGTACAAGAGACTCTACTGGCTCCATTGTCGGCAAGATGTACAGAACTGAACTGAACTGGTGCCGTAAATGTACTACTTGTACTGCTGTAAAAGGTACACAGAAACAGCCCAACGTCGGCACACCATATGAACAAATTTAAGTTGACGTAGCAGGTAAGAACATGAAGACCAGATACGATTCGCGTTCAAATTCAAACGGTTTTGAAGAAGGTGCACTGGTTTGGCTACATAACCCAACCCGTAGGAAAGGAAAGTCCCCTAAATTACAAGCCAAGTGGGAGGGGTCGTATAAGGTGATTAGTGTGATTACACGGATGAACGACGTCACCTACAGGATTCAGCGGCATTCAAGAGGAGCGTTCAAAGTAGTGCATATCGACCGCCCGGCAAAATATCGTGGCAGCAATAGCGATGTTCGGGACGAACATCTCTAAGAAGGGGGTAGTGTTACGAATAATAATAATCTTCAAGCCTTATCTGCGCACACAAATATACACACACTTCTTATCGATCTCCTGAGGCAAGGAATAATGGACCTTATTTCTATTTGCATAGTGTCGGATATGTAGGCGCACATTTTCTACGCGCCATATTTAATAAAATCCATCCAGAGGGCATCCCTGACGCATGGAGAAAGAGCTATCTGGTACCATTTTTCAAAAACAAGGGAGACATCAGGCAATGCAGTAACTATCGGGCAGTCAAGCTTATCTCGCACACATTTAAAATATGGGAGAGAGTACTCAACGAAAGAGTACGGAGACTGACCACCATCACAGAAAACCAGTGCGGATTCGTGCCCGAAAAGTCTACCACCGATGCAATACATACGATCAGGATCTTGATGGAGACATACAGAACCAGAAAGAGCGACCTTCATATGGTGTTCATCGACCTCGAAAAGGCATTCGACCGGGTCCCGAGACCACTGATTTGGCAAGCATTGCGCTCCCAGAATATTCCCGAGTGTTACATAGAACTCGTCAAAGATATGTACGCTGGAGCGACAACCCGAGTGCGATGCCCTGCGGGATTGAGTCAGGAGTTTCGGGTACGGGTAGGAGTGCATCAGGGATCGGCACTCAGTCCATTACTGTTTAACATAGTGATGAACTATCTGACAGCCAACATACAACGTCCTGTACCCTGGGATATCCTTTACGCAGACGACATAGTCTTGATCGACGAAGACCCCATGGCTTTGCAAGAAATTTTGGAAAAGTGGAGATTCGCTCTGGAAACCGCTGGCTTGAAGATAAACAGAGTAAAGACAGAACACATGCACTGCAACTTCTCAAACAGCGACGTCAGCCATACCATCACACTTCAAACCACCACTCTAAAGACCGTTGACCACTTCAAATACCCCGGCAGTGTACTCTCTAGCGATGGCAACATTGACGCTGACATCACGCACCGCACCAACACGGGCTGGCAAAGGTGGAGAGAACTTACGGGTGTACTCTGCGATTCACAAATGCCAATAAAAACCAAAGGCAAGGTCTATAAAACTGCAGTACGGCCAGCAATGACCTATGGCGCAGAGTGTTGGCCAATCACAAAAGCGCAGGTAAACAAGGTGCACGTCAACGAAATGCGAATGCTCAGATGGTCCGCAGGCGTCACACTTCTAGACAAAGTGCCGAACGTATATATCAGAGGCAGCTTTAAAGTAAGACCAATACCGCAGAAGCTCAAAGAGACGCGCTTGAGGTGGTACGGTCACGTCATGCGTCGACCTGACGAACACATGACCAAGAAAGTGCTGCAACTGGAGTCGGGACCAAGAGGCCGTGGCAGACCCCGAGCTACATGGATGTCGACCATCAGCAAAGACCTCGGAGAAGAGAGAGTGGACCCCGTGACGACCCAGAACAGATGTCTCTGGAGAAGAAGGATAAGGAGAGCCGACCCCGATTAGAAACGGGAAAAGGCCAGACGAAGAAGAAGATAGTGTCGGATATCGATTGGTTGTTGCCCAATTATTATTAACTTCGAATATTCGATATATTCGATTATATTTATTAGCGTTTTTTCGAGACGACTCTCGGGAGTTCGATTGTCGTTTCTAGAATGGAAGAATAATAATTATATGAGTATAAATAGAGCGTCTCGCGGGCCGCAGGCAGTTCAGTACAGTTTGAGCTATAGTGAGATAAACATCGAAGTGATATCAGCGATCAACCTAGCGACCTCGGCGACCTTTAAGGATTGTAATTCAGAGTAGTATTGTGATTTTAATAGTGGTTTTAATAAAGTCTCTTTAACACGTCAAAAGGCTTCTTTCTCAATTAAATCGAACCCTAACACGTAACAATATGAATAATATAAGTATTAATGTTAGTTCAGTTCAGTTTCATTATACGAGAAGTATACGCTGGGATGTTTTCAGTCCGCTTTGGATAACATGTTTGCTTGTTAATATTAACAAAACAGTTAGGCCACGCCCATATTTTGATAAATATGTGATGTTTGGTGTTTAAAAACATTAAACAGTGTCGCAGGAGACCCGGCTTTATTGTTATTATAGCGATATCTTGTAATTAAACAAATGTTATAAGTAACGAATCCAACCTCGTATAATCGCCTCGTTCGTTGAAATCTTGATACAATAAAATATATTATTACCTTTTAATTCAATTGGTGATTTTAGAAACAGTAAATATATGATTCATATTAATATCTTAGCGCCTTCCGCTTGTCAACTTCCGGATTTCATCATACTACTCTTCTTCCGGTATAATAAACCTTTAATGTTAGGTACACAATCCTGTATTATCAAATAACAATTGTATGCATAAAATCATTAGAATATTTATGACTAGCTGTTGCCCGCGGCTCCACCCACGTGTATGTAGTTTATCGCGGCAAATAGTAGCCTATGTGTTATTCTGATGCATAAGCTATATTACTGTAGTTTCATCCAAATCCGTTCAGTAGTTATTGCGTAAAAGATTAACAAACATCATCCATACTTACAAACTTTCACGTTAATAATATTAGTATAGATAAACAATGTTTAATATTATCCACTAATTATGTGAATTTAGTATTAAATTGGATCAAGCCTGTCAAATAGGTAGGTACTATAAAATACCTCCTGTTCAAATAATTCAGGGGCATTCATATTCCGATCGTCCTACTAGATGTGCATTGGAGAATATTATAAGGTGGTGCTACTATAAAGTGTTTACTTTTTTTTTTATATATTTGGCCCGCCAAAATGACTCTACTCTGCCTGATGGAAAGCATAAGCGAATCCAAGAGTGGTGGTCGCCATACTCATTGCGAATGCAGACAATGCAGCATGGCGACCCACACCATGACGGCCTAGTGATGCTGCTGCATCTTTTAGTCTAGTCAACAAGTATGGAACTTGTTGACTAGACTATTTGGGCCTCCGGTCTCGCACTCACCAACGAAACACGACAGCACGAACGCTGTCATTTTACGTAGATTTTCTGTGCGAGGGTAGTACCGCCCCGGTCGAGCCGGCCCAACTTTGCCGCCGTCTTGGCTAACCTACCGTTACACAAATCTTAAACAGTTTGTAAAGTACATAAAGTGACTGCACCGGTCTGCACGAAAGGACTCATAAGCGCGTTGCGGGCATTTGAAGAACGGGTGCTCTTTCCGTGAAACTACGAACGCACAGGCCGGCGGCTTGCGTAGCGCCTTGTAGCCTGACAGTCATCTTGAATTATTATTTTCGTTTAGTCTCTTTTAAATCAAATTATATTTATCAACCAGATTTGCTAACAGTGGTCTGATAATAATAAAAACAAGAAATGGATGGTAAATAGCAGATTTTGTAGGTTGATTCGACCATAACCTTTTATTTAAAAAACATTATTATTTATCAAAATTTTATTGATATAGGTATATATATACAAAAATTACAATTGTAGAAGAAACATCAAGTGTGTGGTATTGTCGATCATATTTGATAGAATAAATAGGAAAAATAGAGTATAGGGGGTATCAATAAGTAATAAAACCAGTGACGATTCATAAGCACCTTTTTAATCGACTGTCAAAAAGTGTCATCTAAACATTACAATATAAATAAAATTAATATCTCAACTCAATATTTTGCACCAGTTATCTTACATAGTGGTATTTATTGGTGCAAACAGGCAGTCAGCCTGCAGTATGTTGGGACGAGGAGTGAATTAAATCTACTTAACAACACAAATAAATAATAATAGGGTTTAAAAATTCACAATATTATGAAACATAATATTAATTAAATACATTTGCTCTTGTACTCAACGCACATACAAAATTTAGACGACGTTCCATACTACGATTTATCTCTGGAGAACATCCAAAGGCCGCGGTGGCAAGAGGCTGCGCCGCGGTAGATTCTCATTGTGATATTAAAAATGGACAATATACACGGTATACAAATACAATGTATAATTCTCCACTGTTAATGTCAGTCTGTCTGTTGTGGTTGCTGCCTAGAGGTAGGGACTCGTGTCCTGGTACTCGTCGTCGCTCTCGTCTGAGCCGTCGTCGGTCAGCTGTCGCTGTACGGCCTCTTCCGATTCCCCAACGCGTTCAGAGCTCGATGCATCTGTAGCAACAATACGCAGAATATTAATGAGGAGTATAGAAAGGAGTCCCGACATTGTGAATAATGAAGTTTATTTCACATCTACTCGGTGACCGATTACGGTCATCAACACTTTTTATCACATGTGAGTTGTGTGGTGACTAAGGGAGCAAACTGTGCATGACAAAATCACTGCAGAGAGAAGGAAAATTGAAACAAACCCTATATCAACCCGTCTGGTAAGTGTGTAGGCCCAAATCTCCTTGCCAAGGAGAGTCCTAATAGGCCTACCACACGCGCAAGTATTACCACAGTTATAACTGCGCAGGTAAAATTGTCGTTATACATTTGTTTGGCGCGTGATACAGTTTTACCAACCACACGTAACATTTTTTTTTTTTGGGATTTAATGACCTGGTAACTAAGACCTTTAAGTCAAGTCTTATTTTAATTGAACAAACATTGCATCCACACGTAACAGTGTTCCGTGTACAAGCCGGGGCTGCGCAGGCAAAACTGTGGTGATACTTGCGCGTGTGGTAGGCCCCTATGACAAACAGTTAACTGTTAACGCTTGTTGATAATAGAAAGGAGCTAGTATCATGGATTAGTTGTCGCATGCGATTATCGTTTACAATACTTAAAAAAATGAGAATAAGTTTTATGACTGTTAAATTATATGAATTTAGCATTATTAAACTTGCAAATCATATGTATATTGTTATGGCGTAACACCAAATTATTGGCAATTCTCTTTTTAATTAGATTCAAAAATAAAAATACAATAAGAAAGTTAAAAACCTTTTACCATTCAATCGATTTCATGTTACATACATAATCCAGTTTAAAATACTACGTATTTTTTTTACAGTAACTTAGATAGTACAAACAAAATCTAAATTTGAAAAACAAAATTTTCATATGATTATGACTATGAATCTAATGACATATTTTTCTATGAATAAGTGCTGTTGATTGTCTCATTTCCGTAATAAGCAATACTGGCAACACGACAAACAAACGTTGATGAATCATGCTTTACTACGATGAACGACTCTACTTCTAACAAAACTTCGCTATAATATCATAGACAAAACTCAAATAGACGCGTTTGCAAACTTAAAATGCAATACTTTGGAAAACTCAATGCGTCAAATAAAAATGCACGCCATTTATAGTTAAATTTTGAAAATTCTGTGAGACAAATTGTACCGTGTACTTCGGCATGCATGGGCCGGCTCGACCGAAGTGATATCGCGGCCTCACAGAAAACCGGTGTGAAATAGTGCTTGCGCTGTGTTGACTGAGTGAGTGAGGATCACCCGGACTTAGAACAAAGTTTGTCCATCCCACAAAGTCTTGTCCCATGTGGGATCAAACCCACATCACTCAGGTAATAGGAAGTGACGAGTTCATCACTTAAACCACTACGCTATTTGTGTATTCCAATTCTATTTGTTTAGATTTTGACATTAAAGCCTAGTATATATATATATGTATATAAAGCAATAGTTAACTCAAACTATTGTAGCTAAGTTTCTGGTTATAGACAATAGTATGACATAAAACAAATATTGTAGGAACCCTGTGGTCACTTTTAGGATCGTAACATAAAGTGAGCCGTAGCCCTTTAGTCACACAGCCAGATTATTTCACTGTTTTTACCCAACTGCAAAAGAAGCAGGGTTATGTTTTTCGAGTTTATGTATGTATGAGTGCATATTTCTTTGGCACGCCCTAGAGCTTAAACGGCTTGTGGTAATTTTATGTGAGTAGTGTCAATAGAATCGTCTTAGTCGTGAGTGTGACACAGGATGAAAATAAAAATTAAAACAAATAAAAAAATTATATACTGTCTGTTTTTTTTTTTTAATTATTAATTACTTGTTATATCGTTTCTTTGTATTATGTCTGTTTGTTGTTAAGGTTTGTTTAAATGTCGTATTTTTCTCTTTTTTGTGTGAATGTGACTGATTAATGTATTTCTTTCTTACTTTTCTCTGTGTGACGTATTGAGTTTTCCAAGCAGTGTTAAATGTACTATAGCGTATACAAGCAGCGCAATAGTTACCCAGTTACCTGCTTGCGGCTCATATAGCGATGCGTAGCGGCGCGATTTCGGTGGCGGCGGTGACGCGGAACCTCTGCCAACATAAAAAAAAGTTCTTAAGTATTTTTTCAAATTGTAAACTATGACTTCTTTGGCAGCAAAATATGCAAATAAAAAAAGAAAATGGAAACTTGTATTTACATAATTATTATATTATTACTAGTACTACTAGTATTAGTGATAAACTTGTTTGAACCTAATGAAGTATGTATGTATATGTATTTATTTTTTTAAAGACAACTCCCGCACTAGAAATAAATCCTGTGTCGCGGGGGACTTTACAACAATTTGTGGATCACACAAAGTGTTGTCCTACGCGGGATTTGAACCCACGACACTTAGCGAAGGAGGAAACGGCGTGGTGACCGTTAAACCACTAGGCCAAACGTGCAGTCTATATACGTATAAACGTGTATATCTATATTTAACGGTCTTTATTTAGTTTGCCCTATTTGTTTATTTTTATAACAATACAGAAATAGTCGTATAATTTAGTAGAACTGAGTAAGGAATACGTTTTTGTATGAAGGTCAAAAAATATAGCACTAAACCGCTCTGAAACCATCAGTGGGCTAGAATATATTTGGAATGCAAGTTCACGAGTATCAAAATATTCACCTGTGTGTAGGTGAGTCTGAATCCCCATTCTCGCTAGGTGGCGGTGATCCTCTCGGCGAGGGCGGTTGGCTGAGCGCCTGCATGAGCCGTCCCTTCGACTCGTTCCAGATGTTGGACAGGCGGCCGTCGGGGCCGAACAGCAGCAAGAACGCGCCGATCAGTTCTCGAGACTTCTCCTCCCATTTGGTTAGTATATCCACTCGCTTTTCACCTATATCTGTCATCACCTGAAACAAAATTTTATCATATAAAATTTTATGTAAAATGGCAGAAAATTATAAGAATATTTCCAATTTTACAAAGGATCATACAAGGGTACATACAAGGCTTGCACTGTGTCTTAGATATACGAAAGAAAGAAAGTGTCTACTCGCACCTCTTTCTCTTGTCGTTACAGTAATATACGAAACGTAACTCTCTATCTTAACTAACTTATATCGCATCTCATTCTCAACTTCCGTTCGCCTTGATAGATCACATTTTTCGTAATGCTTTCGTCATGCATTCAACAGCTTACTCTCCAAGTCAAGAGTGCGTAAAGATATTTTACTTCAAAAATATGACGTTACGAGGTTCTCCAGGTCAACTAGTATGTATGTTATAAAGGCTGCAGGTATTTTAGATTTACTCTAAACAAATAAATATTTATAGTTTTATTATCAGACTGCGGTACCCTACCGACACGTCTTACTACCTATTTTTGAAAAAGCTTTTAAATTGTCTTCTTATATATAAAATTCTCGTGTCACAATGTTAGTTACAATACTATTCTGAAACGGCTGGATCGATTTTAATAAAATTTGGTGTGCATATCGGGTAGGTCAGAGAATCGACCAACATCAATTTTTTATACCAATTTTTTTTTGTTTATGGCAAAACAACGTTTGCCGGTTCATCATCATCATATCAGCCGTAGGAAGTCCACTGCTGAAGGTAGGCCTCCCCCATTGATTTCCATTTCGACCGGTCGTCTTACCGGTTCAGCTAGTAATTATTTAAATTTAACTTATAATTTTCTATAATTATTTATTATTCATTTATGGATGTGTAATGTGATACATTATCGTAGCTCATGTGCAATATTTGCAATACAAAGTATTTACCTACTTCATTTTATGTAGTTCAATAGGTAGGTTATAAGTGGTTTTGTCACAAAGTTTATTCAATTATGGCAGCGTAGTAACATCACAAGCTTAGTAAATAATGTTTAAAAACATGTTGATATCAATATCTTCTTTATACATAATGATAACGCTATCTCTAAATATTTAAACTTGTTTTTTATCCAATTAATAATTAAAAAGTCAATAAATTCATAATAATTTTCATTTAATTAGTGCCTAATACAATTTCGTAATGCTATATACCACTTATCTTGAATATATAAAACAGACCGGATATTGTGTATCCGGATGTAGGATAAATGGACGCAATAGTTATCTGGTTCTTAACGTGTTCGTTCCACGTTAGTGCTGCGTAAAAATATTATACCTACTGATAAAATATATAATACTGTTAAAATATTACTCACTTTAAAACGGAAAAACCAAAATATCGTGTTAACTTTTATCGTAAAATAACTAGTTTAATTATCAATTCATAAATTTTATGTTGTGTTCGTGAAACAGTATGTATTTTACATAAGCATTTTCTTTAAGTCACTTTAATTTTAGATTTTCCAAATTTCTAGGTCAAAATAATCAGTGACTGATGACATAATGGTTTAAACGATCACCTTGGTTATTCCCACTGCGCTGAGTGTAATAGGTTTGATGCCCACATGAGACACTTTGTGATCTACAAATGGTTATTCTGAGTTTGGGCGTCCGTTTTATGTACCTACTAGCAATCTGCCCCGGTTTCGCACGGGTTCATAACGGAAAATGTAATATAGCCTATGTTTCTCTAAGGTGTACGGCTTAATTTTTTTCCGACGTCGTGAACGAATATCGTTATATTTTAGCCAATATACTCAAAAATTTGAACAAATTATATACGAAAACCTACCTCAAGAAGAACTCTATCTATCGGTGGAAGCAATGACAATCCGTGCAACAGTTTTTGAATTAATCGCGAACATACAGACAGACAGACGCGGTGTAGGACTTTGTTTTATAATGTGTAGGTACCTATGTTTGTATTGTCCGCCGCGGTACAGGATATATTGCTAGTTCAGGGGTTTTTTTTTAAAGGAAAGTTACCTTATGCGATTTAGAAACCAAAATATTTTTTTTACCAAGTTAAAGAACTAAATTCTAGTAAAATCGATTAACAAATACTATATCGATAAAAATGGTGTTCGTTTATGGTAAGGTCCTTTTAATAAACGCAGTAGTTTAGGAAGATTAAGGAAAAAGTGATGACTTTCTGAAGTCTGATGAAGTGATGAAGTTAGTTTTAAAAATTAATGTACCTTTTTGCCTTTATCTTTGAGCTCGTCCATCTTGTTCTGTAGTCGGAACTTCTTCTCATTTAGGAAGGATACGTTGAGCTCTTTCGCGGAGTAGCCTCGCGCCAGGTTCCTTCGCACGTAGATATCATAATCACGTACTATTCGCGCAACTATATCTGATGTTGATACACCTGAAATAAAAGAAAAATATGTAAATATATCATACCAGTTTTCAGTAAAGATGGCTTCTTATTCACTTTACGTTGATTTTTTGTTCTATTTCCTTGGGTTTTATAGTACGCAACACGAAAACCTTTTTAGTTATTTAATTAACTACTAAAAACAAGCTTTGGCTTTATCTAATACTAGCGGACCCACGCAACCTTGTTTGCGTCTCCTATTGCCCGTAGCGTAACAATTTTCCCCCGTTTTTGAATCATTCTTCATTGGTGCTCCGCTCCTATTGGTCGTAGCGTGATGATATGTAGCCTATAGTCTTCCTCGATAAATGTACTATCCAACACTGAAAGAATTTTTCAAATCGGACCAGCGGTTCCTGAGATTAGCGCGTTTAAACAAACAAACTCTTCAGCTTTAACCCTACATTGCATATAGTGACATATGTGGCACAGCCGATATAATTGCGTTTAGCTCACGGTAAAAAACGTCTACTGCCATCTCTTAACTGTTAAACAAAACTTTAAACATTTTACAACTATTTAGTACCAGCAAATATCACTAGGTGGTTGGCGTAATTGGTTGATAAAGCAGTTTTTGCAAAATTTTGGCGGTTGACTTGAACTTACATTTTACGTAAATATAAAATTGCACAAAAAATACTAATTTCGCTGTTTTTGGAGTGAAAAAATTTATTCAGTTAGTTTATAGTCTATATTTTATCGAGGTTGGAAATAATTATGTTTTTTTACTAAAATATCAATTAATTTGAATGTTCCAAATATGGAACACCATGCAGTTCTTCATATTTCTGTTTTGCATAAGTTACAAATTATGGTGAAGAATAGATTGTCTGATACGGCCATTACACAATTTTTAGGGGTACCGTCGGAAAGCGAAGATGGTCAATACTCTTGTACACACGGTCGGACACCGAAAGTGACGATGTACTTGTAAAACTAAGACAGAACTTGAACCAGGTGAAGGACGTTTCTAGTGACTCTGATATTGACCCATTGCCAACGTCAGCTACCAATATTGATACCGCCTGTCCAGCAAACGTAAACGAGCAACCATCAGAACCCCACCCTAGTAATTCAAGGTCAGTTAATTCACCATGTTATAATAGAAGTTCCTTCACCGTAACTGTTCCCAATGATTGGATTCTTTGTTTTGATAAGTGAGAAATTAATTCAGAGGAAGTGCAGTAATTATCGAAGTATAATTTATGTTGCTGATTTGCTGATATTGGGAACAGTAAACAAAAACCGCCTTAGCAAAGACTTGAAAATCCCATCTTTGAAAGGGCTTTTCAGAGGAATGGGTTGCGGATGTGGATGGGACTGTAGTTGATACGGTACCTAATGTGGTATGACAATAAACCTGTTGTTTTGTCATCATCTTTTGTGGGAAAATAACCAACTGTATATTTTTTTTTTTTTATTATTATAGCCTTTTTATTTCCTTAATATTTGGTTATTACATCATAATTTCAGTTTTCTTAATCACATAAAATAATACAATACAAAAATAAAATTATACATTGAAAAAAAATAAAATAATTAAATTTAAAATTGCACAATATTATATAATTTTTATGTTAGATAGTTATTTAAAATTGCTTATATATTATATTTATTCCATTGATTTCATTTTATGAATTATTTATTAATTAAGGACCTCTCAACGAGTAAAGGCCTCCTCCAGTTCTTTCCAATATTCTCTATCTTTTGCTTTAGTAAACCAGTCCATGCCTGCCGCCTTGTTTATTTCATCTATCCATCTTTCTTGTGGTCTTCCTCTACTTCTCTTACCAACGGGTCCATTCCAAACTGTAACCTTTTTTTAAGTCCATTTTTGTTTGTTCATCCGAGTTATGTGGCCAGCCCACTTCCACTTTTGTTTTTTACAATGTTTTAAGGCATCTATAACATTTGTTGACTTTCTTATATCTGTACATCTAATCTTGTCTTTCCGTTTTATATTTAAAATGCTGCGTTCCATTGACCTTTGACATACTTGTAGTTTACTTTTCGTTTGCATGTTATATATCCAGGTTTGGCAGCCATATGTTAGACATGGTAGTATACAGGTGTCCAGAACCAACTTCTTTAGTTTCATGGGGAGATTTGATTTTAGAATTTCTTTGTGGCTCCAGAACTTACTCCATGAATTACTAATTCGTCTGTTTAGTTCATCCTGATGTCTACTGCTCTTAAATGAAATTAAGCTACCCAAATAAATTTACTCTTGTACGTATTCTAGTACTACATTGTTGACTTTAATAGGCGTCGGTTCAAAGTTAGTCATAACTTTTGTTTTTATGGTATTTAATTCCAAGCCGATTTCTTTGCTAACAGTATTGAGTTCATTCACCATGCTCTCGAGCTGGGTTGCTGTTTCTGAAAATATCACAATATCATCAGCAAAACGCAGGTTACTTAGGTATTCGCCCTGTATATTGATACCTTTCGTGTCCCAATTTAGGTTTTTCATAATATTTTGGAGTACGGTTGTAAAGATTCTTGGTGAGAGGGGGTCGCCTTGTCTAACGCCCCTCTGTATATTTATATCCGGCCCGAATTTCTCCATTTTCACACGACTTATACTTTGCTCATATATATTTTTCATAAGACAAATGGTCTCTGTTGGCACATCACACTCATATAGAGCTCTCCACATGCTGTTGTGAGAAATAGAGTCAAAAGCTTTCGCATAATCAATAAAAGCCAAATAAAGTGGTCTCCTAAACTCTATATATTTTTCTATGATGAGATTAAGTGTGTGAATGTGATCAGTGGTAGAAAAGTTCTTCCTAAAACCTGCCTGTTCTGGGGGTTGTTCTTTTTCAGTGTAAAATGCAATACGTTTCTCTAGGCATGATGCAAACAGTTTGTATAAATTAGATTGCAGGCTAATAGGTCTATAATTGCCAATGTCAGCTGGATTTCCCTTTTTGTAAAGGAGTATTATGTATGATTCTCCCCATATTTTTGGTATTTTCTGTTCATCCAAGATTTTATTAAATAATGTAGTTAAGGGTGATGTGAGTAAAAATCTGCCTATTTTGATTGCTGCGTTTGAGATTTCATCCGGCCCAACACTTTTATCGAGCTTTAAGGTTTCAATTGCTTTCAAGATGTCTGTAGTAGAAAATCTTTTCAAACAAGTCAAGTTCTCTGGTAGCATTGGGGTTTGTTGGTCACTCTCTTTTAATGAGTATAATTTTTCATAAAATTTAGTTGCTGTTTCTATTATTTTGGGCCTTGAGTAAGATTTTTCGCTAGTAGAATCTTTATTTAAACAAGGTATCCATTGTTTCGTGTTACTGAGTGCCTTATATCCTTTTTTTAGACTACCTGATTTTTCCAATTGAGCTTTTAGTACGTTTATTCTATACTCTTGTCGTTCTTTCTTTAAAAGTCTATATAAATATATGCTTATATAAAAAGCTTCGTTCTTTCTTTTCTTCTTTTGTTAAATTTTTCTTACTTTTAACTCATTTCTTCTAGAGATCAAATTTTGAATATATCTCGGGATTTTGTTCTGTTTTTCTATGGACTCTAATTTAGTACAACTCAAGCTATCAGATATTACATTATTGATCTCATTACAGAGAGTTTCTACATTGCCGTTTAAATTTAACAAGTTTATCCTGGATTTTAGAGCTTCAGTGAACGAATCTTTTTTCTCTGTTGTAATTAATTTTATGTTATTTTTTCTGTATTTTACTCTACTTCTTCTAGGTTTAACAAATTTTAATGTACTTCTTATAAATTGATGATCGCTTGGAAATGATAGATTGTTTAAAATTTCCATGTTTGTAAAGATCTTTTTGTTGTTGGTTAGTACATAATCTAATTGACTTTTGTTCTCCTTTGGTGAGAGCCATGTCCATAAATTCTTTTTGTTCCTTTTTAAATAAGGAATTCAAAATATATAGATTATTTTCCCAGCAAAATTGGAGCAAGGTTTCGCCTCTTTTATCTCTTTTTCCGTAGCAATATTCACCTAATATATTTTCTTCGCCAGACAACCGTTGACCAATTCGAGCATTGAAGTCACCCATAATAATTAGATATTTATTAAAATATGTTTGAGCTTGTTGGATTTGGTTGTAAAACATTTTAATCTCTAGATCGCTCGCTTCAGTAGTGGGTGCATGTACTTGAACGATTGTTAAAAACATATTTTTAAATTTGAGGTTTAATATACATATGCGTTCAGATATTCCGATAAAGCTCTCAATATTCAATTTATATTTCTTTTTTACAAGGAAACCAACGCCATATTGTCCTTTAGTCTCACCATAATACAAGAATATATGTTCATTGTCTTCTATAATATTATATCCATATCTTCTTATTTCACAAAGGCCTATTATATCATAATTAATTTTTGATAAGGCTTGTTTAAAGTCCAATAGTCTCTCGTCAGACAAAAGAGATCTAGCATTGAATGTGCATACATAGAGTGGTTGGAGTGGAGGGTTGTGGTCTTTTACCCCCTGTATATATATATATATATATACTATAATATATAATAACCAAATAAAAAGCAAAAAAAAATACAGAGGTCGTCTGTCCCAAAATAGTAAGAATTTATACTATGCACATGGGGGGAGTGGATATATTAGATTCATTCCTTGGGAAGTACAAAATAAAAATGCGAAAAAAAAAAAAAATTACGTCTATTTTACCACTATCTATTGGACGTTATGGTGATAAATTGCTGGTTGTTATATAGAATAATTGGTGAACAGAACAATACACTAAGTCCATTGAAATTGAAAAATTTCAAACTCCATATTGCTGGAGGAAAAGAGGACGACCGTCATCTGCAGCAGACGATTTAATTGAAATAAAAAATAAAAGGTCTAATACTACAATTATTGTTCACCCCAAAGATGTCAGGCAAGAAGGATTTGATCACTTACCTATATGGAATCTGAAGAGACAACGCTGCAAATACCCACAATGTAAGGGAAAAACCTACATAGGTATCCTGTGAAAAATGTCGTGTGGAGTTATGTTTGAACAAGGATTATAATTGTTTTTACAAATTCCATGAGTAACTGTTTCTATTTTCATTGAAAACTCTAATATTTGATTGGTCAATGATTCCTCCTAATGAACCAAAAATTAGTATGTAAGTGCATAATGTACCATAAGTGGAACAGAGAAAAAAAAAAAACTACAAAATTATTGTTTTTTTTTTCCAGGGGTCTAGATCATACCTAGAATCATATAAGTATAATTTTTCTAGACAAAAATAAAAAATCATGCATTGTAGGGTTAAATATTAGTATAGATATGTATTGTCAGAATATCACCTAAGTTGTGATACTGGGTAGCATATTTCTGATAGAGAAACGCCTAAACCACAAAGAAGACAAAAGATCAACACTAGGTACCTAGTGATTTTGAAGAAAAACAAGACTTGCGGCAACATCAAATGTTATTGTGGTCATAAAATAATAATAAGTAAATAAATATTTCCGACGTCTAAAGGCGGGTCTCCACCGATCAAAAGTTGACAATTTTTAACCGACTTCAAAAAAAGGAGGAGGTTCTCAATTCGACCGTATGTTTTTTTTTATATGTGTTCGCGGATAACTTCGTCGTTTATGAACCGTTTTTGATGATTATTTTTTAATGGAAATGAGATATCCCAACGGTGGTACCATGACAGGGAAACTAAGATCTGATGATGGCATCCAAGAGAAATCGAGTCGAACCTTGAAGTCAGTGTTTGTCTTTGTTAATTGTTTTGTCAACACGTATGGTAACAAAAGTGTCTGTAATTTCCTTGTGTTGGCAACAAAAATTGTCAACAAATGTTGAGAACAGTGTTTCCGTTTTTGGCGGTAAACGTCAAAAGAATACGCTTGTTATTTATTGGCTCTATAGTGACGCTTAGTTCGAATGTTTTTTAAATTGTTGGCGACTCGATGTAGACACAATGGAAACAAAAGTTGCGATTTTTTAAGTGTTGCAAACAGTTGGAAAAACTGAAATTGCCAACAATTATGGTGGAGACGCGACTTAACACACAACGCCATCTAGTCACAAGCTAAGCAGAGCTTGTGTTATGGGTACTAGACAACTGATATAAATACATATACCTATACTTTTTTTTTTGTAAATACATACATATTATACATAGAAAACACCAAAACTCCAAAATATTTGCAGATCATACAAATATTTGGTCCGACCCGGGAATCGAACCCGAGACCACAAGCACAGCAGTCGCATACACTACCACTACGCCACCGAGGCAGTTTACCTACATAAGCTATTTAGTATAACCAAAGATTTTTTTACAACCTATCGCCGTCCACTGTTCTCCCACTATCACATCAACCTCTCTATAATATCCCAGTCTTGGGCAGTCCCCTAGCAGCCACTAACCGCTGTTTTTTTTTTCAACTTACTATATCATCGACTAAAGAACCATCGACATGTAGAGTATAACTGTATCGAGCCACAAATCCTTATTACAAAACATTAATATTATTAGGAATAAAAAGTTACAGTTCGTTAACATCATCCAAAGAGAAACTGTTTTTTATATAGTTTAACGGGACATTATTAGGTATGTATCACGTTGACCATTGATATTGGCTATTCAAGCTCAATTCGAAGGCTGGGCAGAAGAGGGGAGAAGTATAGAGCGATTTGAACTGGTGTACAACACATAGGTTTCATTAGTCATCCTAATAATAATTTGAGTTATACAATAACTTTTTTTAAAGACAACTGCCGCATTAGGAATATACATCCTATATCGCGGGGAACTTTTACAAACATACATGAAACGGACACAAAGATCACCCAGACTCAGAACAACAATTTGTGTATCACACAAAGTGCTGTCCCATGTGGGATTTGAACCCACAACACTTGGCGCAGTAGGAAGCGGCGTGGCGACCGCTTAAACCACTAGGCCAACCGTGCTGTCAAATGTTCTGTTAGTGTACATTGTAATAATTGGATACAATTAAACTTAAGACACTATAGAACAATAATTGTAAATACTACATACATAAATTACAGACACTACGTCTGTAATTTATTGTTCAATACACATCAAAATATTTTTTTTAGTGCTACTCAAGGCTACATAAGAGTCGACCTATAAAAAAGACCCCAGTTTCGTGTTAACTAATAGTAAAATATGGGCTTGTATTTATTTAGGTTTGTGTTTCTTTCTTATTAAGTTCGAATGTAGTAATTAATTTCGACCCGGTATTAGCTTGCGTTGGTAAAACGATATTATAAAAATAGCTGGTAAAAACTGGAAGACAATTGCCAAAGATAAAGAAATATGGAAAAGTCTGGAGGAGGCCTTCACCCTCACATAAGAGGGGTTCTTGCATGACTGCATGATGAATTATTTCAATCTTTTTAATTATTTGAATTTTTGAATCTTATTTTATATAATTTATCAATCAGAATTCTTATTAATATTTATTGATATTATTATGCGACAAATAGAAGGCTTTTTATTATTTATTACTAGCTTGCGTACATAACTGTAATACAGTTTATTTAGTACTAATATTTTTTTTTTTTAGATTCTTTATTGTCTTTACAATATACATAAATGGTATTTTTTTTATTTAGTGATTATTTAAACCCAGAAAATATTAAATAAAAAGTGAAAATTAAGGGAGGGAAATTCAAACCTGCAAAACGCGTCCTATTGGTCGAAACGAAATGAGACGTCGATTGTTACATTATCGAAATTATCGGCGTCGAAATTCCTACTGTGTTAGTAGTGTTTGTGAGAAAAAATAACTTCTTCCATAATTTTTATAGCAATCAAAACTGTAAATAGGTATAAAATAACTGAAACACTCAATAGTAAACAAACACGAAATGACAATGACGTCATATGTTATGTCAATAGCGCGCGAAAAATGGCGGCGTTTGAATAGCTCAAATTTAGTCGGTGTTTTAAATTTCACTTTGAAAATTAGTTTGACTATTTTGAAACCTATTTATATTTTTTTATATGTTATGGAGACTTATATGATCAGATTAAGAAATAAAATAAAGACATGCATTTTCCCTATTATTCCTTTGATAAACTTACTTTACATCTAAATATAGCTATATAATTACATTAGAACAAAGAATTCGGAGTGTCGCCACATCTATTCATAAAGTGGGCGGAAACTATGCAGGCAACAGCACTGCAAAGAGAAGGAACTCTTGAAACAAACTATACCAACCCGCCTGACCAACATGGTATGGTTTGACTGCCTCGTTGGTCTCGCGGTTGGCATGTGCGACTGCTGATCATGAGGTATTGGGTTCAATTCCCGGGTCGGACCAAATTGTTTGTATGATCTACAAATATTTGTTTCGGAGTTTGGGTGTTTTCCATGTATGTATTTACAAAAAAAAAGTATATATGTATTTGTATCAGTTGTCTAGTACCCATAACACAAGCTCTGCTTAGCTTGGGACTAGATGGCGTTGTGTTAGATATCCGAAATATTTATTATTTATTTAAAACCTCCTTTGTATGGAGAGGCCTATGTCCAGCAGTGGACTATTAAAGATAAAAATGAAGTGGAATATTCACCCTCTGTTCTCTGAGTAGCGACAAACATGTCTTTTGCCTTGATGAGCGCATATGTGTCTTCGCAGTCTTCTGTCGTGTAAGGAATGTCGTCGTGTGCTAGGAAGTCTATTTTGTGTTTCTCTAAGAACTCCTCGCTGTATTCCCAGGGTGCATCTGTGACCACCTGAAACAAAATAACATTGACTTTATAATAATTGTACATTCTAAAACATATAAAGCTCGATAAATGGGCTACCTAAAACTGAAAGAATTTTTCAAATTAGACCAGTAGTTCCTGAGATTAGCGCGTTCAAAAAACGAACAAACTCTTCAGCTTTATATATTAGTATAGATGTATTTATTATACTCTTCTAAGATCTAATACTCATAATCAACAACACATTTATTTGGATAAAGATTAATATTAGGTATTATGTTGATAAAAACTCTTTGGCAAATAACTTATTATTACGTACCAACTTTTAGCGTCTCGTGATAACTTCTAAACGAAATGTCCGATTTTTTTTATTTTTTTTTATGTATGGCCCGCCATAATGACTCTACTCTGCCTGATGGAAAGCATAAGCAGAATCCAAGAGTGGTGGTCACCATACTCATTGCGAATGCAGACAATGCAGCATGGCGACCCACACCATGGCGGCCTAGTGATGCTTCTGCATCTTTTAGTCTAGTCAACAAGTATGGAACTTGTTGACTAGACTATTTGGGCCTCCGGTCTCGCACTCACCAACGAAACACGACAGCACGAACGCTGTCATTTTACGTTGATCTTCTGTGCGAGGGTAGTACCGCCCCGGTCGAGCCGGCCCATCCGTGCTGAAATCAGCGTGGCTCTACTACCGTACTTGGGTGGATTGGGATGAAACAAAAAGTATTTTACTTCTACATAAATACCCTTGATAACACAATGCTTAATTTGGATAAGGATTAATATTACGATAAATATTTAACGTAGTTTCTTTCTCCAGACGATTTAATACATTTTTTGAACACAAAAGCGGTTATTGTGACTAAACCATGATAGTTAGATATATGCTCTCGCGGACTGTTTTGTAGATCTTAATGGAACCTACAAACCCGTAATACATTATTTTGTTCTATTGTCAATAGTTATTGCAGCGCACGCAAAAATAGGTTTTCGATTTCACACCTTGGGTTACAAAATATCAATTTTCTTACGGATCCTTATTTTTTTTTAAATAAAATATAGCCTATTATAGCCTTCCTCGAAAAATGGACTATCCAACACTGAAAGAATTTTTCAAATCGGACCAGTAGTTCCTGAGATTAGCGCGTTCAAACAAACAAACAAACAAACTCTGCAGCTTTATAATATTAGTATAGATTAATAAATAAAATAAATATTTAAATAAAATATTTTAAACTGTCATGGTAGACAATTCTATCTAAAACAATAAAAGTTCATCTTATGCCGTACAATGGCAGACATTCAAAACAGTCGACTTTCGAGGAGTTCTACAGTAACCGTAAATAAAAATTCTTCAACAATAAAATAATAAAAAGAAGACATTTAAATTCCTATTCGTTTTATTCTGTATAGACACTGCATAATATACTGATACATAAAAATAATCGTGCATATTCTAGCACGATTATTTTTAATAATATAATAACCCGACCCGTCAATCGTGTTTTTTTCCTAGTAGAACGTCTACCATATCATATCATTAAAGCAAAGATCAGTCTTAACCACGCCATTGTTTCGTTTCTACATATTACGAGTATTACATAAATACGAGTAATTATCTGCCAGTTACATACAATGCTTGCCTATAATCTTTGCATATTTCTGCTTACGTCAACGCAACGCCGACTTTATCAAAATCAAACAATTTAGATTGTTCCACTATTGACGTACCGAACGACGATATTCTATTTTTTTATATTACGTCAATGTTATGGTTTAAAAAAACGTGTACAAGAAATATATGTAGTACCTATCAGAGGCTTCAAATAAGTACTGTTATACATATCAGACGGCAAAAAACAGTCTATTTCGATCGCTTGGATTTAGAAAGATGTTAAGTGGTGTTAACTCATGTTACCGTAAGTGTGTCAAAACCGTTAGATTGTAATCTATTTCGCGAGATTGCAAACAGTCTATAGATTGTGAAATGGTATCGACGAATCGCAAATCGCGCGCTGATTTATTGAACAGCATATGTCCCGCGCCGCCATATTTGTTTGTTATTCGTCTTGGTTGCCGAATGTAAAGTATTTTTATGATAGAAAATTAATTTCATGTTGAAAATACCTCACAGCTTTAGAATTACTTATATAAAATTTTTGTGACAGTAAAATTAATTTGGGATTAATTAAAGAAAGAAGTTCTAACCTAACCTAACTCTATGGCCATTGATCGGTCTACTGTAAAACCGACCAATCAGGGACAGTTGACAATATAACGCCCGTAAGCAGTATATCACAATTGACAATTATCGATAGTTTGCAATCTCGCTAGGTAGATTATAATCTAACGGTTTTTACAATCTTACGGTGACATATAGAGATGCGTAGAAATACTGTCAGTTGGAATAAATAAAATATATGGGATAAATGTGTGTATAATACACTTCCATAATAATATCATAAATTCGAAAGTAACTCTGTCAGTTACGCTTTTACGGCTAAACTGCTGCACCAATTTTAGTAAAATGTGGCATGGAGATACTCTGAATCTTGAGGAAGGACATAGACTACCCTTTACCGTGATAACCGACATACACGCAGGCGTCAAGTCTCCTCTCTTGTTTTTATTTTGTCTATGATTTCTTTCGTATACAACTCAAATGAAGATATACCATGTGGACACCACACGTGTGGACGTCATTGCGTCATTCATACCGACAATGTCGGTATTTCACCGTATTACATCCCGTATTTAATTGTAGGCGATTTATTATTTAGAATCATGTTTAAAGTGTTTAAACCGCGTGATTACTTTTAGCGACGAATATACTTCGTTATTTAACACATATGTACGAGTATCTCTTGCTTTAATTAGTAATCAAATATTGGTATAATATGAAAAATTCTTTCAAAGTCAAGAATCAAGATTCATCTAGTGATGAAACTTGTGCCATAGAAGATCAGCCAATAATCTTGGAATGTCGTTGTAGATGCAGACAATTTTGTACTATGTAAGATTAGAATTTATACATGTTTATATAATCAAACTATACACACTATATTATAAATGCGAAAGTTTGTGTGTATGTTTGTTACTTCTTCACGCGCAAACGACTGGACCAATTTTGATTAAATTTGGCATGCAGGAAGTTGACACCCCGGATTAACACATACGCTACTATTGGCTGCGATAACCGACATATACGCGGTCGGAGCCACGGGCAACATCTAGTTTATAAATATAACTTATTTTTATTAAATCAGGTGATAGTTTTATCATAATTTTAGTATTTTATTAATTCCATTCGCCTTTAAATAAAATTTTGATTCTTTATAACCATAATGATTAATGGTAACACAGGAGATAGAAAGCTATATGTGGTGACTTCCACATGCAGCGCAACAGAAATATACTACAGCGCCATCTACCGAAGTTACACTGAACTACGGAGTAACGAAAGAAACTAAGAAACTACCAATCCTGAATCGCGAAGCGAAAGTTCTCGCGCCGATTATCATATATACAACATCCCAACATCAACCGTTGGGCAGTTGGCCCGCCAGGCATGATCACCTCGCCTGGTCGGAGGATCCTCCCTTTGTGTTGGAGGGACATCACACCCGTCCTCCACAGTGGTGACCCCGACGTGATTGGAAGCAGCCTTCGAAGCAGCATCAGCACACCACCATCATGTTCACTCCCACAGCAAGTCTCACAGCCAGCCAGCAACCTCGACCTCAACAGGGATACACCATACGCAGGAAGCGACCGCTCCAGCCTGGTTACCCCTACGGCCTCATCATCGTCTAGGCACAGCACACTGCACCTACGGTCCATGTAAGCAGAGCATTTCTCTCCCGTCTATGCAGCAGCCAGCCACTACGCAGTAACCGCCCGACTCACTGGGGACCTCACCGCAGCAACGCGCACCGCCTGCCATCCTGACTCAATGGGATCAGCGGACTACAGTCCCGACTCACTGGGACTAGCGGCATTCAGTTCCCACTCACTGGAACTTGCGGCACTCAGTTCCGACTCACTGGAACTACTCACTCCTGGCACTGGCAAGCCCCACATCAGAGCACAGACAGCTGACTCAACAATGTATCGACCTCCGGTCTTGGACGGGAGTGATGTGGCGACTTCCACATACAGCGCAACAGAAATATACTACAGCGCCATCTACCGAAGTTACACTGAACTACGGAGTAACAAAGGAAACTAAGAAACTACCAATCCTGAATCGCGCAGTGAAAGTTCTCGCGCCGATTATCTTATATACAACATTCCAACATCAACCGTTGGGCAGTTGGCCCGCCAGGCATGATCACCTCGCCTGGTCGGAGGATCCTCCCTTTGTGTTGGTGGGACATGACACACCTGTCCCCCACATATATCTACTATTAGTAATCATTATTAGTTAAAGTCAAAGTTAAATAATTTACGTTTCTTTTCCTTGCAATTACTAGACGAACTCAGGTATAAGATAAGCATTATTACGTGGTCACTAAGAACGTGCTTAACATGCAAAAACGATGAGATTGTAAAATAGTTTCGAATAAAAACCAACAGATTGTCACGAACGTCTGCGCTCTATCTAGTTGTAAAAGTGAAGAAATAATATTTACAAAGATGGTGAAGATAACATTGTACTGGTTGTAGATCCGATCCTACTAATATTATAAACGAAAAAGTTTGTATGGATGGATGTTTGTTACTCTTTCACGCAAAAACTACTGAACGGATTTGGATGAAACTTTACAGTAATATAGCTATACATCAGAACAGAATAACACATAGGCTACTATTTGCAGCGATAACCGACTTACACGCGGGCGGAGCCGCGGGCAACAGCTAGTAACACAATAATAGGGAATATGCATATTTTTTTTATTTGCCTCAAACATTTTTTTCTAGATTCTTTATTGTCTTTACAATATACATAAAAGGTATATTTTTTTATTTTGTGATTATTTAAACCCAGAAAATATTAAAATAAAAAGTGAAAATTAAGGCAGGGAAATTCAAACCTACAAAAGGCGTCATATTGGTCAACGAAATGTGACGTCGATTGTCTTATTCTCGAAATTATCGGCGTCGAATTTCCTATTGTATTACTAGTGTTTGTGAGAAAAAATAACTTCTTCCATGATTTGTATAGCAATTAAGTGTAAATAAGTATAAAATAACTGAAACACTCAATGGTAAACAAACACGAAATGACAATGACGTCATTGGTCATGTCAATAGCGCGCGCAAAATGGCGGCGTTTGAATAGCTCAAATTTAGTCAGTGTTTTAAATTTCACTTTGAAAATTAGTTTGACTATTTAAATACATAGAAAAAAATATAAATAGGCTTGACCTATTTATATTTTTTTCTATGTTTTGGAGACTTGTATGATCAGATTAAGAAATAAAAAAAAGACATGCATATTCCCTATTGCTTCATCTCATTTGATTACACATTGGTTCAAATAGTCGTGTTATTTCAAAATCGATTCTTTTCCTATTCGTGTGAATACATAGACCTAGAGATATCTGCGCCCAGTCGGGCCGGATTTACTTTATGTTAACTCATAGCTTTGGAAAATTACACTTCATTAGTTAGTGACACGGAAATTATAACGTTCAAAGTTGTTACACTTAAGTTAAACTAAATTGTTAGACGATTTTTTTCAATATAAGGATCAATAATGTTGGTCATTCATCTATAAATAATTTTCTACGAACATAGTTGGCACTGAAGGCATATATAATTGAGAACTTAGATCGTTTAATTATTATCATTGACTCTCGGGAATGAATGAATGAAACATTACACAAAACTGTGTTAAAGCGGAAAAAATAACCCGGTACGCACGAAAATGTTGTTTTGTTTATGTTTCTTTTTATAATGTTTAAAATTGCTAAACTTAGAATGGCTAGTCTTGATGTATGGCTGCATTTGTTTATTCAAAGCAAAATTACACTTCTATTTACTTCAAAAATATTTCGAATAAGACTCGGATGACTGACAGACAACCCTAATCGATTTAAATGAGCGGGTAACAGTTATATCTATACACTAGCTGACCCACGCAACCTCGTTTGCGCCTGTAGCGTGATATATTTCCCCCGTTTTTTAAACATTCTTAATTGGTGCTCCGCTCCTATTGGTCTTAGCGAGATGATATATATATCCTACAGCCTTCGTCGATAAATGGGCTATCCAACACTAACAGAGTTTTTGAAATCGAAGCAGCGGTTTCTGAGATTAGCGCGTTCAAACAAACAAACTCTTCAGCTTTATAATTAATATAGATACATAGGTATATAATAGGTAGTAAAGTGATTATGATTACCTCATCGACGTATCTGCAATGTCTGACGGCTTCGTATCTCTCTTCTTCTGTCATAACTGTGCGTCCTTTGCGGTTGTGCGTTAGTTCGTCGCTGCATACTTGAAAAAAAGTATATTATTAGTGTTTCTTATAAAAAGTAGTTCCGCATTTAAAAGTAAACAGGTTTTTGCTTCAGAGAAACGATGATGTCATTCTGTGAGCGGTAGGTAGAATCCAGACTATTGGCATCGTCCATTCCATCAATAAATAACGTCATCGACAAGCAAGGTTAGAGGGATTTGTTTTGTTTGTTTCTCAACTTCATTCCTAAATAATAATAATAAAATATAAGTTGTGAGGTTCAATAGCATATAACAAATTAGCAATCAGTCAAATGCCTTAAAAACCCCCAGAATCGCGAACTGTTAAAGTTAGTGATTGGTATATCGCAAACAGTTAAATTAGTAAATGGCCAAAAGTATCTGCAGTAGTTTGAAATCTGAGCTCTGCCTGATGGCAAGCATGAGCAGAATCCAAGAGAGATGGTCACCATACTCAATGCGAATGCAGACAGTGCATCAATGCAACGTGGTGACCCACACTGTGGTCGCCTATTGAGATGCTTCTGCATCATTGGACACTTCGTAAATAGACGAGATTTTCCCATGTACACGTCATTTCTAAAAGAGAATTCGTCA
This sequence comes from Diaphora mendica, assembly GCA_949125395.1. Lineage (NCBI taxonomy): Eukaryota > Metazoa > Arthropoda > Insecta > Lepidoptera > Erebidae > Diaphora > Diaphora mendica. The sequence continues at coordinate 22,546,411 of OX421314.1, forward strand.
CGGGTTTGCGCTTTAGTTGATTGAACAGCACGCTTCAGTAATACTCGTGACTGAAAATATTTCGTTAATAGGCTCAAAAGATTATTAGAAACTGGTATGCACTTATCACCATCTTATCAGTGATTGTAAGCATACGTGAACATAATAATAATTAAATATATTTATCAGTGATATGTTTGTTTACTTTCTGCACGTGCCACTACGTAATCATCGTACGACAAATATCCACCAATGGATTGCTTGTAGTATTAATACAGTCAATGTTGTGACGGGATTAGGAACGCCGAGTGTGACGACATCTTTTCATCACATGGGTGTCGTAAGAGGCGACTTAGGGAGCAAACTACGCAAGACAACTGCACCGTAGAGAGAAGGGAAACAAACGCAATACGAATTCGTCTGGCCGCTAGTGAGTTATATGTTGTAGGTCAAAACTTCCTTCCCCAGGTCAGGTCTATGTCCACCAACGGACTGTTAATGATTAATTATCAGACCCAATTTAGAATCGTGATGTGAAGGCCATTTTCACCTATAGGTGCACATATTTTCGACCGTTGTTGTAATTATTGGCAGATATACAAAACATCATTGTGTTATTGTCTACCGCTAAATATATTGGTAAACAAAAATTGGTCATGATCGTTATTTTTGAAAGTTTTAGACGTATCAAACTCTAAGTCATCCATTCAAAACAGTCAGCAAATTTTGCGTTATGCCTTTATCCCCCGTGTGTACCTGAGTGAGAAATATTTGCAATGGAATTAAATCATCAACAGCCCACCTTATTGGGGTTAGGCATGTGCTTGTAGGCCTACATGCTTGCCAAATTCATGTGTTCTATGCAATCAGATGAATCACCCCTCGGCGCCATCCTCCCATACCGTGGGAGAGCCACGCTTCGGCATGCATGGGCCGGCTCGACCGAAGTGATACCACGGTCTCACAGAAAACCGGTGTGAAACAGCGCTTGCACTGTGTTTCACCGAGTGAGTGAGGATACCGGAGGCCCATACCCCAACCCCTCCCCCCATCCACCTCCCCATCCCCCAAAGGCCGGCAACGCACTTGTGACGCCTCTGGTGTTGCGGGTGTTCATGGGCGGCGGTAATCGCTTACCATCAGGCGATACGTCTGCTCGTTTGCCCACTATTCCATTTTAAAAAAAGCCTTTAACAGTCCACTGCTGGACATTGGCCTACTGTACCAAGCTGGCCACACGGATTGGGATGGGGTTTGTTGCAAGTCTTCCTTCTATTTGCAGATGATGATGATGATTATGCACACTTTACAGACGCCATACATGTTTAGCAGGATAAAAATAGGCGACTATCCTTATTACTAGTATTTTATTTATTAAAATTGTAAGAGCAAAAGCACAAAAACTTTTCTGTACTCCTTACAAAAAGAGGTTAGGGCCTACAGTTACTGTACCTAGCTGGCCACATGGGTTGGGATGGGGTTTGTTGCAAGTCTTCCTTCTATTTGCAGTGATGTAATCCTGCATAGTTTCCCTAACTAAGCCGCCTTTTACGACACTCGTGTCATGAATATCTGTATTCTTAATCCGCCACCACAATAATAAATTATGCACACTTTACAGACGCCATACATGTTTAGCAGGATAAAATCGTTAAATAGGCGACTATCCTTATTGCTAGTATTTCATTTAATAAACTTGTTAGAGCAAAAGCATAAAAACATTGAATCGATTTTTTATTACATCTTATTTTCTCTGTGGCTGGTAACACCCGCCTTTCATAATTTTAATTACCACTAACTACAAATAAAGTACAGCAACCAGTTTCGTCACTATATTTTATACTAGTTGTTGCCCGCGGCTCCGCCCGCGTATATGTCGGTTATCGCGGCAAAAAGTAGCCTATGTGTTATTCTGATGTATAAGCTATATTACTGTAAAGTTTCATCCAAATCCGTTCAGTAGTTTTTGCGTGAAAGTGTAAGAAACATCCATCCATCCATACTTACAAACTTTCGAGTTTATAATATTTAGTATAGATATAAAAATCAATTGCTGTTCGTTTGTCCTGCTAAAAGTCAAGAACGGCTGGGCCCATTGAGCTGATTTTGGTTTTCGTAGTCCAGGGAAGGTTTAAAAGTTGAAAAAATTAAAAATAACTTGAAAATTCAAATGACACGTGTACGAAGTGGCGGGCACAGCTAGTAGTTTATATTTGTTAGTTCGAACATTCATCATGTAATTGTATAACATGGTTCTATTATTAGATACCGTATGATCAATATTTTCTAATTATTCTAATGAATATTTCTATATCCAAGAAATAAAGTGTTTAATAAGAAAACATTCAAATTCAAATATTTTCAGTGTCAGTGCTAGCTAAACATGGACTACGAAAGCAATTTTCATTTACTTAAAGCGCCCAGTTGTGTACTACGTACCCACCTACTTGAGACTGAATGAATTTTTTAGTCCCGTTTACTTACTAGACGAAGGACAAATTAAATAATCAATCAATTTATCAATCAATCTATTAAGTCTCTTTTTACTCTCGGCGCGGCGTCGTTGAATAGTGTTTACAATAGCCCATATTTTCGTATCAAAGAGCCATTTAACACGTCGTTGCGGTAAATCGATAAGGCACTGATGTCACGCGACACACACCCAGATGCCAAATGAGTCATAACTACAGTGCACTTATACTAAGGACTAAAATATGTGATGGATAACGTAAACGGAGCATGTACTCATTGCGTCATATTCGGATGATCTATCAAAGGACGTGTGATGTTATGGGCCAAGTGATTTAACATTGTGCTATCTATAGTAACCGCGTATTTTTTTTTATGTAATAGGCGGGCAAACGAGCAGACGTATCGCCTGATGGTAAGGGATTACTGCCGCCCATGGACACCTGCAACACCAGAGACGTCACAAGTGCGTTGCCGGCCTTTGGGGGGGTGGGGGAGATAGCGGGGGGGGGGGGGGTATGGGCCTCCGGTTTTCTCACTCACTCGGTGAAACACAGCGCAAGCACTATTTCACACTGGTTTTCTGTGTGTGTGAGTGAGTGATAACACGGAGGCCGTGTTATCACTCCGGTCGAGCCGGCCGCATAATATGGATAATAGTAGGTAAATTGGGTATATGTAATTTTGTTTTTACTTTGTCATCATTTACTTTATCGTCTGGCCGCTGTCTGGTCATTACACACAACACATACTCTAGTCATACTAATTTTAATGAGTTTAAATAGGTATAAGCAGATATTTAATTTTTTTCTACGTCAGTTTTATTATACTGACTGCCTCGTTGGTCTCGCGGTTGGCGTGTGCGACTGCTGATCATGAGGTCTCGGGTTCGATTCCCGGGTCGGACCAAATGTTTGTATGATCTACAAATATTTGTTTCGGAGTTTGGGTGTTTTCTATGTATAGTATGTATGTATTTACAAAAAAAAGTATATATGTATTTGTATCTGTTGTCTAGTACCCATAACACAAGCTCTGCTTAGCTTGGGACTAGATGGCGTTGTGTGTTAGATGTCCAAAATATTTACTTATTATTTATTTATTATACTGCGAATTATATATCTATAACTTTGTATTAAGCTTTGTTTCTTGTTGTATGTAAGAGTTCAATAAAACTTAAAAAGCATCAAACTTCGACTATTCTGTAACCAAAATTCATCGTTTTATCTAGAAAAATACTGGAGTTTTGGAGATAATATATTATGTTTCTAAACATAAACAAACTAGCTACCTGCTATTGTTATGCACCTATCGGGCCCTTAACCCGCCCGAGCGCCCGACGCTATAATCTAGGTAAAAAAAATCTACTAACAAAAGGGCCAATGGAGCCTCGGCGTGGCAGAGGTAAAGTATCATAATTCGTAACATATTGGTTGGCTAGGCTAGCTAGAGGATAAAATGGTAGGGTAGCCATAGTGCATTATTATTGCACTAGCAATGCAGGAAAACGAACTGTCAGGCAACTCTGGCTTTTTAACTTTGCATGACACAATAAAACTGCTTTATCTGGCACTTTTACTTTTGGTTACGAAATGAATATGTCCTCCAGTAAATAATAAAATGTTATTACAACTATAATGTAAATAATGAAAAAAAAATTGTTTATTTGGGACCATTCAAGGCGTTTAAATCATTTAATTTAAAAAAAAATAACCGACTTCAATTCGCCTACATCACGAATTCACAAATTGTGTTCTAAATATTTAAAATTTTCTTTAGGACTAAATTGTTTAGGATTTAGTTATTGCAGTAAAAAGAAACCAAAGAACAGATAACGATGTGTCAATCAAAGAGATAAAGATAAAGACGTGTCAACGCGTCACCTGGCCTAGTAATTCGGCACAATTTTTTTATTTCACAGAAGTTTGAATAAGAACAAAAAACGATAACAACATTTTTTTAAAATTAATTATCTGAAAAAAGTGGTAAAGCCAGAGGCCTTCAAAATTATCGACTTTCGTGATAAATGTATATTTGATATATATACGTATATGTATATGTGATAAATAATATGTACTTCCTAATGATATAAATTGTGCGATTAATTGGATAAAACAATGTAGACATTATGATTATAATATTGTCTGGGAAATAATGGTCTCTCTTGTAAGTTTCGTTCGATAAGAATTACTCGAAACCAGCCTCCTTAGCCAAGTTGACATTCTACTAACGTACTTAACAATATTAAAAAAGTAACAATGCCTAGCATTGTTACTTTTTTAACGAAGAACGAACTCAAGAACGCGTTTACCCCAACGGTAATCAGGTCTGCGGCTAATATGGCCAGCCTACTGCCACTTCAGCTTGCTAATCCTTTGGGCTATGTCGATGACCTTGGTTCTCTGCCGGATTACCTCATTCCTGATGCGATCCCAAAATAACATATAACAGTTGCATAACAGTCAATATATAAAATATATTAAAAAAATTAAAACTATATGAGCCCCGCGGTGTTACCTATGTTACAACAACAACCACGTGTAACACTGTGGGGCAAAGCTAGTCTCAAAAAAGTAGCCTAAGTTACTCCTTATATGATCAGCTATCTGCCAGTGAAAGTCCCGTCAAAATCGATCCAGCCGTTCCAGAGATTAGCCGGAACAAACAGACAGACCAATAAAGTGATCAAAACAGAATATAATACAAGAATAGAGACTTTAGCGATTGTAGAAGACGCGACGGGAAACACTAGCGTCTTGACCAATGGGGGCTGATTCGATAAAGACATACTTATATTATACTAGCTTTTGCACGCGGCTTGGCTCACGCAGACATTCATCACCTGATTTACCTCCTTAAAGGCGGTACACACTACAACGATTTATCGTAGCGATTTCACTGTGCAGTTCGTTTGTGCAGTTTTATCGTACGTGTGGACGGAAATTGGTTCAGATATTTCTCAAAAAATCTGAACCAATTTCCGTCCACACTATCGAACACTGAACATGTTACAGATTTAAAATGCACGAATCGTGTCGTCGGCGGGGGCATCTGAAATCCACCCATGCGAAGGCGGGGCGGGTCGCTAGTTATTTATATAAATGATTTTCCATTATCTACTACATATCCTATGACAGTAGTTTAGTTTTTAATGAAGGAGATATTAATACTCTCGAATCAGACATAAATCAAAATCTTATTTCGGTAATTGACTGGTTAAATATGAATAATCTGAAAAATAATCTTAATAAGACAAAATTGATGACATTTGGACAAAAGACAAATAAAATATTAAATCTAAATATAAACTATAAAGGGAAAATAATTAATGAAACGAACGCTACGAAGTTTCTTGGAATACAAATCGATAATGCATTGAATTGGAATGAACAAATTGACAAAATATTGTTGCGCCTTCGAGAAAAATAGCCTAGAACAATCTACCAGTCGCGAGAATTGAATTGAAGGCGCCATCTAGTGTCAAGTAGCGCGCAACTGTGGAGTAACTCTGATATTCGAGGCTAGATGGCGCTAGATTACTCACTCTGGTAATTTCTGTTTAGTGTAGAATGTTCTATCGAATGTTATAGATCTTTCTAGGGATTTCAAAGCCATATATAAGCAGATTGGGTTACCCGTACCAGTTAGTATTGTTCACGATACAGCGGAGTTAACATCGAAGCGATCTTCTAGTGCGATTAACAAGTGACATAGCGAATTATTATTGTAAAAAGGGTTGCAAATAAACAGTGTGTTATTATTTTGGTAATCAACCGACTATCTTTAATTTTTTTATACCCGGCTCGTAACAATTTGGTGTCAGCAGTGGGATTAAAGTATGCCGGTTTTACCAAAGGAAGACACGGAAGGTATCCGAACTAGGAGTCAGCGTCAGCAAGAGGCCGACCTGAGGCGATTTGGAGGTGCACAACTGCCCACACCGGAAGGTCAGCAGCCAGCGATGGATGCCACGCTGTCCACATCGTCAGCAGCTCCAGATATCACGGCCCTAATGGTGATGCTCCAGGAGCAGGCCCGCCGTCAAGAGGAGCAGGCCCGCCGTCGAGAGGAGCAGGCCCGCCGATTGGAGGAACAGCTGCAGCGGGACAAGGAGGAGCAGGCCCGCCATCAGGAGGAGCAGGCCCGCCGCCAGGAGGAACAAATGCTCTTGTTAAAAGGCATTCACGAGACCTTCGGCAAAGAACTCAAGGTTGTGAAGGATCAGGTTCTTCAACACGAGAACCGTATCACTGAGGCCGAAACTCAGATTGCCGACGTGAAGAAGGCATTAGGGAACCTTAAAGTTGGAGATGGAGCGGCGACTTCAGTAACTGCTGTTCCTTCGGTGCGGGGGTTCAAAGTACCGCCGTTTGATGGGACATCTTCGTGGTCAGCCTACAAGATCCAGTTTGAGGCTGTTATGACGGCGAACGGCTGGACTAAGGAACAGGCTATGACCGCGCTCACCTTGGGTCTTCGAGACCAGGCTCTAACCGTCCTCGAAGCCCTCGGTAAGAAGGTAACCTATGAGCAACTGCTGGAGGCATTGGAGGCAAGATATGGTGACGCTCACCTGGAGCACGTTTTTCGTGCACAGCTGAAGGATCGTGCCCAACGCATCGGTGAGAACTTGCAACAATGGGCTCTGGAAGTTGAGAAACTAGTCCGTAAGGCATACCAGTCTGCACCTGCGCTCGTGGACGGGAATCTGGTGCAAGCTTTCATCGATGGCATTCGTGACCTCGAAGTCAGAGCTGCTGTGCGACTTGGGCACCATGAAACTCTCAAGGATGCTCTGGCCCACGCTTTGGAGGTGGAAGCTGTGAGACAAGATCATCGGTCTCATCGGGTCCGGGAGGTTGTGGTGTCACCTGTGCGGGACCGGTTTAAGGGGTACAGCCCTAGATGTTACGCCTGTGGTGAAAAAGGTCACCTTCGGTCCAGCTGCCCTAAGCGAAGCATAGGAAATGAATACGAGCGGCCTCAGGAGATTAGGGCGACTGATAGTACTGCCCAACAACAGCAGGGAAACGAGTAAACGCCAGGACTGCGGGGCGGGTGCTGGCTGGTGTTCAAAGAGCCCCAAGGATTACGATCTCGCAAAGTCATGATGGGAACAGCCTGGTCATCAGAGGCGAAATCAACGGAACAACATGTAAGCTGACGATTGATACGGGAGCTTCTCGCACAGTTGTCAGTTCCCAACTTGCAAATCGGTTTCTGAGGGAGATCACCTGTAACCGTGAGCAAATAAACCTAGTAACAGCCACTGGTCAGCGCATACCTGTCCTAGGCGAACAGAAGGTGGAGTTGAAGTTGGGCAACCAAGTTTACCTGCATAACGTCATCGTGGCTGATATAGTTGACGACTGCATCCTTGGCCTAGACTTCATGAAGAACAATTGTTGTGAGATCGACATCAATCAAGGTGTATTGAGATGTAGTCAAGAAGAACTGTTCATGGAAGGAGCGTCACCAGGAAAAGTGTACAGCTTAAAGAAAGTTGTTCTTCCTCCCAGATCAGAAACAATCATGCCAGTTAGTCTTCCTTATAACTCCGGACGAATGCAGCGGTGTGTACTTATTGAAAGGATAGATAATGACCTTCCATGGAAGATCGCACGGACTCTAGTAAGTACTACTAACATCCCTGCAGTACGTGTGCTAAATCTAAGTGACAAGCAACATGTGATTCATAAGGGCACACTGATTGGCACTTGCGAAGATGTGGATTGGATGCATCGATGCCAAGACTTGACTACTTTGAACGTTAGCAAGGATGCACGGGTCAACGTGTCAACACTTTTGGAAGACTGTCGAGATGTCTTGTCTAGGGAAGAGATTGACAAGGCTAAGAGAATGTTACTTAAGTACGTTGATATTTTCTCTACTAATGAAGCTGATATTGGAAAGACTGGTTTAGTTCAACACAAAATAAACACTGGGAATGAGTTGCCTATTCGTCAGCGACCAAGAAGACTGCCAGTAGCACGAGAAAAGGAAGTGCAAACCATGATTGATGGAATGGTCAGGGACGGCGTTATAGAGCCTTCATCCAGCCCATGGTGTTCACCTGTAGTGCTTGTAAAAAAAAAGGATGGCAGCATGCGTTTTTGTGTTGACTACCGCCGTTTAAACGACATTACGAAGAAGGACAGCTATCCACTTCCTAGAATAGATGACACACTGGACATGCTAACAGGGGTAAAGTGGTTTAGCACCTTAGATTTGAAAAGTGGATACTGGCAGGTAGAAATTCATCCCAAGGACAAAGAGAAGACTGCATTCTCTACAGGGAGAGGACTGTGGCAGTTTAAAGTTATGCCCTTTGGATTATGTAACGCGCCAGCAACTTTTGAAAGACTGATGGAGTCAGTACTGACCGGATTAACTGGAGACGCTTGCCTGGTCTACTTGGATGACATTGTCATTGTAGGCCGTACGTTTGAAGAACATATCCGAAACCTGGAGCGCGTATTATCGAAAATCCGAAGTGCCAACCTAAAGTTAAGTCCTAAGAAGTGTTCATTTTTCAAACGGCAGGTTAGCTTTTTAGGATATGTGGTTTCGGAAGAGGGTGTCCAAACAGATCCGCAAAAGATCGCTGCCGTCAAGGATTGGCCAGTTCCAAGAGATAAGACCCAAGTAAGAGCATTTTTGGGCTTGTGCTCTTACTATCGGCGATTCGTGAAAAACTTTGCGGATATTGCCAAACCCCTTCATAAACTTACTGAAGAGAAAAGACAATTCTGCTGGGATGAAAGTTGTGACATTGCATTTCAAGAGCTAAAAAGACGTCTATGCAACACACCTATCTTAGGGTACCCAGATACCGAAAATGAATTCATAGTTGACACAGATGCGAGTGATACTGGGCTTGGCGGTGTGTTATCCCAGCGGAAAGGTGATCAAGAGGTCGTTATTGCATATTTCAGTAAATCTTTGTCAAAACCGGAAAGAAATTACTGTGTCACAAGAAGGGAGCTACTGGCCGTAGTGAAGACACTGCAACATTTTAACAAATATCTGCTCGGGCGTAAATTCCACCTCCGAACTGACCACGCTGCACTAAAGTGGCTCTTACAATTTAAAAATCCTGAAGGACAAGTCGCGAGATGGATTGAGCTACTACAGGAATATGACTTCATGATTGAACATCGCAGTGGAAAATCACACGGTAACGCAGACGCATTATCAAGAAGACCTTGCCCTGAAGACTGCAAGCACTGTGCCAAGCAAGAAGTAAAGGAAGCTGTTCCTATAAGGACAATAAAGACGGACCTTAGCGTCGAATGGAAGGAAAGCCTACAGCAAGCACAGCAAGAGGATGCAGATATCAAACCAATTCTCGAGTGGATTAAAGCTGAGACTCCTAAGCCTCACTGGAGCGATGTTGCATCGCTGAGTTCAACCACAAAGAGTTATTGGGCTCAATGGGATAGCCTAGTCATCCAGGATGGAGTCTTGTGCCGTAAATGGGAAAACGCTCGAGGAGACAGCTGTCATCTGCAAATGGTTGTCCCTAAAGCTAAGATACCAGTGGTTCTGCAGCTCTACCATAACGGATGTTCAGGAGGTCATATGGGAGTTAAGAAGACATTGTTAAAGATAAGGGAGAGATTCTACTGGATTCATTGTCGTGATGATGTTGAGGACTGGTGTCGCAAGTGTACTAATTGTGCGGCCGTGAAAGGACCTCACACACGTAGCAGAGGTCCATTGAAATTGTACAATGTTGGGGCACCCTGGGAAAGAATTGCAATAGACGTAGCGGGACCATTTCCTGAAAGTGAAACCGGAAACAAGTACTTCATGGTTGTAATGGATTACTTCACTAAGTGGCCAGAAGTTTTCGCCATTCCCAACCAAGAGGCATCAACAGTTGCAGACAAATTAGTGCACGAAGTCTTCTGTCGTTTTGGAGTGCCTTTAGAAATTCACAGTGACCAAGGAAGAAATTTTGAGTCTCAAATATTTCAAGAGATGTGTCGAGTAATGGGTGCTCACAAAACCAGAACCACCTCTTATCACCCACAATCTGATGGAATGGTGGAACGAGTTAACCAAACACTAGAGAGGTATCTCGCAAAAGTTGTTGAAAGTAGGCAAAAAGATTGGGACAAACACATCCAACCGTTTCTTCTGTCATACCGAAGTGCAGTCCACGAAAGCACTTCAGTAACACCAGCTTTTGCAAACTTCGGAAGAGAACTACGATTGCCTGCAGACTTGATCACTGGAATACCCCCTGACACCCCGCGAAGTATAACGGAGTACGCTAATGACTTGCGGAACAAGATGAATGACATTTATGAGCATGTCAGACAATCGGGCCAGCAAATGTCTGAGAAGATGAAAACCCGATATGACCGGAAAGTGAACAATAAGGGCTTCGAAGAGTGTTCTCTAGTATGGCTCCATAATCCAGTTCGCAGTAAAGGGAGATCTCCAAAGCTACAAGCCAAGTGGGAAGGGCCATACCGGGTGGTGACAAAAATCAATGATATTACCTACCGGATACAGAAGTGTCCAAGAGGCGCCCCAAAGATAGTTCACGTAGATCGATTGGCGCGATACTATGGAACTGATTATGCTCGGGACGAGCATGTCTTAGGAGGGGGCAGTGTTGCGCCTTCGAGAAAAATAGCCTAGAACAATCTACCAGTCGCGAGAATTGAATTGAAGGCGCCATCTAGTGTCAAGTAGCGCGCAACTGTGGAGTAACTCTGATATTCGAGGCTAGATGGCGCTAGATTACTCACTCTGGTAATTTCTGTTTAGTGTAGAATGTTCTATCGAATGTTATAGATCTTTCTAGGGATTTCAAAGCCATATATAAGCAGATTGGGTTACCCGTACCAGTTAGTATTGTTCACGATACAGCGGAGTTAACATCGAAGCGATCTTCTAGTGCGATTAACAAGTGACATAGCGAATTATTATTGTAAAAAGGGTTGCAAATAAACAGTGTGTTATTATTTTGGTAATCAACCGATTTTATACCCGGCTCGTAACAATATGTAATAAACTGCATCAGTATTCATATAACCTATACATGCTTAGAAAAACAGTAAATTTAACTACTCTAGTTACAGCCTATCATGGTTTAGTTTCAGCTACTCTTAGGTATTGTATTATATTCTGGGGCAATGTAACTGGAAAAGAAAAGGTATTTATAGCACAAAAGCGCTGTATAAGAGCGATGTGTAATCTGTGTAGAACTGATAGCTGCCAAAGTTATTTTAAAAAATTAAAAATTCTTACAATGCCTTGCTTATACATTTATGAAACTGCTATGTTTGTAAGACGTAATGTTAATAAATTCTCCAAAGTTGATAGTCTACGTAGATCTGACACACTACATTTAGTACCAGGTAGAACTGCTTTACACCGTAAGAGTATTTTCGCTATGGCACCAAAAATATACAATAAATTGCCAAAACGCATAAGACTTGTTGACGATGTAAATCTCTTCAGAAAGGAACTGTTTTCATTTTTAATTGAAAAATCATATTACTCAATATCCGTTTTTTTTAATGACATGACTCTGTAATTATTTTGTGACCTATTGAATATTATCTTGTAATTTATAATATTATTTCTTTGATTACATTTTATTTAAATTATATCATTATCATTCAATTTAATTTAAATAAAAAATAACATATTATTGTACGCTGATAACTGGCAGATCATAGAGAAACCACACTTAATGTAACATCTTGTACACCTGTGATTACAAATAAAGAATTGGATTTGATAATGAATGCGACAGTTTATTGTTTAATTGATTAATAGTTTGTACGTAGTTTTGACTTGTATTTACTTTAATAACGATTTTATTGGATTATATGTAAGGTTCAATGTAGGTATGCAATGTATAGAGTATGTGCAGTTTTGCAAAATGTTTCATTAACCGACTTCCAAAAAGGAGGAGGTTCTATGTTCCACTGTATGTTCTTTTTTATGGATGTTCACCGATTACTCTGTCAATTGTGGACCGATTTTGAATATTTTTTTTGTGTTCGTAAGGGTATGCTCCCGAGGTGGTCCCATTGCCACCATATTAGGATCTGAGGATAGGATCCCAGAGAAATCAAGTGACACCCTCATTTTTTTCAAGGCACATAGTGTTTTTCGTATATTTTCAGAAGTTACACCTGTATTTGCGCCTGGTAGTCATCATTTTATGATGATGAGCTGATGATGTAAGGTACAACTCATTAACGGTTAGGAGTTGGAGGATAAATCTTTAAATATCATAAGTATCTATAGACCTTTAGTGGTATTCTTTCAAATTATTTAGGTAAGCTGATGATGGAAGGTGGAAGGTACAACTCCTCAACGGTTAGGAGTTGGAGGATAATTATTTCAATTTCATACGTACTTAAAGATCTTTAGTCGTATACTTTCAAGTTATTTAGGTGAGTTGATGATAGAAGGTTAAACTCTTCAACAGTTAGGGATTAGAGGATGATTTTAATATTACTCGTACGTATAGATAGACCTTAATTTGTATTCTTACAGTTATTCATATGGATCGTTTTATTGAATAGACACCCACTAAGGAAGGAATTTTGGAATTTCTAAGGGGGTGAAATAGGGGTTGAAAGTTTGTACGAAAGTCCGTCATTTTTTAAGATAGAAACATGAAACTATCTTTGGGCTACTGATTAAAAATGAGTGGATACGTATTTAAGCGTTTCTAGATATTCTACCCCTAAAGGGGTGAAACAGGGGTTGAAAGTTTGTGTGGAAGTCCGTCATTTTTTCAGTTAGGAACATGAAACTTTATCTTTGGGCTACTGATTAAAAATGAATAGAAATGTATTTAAGCGTTTCTGGATATTCTACCCCTAAGAGGGTGAAATAGGGGTTGACATTTACTACTTATAATAATTTAATAAATTTTATGAAATAGTTCAACTTAGTAGTAAGTAACATTCTATTCATATACCTACGATTGCTTGCACTAAAAACTGAAAATAAAAACTTTTTAAAAAAAAATACCGACTTCCAAAAAACATCCAACGAAAATTCCCTGCCAAAAAACACTAAAAAGCGTAAAATAAACTGGCTCTTCATAAATTGCTATGTGCCAATTCCTACCTACCTAATTCTTTATTCATTTAAATAGTAGTATTATAATGTGTGCTAGGTACCTAAAATCTGTTAGACGTCGGTGCCAAGCCAAAAAGAATACGAACGAACAATTACAAAAATCTAAGCGATAGTCGCCTGGCACCGACTTCAAACGGATTCTAGGTACCTAGTTTATTCTTTATCAGTTTATTTTACGCTTTTTAATGTTTTTTGGCAGGGAGTTTTCGTTGGATGTGTTTTGGAAGTCGGTTTTTTTTATAATATTTTCAAGCAACTTCGTCTCAACTTACAAGATCAAAAGTAATCATGTTAAAATAGGCAAACTATAATCAAATAAAAACGATTTCAGCAGCTAAATATAGGAAAACTGACTAAGAAACTTTTTAACTGTTATTTGTTACAGTTTTCCTGTTTGATATTGTTTCGGATATTCCCATTACGTCAAAGCTAAAAAATAAAACTAAACAATTAGGTATATTAAAACTGTTGTGATGTGTTATCATATTGCCCATTTCTATTATATTTAATATTTAACAAAAACATAATCGATATATCACATCACACTTCACACTAATATATGAAGGCGAACGTTTGTGAGTGTGTATGTTTGTTAGTTCTTCACGCAAAAACTACTGAACGGATTTGGATGAAGCTTACAGTTATATAGCTTATACATCAGAATAACACATAGGCTTCTATTTGCCGCGCTAACCAACATACGCGGGCGGAGCTGCGGGCAACAGCTAGTATATAAATAAAAATGAATCGCCGCAACGTATGTACGCGCATAAACTTCTGATCGACTGCACCAAATTTGATAATATTTTTTTCTATATTTTCGTTATTGTTATGAAAAGGTTTGTATAGCAGAAAATCAAAAGTTAACGGGAAGTTTTTCAGAAATTTAGAAAATGTTTACGAAAGAAAAATATGGCGGTACGAAGTTTGTCAGGTCAGCTAGTAATAAATAATAGTACCTATGTAAATAATTAAGAAATATAACCCAATTTGAGTTCTTAACCAACTTAAAAAAAAAGGAAGGAATTTACAATTCGGCTGTATATTTTCTTTTATATTGGTTACTTTGGTACTCCGTCAATATGAATCTTTTTTTAAATCTTGTATGTAATTCTCATGAAATTATCTCTATTGTCTTCCCGATTGATCTCATTCAAGTTAGAAAAAATATCACTAAGGGTAAAAATTAAGTAATGAATGATGTAGTTTAATACGATTTATCTTGATGTACCGATTTTGTTTTAGTTAATATTATCCTATCCTACTAATATTATAAATGCGAAAGTTTGTAAGAATGTGTGTATCGATGTTGTTACTCTTCCATGCAAAAAGTACTGAACGGATTTATCTAAAACTCAATAGGTAACTGTAACTTATTCATCAGAATAACGCATAGATTTCTTTGTACCGCGATATCCGATATACACGCGGGCGGAGGCGCGGGCAAAAGCTAATCTAAATAGATAAAATAGATCTGAACAGGCTTTAGTCATCATCTATCTATATATATAAAAGAGTAAGGTGACTGACTGACTGACTGACATACCCAGAGATCAACGCGCAGCCCAAACCACTGGTAGCTAGAATCCTGAAAATTTGCATGTAGGTTCTTTATATAACGTAAGTGATAGCGAAGAAAGGAATTTTTGAAATTCCAACCCTAAGGGGGTAAATCGGGGGATGCGGAAGCCGCGTGTAAAAGCTAGTTCATCATAAATGTTATCTCCTAATGTTTTTTCTGCATTGCCCAATCGGTCGACTGGCAGAAAATACCTTAGGCATTAAGTTCGCTGATGCATGTATTTGTGCATCAAGATAAATAAATAAAAGCTTGATAAAGGTATTTGCAGTAATCTGTACTCACCACCAACAATGAGGTAAACATTGGGGAAGACCGTTTTGGCCTGCTGCAGTTGTCTGGAATGTCCCTGGTGGAACATGTCGTAGATGCCATCCGAGTACACCCGTACCTTGCGGTGAGCGGTGCCGGCCATAGCCTGTGCACGAGGTATGCGCCCATAGTGGCACCGCTCTCGCTCTGCCACCGCTACGGGGTCTGTACTGAATGGTGCTGGCGTTATTAGTGACTGAAACAATAGACAAATATATTTTTTTAAACTAGGAGGAATAGGTTGAAGTTAAAATTCAAAATCATTTATTCAATTAAGTGACATGGCTGTGTTGTCAAGGTAAATTAGGTGAAAACACCAAAATCTACTGCCCGCTTGTGTCGATCCATAATGTTCGATTTCCAAAATGCGTAGAGCCTTATGAGAAGAATACTGGCAAAGAAACTCATTGCCACTCATTTTAAAAGTCAGATAGTCAGGTACATGGGTACAATAGTGTTAGTTATAGTATTTGTTTACAATTTAAAATACATAATGTTATAAAATATGAGAACGAAATTGATCATAGAAACGAGTTATGTATGTGAGAAATAATTATGGTATACCTGAAGTGGTATAATTTTTTCGAATTACAAATTCTCATTTATATTTGTATTTTTTAAAATTATAAGTGGAAACCATTCAACTAATATAGGTACTTAGTGCAGTATACATATAACTCAATGCTAAATTATAACAAGTTGCACAGGTATCACAAGATCTCTTGACACAGACTAGGTATACAAGATCAATTCATCTTTAAGACAGGGATATTCCGGTTAGGGTTAACCTAACCGAAATAATCTGTTATTAACCCTTTTGGAAATGGGTTAACCTAAATTTAGGATTAACCTAAATATGTGTTCCCGAATTATAACTGTTAACAGGAATAATCTAATACAGGATAATTACGGTTAACCTTAACCAAATTTGATATAGGTTTCTGGATATTTGTAGGTCCGTAATTCATTTTTCGTTACAGTCGTCGGTGACGTTCATTATTTGCGTGGAATGGGAAAAGGGGATAACAAGTTAATTTTTTTTCACAAGAGATCAAGTAAAATTGATTAATTTTCGAATCGCGTCACGTCGTAAAATAACCGAAATCTTGGGTTAACATCTATCATTTGGGTTAACAATTTCAAAAACATAAACCCTTTAATTTGGGTTAACCCTTATTGTTTGGGTTAAAACAATAACATATACAATCTGTTAACCGAATCGATGAGTAACCCTTTGAAACGGTTACAGATTGATTCGGTAACCGTTTATAACGAATACCGTTATGCATGGGTTTTCCGATCCCTGCTTTAAGAAGCTAGATTATGTTAGAAGTAGGTGTAGGTATTAAAAATTATGATCGCTTCGACCGAATCAGGAGAACTCTAGTTGTAACACTTTTTATTCTTCGATAGATTACATATTTTAATGTAGTTTTCAGCAATAGATAAAGTGATTCGATAGGAAGGTTTACATGTGTAATAGGAAATCCGAAAATTTCGAAGACTTCCGTGAGAATCCGTGCCGCTGGCCGCTAGTTTCAAAATGAAGTAACGTAGAACAAAATAAGAATAACAGACAGCCCAAATATTTTAATGAATTAACAAAGTTACTTTACATAATTAAAAATTTTAACAAAAAAAAAACGGACCATCTGGACCAAATTTAAATGGGACCATTGGGGAAGCACCAGCTTTCAAATAAAAAAAGACTCATCAAAATCGGTCCACCCAGTCGAAAGATTAAAAAAAAAAACCGACTTCCAAAAACATCCAACGAAAACTCTCTGTCAAAAAACACTTAAAAGCGTAAAATAAACTGGTTCTTCATAAATTGCCTATACCTAATTCTTTATTCATTTAAATAGTAGTATTATAATGGGTGCTAGGTACCTAAAATCTGTTTGAAGTCGGTGCCAAGTGATTATCGCTTAGACTTTTGTAATTGTTCGTTTGTATTCTTTTTGGCTTAGCACCGACTTCAAACAGATTTTAGGTACCTAGCACCCATTATAATACTACTATTTAAATGAATAAAGAATTAGGTATAGGCAATTTATGAAGAACCAGTTTATTTTACGCTTTTAAGTGTTTTTTGACAGAGAGTTTTCGTTGGATGTTTTTGGAAGTCGGTTTTTTTTTTTTTATAAAAAGTTTTTATTTTACAGTTTTTAGTGCAAACAATCGTAGGTAAGTAGTAAGTTGAATTATTTCATCAAATTTCATCATCAAGAATACAAATTAAGGTACGTGTAATATTAAAATCATCCTCTAATCCCTAACTGTTGAAGAGTTTAATCTTCTATCATCAGCTCACCTAAATAGCTTGAAAGTATACAACTGAAGGTCTTTAGATACGTATGAAATTGAAAGAATTATTCTCCAACTCCTAACCGTTGAGGAGTTGTACCTTCCACCTTCCATCATCAGCTTACCTAAATAATTTGTAAGAATACGACTAAAGGTAACTTATATACATATGATATTTAAAGATTTATCCTCCAACTCCTAACCGTTAAGGAGTGGTACCTTACATAATCAGCTCATCATCATAAAATGATGACTACCAGACGCAAATACCGGTGTAACTTCAGAAAATATACGAAAAACATAGTATGTGCCTATAAAAAATGAGGGTTTCCCTCGATTTCCCTGGGATCCCATCATCAGATCCTGATATGCTGGCAATGGGACCACCACGGAAGCATACCCTGTCGAATACAAAAAAAAATTTCAAAATCGGTCCACAACTGACGGAGTAATCAGGTAACAAACATAAAAAAAAAAAAAAAAAAAAAAAAATACATACAGTGGAACATAGAACCTCCTCCTTTTTGGAAGTCGGTTAAAAAAAAACTGTCGAATTGAGAACCTTCTCCTTTTTTTGAAGTTGGTTGAAAATACATACTTTTCCTGTTCACTTTGTATTCATTCAATGTGATAAGATATTAATGTAGCACTTTAAATATTATTCCGTCATGACTAAAATAAGCAATTTCAATCAACTTAACGGGTTCCAAGAAAAATACACTTGTTTACGAACGTCTTCAAACGTCAATTCTTGATTATGTTCACTAACACTTAGAGTACATTTAATGGTATAACTAGCAATCCGCCCCGTCTTCGCACACCCTTTATTACGAAAAATGCAACATAGCTTAAATTATTCTGCGAAGATGTGCGGCTTAATTAACCGACTTCCAAAAAGGAGGAGGTTCTATGTTCCACTGTATGTTTTTTTTTTTTTTTTTTTTTTTTTTTTTATGTATGTTCACCGATTACTCCGTCAGTTGTGGACCGATTTTGATTTTTTTTTGTATCCGAAAGGGTATGCTTCCCTTTCAAATTATTTAGGTAAGCTGATGATGGAAGGTGGAAGGTACAACTCCTCAACGGTTAGGAGTTGGAGGATAATTCTTTCAATTTCATACGTATCTAAAGACCTTCAGTCGTATACTTTCAAGTTATTTAGGTGAGCTGATGATAGAAGGTTAAACTCTTCAACAGTTAGGGATTAGAGGATGATTTTAATACCTATTACACGTACGTATAGACCTTAATTTGTATTCTTGATGAGGAAATTTGATGAAATAGTTCAACTTACTACTTACCTACGATTGTTTGCACTAAAAACTGAAAAATAAAAACTTTTTATAAAAAAAAAAACCGACTTCCAAAAAACATCCAACGAAAACTCTCTGCCAAAAAAACACTTAAAAGCGTAAAATAAACTGGTTCTTCATAAATTGCCTATACCTAATTCTTTATTCATTTAAATATTAGTATTATAATGTGTGCTAGGTACCTAAAATCTGTTTGAAGTCGGTGCTAAGCCAAAAAGAATACACACGAACAATTACAAAAGTCTAAGCGATAGTAACTTGGCACCGACTTCAAACAGATTCTAGGTACCTAGCACACATTATAATACTAATATTTAAATGAATAAAGAATTAGGTATAGGCAATTTATGAAGAACCAGTTTATTTTACGCTTTTAAGTGTTTTTTTGGCAGAGAGTTTTCGTTGGATGTTTTTTGGAAGTCGGTTTTTTTTTTTTTTTATAAAAAGTTTTTATTTTTCAGTTTTTAGTGCAAACAATCGTAGGTAAGTAATAAGTTGAACTATTTCATCAAATTTCCTCATCAAGAATACAAATTAAGGTCTATACGTACGTGTAATAGGTATTAAAATCATCCTCTAATCCCTAACTGTTGAAGAGTTTAACCTTCTATCATCAGCTCACCTAAATAACTTGAAAGTATACGACTGAAGGTCTTTAGATACGTATGAAATTGAAAGAATTATCCTCCAACTCCTAACCGTTGAGGAGTTGTACCTTCCACCTTCCATCATCGGCTTACCTAAATAATTTGAAAGAATACGACTAAAGGTAACATATGTACATATGATATTTAAAGATTTATCCTCCAACTCCTAACCGTTAAGGAGTTGTACCTTACATCATCAGCTCATCATCATAAAATGATAACTACCACTACAGGCTTCAGTATCGATTATAAAGAGCCCTCCAAAAAAAAAATTCAAAATATCTTCAATGTACAGAATTGGACCTGTTACATTTTTATTATAAGTATAGTATAGATATTGTTAAAAACAGATTGCAGTAGGAAAGTATACAAAAAGATCGTTAAAATATATGCTCGAAAACGTCGAAAAAGTGTTCATATTGGCAGCAGTAGGATTGTCTGTTATGGTCCTTAAAATGCTTACATTAATAAAAAAACTTAGTTCTTGTAACCTATATTATATTACTCCAGCAATTTTAAATACCTATAGAAACAAACATTATCCATCTATGTCCAAAAAAAAGTTATAATTTTTTTTTGTTAATTTTAAATTCAGGTTTTGAAAAAGAACCTTGAACTACTCGTGTATGCTTCAGAATCCGGAAAAGGATAAGAAAAAAAAACAAGTTTATAAAAAAATACGGTATCGCATTTCATAAAAGGTGGACTCGCTTCATCACATGATTGCAAAGTAGGTCCTGTTTGCGTCACCAGTGACTGTATCAGTCACACAATCAATTGTATTAAGTCCTTGGTAAATTCTGAAGTACAAATATAGCAGGTATGCCTTTAAAATCAGTGTAAATAATTGATTGCTACCGCATTAATTATTTAAACTCCGGCGGTTCACTGACATTTAGCATAACCTAGTTGGCTTAGTACATTCAGCACACTATTTCATATTCTAATGAATACTCTGATTACTATAAATTATTATTTTGACGTAGTAGTATTTGTATTAGAACCGATTATTTTTTTAAAAAAGGAAGGCATCATTTGAATATTTATGTCGATATATTCAATTTTGTAACATAATTCTTCTCATATTTATGTCAATTTAAATAGTTTTATTAACGATTAATTATAAACGATTTTTTTACGGTTTAGTAGGCAAACGAACAGACGGATCGCCTGACGGTAAGCGATTACCGCCGCCCGTGGACGGCGGTACTGGTATGGATGCGGGACGGCCCAACACCAGAAGCGTCACAAGTGCGTTGCCGACCTTCTAAGGAGTAAGTACGCTCTAAGGTTTGAAGGTTGTATTGTATTGGTCCAGGAATATCGCAAGTGATAGTTAATTCCACAGTTTTGTTGTGCGAGGCAGAACGTTTCTAAAGAAGTGAACAGTTTAGCGCAGTTTAGAACAGTTAAATTTAGATTACCATTATAAACTAATAATATATTAGGTTAGGAATTTATTTACTTTGTGTTGATAAACCTGGATGATCTTAACATAATACAAACAAAAAAAATGCTTATGTAATGTGATTATTTGTACAAATAGTTTTTTTTTTTTCTTATAGAGACAACTCCCGCACTCGGAATAAATCCTGTGTCGCGGGGGACTTTACAAACATACATGAAACGGACACAAAGAACACCCAGACTCAACACAACAATTTGTGGATCACACAAAGTGTTGTCCTACGTGGGATTTGAACCCACGACACTCGGCGAAGTAGGAAACGGCGTGGTGATCGTTAAACCATTAGGCCAAACGTGCAGTCGTTTGTAACGCTGCCACTTTAGACCGTGTCAAGACTTCCTTTCTCCACTTCGAAAAATTTGAAACTAAATCTATAGACATTTTACATAATACGGAAAAATGTATTATACGAAAAAAATATTTTTTTTAGGAAGAAGCATAGGAATTTACATATCAAGACTCTTTTTGCAGACTAGGTAGAAAATCCCTTCGGATCTCCGGCTCCTTGTTGTTCTTTTGATGTTCCTAACATCAAAAGAACATTCATTCTATATTTTAATCAACTATCGGTCGATCTGTGAGTCATTCATAAATACAAATTAAAAATACATTAATTTATTGATAACGTTACTGTTTCTGTATCTTTAATATTATCTATATTTAATTTATACCTGTGCTTTAGACAAAGATTAGAGTTAATTAGTAATTATACTTCGGCTTCGTCCGAAGGGATTAGCAAATAATACTTGTAGTAACGCCTACTGCTTGCCAGTCACGCACTATATTTTAGAGTAAATATTATATTTAAAAAAAATACATAGAATATTTTTAGATATTAAAAGTATCTCAGTTGATACAGGGCGCGTGGTAGTCTCACTCAGCTGTTCCAGTCATTCGCTTTTTAGTGCTCGCCACCAACGCACGTCGTGTCTTACTTACCACAGTTTAAGTGTAATTTTTTTAGTTTATTCCTTTTATATCATAGCTAAATATTAAATTGCCTGAACGTCAAAATACGATAACTGTGAAAAAATATTTAAGAAAATTAAAAAACTAGAAAAACAATTACGGCGGCGTCGTCGTAATCGATCTTCAAGTGATTCATTGACATCAGCAGATGACCGATCACAAGGTTAGTAACAAGTTTATTTACCTACATAAGTGTACCCTTTATATAAAAAGAGATTATTGCTGCTTATTGCTCGTGCCTTATTTGTGTGAGAAGAGACCTGCAGTGGGAAACAGGCTAGGAAAGTAAATAACGGTTAACATAATGGCTAAATTGTGCATAATTTCATAATAATTTTGTCTGCTGGGTTTGCGTATTTCTCATCGAAGATTTTACTACCCATTAAATTAGTTTTGCGAACAGTATATTAGGACTGTTTCCTAACTAATAAGTAGACATGCAGGAATCGCTTTTATCTGCTGGGTTTGCGTACTTTTCATCGGAAAAGTTACTACCCTCTTAATTGGTTTTGCGAACAGTATACTAGGACTGTTTCTTAACTAATAAGCAGACCTGCTGGCTTTGCATTATAATATTATATACCGCTTCCTTCTGCTGGGTTTGCGTTCTTCTCATTGGAGATGTTACTACCCTCTTAATTGGTTTTGCGAACAGTATACTAGGACTGTTTCTTAACTAATAAGCAGATCTGCTGGCCATGCATTATAATATTAGATATCGCTTCCTTCTGCTGGGTTTACGTACATCATTGTAGATGTAACTACCCATTTAATCAGCTTTGCAAACTGTTTACTAAAACGGCTACCTTACTAATAAGCACTGACGAAATATATACTAGACCAACACTCTACTAGGCGAGACCTGTACGCGGATTTATAGTAAGCTTAATGTTCCCTAGATGTCACTACGTGCATCAAATCGTGAATTACAACGATATTTTCTGACCCCCAACACCAATACGAACCCAACAGTCAACTGTCGAGTTTATTGTCATTGTATTATTGCGAAATGTACCACTAGATGTCGTTTTTTAAATAATTAATTATCTTAGTACCTACCTAATTTATGTAATATTTTATTTTATCGTCAAAGAGATCAACACAAATAAATAAAATTGAAATGTCTGTTTTTAATTTTAAAATAACCGTTTTTCTCTTTACAATCTTTTTTTTATTCATTGTTTGAAACCTTTTTGTATTTTCAATGGATTCACTTTAAACTTTGTAAGGAACTAAGGACTGACATTTAATTTTTTTAATGGATTAAAAAACAAAATAAAAATTGATGAATTAATAAAATACAATTGCATGTTGCAGTTACAATTCCCGTCCTTAATGACACATGTCTAAAAACAGTTTTTGGCGTTGATAAATGTTGTTGATCGTGAATGTATGCAAATAAAAAAATTGATAATTACGAGTTAATAATATCGAGAATGGCTTGCACATATTAATTAACAACTGTAGATGACAAAAAGGTGTAATTAAGGATTTTCTTTCGGTTTGCGTCTTATAAATAATCCTAATGTTAAAAATGCGAACGTAAGTTCCTTTGTTACGCTTTCCGGCGAAAACTACTTAGCTGATCAATCTGATCATCATGAAACACATATTCTTGTAGAGGTATTAGAAGTAACATAGGATACTTTTTATTAAATGCGAACGAAGTCGCGGGCGAAACCTAGTTATTAATAAAACAATCTGAAATGTTTTTGGAACGATATTCCCTAACGCGCTTTTCGCGCCAAAAGTTGTTGCGACACTTAACATTGAGTTGACGTCATAGTGCTGGATACTCAACGTTAAATATAACAAACTGTTTGCTGACGTCCATACCGTGTTGAATGCACCGGTTCTCGTCCGATCACCGAAGTTAAGCCACAACGGGCGTGGTTAGTAATTGGATGGGTGACCGCCTGGGAATACCACGTGTTGTTGGCTTTTTGCATTTATTTACAGAAAATAATATATTGTTTTATAGTATATTTTGTAAAGTTTGATTATTTCTAAAATAATTTGACAAATGCGTTACCGGCCTTTGGGGCATAGTGGAGTGGGATGGGGGGAGAGGTTGGGGTATGAGCCTCCGGTATCCTCACTCACTCGGTGAAACACAGCGCAAGCACTTTTTCACATCGGTTTTCTGTGAGGCCGTGGTATTACCAGGGGCAGGGGTCATATTACGTCGCGTCGCGCGTAACCAAGTTAAAAAATATCCAGAAGCGGTTAAATACATATCTACTCATTTTTAATCAGTAGCCCAAAGTTAAAGTTTCATGTTTCTAACTTAAAAATGACGGACTTTCGTCCACATTTTCAACCCGTATTTCACCCCCCTAGGGGTAGAAATTCCAAAATACCTTCCTTAGTGCATGTCTACTCAATAAAACGATCCATATGATTAACTGAAAGAATACAACTTAAGGTCTATACGTACGTGTAATATTAAAATCATCATCTTATCCCTAACTGTTGAAGAGTTTAACCTTCTATCATCAGCTCACCTAAATAACTTGAAAGTATACGACTAAAGGTCTATAGATACGTATGAAATTGAAAGAATTATCCTCCAACTCCTAACCGTTGAGGAGTTGTACCTTCGATCATCAGCTTACCTAAATAATTTGAAAGAATACGACTAAAGGTAACATACATACATATGATATTTAAAGATTCATCCTCCAACTCCTAACCGTTAAGGAATTGTACCTTACACCATCAGCTCATCATCATAAAATGATGACTACCAGACGCAAATACCGGGTTAACTTCAGAAAATATACGAAAACATAATATGTGCCTAAAAAAATGAGGGTTTCCCTCGATTTCCCTGGGATCCCATCATCAGATCCTGATATGGTGACAATGAGACCACCTCGGGAGCATACCCTTTCGAATACAAAAATAATTTTCAAAATCGGTCCACAATTGACGCAGTAATCGGTGAACATACATAAAAAAAAACATTCAGTGGAACATAGAACCTCCTCCTTTTTGGAAGTCGGTTAAAAATAAAAATACAGTCGAATTGATAACTACCTTCTTTTTTTGAAGTCGGTTAAAAATAAACATTCTTAATAATTAAATTTTTGAACTGAGTACGCGGCTCAAGCGACGTTGCCGTTCCGTATTAACTACTGGAAGATATGAACGATTTTTGCAATGTTGCCATTCATGAGTGCATTGTTTCTCTGATTCAACCAAATAACTTATAAATGTGACATCTAGCGTAGTAAATAGGTCATTATTTTCAAGTTTATTTAAATCGATTGCAACGACATCTCCTAAACATAGGTGATAACTTTTAGTTATGCCATTGAAAATCATTTTTTTAAAGCAAGCAATACAAAGCAAGTTTTATATTTGAAAAATAATAATATAGTTACTAGAATTGAAGCACATCAATAAAATACTGTTAAACTTTGTTAAACTGCTTTTTAGAGCTTATTTTGAGCGCCATCTAGATTTAGTTGAACTTTTCTAGCTTTTTGCGGCGTACAGTATTGGCCAAGGGAGGGACGGTCTATAGTATATTGTGTCATTGCTAATAAGCAAAGATTAGACAAATGCTTATAATAGAATGCGCCATATAATTAAAGCAAACAAATGAATTGTTGAGCCGTTTCATTTCACTTTAGAAAATAAACAGTAGGTACATACCTACCCTGTTCCCTTTGATTTTTTTATTAGGTACCCAGTACCTACCTATCTATAACCTAAAATCGGTCGATTTTAGAACAATCACATGAGGCTAATATTAACGAGTATAAAATAGCCAACAATAACATTGCCGAATTGTTCGATGCCAACACCGAACTTGAAAGATAAACCGTCGAGTGCGCCACTGAATTTACCGCTCCCGTAGCGACTACCTCGAGTGCAGGTCATCCACCAGTGCTGCATCTATCGACAATATGCCAAAGGTTACTCCTTTTGTGAAGCCGGAACGCGATGATGCAATTCCGAACTGTGTGATACTGGAAATATTAGGTGAAGACCCTACCATTTCTAATTCATACGGAACTGAAGTCCATGAAGACTTGACAGTGACTAGAAAGAACACTGCGCAATGAACGGACTACCTAAAGAACATCGTAAAGAGTTACTTCAGAAGTACCTGGTACCGATTAACTGCAAGCTTATTAGTGCTCCTGCGTTAAATGCAGAAATAAAAACAACAATGACAGGCATAACTATCAGACGAGATAGAAATATCGAACAGCGACAAAAGCAGATATTCATTGCTTTCTCATGCATAGTCAAGAAATCAATAAAATTATTTCTTCTAATAATGCGGATCCGGAACTAACAAAGATGTTAATGGACTCGCAACGAATTTTGTGTGACTTACAGTACAATGATTCGGTAATAAGGAGAAATTTCATCCTATCATCAGTCCGGTGCCGAATTAAAAACACCGAGTACAAAGCCACAGCTTAGTAAGAAGCCACTAGCGCCGTCCAACGCGTTTCGGAATTTAAACTGGCCCTCTGCGAACAATCGGCCATAGAGCTCATCAGGCTGTCGCTAGATCCGGTAAAATACACAGGCAGATTACCTTTATTTTATGAATAATGGTTACTAATCACTAATAACTTCTTATTACTATCTTGTATCAGAGGTTACAAGACTGAATTTACTAGTCCAGTTAATAAATTAAACTCTTCGATTAAAAAATCATATTCTGGCACAGAAAGTATTTTATATTTTGAAGTTATAAATAGTTTTTAATTTCTATTGGTGCTATTTCAAGATGTCAGGCTACAGAAGGCCAATTTGTGTCAAGTATCTTTCTGGTACAAAAGCTAAATGGTAAATCTCGTTTTGCCGTATGGACGTATGGCCTTCACCCTCTCCTGAGAGGAGACCCGAGCCCAGCAGTGGGACATTATGGGTTGTTGATGATTGATGAAATATGGTTTTATTTTTTAACTTAAAGAATTTGAACAATTCATTAAGACTGACCATTTTAAAAATGGAAGTTTTACGTACAGTATTAAAATCTATAACTAAAGATTGCTACATGACTAGAATTGGTTTAAAAGATGCTTATTATTTCATAAAAATCCATAAACAACTCAAGAAAATATTTAAGGATTCAGTTTTAACAAAATTTATATGAGTTTAATGTATTACCATTTGGCTTATGTACAGCGCCATACATATTTACTAAGGTGATGAAACCTATAGTCCGTTTGCTACGCTCTGCCGGACTAATATTAACTAATTACTTGGACCATTATTGGTTAATGGGACGTTCGTATAGTGAATGTTTGTATAACACAACACTCACTAAACAATTAATTAACTCTCTTAGTTTCGTGATAAATGAGGGAAAAAGTTCCATGATACCAAACAAAAAATGTACATTTTTCTTTTTGTTCTAAACTCGGAAACCTTTCAGGACACGTTACCAACAGAAAAAATTAATCGGGTTAAAATAAAAATTCAAAAGTATATTACTATAAAAACATGTAAAATTCGCGAATTCGCGCAATTTATTGAAATGTTAGTTTCAATTTGACCCGCATTAGAATACGGCTGGTTATATACTAAGCTATTTGAACGTGTAAAATACTTAAATCTAAAATTAGTTTGCGGACTATGACAAGATTATGACTTTGCCAATGACATTACAGTCTGATTTAAAGTGGTGGTATACCAAAATTCGATTCTTTTTTGTAGAATCAAAGAAGATTTGTATGACCTGGAGATTTTCACAGACGCCTCAACTACGGGGTGGTGGGCTACATGCGGGGTAAAGAAGGCCAGCGGGTTGTGGAGTGTTCAAGAGCGAACTCAACACATAAACTACCTAGAAATACAAGCTGCCTTTATTGGCTTAAAAGTATTTGCAAAAAATTTACAGATTTTACTTCGTGTTAAAAACACAACGGCCATCTCTTACATTAACCGAATTCATGCTCATGGCATTCAGTTACCTCACCTCACTAACATAACCAAGCAGTTGTGGCAATGGTGTGAATATCGTGGACTATATGTTATTGCGTCCTATATCAGATCATCTGATAACAAAACGGCAGACGCAGAATTCAGGGTCTACACCCGGATATAGAATGGTAACTAGGAGATTGGATTTTTCAGGAAATAGTGTCCTCATTTGACATGCCTGAAATAGATTTAGATTTATTCGCTAGACGAATAAATAAAAATGTAATAAGTAGGTAATTTTATTTTCTGGCACAAAGATCCAGATGCCATAACTAATAATGTATTTAAAGTTCCCTGGATAAATTATAATTTTTATGCGTTCCCACCATTTTCTGTCATTTTAAAAAATGTTGCGAAAGGCTATCACCAATAAAGCTAAAGCAATCGCAATATGCACACCAAGATTACCCTGGTGGCAGGAATTTTGTACGGACAGCTTGGTTAGGGAGAAGTGCCCCCATCCGCAATTACTGTTATGACAGCATCTTTGTCAGACAATTCATTTATGCAATATGATGTTTACCTAAAGCGTTGGTTCTACTTTTATTAAGGTCATAATTTTGATATGTATAATTTATCGGTCCCACAAATTGTGTTTCCTTAACAAACTTTATGAAGGTGGATTCCAATATGGAACTTTTAACTGTTGTTGATCTACACTAGCCCTTTTGATGGGAACTAATATAGGAGAAGACGACAGAATTAAAAGATTTTTCAAGGGGGTATTTCGTCTTCGACCCCCTTTGCTAAAGTATTCCATTACATGGGATACCTCAATAGTACTTGATCACATCAGCAAGTTATACCCCAATGAGTTCCTTAACCTAAAACAGATTTCTAAAAAACTTATTACGCGCATAGCATTATTAACTGCGCACAGAGTACAAACTTTGTTTAAAATAAATATAAAAAATATAGAACTTACTCTTTTAAAATCATCATTAAAATTCCAGATTTCCTAAAAATATACTCTTAGAGGTTGCAACCAACCCATCTTAGTATTACCCTTTTTTGAACAAGGGCCTGAAATATGTCCAGGAAAGGTTTTATTGGCATATTTAGAGATGACTAGCCCTTTGAGAAAAGATATTGACTCCCTTTTTATAAGTCTTAGAAAACCATATAGGTCCGGAGGTTCCCAGACCTTAAGTCCGTGGTAAACATTAAGTGACAGTGGGATCGATGTCAACATGTTTACTGCACATAGTACAAGACACGCAGAGCTACGTCTGCGGCCTACAATTTTGGTATCAGTTTGGATCAAATCAGAAGAACGGCTGGATGGAGCGATTCATCCAATAAATTCTATCGGTTCTATAATAGAACTATAAGTAATGTTAATGATGATGATTCTTTTGCACGAGCGGTGGGCGATGGGAATTGTAACATTAACTTAAGTAATTAAAATAATTTGATTGCTCAATGTTGTAAGAATGATTCACGAATTGAACATTCTTAATAAAACTTAATATTTCACTTAAATCTCTAAATCACTACAAGTATTATTTGCTAATCCCTTCGGACGAAGCCGAAGTATAATTAATGATTAAACGAACTTACCTGTAAGTGAAGTTCTATCATAATTATGCGAAGGCTTCGTCCGAAGGGATTAGCAACCCTCCCTCCCCGTAACTTGGTACAAGTTCACCCAAGTTGCGTGAAATATTTACAGTTCTCTAAACTAAATGACTGGAACAGCTGAGTGAGACTACCACGCGCCCTGTATCAACTGAGATACTTTTAATATCTAAAAATATTATATGTATTTTTTTTAAATATAATATTTACTCTAAAATATAGTGCGTGACTGGCAAGCAGTAGGCGTTACTACAAGTATTATTTGCTAATCCCTTCGGACGAAGCCTTCGCATAATTATGATAGAACTTCACTTACAGGTAAGTTCGTTTAATCATTAATTATTATTACTTATTATTTGTATCAACCAACAACACCATTAATATTATTTGCGTTGTCACAAGTACTTGGGATTTTCGTTTGTTGCAAACGTCGGGCAAACTAAATTAATACTAGGTACATGTAGTATTTTCATGTCAGCAAACAATTTTGATAATGAGAAACTAGTTGCGCCCCGTGGTTGTTGTTGTATCTTCACAACAGCTTTTTTAATAAAACGCCTTAGCTTCAGCTATCTGCCAGTGGAAGTCCCATCAAAATCGGTACAGCCGTTCCAGAGATTAGCCGAAACAAACAGACTGACAGACACAAATTAAAAAAAAATATTTTTCGTTGCAAGTACAGTATCTAATTTCATATGCATTTAGTGAAAACCTGTTAATTTGAAATTACAAATAGACATTTCAATTTTATTTATTTGTATAGATGTAGTTATTTCAAACCTTATATGAATTAATAAGCTTATTTACTTTGTGTTGATACACCTGGATGATCTTAACATAATACAGACAATAAAAATGCTTATGTAATGTGATTATTTGTACAAATAGTTTTTTTTTTAATTTTCTTATAAAGACAACTCCCGCACTAGGAATAAATCCTGTGTCGCGGGAGACTTTACAAACATACATGAAACGGACACAAAGAACACCCAGACTCAACACAACAATTTGTGGATCACACAAAGTATTGTCCTACGTGGGATTTGAACCCACGACACTTGGCGAAGTAGGAAACGGCGTGGTGACCGTTAAACCACTAGGCCAAACGTGCAGTCGTTTGTAACGCTGCCACTTTAGAGTCTAAAGTGGCAGCGTTCTAAAAATTTGAAACTAAATCTATAGACATTTTACATAATACGGAAAAATGTATTATACGAAAAAAAAATTTTTTTAGGAAGAAGCATAGGAATTTACATATCAAGACTCTTTTTAACCGACTTCCAAAAAGGAGGAGGTTCTATGTTCCACTGTATGTATTTTTTTTATTTTTTATTTTTTTATGTATGTTACCTGATTACTCCGTCAGTTGTGGACCGATTTTGAATTTTTTTTTTGCATTCGACAGGGTATGCTTCCGTGGTGGTCCCATTGCCAGCATATCAGGATCTGATGATGGGATCCCAGGGAAATCGAGGGAAACCCTCATTTTTTATAGGCACATACTATGTTTTTCGTATATTTTCTGAAGTTACACCGGTATTTGCGTCTGGTAGTCATCATTTTATGATGATGAGCTGATGATGTAAGGTACCACTCCTTAACGGTTAGGAGTTGGAGGATAAATCTTTAAATATCATATGTATATAAGTTACCTTTAGTCGTATTCTTACAAATTATTTAGGTAAGCTGATGATGGAAGGTGGAAGGTACAACTCCTCAACGGTTAGGAGTTGGAGAATAATTCTTTCAATTTCATACTTATCTAAAGACCTTCAGTCGTATACTTTCAAGCTATTTAGGTGAGATGATGATAGAAGATTAAACTCTTCAACAGTTAGGGATTAGAGGATGATTTTAATATTACACGTACCTTAATTTGTATTCTTGATGATGAAATTTGATGAAATAATTTAACTTACTACTTACCTACGATTGTTTGCACTAAAAACTGTAAAATAAAAACTTTTTATAAAAAAAAAAAAAACCGACTTCCAAAAACATCCAACGAAAACTCTCTATCAAAAAACACTTAAAAGCGTAAAATAAACTGGTTCTTCATAAATTGCCTATACCTAATTCTTTATTCATTTAAATAGTAGTATTATAATGGGTGCTAGGTACCTAAAATCTGTTTGAAGTCGGTGCTAAGCCAAAAAGAATACAAACGAACAATTACAAAAGTCTAAGCGATAGTCACTTGGCACCGACTTCAAACAGATTTTAGGTACCTAGCACCCATTATAATACTACTATTTAAATGAATAAAAAATTAGGTATAGGCAATTTATGAAGAACCAGTTTATTTTACGCTTTTAAGTGTTTTTTGATAGAGAGTTTTCGTTGGATGTTTTTGGAAGTCGGTTTTTTTGCAGACTAGGTAGAAAATCCCTTCGGATCTCCGGCTCCTTGGGGAAATTGTGTTGGGGATGCATAACCAGGAGCGCGTGGCGATTTTAACCGACTTCAAAACGGCGGAGGTTCTATAGTCCGATGTATGTAACCTTAGATAATGCCAAAGGGCGAAACCATCCAGAGTTTAAAGGCAATAAAGACAGTGTAATAAGTACAAGTGAGTTTAATTCCAGAATGTATCCGATGTATGTATTTTCGTCTTACCCAGTATTACTCATCTTAGAAAGCAGTATAGCACTTAATAACATCAACATAGTAGTTTGAAATTTCAAATGATTATTTTTAATTGCTAATTCTGAATCTTTATGGTTTAGGTACTTTATGCATCACATCACATCACACTAATATATAAAGGCGAAAGTTTGTGTGTATGTTTGTTACTTCTTCACGCAAAAACTACTGAACGGATTTGAATGAAACTTTACAGTAATATAGCTTATACATCAGAATAACACATAGGCTAATATTTGCCGCGATAACCGACATACACGCGGGCCGAGCCGCGAACAGCTAGTTAGAGAATATTGCGGAATCCGTGAGTCAAATTTATTCACTTGTTCACATCTCTGGATATAAATGTTGTTTACTTATGATTCTCGACTACGTCATCCCCTTACCTTAAGAGAACGGCTGACATTTAAGCTCAATTCTGCCGTTTTTATATGCATAATTAGCTATTATGGAAAGTTATAAAACAGAAGATAGCGTGGTAGGTATTGTTCTTGCGTCAAGGTTCAAACGGTACGGTCAATGATAATGAAGTGGCGTGATGTGACGTATCTGTGCCCACTGGCATGACACCGACATAGATTAACGCGATTCATGATGCCTTATCTGTTTCCCCAAACATATTCTAACTGTATCAACGAACACTACATTGCATACCACACATCAAATCTATCAAAACATTATGAAGAAATAACTTTGATTAATCGTGCATATTATGAGAAAGGTGATTCGTAGTTATATATGCGTGAAACTACTTTAATCAGAAACTGCAATAAACATTAAAACTCTAAATACATAACGAACGCATTAGTGTTGTATGCAGAAACGCCATATTGGTCTTAAACTAAAGGCCTGTATTCACTTTGCTTAGTGCGAGTGCAGGTGCTTAGTGCGAGTGCAGGTGCTTAGTGCGGGTGATCGGTGATTAGTGCAAAGTACGTGTGGACAGCGAATTCGCGGTACACACGTATTTTCTACCAATCGTTGATCGACTCCACTTCACACCTGCACTAGCACTAATCAAAGTGAATACGGGCCTTAAAACAAACGGACCAAATTTATGATGAAGTGTGTGTTCAAATTGAGAGTTTATAATGCCTACAGTGATAGCGGAAAGTTAGAAACTAATTTTATTCGATGCTTTCACAAGTTTTGACAGTCTGTCTAGCTAGATTTGCCAATAACCACAGGTTGTCATTATAAACTTGATATCACTTGAGGTATTCAGACTGCCCATGTCTACTATAAGTTTTGTGTTTTTGTCTGAATTTACATGTTTACGATGAAATAATATTTTATTTCCTGAATTGATAAAAAGCTATGTGAACATTAAGTACTACATGTTCACGCTGAGAATAAATCGGTATTGATTTTAAAAAAGCGGCCAAGTGGGAGTCGGACTCGCCCATGAAGGGTTCCGCAGCAGCTAGTAACATAAGATTTTCAAATTCACTTTAATGACAAATTCTATAAGTTTGTTGGAGATTTTGCATTTCCAATTCTTGCTGTTTAAGGTTTCCGTTATTGTCACAGTTATTTTGTCAATATAGTCTTATGATATTTAACTATTAAAAATGATTGTCACTGATCCTATCTCACAAGTAACTTCTTTAATCCACAGTATATTTCTTAGAAAACACTTTCACTTATCGCTTAGGGGATTAGACAAATTTTTAAAACATTTCCTTTTCTTATTAAGCACTTAAACTATTTTTAAACAATTAAATTAACGGAGCTGAATCTTTCCGTGGCAACAGCGCCACCTATTTATTATCTATTATTAGACCTTACCTATTTATTAGATTTATCATTCTCTTATTTTAGAAGTTACAGGACACACATTTTACCACTTTGTAAGTGTCTCTCGCGCAAACTATTCAGTTTAGAAAAAAATGATATTAGAAACCTCAATATCATTATTGAAGACCTATTCTTAGATACCTCAACGGTATGGGTTTGATGAAAAAATTTTTTGAGTTGGGTTCGTTCAAGTATTACGTAAACACTATAGGGGGGCGGGGGGGGTAACTGCTTTGCTTATTTTTGATGACATGGGGGGCGGGGGGGTCTAGATGGTGATTACGTAAGCAGTAGTTATTTACTTTTTTACACTTAAGGCAACCCCCACATTGTCAATGTTTGAAAACGAAACACATTTTTGGGGATTCCCACAAATAATGTATACGTTAAAGTACTCGCTTAGAACCGAGTAGGGGAATTACCGCGTGCTATTCACATATCTACTGTGACTGACGATTTGATGTAGGTATTGTAAAGCAAAGAAAATAATGATTGTGTACAGTCAATCCGCTTTCGCCAAAGTTGAATTGTTTCATTTAAAGATGTCGTTTCAAATAGACGAATACAAGTTTTACCAAATAAAAATTACACATTTTGTGGCGACCTCCACATACAGCGCAACAGCAACATAACATACTACAGCGCCATTTACCAAAGATACGTCGAACTACGGAGTAAAGGAAGAAACTACTAATCCTGAATCGCGTAATGAAAGTTTTCGCACCGATTATCATATATACACAATCCCAACATCAACCGTTGGGCAGTTGGCCTGCCAGGCATGATCACCTCGCCTGGTCGGAGGATCCTCCCTTTGTGTTGGAGGGACATGACACTCGTTCCTCCACACATTTTATACAGATACGAAGGTACAAAATGTACAGAAATTAGTTAGTAATTAGAAACCTGTATCTATATATCTGTATCTATAATCTTAAGATCTAGATTTATAACTGCTCCTCATGAATGAGTAGACAAAACAGAATATATTAAAACATCTAAATAAGTTTCAGGACGTAATAATAATTATTTTTACGGGCTGTAACGCGATCACTTATTTAAAGGTATTACATACCTCTGATTTGCCTGACGTTTGATTAACAGTCAGCCTGTGACAACGTCCAGTGCAACCTGGTCGAAACATCAGCGCAGGCTACAGTAACAATTAAGTTTGAGCACTGTGTACAGAATAGGTGCCAGTACAGAAACTTGAGGCACTCCTGCCTCTATGGAATAGAACAATGATAGGCAGTTTCCAGACCTAACTTGGAACTAAATAAGATCTGAGAAGCATGTACGCAGTGTGTTAATCACACTTTAAGTTTACTCAGGAGACCCTTGTGCCATAGTCGGCAAACGAGCAGACGTATCGCCCGATGGTAAGCGATTACCGCCGCCCATAGACACCCGCAACACCAGAGGCGTCACAAGTGCGTTGCCGGCCTTTGGGGGGTGGGGAGAGATAGGGGTATGGTCTTCGGTATCCTCACTCACTCGGTGAAACACAGCGCAGGCGCTCTTTCACACCGCTTTTCTGTGAGGCCGTAGTATCACTCCGGTCGAACCGGCCCATTCATGCCGAAGCGAGGCAGCGAGGCTCTTCCACGTTTATCGTGTGCGTTCCTGCTTGTGTGCCACTGTTGCCTTAACCTCCGTTTTACAGTTATCATTTCCCGAATTTCCAATGTGGAGTCTCGGTTTTGAGTTCCATACTTTATATTCGAAGTAGACATCCAAGCGGCTTTTTGAATAAGATACGTTGTGTAAAAAGCTACCTTTTCTATGTCTTCTTCTGTTTTAAGTGGGATGTGTAGATTAGCATTTTCCTCTAGAAAGTGCCGAAAAGTTGCCCAATCAGTTTTACGATTGTATAGCGTTTCGGGAGGTTCTTTTAGGATGGTTGTTGTACTTAGTGTGCTAATCACCGGTGGATGATCCGTCCAAGCAGGATTCTATGTGTGTATACAATCCTGACATATATTTTGTGACAAAAATCTAACAAATCAGTCGTTTTGTTGGAATCAGCTGGCCAGTAAGTTGGCTCACATGTGGTTAATATGTTGAGCAAAAAAAATGCATTATGTAACAATGTTTACGTAAGCATGGGGGGGGGGGGTGAGAGCTTTGCTTACTTTTGCTGACAAGGGGGGTGGGGAGGTAAATAATAGTAATAAATCTGCTTACGTAATACTTGAACGGCCCCTTACAGTTCTAAGTATGGGGACCCCCAAAATTTATTGTTTTTTTTCTATTTTTGTGTGAAAATCTTAATGCGGTTCACAGAATACATCTACTTACAAAGTTTCAACATTATAGATCTTATAGTTTCGGAAAAAAGTGGCTGTGACATACGGACGTACAGACAGACAGACATAACGAATCTATAAGGGTTCCGTTTTTTGCCTTTGGCACGGAACCCTAACATTATTTTATTCGAATACTGGCTGGAAAAACATAACCCCTACGACATATCCAATTAAGAAGACAACATTAAAATAGTGATGGGATAAGTAGCAAAAGGGAGCAATCTGTAAAGAGAAATAAACATGACACTAACCCTGGTATAGTAGGACAGAACCTCTTTTCTGAGGAGAGGTCTATCTTCCGCAGTTAAACCTGTACTGTTGATAAGGCCGAGTGGTGGGATGAGAAAGCATTTTAACATGTCAACTAAATACACACATCAAAAGTGTCTAGGGATCAACATATATTTTTGCAATAACTTTTCTCCTGATTGATATTAATTAAAATTTTCTTTAAGGATTCATCAAATAAAGTGTTTTCGTTTGTCACAGTAACGATAAACCAAGTCACCTTTGCATTAATAAAGAAATTTGCCATTTTCCTAATAAAGGGATTTTTGACATTTGAACCACTAACATTAAAGTTCGAAAAAAAGACTGAAATAACAGTTTTCTTTAAAATTTTATTAGGTAACTTAAACAATTAATAATCCGTGTTTCTACCGCGAACACTAACAACACAAGAATCGGTTTGGCATACTCATAATGAGTTCATCCAAATCACGCTGTGGAATGGCCGCCCATGTTCGTTGCAACAACAAAAAAAGGTCTTCTTGCGACTGGATACCCTCCATATTCGGCAGAGCTCTTCTCTGTAGCATATCCCATGCATGCTCAATCGGGTTCAAGTCTGGCGACTGAGCAGGCCAGGGCCAAAGCCACATCTCAATCTCAAGAAATCCGCATAAAAATGCTTGATCCCTAGACACTTTTGATGTGTGTAATTCCACAACTAGGTGATAACTTGTTTGTGCCCGAATTAGGAATTACCAGTTATAAAACCTTGTAATACGCTACTAATAGGAAGTAAATACGCTTGGTATGTACAAAATGTAGGCCGAGAATGTGTCGTGACAGTTATTGCAATGCATGTGTAAACTTTTAGTTTAAATTATGTATGTACGATATGCGATTTGTAAAACGAATAGTACAATCAAACGAAAGTATTAATTTGTTTATGCATACAACCCGTCGGTACACAAGTATTTGACCTGCCTGGAGATGGGTTAGGAATACGAATTATCACCACCCCTATTCATCTCGTGGTGTCTTAGGAGCCTACTAAGGGAGCGAAGCGAACTACGTACTGAATAGAACACCGAACACAGAAAGATTCCTTGACAATGTACGCCAAACCACTTGGCAAGCGTGCTTCCTTTTAATGAGAAGCTTATACCTAACAGTGAACTATGGTTGTTTATGATGATTTTGAACATTGCATGACGGTACTGCTACTTGCCCAAGATTCGGTATCCAGCCGGATAATAAATTAAGACGCGATACCAAATAGAGGCTGGATATTTCATCTCCAATATTAACCCACGTGAATTCCTTATAATCAGTAACTGCTCAGGTAAAACGGGTAAACAGTTAAAATTATACCAAGACTAGCTGTGCCCGCGACTTCGTCCGCGTGTAATAGTGACTTTGGGTAGCAGTTTTAATTATTGAGGATAATATTATTTTAATAATAAGACACACACGTTTCACTGTTAAAAACACATTTAAGTATTTATATAAGTACATAAAATAAAAAGTATTTTACATGAGCTTATTTCGACATTTAACATGGCCAAGCTGGCACCGTTCGCTTCTCTCTAAGCTCTAAGCATTCGGTCTGCCTCCTAGACTCTGTCACTGGATTTACGCTTTTCTTTATCAGCGCCTTCGCATTAGGGTTCTTTGCGACGGCGCGGCCTCTGTTTTTCTGGAGGTAAACGCTAGCGTACCTCAGGGTTCAGTCCTGTCGCCCAAGATGTTTCTTCTGCATGTCAATGACATATTAGCCCTCGGCAATATACATTGCTATGCAGACGATAGCACAGTGCTTGGGCGATATTATGGATACCCTGCAGCCAAGCTGGTAGACATTGAGGAAAATCGACAGGAGCTCGTCGCTGAGCTCCACCGGGTTTTGAACCGCATTTCACAATAGGGTGATGAGATTTTGGTCGAGTTCAACGTTAAATAAACATAGGTGTGCCCTTTCTCTACCAAAAAGTGTCCGGTTTTTCCCCTCCCCACTTTTCAGAGCACTCAACTGCCACTACGGGATAAGCTGGTGTCCTGGGCATGGATATTTGCCGATACCTCAACCCACGGAAGTACATCGAGGGGACCACTAAGGCGGCCTGAACAGGGTGAGACGGTTCTTCGCGCCCGAGCATTTGTGTCTCCTTTATAAGACCCAGGTTCGCTCGTGCGTACTGTTCTCATCTTTATGATGGATCCACGCAGTATTTGCTTGATGTTCTCGATCGGTTGCAGCGGCGAGCAGTCCGCATGATCAACAGTCCTGATACCACCGAGTCCCTTGGGCCTCTGCAGTTGCGAAGTGACATCGCCTCTATGGCAGTCCTCTACCGCTTTACCATGGAGAGTGTCCTGAAGAGTTCTTCCAACTGATCCCACCTTCTCCCTTTCTCTACAGAACAACACGTGCTGGCCTTGGAAGTCACCACCTCAGTCTTAGATATACGCTCTCGAACCTAACGGTTTGGTTCTGCATTGTCTGGGTTCGCAGCGAGTACGGTTGCCTCCACTTGGATTGGAGTTGACACTCCGGTTGGATTCTGCTTGAGTTTTCCCTCAGGCTAAGCAGATTCTCATTTTTTTCAATTATATTAACTACATTTTTTGATTTGCCATCTTTTGCCAAAATATAGAGATTTAGCGGATTTGATACACGTGATTATGCTGCCCATGGGAAAAACATGTTTTTTTTCTAAATGAACTGCAACTTTACGCGTCTGTCTTTGGGCTTTGATAAATGTTATTGCAAATTTTGTTTTCAGTGGAAACTACATTCTTTTAAAATTGAAATTGCAAATAAGTTTGAATTATTGGAATACGTGTAATTAAAATATTTTCTCCTTTTGCCATTCCATGCATTATGATTGTAGCTTTTACAATGTTGTACCCCAGATGTGTATTTTGTAGCCGTGTACCATTATATAGCTTTGGCGCTCAAGATGTCTCATTAATAGGACTGGAACATTAAATTTCAGTCTCAACTTATGGTAAGGCGCTCCTGATAATTCTAAAGAGTTGAGAAACTCTATGCATAAGCTATGATATGTCTGGTTCAGTGTCCATTGTATTTCCTGAGAGGTATTCGATAACATCTTCCTCCACGTCTGACATGATCCGTTCGTTTATTTGATAACTGTCTCATTCGTCGGCGGATCAGAATAGATATTATTTTTAGATCATCTGTGCCATCATATACCAGAACTCACGTCTCAGTGTAATCATGTCGTTACTGTCAGTTGGCATACAATCTTCTCCGATTTTTAGAAGAGCATTTGCATATTGACACTGCTCATAAATAATTGTGAAGTTGTACTCGCATAATTGTAATAAGACAAAACTTTTTAACATGTACCCATAGTACATATGTTTCATACAGGCATTTATTTCATCTTGCGGCGTACCCCTTTTCCTTTTTTTTTGCGCATAAATCCCCCCGGATCCTTTTCTGTCGGATTTTTTCACGAAGAACATTAACTGAATAAACAAAAAATCATGTAAACAAATCTAATCGCAGTGAATAATAACGAATTTGTAGTGGCAAAATTCAACATCCGCATGCGGCACAGTCGTCTGCCCTCACGTGTCTGCCCGTTCGGGCAAGCACTCTTAGGCATATTGTGATAACTCAATAAATGTTACATCAGAATAGCTCTAATATTTTGTCTCCTGTCGCAAACTTATGAAGCATGTATAGATTTTCACAAACTTTGCATATTGCCATACAAACTTTCATCCCCTATTGCTATTTAACCCCCTCGATGGTAATTTTTTTACAAAATTTAAATCACATTTTTATTTATATCTAATCAACAGCCTAAAAAAGAAATTTTAATATTTTCGCTTAAAATGACGATACTTCTGTAGAGAGTTTTTGAATTTTATAAATACTGTTTAGTAATATGGCTTATTTATTTTTACTACTATCATGAACATACAAACAAATCGGATTCATGAATGTATGTATTAATTTAAGTCTTAGTTGAAAAAGTGAAATATTTTTAATGAATGTGACAGCCGTGTTTGGTCGTTGCCAAGACGCCCGACGTAGGTAATGCGCAGGCGTGTGACGAGTGATCCCCCAGAACAACCTTTCATCCCCCTTTTAAAGCCCTTACAACCCCTTTTTCGCATTAAAAAGTAGCCTATGTCCTTTCTCAGGCTCTAGACTATCTGTATACCAAATTTCATTCAAATCGGTGCAGCCGTTTGGCCGTAAAAGCAAGACAGACAGAGTTACTTTTGC
The DNA here is from genome assembly GCA_949125395.1 of Diaphora mendica. Taxonomy (NCBI): domain Eukaryota; kingdom Metazoa; phylum Arthropoda; class Insecta; order Lepidoptera; family Erebidae; genus Diaphora; species Diaphora mendica. Next base: position 22,587,343 of record OX421314.1, read on the forward strand.
ATTTATAATATAAAAGTATGTATAGCTGACCCCCGCAATGTCGTTTGCGTCTTCTATTGCCCGTAGCGTAATAATTTTCCCCCATTCTTCATTGGTGCTCCGCTCCTATTGGTCTAAGCGTGATGATATATAGCCTATAGCCTTCCTCGATAAATGGGCTATCTAAGACTGGAAGAATTTTTCAAATTGGACCAGTAGTTCCTGAGATAAGCGCGTTCAAACAAACAAACTCTTCAGCTTTATATATTAGTATAGATGTATTTATTATGCTCTTCTAAGATCTAATACTCATACTCAACAACACATTTATTTAGATAAAGATTAATATTAGGCATTATGTTGATAAAAACTCTTTGGCAAATAACTCATTATTAGGTACCAACTCTTAGCGTCTTATACTCGTGATAACTTCTAAACGAAATGAACGATTGGGATGAAACAAAAAGTATTTTACTTCTACATAAATACCCTTGATAACACAATGCTTAATTTGGATAAGGATTAATATTACGATACACATTTAACCATCGAGATATTACGTACTACGTACTAGAGGAGCCACTCAAAACCAATTATATGTTCCGTTTATATTTGAATTAAAACTAAAAAGCGCTGCAGCGCAGCCAAACAATAATTAGTAGTCTAATCCTACAGTATTAACAAGCAGCGCTCTATCGCATTCGAGCTGTAGTTTCCTCGCGAGCGAAATGTCATAAGCGCCGTGATTTTCATGGCGCTTACGCGTTTTGGCCAACGAACTGTTGCAAAGATTCGCTTTTATAGAGTAAGCGCCAAACAAGAAAGCAGAACGGATAAATAGCTTTATACCTACGAAGCTTTATTAGGAAATTCACTTTGAGTAAATAGTACTTCAATAGCTTTACCAGTTTCAGTTTTTTTGTAGAATTCATCGAGGTATAAAATATAAAAGCCGAATATTCAATTTTTAAATTATACTTTAATGATAATTTAAATATAATTATTGCAAAAAAAATGTTATGGGTTATTTACGAAGCTATTTTTAATAACATATTATTTTTCCTTATCCAATTAAATACGTTAAATACGTTGTGCATTTAACGTCAGTTAATTCTACCTAAATATCACTTCTGTATGTTTTACTCTAAGTACTCTATGGCAACAATGGCGTCTTAAAATATTTTGTTCGTATTTAATTTTAAAACAATTATATCTAGTTAATTTCTGGTGAAAAGTTATTCCTTTGTTTTTCTCCGTATTCGTTGTATTATTAGTGCAATATCTCAAGACACAAAATGGCATAATTCACGAGTTTTAGAACGTTTTTAAATTTAAACAATCACACGCTTAAGCCACCGCTTCATCAGAGTGTAGCTAGCCAGCGACTGAAGGAAGTGCGGCGCATGCGCCGCAATTGCATGGAACACCGCACTAATGAGTGGCGTCTTCTCTATACATTATATCTCGATGCATTTAACGTATTTTATTTCTTCAGACGATTTAATAATTTTTTTGAACACAAAAGCGGTTATTGTAACTAAACCATGATAGTTAGATATATGCTCTCGCGGACTTTTTTGTAGATCTTAATGAGACCTACAAACCCGTAATACATTGTTTTGTTCTATTGTCAATAGTTATTGCAGCGCACGCAAAAATAGGTTTTCGAGTTCACACCTTGGGTTACGAAATAGCAATTTTCTTACGGATCCCTAATTTGTTTGAAAATAAAATATAGCCTATAGCCTTCCTCGATAAATGGACTATCCAACACTGAAAGAATTTTTCAAATCGGACCAGTAGTTCCTGAGATTAGCGCGTTCAAACAAACAAACAAACAAACTCTGCAGCTTTATAATATTATTAGTATAGATATACTATCGGAATTACATAATCCGCAGTAGTACATAATTGATATGCAAAGTATGTTTTGAAAAACTGCGTAGTTGTTAAGTAGAAACGACGCTTATCACTTTAATATCAATATCGCATGTTCAGGTAAAAGAATGATGATTATGAAATTTAGGCACTTTCTTCATCCGCTTGATTTGTGTTTGATAACAAGTATTATCATATTATTATCAATAGTTTGTGAATCCTTTGATATTATTGTGAGCATTAAACATTCGCCTAAATAAAATTATTTTGTATTGACAGCACTGACATTATAAAACGGTATTTCGTTTGTGAGAATCTAATTATTTTATCAATAGCTTTTGGCTGCGATCGCATGAATATTGTTTCTAACTTATTTAACCCCCTAAGATGAGAAATTAGCTGGCAAAATATCAAATTGTAGCCTCATAGGTTTAGCATTGTTGAATGAGGGCAAGAAAATTATGGTCCGGACGTGTTAATAACAGCAGTTCCCGGATCCCGATCTCAGGCGCAGAGTGGCACACCGTGTGGTTTTAGTCGGTTCGAATCCGACACACCGCCCCGCCGCAAACCCCGGTGGGGTGACTGCCCGAGGGTGTTTCCACAGGTAAAATAAAAAAAAGGGCAAGGAAATTATAAATGCATACTTCATGTGCGAAGACCCAAAAAAATTAAACTGCAGAATAATTGACTGATTTATAAACGAGTGTCACTCTCCATTTCGTTTTAATTTATTCTAATGCTCTAAGCTGCTGCTATTCTAATGCTTTGGTTTTTCGTATATTTCAATTCATTATAGTCAAGTCAGGAATGTAGACTGTTTAGTCTTCTCTTAAAACTTTATTATCCCTTATGTCGGGCCATACACGCTACGGTCTAGCGGCGAGGTCTACCTGCACAGGTATGCCTGCGCGCGCAGGTAGGCCGGTGCGTGCATGGCCGGCATTAGTCTGAAGCTACTAAACCTCACATTTATGCCAAAATGGGTGCCGAACGAAAGATACCAAAACTAGAAATAATGCAGAAAATAGGTATATAATTAATGTCTCGAAGTCCAAATGACAAAGGGACTAAAAATTTATAAATCACTTAGTTCGATGTGTCATAATTAGGTGTCTACCTAATTATGACACATCGTGTGGGTGGGTCATAATGTGGGTGGTCTAGCAAATCTAATCGAATTAATAAGGACATCTCTACTACTACACACATCAAAAGTGTTTAGGGATCAAGCATTTTTATGCGGATTTCTTGAGATTGAGATGTGGCTTTGTAATAAATTTATGATTTTATAAATTTATATGGATCCTTTTTGGTGCATTTCATAATTTGAATCAGGAACTGTCAATCAAATTCGAGTAAAAGATGAAAATCAGCTGTCAATATTTTCCCTATAAAAACATACAACGCATTGAAGACATTATTAGTGCTACTGTTTCCCTACTACTGATTAAAACCAACGTTATTATGGAGCGGCGACGTCATTTAAGCAGGGAAGAAATGCTCAGAGCCGTGGGAATGATAGAAGCTGGTTCCCGGCAACGTACTGTGGCTTTAGCTCTGAATACAAGTCAGAGTGTTATCAGTCGACTTTGGACACGTTACCGAAGCACTGGTACCGTGGCTGAGCGCTATGGAGGACGGTATCGCTGCACCACACGGAGACAAGACCGATACATTCAAATCTTAACTCGAAGAGCTCCAACAATAACCGCCATGATGTTAGCCGTGAGGCTTCATCACTCTTCAGGGAACTTAATTAGCGACCAAACAGTCAGTAACCGCTTGCATGAAGTGAACCTTCATTCCCGAAGACCGCTACGGGTACCACCTATAGCAATGCACAATCGTAGGATTCGATATCAATGGGCTCTTGAACACAGAAATTGGGCAGAAGAACAATGGCGTTTCGTGTGCTTTTCTGATGAGTCTCGTTTTGGTATGAGACCGGATACAAGACGTATACGACACTGGAGAACCCCTGGACGCCAACAGCGATTAAAATCCTGTCAGGAAGTCCATCCTTATAGTGGTGGAACCATCATGGTATGGGCGGGTATTTGGATCGGCGGAAGAACTGAGTTGATTTGGATCAGAGGCAACCTCAACGCTCAAATTTATGCTGAGACGATTGTATCAGACGTCATCGTTCCTCTACAAGTGCAAATCGGTCCCTTATTTCAGTTAATGCATGATAATGCACGACCGCACACCGCAAGAGTTGTAAGACAGACTCTCGCCGCAGCTAACATCAATGTCCTGCCCTGGCCTGCTCAGTCGCCAGACTTGAACCCGATTGAGCATGCATGGGATATGCTACAGAGAAGAGCTCTGCCGAATATGGAGGGTATACAGTCGCAAGAAGACCTTTTTTTGTTGTTGCAACGAACATGGGCGGCCATTCCACAGCGTGATTTGGATGAACTCATTTTGAGTATGCCAAACCGATGTTCTTGTGTTGTTAGTGTTCGCGGTAGAAACACGGATTATTAATTGTTTAAGTTACCTTATAAAATTTTAAAGAAAACTGTTATTTCAGTCTTTTTTTCGAACTTTAATGTTAGTGGTTCAAATGTCAAAAATCCCTTTATTAGGAAAATGGCAAATTTCTTTATTAATGCAAAGGTGACTTGGTTTATCGTTACTGTGACAAACGAAAACACTTTATTTGATGAATCCTTAAAGAAAATTTTAATTAATATCAATCAGGAGAAAAGTTATTGCAAAAATATATGTTGATCCCTAGACACTTTTGATGTGTGTATTTACTATAGCTCTAAATGCATGCTTACAATAAAAAGTATAAAAATGAAGACAATCAGAGTTTGCACACAAAATATTAATTGGGTACGATTATTTTTTGAGCAGTGATAACAAGGGTCAAATGTGGAGGTAGTCAAACTAATGGTCAAAGTGATTATATGGGTATAATCACGGTGATGATATCATTCAGTAACGAACAGTCCTAAAAGTAGATGTGTTTACTCATAACAAATTTACTAATGATAAATATTTTACGAAATACCTTAACTATATTATTTGTGTTCAATTAGTATTGACGCATCACCACTCGTTTTGAAATTAACTAAAAGCTATATTTACAACTAGCTGACCCACGCAACCTCGTTTGCGTCTCCTATTGCCCGTAGCGTGATAATTTTCCCCCGTTTTTGAAACATTTTTCATTGGTGCTCCGCTCCTATTGGTCGTAAATAGCCTTCCTCGATAAGTGTACTATCAGAAATATTTTTTTAAATCGGACCAGCGGTTCCTGAGATTAGCGCGTTTAAACAAACAAACTCTTCAGCTTTATAATAATAGTATAGAAGTATAGATTTGGCTTAATGTATTTTCCTTAAATATGTATATATAGAGAGATACTAGTGTATATTAATTAGTAATTAATTAAAACTTATTTGACTACGCAATTTAATCCGAAAAAAAATTAACTACAAAAAACATTTTAAGAAAACTTACAAGATTTCTCATTTGAAATTTGTATGTACTTCCATACTGTAAGAATTTAAACTAAAACGTTCATTTAACATAAAACGAAAAATATACCTACTCTAGCGATCTCGAGATTTACTCTTCATATGTTAGCAACGTTCAGCATACAAATCAAATACATATTATATAAAAGGTATAAAGCAGCTGACAACTAACCACATAGGAAGGAAAAGCTTCTCAATTAGACTGCTTTTTCCTTATGATTATGCATTATTTGTGTGCACAATATTTTTTTATATACATTATATACTAAAGTTAATCAAAACTTAATAAAAAAACTAAAATAACATCTCGTTGATAAAAAATTCCGAAAAAATTTAGAGATTTACGAAACGGCTCTGTGAAACTGACAAGTGTGTGTGTCTCTGTGACAGTCAAAGTAATCTATACATAAATACTTATAATAAAAATGTAACAGGTCCAATTCTGTACATTAGAGATATTTTAACATTTTTTTTGGAGGGCTCTCCATTATCGATACTGAAGCCAAAACTGTATTTTTTTTCATTTTTGTCTGTCTGACTGTCTGTCCGTCTGTCTGTCTGTCTATCTGTCTGTATCTTGGCCGCGCATCACGCCGAAACTACTAAATGGATTCAAATGAAACTTGGCATGATTTGAGTTCATACTACGAGGTAGGACATAGGATACTTTTTATCCCGAAATTCAGCACGGTTTCTTGGAGAGAGGGGATGAAAGTCAAAATATGTACTTAGTTGTAATCCAATAACACATAGTCCGATTTCATTCATTCTTTTTTTGCTAGAAAGAAAAAAATTGAAGATAACGGGAAAAATCTTTTTTTCCGCGACTGTACACTGCCAGTGGGAAGCTGAGACAAATATGTAAATATGGCGGTACGAAGTTCGCCGGGTCAGCTAGTATGTAATAAGTTTCCTGTGTCATGAGATTAAGGTTAATAAAGTTTTTTTGTAGGGTTTATTCATCGTCAGCCTATCGCAGTCCACTGTTGGAGAGGTTAATTTATCATACTTTATTAGCCAGGTCAGTATTCAAAAGGAATTGCAATTGAAATGTTTACGTCATAAATCATCCCTGGTATTTAAGTACATATATTTTTATATGTTTTTGACTAAAAATATATGTATTGTTAAATTAAAAGATACTTATATTCGTTGATAGATATGAAGAAAAAGCAGTTTAAAACAAAAACTTACATTCGAGTCGAGTGCTTTTAAACACTTAAAATTAACATTAACAAAAGTCATTGTGCACGTCATACCGTTGAAAGATTGGCACTAAATTCAGGATAACATTTTCGTAACTTCAACATAAGTGACAGGCCGAAATGAATGTTTTTAACGCCACACTGAGATCAAAACTAAGAAAAGAGAGAAGAGTTCATGAACATCACAGCTTAAAACGAAAAAGTAAAAATAGAATCTATTTATCTCGAACTTGAACCTGTGCTATTTTCATCGCCTAGAAAACCATTCACATTCGAATACGTAAGCTTATCAAAACAGTTGCTCCATGCAACCTTGTACGTTTCAATGCGCTTGACTTGGACTGTAGCAACTATACGAGGAGAACGATCTCGAAAAATACATTTACGTATGGAAATAATAACAGTTTCTTACTATAAAGATTTTGAAATAATACTCATTCACTCCTATTTGTGATGGTATTTGTGTCACTTAACACTGTTTGCATAACTGGTGCAGAATGTGCTCAAGGATTTAACATAATATACTGTAGATATGCGCATTATGTCAATATTGTTGAGAGTTTCTTGGCGGTTTCCAAAAACTTATATTTCAACAACAACAGAATCAATGTAATGGCCTGAGCCCTGATGTTAGCAACGAGAATTGTAAAATTAAGATTGCTTTTTCGTACATTTCAATTTTTAATTTTATAGTCAAGTCAGTAATGTGATCTGGAATGGATGCTGAACAGAAGGTCGATCCCTTCCGTTCGGCATCCATCATCCATTCCAGATCCGTTTCGAAAAACGGCAAATCTCTACTTAAAATAAAAATATAACAGGTCCAATTCTGTACATTAAAGATATTTTTTTTTTTTTTTTTGGAGGGCTCTATAATCGATACTGATGCCAGAACTGTATTTTTTTTCATTTTTGTCTGTCTGTCCGTCTGTCTGCCTGTATCTTGGCCGCGCATCACAAACTACTAAACGGATTCAAATGAAACTTGGCATGAACTGAGTTCATACTACGAGGTAGGACACAGGATACTTTTTATCCCGAAATTCAGCACGGTTTCCTGGAGAGAGGAGATGAAAGTCAAAATATGTACTTAGTTGTTATTCAATAACACATAGTCCGATTTCATTAAATAGAAAAAAATTTCATTAATTAGAAAAAAATAATAAAAGATAACGGGAAAAGTGTTTTTCTTTGTCCGCGACTGTACAATGCCTGTGGGAAGCTGAGACAGATATGTAAATATGGCTGTACGAAGTTCGCCGGGTCAGCTAGTCTACAAATAATGCCGAAAATATATTCTTACTAGCTTTTACACGCGGCTTCGCTCACGCAGACTTTCATCCCCTGATTTACCCCTTAGGGGTGGAATTTCAAAAAATACTTTATTAGTGCTCACTTACGTTACGTGAAGAACCTACATGCAAAATTTCAGGATTCTAGCTTCAGCGGTTTGGGCTGTGCGTTGATCTCTGGGTATGTCAGTCAGTCAGTCTGTTAGTCAATCAGTCCGTCAGTCAGTCACCTTACTCTTTTATATATATAGATATTTTGTTTCGAAGACCAGACACTAAAAAAAAAATGGTCCAAACATTTAGTTCGATGTGTCTTGGGTTAGTGTTTACTAAAATGAAGGTGGTCTAAAAACATCAACTTATAAACGACTTGATTCTTAATTTTTACTTTTTAAATTTGAAACTTCATACGTTGTTATTCAAAACACGTGACGCGAAATACAATTTGTATAAGAAATTCGTGAGCATTTTCGTATGTATATAGAAAGTGGACTTTTGACGTAGGTAATTCTTGCTATATAATGCCGTTCAAGACTGCACTTTTGACTGTCATTTGAATTAATATCTTATTGACACTCAAATGCAGCATTATTCTATAAACCTATAAGTTTTGCTAGGTACATATTGGTTTCATCATTCATAAATTCATTGACTAACTCTCTATGTTTAGACTTGACAACCTTCTGTTATTGAGTGGGTATCTAACTTTCACTTAGACTCGAACAAATAATATACCTAGACGTTCTATGTACCAAATAAGCCCTGCATTGAGACAACTGAAGTATTCTTTGATCACTGAACTTTAGAGATAAACTTGAATATTGCTTAGGGTCGCGAATTTGCAAAAGTTGTTCTAAATACATAGTTGCTGTTTCACGAGAGGTAAGTATGTCTATGTATTTAAGCTATGTGGATACTCACGTGGTGATTTGTTGGTTCCTGTTTGACATATCCGTTTTTTCTGTATCCATTGAGGCCTGTCTCCAACTGCCCGTTGACGTGCCCATTAGTGAGGGTTGTAGTTATAGTTAACGCTGACATTATAACTATTTACTCTTTTAGAGTTCAATTCAAACAACTATATTAAACGATAAACATAAGTCCAAAATATTAAAGCTATAAATTAGGAACTTTGCGTATAAATAATCACATATATAAAATTGAAAAAAAACTTATCTACAATGTAAGTACTAAAACTTGAAATTTGAGTGACTGTTGACAAATGTTTTTTTCTTTATTGTATCGTACGTTTTATTGTGTAACCAGTATTTTGGTCGGCAACGGAACACGCGCACTTCGCGGACTAGTACAAGTGACTAACTAACCCGACAAAACTGATATGGAGGCAGGCTGGGAGTCGGCGTGAGGCATGTATTTGGTATGAGAGGGACGAGCGCGGGTGTGCGGTGAGGGGATCGGGCGGTCGATGTTGGTGGCGCGACGCCGACGTGGAGGCTCGGCAGACACGCGACGTTCCACGATTTGCCCCGAATGAGGACTTTATTTGCCGGCATGACGGCGGCAGCGGCGCGCACCGTCTATCTGTCACAATGTTCAAAATATGCACACTCAAGTGTGTGCATTGTGTTATTATTATTATGTATATTACACACACCTGAATAAATTTTGGATGTCGATATTTTATTAGTAAACTAAATACTCTGTGGTAGCTTTTAAAAATGTGAACTATGATAGACGGATAGGTACACGTTTTCGATTTTGTCAGATTTTTCTGTTTTACGGAGTGAGTGAGGATACCGGAGGCCCATACCGCAAACCCTCCCCCCCCCCCTTCCCTATCCCCCAAAAGCCAGCAACGCACTTGTGACGCCTCTGGTGTTGCGGGTGTACATGGGCGGCGTTAATTGCTTACCATCAGGCGATACGTCTGCTCGTTTGCCCCCAATACCATTAAAAAAAAACCTGTTTAATAATGAACCGATTGTTGTGAAAAGCCTTGGGGGAGGCCTACGTCCAGCAGTTGACGTCTTTAGAGTGAGATGATGAAATAGTAACGCTCAAGTGTCTCATGAAATAATATGCTAATGGCGTAGGCGATTTTGCTAAAGGTAGGTGTCGTGTCGATCTATATTCCTTGTGTATGTATATGTGTAACATTAAAGATTAATACAACAGTAAGGAGGACCAAAACAGTGTTATTATAATTATTGAATTGAATAAGAGTGATAATTCAATTCAGGAACGCCTGACACAGAACGCTTGCAACACCAGGACGGGTAACTCCCGAGATCAGAACTTCAGTAAGTTTCGTTATTAAAAATTAAGTACTTATATTTACCATACAGTTTTTGATGCCCTATTTAATGGCAAGTCTATCTGTCACAGGGCATTCCGTGAAATCTTCCTGCTAGGAAAAACAACTATTTTAAGTAAAATAACTATTTCATTTCAAGGTAACATACAACACGAACAACATTGCGTAAATTACATTGACATGTTTTTGTTCATTTTATCAACACATCGTACGATGTCGATAACAAAATGAGTCGAGTGCAGTGTTTTAAAATGTGTGATTAATTTTATCGATGAGCTGTCTTGTTTTAAATAAATTATAGGGTATTTGGTCAACGGTACGAAGGTTTGTTTGGCGTCACGCATAGATAAACTCACGCATTTCACGCTTTGAGATTGAGACTATTCGGCAAAGACATCTGCTGCAATAAAAAAACCTGTTAATGCTTACCAGATTTTCCTTTTGCCTGACAAAAACAAGGAAAAGTAACAAACCCTATAGCCTATACCCACCCGTCTTGATAGTCGGCCAAAATCTCCTTTCTAACGCAACACCAAACCTTTACCTAACAGTGGATTGTAGGTGATGATATTAAGGTCTTAATTTCCTTGCTCTTTCTTCTGATATTCCTTATTAAAAAAACTATGCGATATTTATACGTCAACAATTTCTGGTGGAGTAGAAACTCTGCCAATTAAAGCAGGAGCGCATCAATCTAAACAGATACGTAATCATAAGTCACGTAAGTTACTCCTGGAGAAAAAGTATCCTATGTTCTTCGACTTCTCTGACCATAACGATGGGAAACTAATAAAGGTTTGAAAGAGTAGGAGAACAATTAACGCACAAAGTCTTTATAGTAATAGTTAGCATGGAATTCCCAAAAGATCGCTCATTAAAGGTTGCCTTAAATCGAATCTTGAATGTCTCAACTCATTATAAATGTAATATCAGTGAAATCTATTGTAATTGTTTTTCATGTAAATAGCTAAATAAGTCATTTAAAACCTCAGAATATGACGTGTATCTGTCATCGCTCCAGATTTAGTACGTCACATGTTATGTTCTTGTAACATACATAATGCCTGAATATTCCGTTAAGAAACTTGCGACATTCACGACATTTAAACTTTTTATTCATCATGAGAATAAATCTGCTGCGTCAACTTCATCCAAATGTATGAGGTTTGAGAGCAATACTATTTTTTTTTACGGAAATGCTAAATCTACGTTTCCTAAGTAGGTTTACAAAAGTATATCGCAACTTTATTTTTACAATTTCATTGATGAGATAAGTTAATCTGATTTCAAGAATGAAATACACATATCAGTGGTCTGTTGTAGTTCCACTTAAAAGAAACCTTGACATTAAGAATATATCACAAAAAAAAACATGTCGTGCTCGAAACCTAGTCCCCCTTTGTTTTATGATGGTTAATATGTTAATTCCCACACTGCCCTACTCCCAAACATCATCATCATATGTACAGCTTTTAACAGCCCATTCCTGAACATGCCTCTCGTTAGAAAGGAGATTTTGGCCTATACTCTACCCATAGAGCTATTATAGATAGAGTAGGGAAGACATACGGCTGCCTGTAAGCGGAAACGACTAACGGTTAAAAAGAGAGAGAAGATCGCGGTACCCCATCTGTCTTCTCTACTGACGCATGCGCAGTAAAGGACTAATAATGGTAATCCAATCACAACAATTAACCGTCGAATCATTCTGCTAATGCTGCTTTTCCGCGCTAACTGCGCATATGCGAGTAGACAGACAGATAGGTACCGCGATCGTCTCTCTCTTTCTAACCGAGGGACTGCTGGAGGCCTGGCAACCCTGCTCTATCTATAATACCTCTATGATTATACCACGCTGGCCAGTCGAGTCAAATTTGTTTGTTTCAAGTTTTCCTTCACTTTGCTGTGATATTGAATTACGACATCTTCGGGATGAATTGGAGGAGTGACACTCCGTATTCTTAATCCGTCATCATACGGAACCCCACTCCCACAAAAGAAAGGTATTTCACCGCTAATAAATAATAAGCTAAGATTTTCCAGCAAAATCCCGTTCTACTTACAGCAAACTTGATTTGATCGAGCTATTACTTGCGATTTCTAATCCACCTGTATTAGTAATAAACTTTTCCTACCATACCCTTTTCTACCTTTTCATATACTCAAACTTTTCCCATTTAGTAAATAGTATCCTGTAAACAGTGTAAGGCTTGCCCCTAAATGGGTTATTGAGTCTCTGTCTACCCCTTCTAGTGATATAGGCTTGAGTGTATGTATTTAATTAATGGCTCCTGACTCCTGATTTCAGAGTCTCATTTTTACCACCGAAACAACTTGCGATATAAATTGAACAAGTGTTTCACCTATTCTGAGTTGCATTTCCTCGTATTCCACCTTTCTCTTTTGGTTTGTTTATATATATGAATGCGCATTTAGCCACCCATTTGAAAAGAATCACTAAGATTTAGCTGCATTTAGGAGTACTTATATTGTCTTATATACACACATCAAAAGTGTCTAGGGATCAAGCATTTTTATGCGGATTTCTTGAGATTGAGATGTGGCTTTGGCCCTGGCCTGCTCAGTCGCCAGACTTGAACCCGATTGAGCATACATGGGATATGCTACAGAGAAGAGCTCTGCCGAATATGGAGGGTATCCAGTCGCAAGAAGACCTTTTTTTGTTGTTGCAACGAACATGGGCGGCCATTCCACAGCGTGTTTGGATGAACTCATTTTGAGTATGCCAAACCGATGTTCTTGTGTTGTTAGTGTTCGCGGTAGAAACACGGATTATTAATTGTTTAAGTTACCTAATAAAATTTTAAAGAAAACTGTTATTTCAGTCTTTTTTCGAACTTTAATGTTAGTGGTTCAAATGTCAAAATCCCTTTATTAGGAAAATGGCAATTTTTTTTATTAATGCAAAGGTGACTTGGTTTATCGTTACTGTGACAAACGAAAACACTTTATTTGATGAATCCTTAAAGAAAATTTTAATTAATATCAATCAGGAGAAAAGTTATTGCAAAAATATATGTTGATCCCTAGACACATATGTTGATCCCTAGACACTTTTGATGTGTGTATATACAATCCAATGCTATAACAAACATTTTTTTTAGGCAAAAACAATCTCTGGGAACAGGTATAACTATTTCTTTGCTTTTGAATTGTTTTCAGATAATTTCTAGTACATATTTTAACGGTTAAAAAGTGAAAACTATTGCTATAAAGCTCTTTAACTGAAACGTTATTGAACCTTTTAGTTTCTTTACACATTTTTTAAAGAATCTATGGTGCTTGTCCGGTATTAAAACTTATCTATAAACATATAAACTTCAATAGGTTTCGTGCTATCAAGCATGAGTATTTGCAATTAAATATTTTATGGCATTGATTGTAAACTGCTATAGAAACTGCTAGTCATAAGTGTTAATAAAATGAGGGAGATCCGAGAAGAGGTGGATGTCCAGATCTCACAAAATTAAAAATAATTGTAATTTCTCCATTAAGCTCTAAATTTGCATGATTAATAAATTAATAGATAAAATTTCCATAAAATATTCAGTCGATAAGTAGAAGCACTTCAATTTTACAAACCTTACATATTTAGCATGTCTAAAGAAAAGCAGAGGCCTATGTCCAGCAGTGTACTATTAAAAACAGGCAAGCAAACAACAGAATGATGATGATGATGATGATGGGAGGAAAGCTTAAATAATTGCAATCTTTCTATTTTTACAATGAGTAACTATCCTTACGCATAATGGGTACAACATAATACATCGATGTTTTCACATTCTGTAATTTTGAAAAAGTTAGTTTTCAAATATCTTAGTAGATACATAAAGGTAAGGTACTCTTTTATTGCACACCATAAATAGGATAGATAGAGCTTAGTACAAAATACTGCGGTAAGTACAATACGGCCTTATCGCAGTTTGCAATCTCTTAGAGTACAGATAACATTTCAATATACATTTTTGTGCCTGTATTCTTGTACTTCCTACTTTACGTAAAACGTAAAATATGCCGTACATTTTATGTACGAAACAAAACATTCGAATATGCAACAAAAATTTACAATTGCTTACTTTTTTATGGTCTTGTAGAAGTAATTTCATGGCGGCTTCCGTTTCGCATATTTGTAAGAGATAATAAAACATCACAAAACATACATTTTTACTGAGACGTAGAGATTGTGAAGTTAGGGTTGGTAGAGTTAGAGCGTATAGATTCAGAAGCTTGGCTCTACATGAGATATGATACCTTTTTCACAGCCATATGAAAAGCAGTCGTCTTGGCAACATTTTACATGAAAATGTTTTGGTAGGATTTCATTTCTTTTTGTACGTTGCTTATGGGCAGTATGTTTTATTATTATTTTTTCTTTTTTTTGGGGTGTATTTTTTTGTACATCTTCTTTCTTCTTTCAAAAAAGTCCGTATACCAAACACCTCTAGCATAAAAATTTGTGAAAGTCTCATACAAACTTCCACCCCCCAATTTTGGGGTTGGGGGGTAAAAGTAATAAGTTTATGATTTTTTTATTGTTTGTATACTAAACTTAGTTTACGAGTACATACCAAATTTCAGCTTTCTAGCACTTCAGGATGCACCCTAACAGTTTTGATGATCAGAGTGTCAGTGACGAAATCGGTGTTTTTTAGATATCAATAAAATCTAAAGTATCAGAGCTATGCAATTGAAACTCTGTATGTTTAATTAGTCTATTATTGACATCATATCCTGAGAATTTGAACAATCTGGTATATAGGAAAGCAAAGTTATGAAGGTTCAAAACAACTTAGAAACACTTCGAGAAAAGGTAGGTACTCGTCTTGGCGGGGACGACCGTGCCCCCAGATATATATAAACTTTAAGTTAATTTTCTGACTGTTAAAAAATTTAACTTTTGTCTAAAAAACAGGTGCAATGTTATGGAATGTAAATTGAAAAAAACTTAATCTAAACTTATTATCTAAAGCTGAAGAGTTTGTTTGTTTGAACGCGCTAAACTCAGAAACCGCCGGTCCGATTTGAAAAATTCTTTCAGTGTTGGATAGTACATTTATCGTGGAAGGCTATAGGCTGTATATATTCACGCTAAGACCAATAGAAGCGGAGCACCAATGAAGAATGTTTCAAAAACGGGGGAAAGTTGTTACGCTAACTGGCAATAGGAAACGCAAACGAGGTTGCGTGGGTCAGCTAGTAAATAATATTCTTTATATTGTACTAGTTGTTGGCCGCGGCTCCGCCCGCGTATATGTCGGTTATCGCGGCGAATAGTAGCCTATGTGTTATTCTGATGTATAAGCTATATTACTGTAAAGTTTCATCCAAATCCGTTAAGTAGTTTTTGCGTGAAAGAGTAACAAACATCCACCCATCCATACTTACAAACTTTCGCGTGTATAATATTTTTAAGATTAACCTCTAAGCATTAAATACAATTTTGAAATGAACATTGTCTAGTCAGACTTGCGGAACACCTAGGTACTAGATTTTCCTTTGATTCGTCAATAGAAGTACACAAAGGGTGGGAAGTCCCCACCCTCACGTACGAGGTACGTCCCCGTCTCTGCTTTATTTTTTGTCCGAGCCGTTTTCTAGATTAGGTTAGGGTTGGTCTTGAGCTTCGATTTTTTACGTAGAGCGACTACCATCAGACCTCAACAACATAATACTTTATTGCTCAATCAAATACTAATATTTCAAAATTCTGTAAAAAACAAAAAGCTGTCGAATTTTTTAGAGCTCCACCACCCGTAACGATTGCGAAAGATGTCAGTCAGTATGGGAACCGAGACCCACGCATGGCTTAACTTGCTCTCAGTGGCATGGAGGGGTCTCAAAGTCTCAATATTCAAAGAATGATAAACCATTCAAAGATTTTTTTAATATAATTTATACTCCCGATTGTCGGCACTTGATGGAACTTGTTGCAATACATTCTAGAATCAAACTCACTTGTACTTATTCCACCATTTTAATTTTTGTTTACACCTGACCGGTTTCGCCTTATGGCATTCTCAACATTGAGAATTAAAATGGTGGAATAAGTACAAGTGAGATTTTAGAATGCATTCAAAGATTGACCCGCATTGCATAGAATTGTTTAACTTTACAATACATTAGACTTCTCACGCATATACCGTAAAAGATAACCTTATAGTGAGTTGTCAAAGAATTATAGTCCAGGAGTATGAGTCAACATAAACTGGCAACATGCGTGCTGTCGTGTTTCGTTGGTGAGCGCCAGACTGGAGGTCCAATGATGCAGAAGCATCTCACTAAGCCGCCATGGTGTTTGATCACCATGCTGCACTGTTACATTGTCTGCATTCGCTTTTGGATTTTGCTTATGCTTTCTTTCAGGCAGAGTAGAGTCACTTTGGCAGGCACATACATAAAAAAGTATTAGGGGTTTCACGTCGGAATGAGAGATAGTCGGCTATAAACTTTTATAAACCTTTATTTTGACATTCTAAAACTTATCTCAAACCTACCTATCGTAGGGTGTCCGCGTCTACAGATATTCCAAGGTCAAAGGTAAAAAAATGCTTTTTTATTTAGTTTATTAAGTTAGGAAGTAATTATTATAAATAAGATTACTATTAAAAATTATTAAAGTACTTCCCTTAGTAACTCTGTAATTACACGAGAAGGTAAGTATTATTAAATGAATAGATAGTGAATTATTGAAAAAAATATTAATTAGAACGTAATAAGTATGGCCTTAACCCTCTCCTGACAGGAGACCCGAGCCCAGCAGTGGGACATTATGGGTTGACGAAGTAATAAAAAATGCAAACTATTTAGAACTATATTTATCTTGACACTATGTCAAAATAAAGGTTTGTACAAGTTTACAGTATGATTTTATTATATACTTACCTATACACAAATATCTCACTTACTACCGACATATGATACAATATGTATATGCATTTTACGCTTTATGTTCCTAGCCCATTAGGAATTATTGCATATTCATGCACGTCCGAAGCACTTGCCTTCACTTTAACTAAGTGACGGTACCTACTCATATGGACGTGTATGAGTGACAAGTTACCTTGAAAACTAATAAACATTTCAAATGTGTGTATATTGTACGTTTTGTTGTACGCTTACGATAGTTACGATTGAATGAACTATAACTGTTCTAGTTCATAATTTATGCAATATCAACAACATGTTTCCCTCCCACTATGTTACTGGGTCCTATAAGCTTGGCGTGAAAAAGCATCTCACTAGGCCGCCATAGTGCGATTCGCCATATTGCATTTTCTGCAACTGCAGTGAGTATTGTGGCCTTCACTCTTAGATTCTACTCAAGCTTTCCATCAGGCTGAGAAGATTCACTTTAGCAGACCTTCAAATAAAAAACACAGTCTTAGCAGTGTACTGCTGGACATAGATCTCTTCTTAGAAAGAAGGCTTTGGCCTATACCTATACCACGCTGGCTAGACGGTTAATGTAGTTTGCTTCAAGTTGTTTTCCTTTTCACAGTGATGACGTCATGCGTAGTTTGCTCCCTTAGCCGCCTCTTACCTACACGCTACTGTGAATAGAGGTTGTGACACACTAAGTGATACCAAGTGTTTATAAAAACATAGCTAATTATACCTATTACAATATTAGTACCTATACAAAATCTATTTTTAACACCAACAATAACTATATAATGAACACTAACATTCAAATTTTTATGACTGAATAATTAGCAATCCTTGACACTATCTATCAGTACATCCGCTATACTACGTATTATTAACGCAATAAAGTATACACAATTGACAAAGTTAAATACTCCAAATAGCATAATAGTAATCGGCTTACGCAATTACGTGGAAATAAACTTGTTGCGCTGGTTACGATCCTATATATGTACTGTCAATCACCAGGTCCACCAGTTACATAATAGCCGGTCACAATAGCATTTAGTCAAGAGGTAAGTGATCCTGATTGCGAAGCCAGAGATCGTGAGTTCGATTCCCAGGACAAATATTTAGTGCTATGATCACGACCTATAAATAACCAGCCCGGCTTCGCATGAAAGTCTTTGAAAATCTCGGATTTCCGCTACTTCGAGTATAATATGCTCACACACATATAAACCTTCCTCTAGATCTAGAATCACTCTATCTATTGGTGAGTACCGCATTAAAATCCGTTGTGTAACTTGAAAGGTCTAAGCGCACAAGGACGGGAAGTGACTTCATTTTTAACCGACTTCAAAAAAGGAGGAGGTTCTCAATTCGACAGTATATTTTTTTAAAAGTGTGTTCGCGGATAACTTCGTCGTTTATGAACCGATTTTGATGATTCATTTTTTTATGGAAAGGAGATATCCCAACAGTAGTACTATGATAAGGACACTAAGATCTGATGATGGCATCCAAGGGAAATCGAGTCGAACCTTGAAGTCGGTTTTGTTAAAAACTTTATGCTTTATAATGGATGTAAGTGTTTAGAAACATATTTATCGACAGTATGAATACCATAGCATAGGCTCAGATGGATGGGATATTATTTTTATAAAATATAAGCCACAGCATGACTGAAAAGTAGAGATGCCACGAATATTCGGCAACTATTCGGTATTCGGCTATTCGGCCACTTTCTTTCACTATTCGGTATTCGGCCGAATATAGTAAACTATTCGGCCGAATACCGAATAGCAAATCATTATAAAAAACTCAAAGTAATACTCACAAAGATGTTTATTTAACAGACAAATTAACATATTAATATTTAAAAATTGCCAGTGGTTTTACTGCTTCCGAAAACAACCGCTCACTATATACACTGCTACCGGGAGATGATAAATAAATCTTAGCAAATTGTGAAAGGGTTGGATATTGTTTACGTTTGCTGACCACAACTTGTAAGGGTCTGCTGCTTTCTTTCCTTCCCCTTCGCTGGAGATCTTGCTGTGACACAACAAACAAACTGCCAGTTTATTGTCTTCACTACAAATTACATAATATTTCCAACACGGTTGATATGTAAATCATATCAACCGTGTTAAATCAGTGATTTAAATCGTGATTTTAATAAAATGTTTTTTTATAAAAATCAATGATTTAAATAATTATTTTTTTACTGCAACGAAATCAGTCAAAAAATGTCTAGGGACTTCCCCCGACATCCCCCGAAAGTAAAAAAATGAGGAAAATAAAAAAAATATTTTTTTTTTTAAAAAGATCATGATTTTTATCAACCCTGATTTTCAAATCCATCATTTTGATTTTCTCGAAAAAATTGTGATATTTCTCAAGGTAATCAATCATGTGATTGATTAAAAGTAATATTTAAAAGTACTGAAAAGTAATATTTAGTATACAGTACGTATTTACAGTATGATGCACCAACATCAACAAATAAAGTGTGTTGTGACACGACCGCGACCTAATCACAAATGAAACAATACTGCAAGCGTCTACATACTACTTCAGCGATATAAGTTTAAACTCGTAACTTACGAGTCGTGACTATATTATAGTTGTGACTTGTCACTCACGGAAAGTACTAAGTGTTGCCGAATATTCGGCGCTTCGGCCAAGGGCCTTGCCGAATATTCGGTATTCGGCCAAATAACTATTCGTGGCATCTCTACTGAAAAGTCAACTTTAACAAAATTGTGAGGTTTACGGCGAGCATTAGACCTCGAAGGCACTGGACTTAATTATCAATTTTTTCATAAATTCTTATTTTTTTGTTTAATAAAGCACAAAATTGATGGTTAAACAACGCAACTAACGTTCATTTTCAAAGAGAACATTCCCTTAAATACAAAAGTAACCAACAAAAAAAAAACAAGGAACTCTTCTATTAATTGGTTTCTTCAAGGATGTTATAATATATTCAAATTGTTATATTTTTACTTTTATTAGGTAACTTTTAAAATTAAAACCTACGACTTCGATGCTCCTAGTTTCCTAACTCATAATGTAATTATAATAGTAATAGTTTTGGTAGTCTATGTATTTTTGTATAGGTTCCACCGTAGCGCCTAGACTACTGAACTGATTTTAATGAACGAGGTGTCAATACATTTGTAATAATGGCCCGTGTGACATAGTCTATAGCTTTTTAAACTTTTTTTTTTTAATAATTGTAAGAAACTAAGTTCTTCTTATTTTTAGCCTAAGAGCTTATTTTATCACTTAAATCGAAATATCGTGTAACTCGTGTAACATAAATATAGATATTGTTATATCGAATAGTTTATTTTTTATTAATTTTAAATTTAATATATTGTTGCACAAAAGCGAACTTTGTGCCATACTAGCCGCGCCCCGCAGTTTTTGTTACTTTTGCAACCACATCCACTGAGGGGCGAAACTAGTCTAAAATACAAGTCTAAAAAAAGTAGCGTGAGTTATTTCATAAATCATAAGCTATCTGCCAGTAAAAGTCTAATCAAAATCAGTCCAGCTGTTCAAGAGACTACCCGGCCCCCGGCACAAACAGGCAGACAAAAATTATAAAAATGACTTTTTGATGTAATTTAATTACCGCATATTTTTTTTATGGATTTAGTGAAAGCTTTTAATTCAAAATTACAAACAGACACTTTAGTTTTACATTGTATAGATATGCAACCACTAATTAATTAATTCATATATATACCTAAAAATTTATTCGTGTTATTTTAATTATAAAAAAAAAACCGACTTCCAAAAAACATCCAACGAAAACTCTCTTGTCACTTGGCACCGACTTCAAACAGATTTTAGGTACCTAGCACACAATATAATATTGTGGGTAGGTGTCAAAAAGTTTGTACATACTTTTGAAAAGCTCCTAAGTGATTTAAATTATTTATTGGTAAATATAGTGAGTTATTGCTAAGTTTTCATAAATACTTACAGTTACTATTTTGACTTTATGTGGAGCTAAGTGTTTAAGCCACCTGCCAGCTTATTTGCACTATCTCACATTTTAACAACACTTTTGAATTTTTCAACTGCTAACTCCGAAATTTTCAAGCCATGTCCCAACTTGCTGATATTCAAGCAGCCCAGAGTAGTTTGGAGGAAAGCTTCTCCAAAAGGATGGCTCAGCTTGAGGCTCAACTACATACCGGATCTAACTCAAAGGAAACTGTTGCGCGCGTCTCGGAGGAGTTTAGGGCATTCCGGGAGTTAATGTTTAACATGATGGGTCTGCTTCGCAAGCAAATCAGCGAGTGTGCGAGGATGGTGGATGTCATGGAGACCCGCCACAGACGTAAGGCCCTTATCTTTCTTGGAGTGCCAGAAGCATCTAATGAGGACTGCAGTAAGATCCTACTTGATGTTCTTAACCTTAGGATGGGTCTCAAAGATATTACAACATCTTGCATCCAGACCTGTCACCGTATTGGCACTTCCACCAAAGAACGCCATCGACCAGTGCTTGTTCGATTTTCTTCAGCAGAGGTTCGAGCTGCAGTTTGGAAAGCGAAGACGGCGTTGAGGGGATCCGGCTTCACGGTAAGAGAATTTCTTACCAAAACTCGACAGATAATCTTCGGCTTGGCCCGGCAACATTTCGGCGTTGCAGCCTGCTGGACGCAGGATGGCACTATTGTCGTCAAACCTCCAGACAATAGTCGCC
This sequence comes from Diaphora mendica, assembly GCA_949125395.1. Lineage (NCBI taxonomy): Eukaryota > Metazoa > Arthropoda > Insecta > Lepidoptera > Erebidae > Diaphora > Diaphora mendica. Next base: position 22,609,080 of record OX421314.1, read on the forward strand.
ACAAGATAACATCATCGGACGAGCTGGAGCCGCTCATGGCCAAATATCCGAAGGCGGCATCCTTACCCAAAACCAGTTCGAGTGCAGCCACTAGAAACTTGCGGAGACTGTAATCATCTGGTACTACTAAACAGTTGTCACCATTTGTTTTTTTTTTTTTTCAATTAGCTTGTTGTTTTTAAACCAATACGGAATTTTTGTATTGTTTGTTTACGCTCCATTTCGTATTATCGTAGAGTAAATAAATTGTGACTGCACTTAATGTCATCTGTCAAAATACTTTTTTTTTCTCTCTCTAGTACGTTCAGAAACTTGTTGGCGGTTGTGAATATTTGTTAATAACTTATTTTTTATCGATATTTTTTTTTCTTGTCTTTTTTCTTAATTATGTCAGTTTGTTTACCTCATTTTTAACATTTAACATTCTATTAATACTCCAGTGTTACAACCGATCTGTATAATGCAATGCATTAATTTTGTGTGTGTCTGCTGGCGGGTGGTGTGGAAATGCGGACGGCCAACTCCAGCATCTTAAGGTCACATAATTTTGATTTTATAATAATCATTTTTTTTTTTTATATTAATTATTCTTATTTTATATTTCTTATTAAATACACTTATGAGTGATGATAATGATGTGTATTTTTCTGCCGATGACACGTTAGAAAATACTAGTTATACTTCCATAACGGAGACACTGGGTGAACAATTACGACAAACATTTTCCGTGCAATCTCGTCCTTTTTTAAATGTCTGCCACGTAAATGCACAAAGTATCCCAAGTCATTTTAGTGATCTAGCAGATACCTTTTCTGACAATAACGTTCATGCCATCCTGATCTCGGAGACTTGGCTCAAACCTCACCTCCCCTCCACCTCTTATCCTCTCTCTGGCTTCACACTTATCCGTAATGACCGTCTGGACAAAAGAGGTGGCGGTGTCGCCATCTACCTGCGTAGTTTCCTACCTTTTAAAATTCTCGCCTCTTCCACCTCCGATATATCCACCTGCGCAGAGTACCTATTCCTCGAGGTTTTTGTCAAGGGAGTTAAAGCTATTCTAGGAGTAGTCTACTGCCCTCCAAATGCTAACTACTTCTCTAGCCTGGAAACAGTGCTGGAATCTTTAGGGTCGGATTACTCACATCACATCATCATGGGAGATTTCAACACAGATCTCTTAGCCGTAAACTCCCCTCGTACACGCAATCTCCTTCAGATCATCCATGGAACCAGTCTACACATCCTGCCCCTTAAAGCCACTCACCACAATTTATACTACCAGGACACCTGGCTAGATATAATGCTCACCTCTGCCCCACACCTTGTACCTTCCCACGGACAACTCCTCGCCCCTGGATTTTCCCATCACGACTTGATCTTCCTCTCTTATATCCTGAAACCCCCCAAACCTCCCCCAAAATTTTTACAAATTCGCGGTTTCCGGTGCATGGACGTTCAGAAGTTACATGCAGATGCTGCCAAGATTGATTGGGTGGATATGGCTGCTGCTACCGACGTGAACGACAAAGTCCGCATATTTAATGAGGCCATTGTCGGATTGTATGACAACCACGCGCCTATTAGGAGAGTAAAAGTAAAGCGTCACCCAGCACCTTGGATGTCGCAGGAGGTCCGAACTGCCATGAGACGAAGGGACCAGTCCTTTCTTCGCTTCAAGAAAGACCGCAGCGAAGACAAATGGAATTTATATAAGGCCGCAAGGAATCGATGCAATCAGGTGATACGCAACGTTAAACGCCGACATATACTTCAAAACATTGAGTCTTCTTCTTCTTCGTCCAGCGTCTGGAAGTTTCTTGGTACTCTTGGAATAGGTAAACGTCAACATCCTGTTTTTAATAACGAAATAGGTTTGAATGATATCAACCGTCATTTCTCATCCACAGTTACGCTGGATCCTCAAACTAAGTGTCGAACGTTACGTTACATATCTGGTCTTACCAGTCCCAACACTGACTCATTTGCATTTTCTCCAGTGCCTCCCGAGGATATCAAGAAGACTATTATTTCTATCCGCTCCAATGCTATGGGATGTGATGGCATCAGCCGTCGCATGATTGTCACCATCCTAGACTGTATTCTCCCAGCAATTTCTCACATTGTTAATTTCTCCCTCGACTCCGGTACTTTCCCATCTTCGTGGCGCAAGGCTTATATCATTCCTCTTCCAAAAAAAAGTAACCCTTCGCTTCCTGAACACTTTCGACCCATTTCCATTCTCCCCTTCCTATCTAAAGTACTCGAGGCCTGCGTATATAAACAACTTTCGCAATTTGTATACAGAAACCAACTTTTAAGTCCTCTACAATCGGGCTTCAGGCCCGGTCACAGTACTGTTACCGCTCTCCTTAAAGTGATTGGCGATATTAGAACGGGCATGGAAGACACCAAGGTCACAGTGTTAGTTTTAGTCGACTTTTCTAATGCTTTTAATACCGTCAATCACGAAATCCTGTTATCTATCCTCTCATATCTCATGGTTTCTTCTGAGACACTGGAATGGTTCTCCACTTATCTTCAGGGGCGACAGCAGTGTGTTCGTGTTGATGACTTGTCATCAAGTTGGAGCGACCTTAACGCTGGGGTCCCTCAAGGCGGAATTTTATCTCCTCTCTTATTTTCAATTTTTATTAACCTCATAACTCAACATCTTCAGTGTGCGTATCACTTATATGCCGATGATCTGCAGCTGTATTCACAGGCAAGGTTGGAGGACGTTACGAAGGCTATTGATGACGTCAACAGGGATTTGGAGCTTATAGAATCCTGGTCAATGAGGTTTGGTCTGTCTATTAATCCAACCAAATGCCAGGCAGTCATTGTAGGCAGTAAACGTATAATAAGCAGATTGGATACCACCTCTATCCCATCAATTTATTTCAACGGTGTAGTTATACCATTCAGCCCTGCAGTGAAAGACTTGGGCTTAGTTATCGACTCTACCCTCGATTGGCGAGCTCAAGTTACCAGCGTGAGCCAGAAAGTAACTGGAAACCTGCGAACTTTATATCGTCTAAAAAACTTCCTTCCTCCTAAAATTAAAATCACACTAATGCAGTCCCTAATCATTCCTATAATCGACTATGGTGATGTGTGTTACTTCGACCTGAATGCAGACCTCCTTAACAAGCTTGACCGTCTTCTTAATAACTGCATTCGATATATTTTCAATCTTCGGAAGTATGACCATGTGTCTGCTTTGCGTTCTCAGTTAAAATGGTTACCTATTCGCCTACGGCGCAATCAGAGAGCACTTACCACCCTATTTTCATTTCTCCACTCGCCGACCTTACCTACCTACATTGCTCCGTATCTCCGATACCTGTGCTCTAATCACGATAGAAATCTTCGCTCAGTTAACAATCTGCTTCTCTCATGTCCCTCTCATAACTCCGACTTCGTGAACTGTTCGTTCTTTGTTCAAGCAGTACTACTCTGGAATGCGCTCCCGCTCGAAATCAGGATGTCCACTAACCGCTTTACATTCAAAAAGAAAGTGCATGATCTCCTTCTCAATGAACTGGCAGAACTATCTAATCAATAGCATACCTTACGTTTCCACTATTCGTAGTGTATATATTATAATATTTATGTATATGTCAATCTGTATATATATTTGTATATGTATGTATGTGTATGTATGTATGTATGTTGTTATTAATTGGTATATATAGTAGTAGTATGTTTGAATATGTTGTAAATTTTGTACATTTTAACTTACTTCACGAGAGGGTAACCTCTGTGCACCTACCTTATAAGATTTCTACACCACCCAATGGTTGACTGGAAGAGAATGCCCTGGGCATTAAGTCCGCCAATGTACATATTTAGTGCATAAAGTTAATAAATAAATAAATAAATAAATAATACTACTATTTAAAATGAATAAAGAATTAGGTATAGGCAATTTATGAAGAACCAGTTTATTTTACGCTTTTAAGTGTTTTTTTGGCAGAGAGTTTTCGTTGGATGTTTTTTGGAAGTCGGTTTTTTTTTATAAAAAGATTTTATTTTTCAGTTTTTAGTGCAAACAATCGTAGGTAAGTAGTAAGTTGAACTATTTCATCAAATTTCATCATCAAGAATACAAATGAAGGTCTAAACGTACGTGTAATATTGAAATCATCCTCTAATTCCTAACTGTTGAAGAGTTTAACCTTCTATCATCAGTTCACCTAAATAACTTGAAAGTATACGACTGAAGGTCTTTAGATACGTATGAAATTGAAAGAATTATCCTCCAACTCCTAACCGTTGAGGAGTTGTACCTTCCACCTTCCATCATCAGCTTATCTAAATAATTTGAAAGAATACGACTAAAGGTAACATATATACATCTGATATTTAAAGATTTATCCTCCAACTCCTAACCGTTAAGGAGTTGTACCTTACATCATCAGCTCATCATCATAAAATGATGACTACCAGACGCAAATACGGGTGTAACTTCAGAAAATATACGAAAAACATAGTATGTGCCTATAAAAAATGAGAGTTTCCCTCGATTTCCGTGGGACTTCATCATCAGATCCTGATATGCTGGCAATGGGACCACCTCGGAAGCATACCCTTTCGAATAGAATTTTTTTTTTTAAATCGGTCCACAACTGACGGAGTAATCGGGTAACATACATAAAAAAAAACATACAGTGGAACATAGAACCTCCTCCTTTTTGGAAGTCGGTTAATTAATTAGGAACTATCTATTTACACTATTCGTCTGTAGAAAATGATTCACTTATACCAAATTATACACTAAATAAACGACTAATACACACATCAAAAGTGTCTAGGGATCAAGCATTTTTATGCGGATTTCTTGAGATTGAGATGTGGCTTTGGCCCTGGCCTGCTCAGTCGCCAGACTTGAACCCGATTGAGCATACATGGGATATGCTACAGAGAAGAGCTCTGCCGAATATGGAGGGTATCCAGTCGCAAGAAGACCTTTTTTTGTTGTTGCAACGAACATGGGCGGCAATTCCACATCGTGATTTGGATGAACTCATTTTGAGTATGCCAAACCGATGTTCTTATGTTAGTGTTCGCGGTAGAAACACGGATTATTAATTGTTTAAGTTACCTAATAAAATTTTAAAGAAAACTGTTATTTCAGTCTTTTTTTCGAACTTTAATGTTAGTGGTTCAAATGTCAAAAATCCTTTTATTAGGAAAATGGCAAATTTCTTTATTAATGCAAAGATGACTTGGTTTATCGTTACTGTTACAAACGAAAACACTTTATTTGATGAATCCTTAAAGAAAATTTTAATTAATATCAATCAGGAGAAAAGTTATTGCAAAAATATATGTTGATCCCTAGACACATATGTTGATCCCTAGACACTTTTGATGTGTGTATATCGGGTCAGCGCGCGAATCGAGCGACATAGGTCCGTCTAGCAGCGCGCAGTGAGTCACTGCCGATGTCCATAGGAATGACAGAGAAAGAGCGCTTGGAATAGAAGGGCGTAAGTGCTAAACCACAAAATTCGTTATTATGGTAAAAGTTGCAATTTTATTAAAAATCTAACTCAACCATTTTCTTTAGTTACATATGATAGACAATTTTACTTAATTTCATTTACATTACTTAAAGCACAACTGTGTAAAGTCAGAATTCAAGTATTTTCGGAGGCTACTTTGATTTTTTTTTCTATCGAGTGAAGTTTTTCAAATCGTGTTTTGGAAATAACCACTATTTCAGGAACATGTTCAATTATAAAGACATTGATTTTGGTAATGATATGAGCGATAGGTTTTATACAAAGCGATCTTTATTTAGCTCTATTTTGGTTTTCAGCCCCTTAAACCGAATCATCAATCATCGAATTCAAGTGGCAAAAACTGCCTATTGTAGAAGGCCCTTTAGAAAAAATATTTAATTTACTAAATTTGTATTTCAATCTAATATTGTTAAAAGCTGACAAACCTTGTCTTACCTAACAATAATAAACACATAAAAAATAATTTCGTGCAGCCGATTGGAAGTTATGCACGATTTTTCGGCGATTCATTTTTATATATTACTAGTGGCTGCCCGCGGCTCCGCCCGCGTTTATGTAGGTAGTGCGGCAAATAGTAGGCTATGTGTTATTCTGGTGTATAAGCTATATTACTGTAAAGTTTCATCCAAATCCGTTCAGTAGTTTTTGCGTGAAAGAGTAACAAACAAACATCCATCCATCCATCCATCCATACTTACAAACTTTCGCGTTTATAATATTAGTATAGATCTATACTAATATTATAAAGCTGAAGAGTTTGTTTGTTTGTTTGAACGCGCTAATCTCAGGAATTAGGTACTGGTCCAATTTAAAAAATTATTTCAGTGTTAGAGCCCATTTATGGAGGAAAGCTATAGGCTATATATCACAACGGGGGAAAATTATCACGCTACGGGCAATAGGAGACGCAAACGACGTTGCGTGGGTCAGCTAGTTTAGATATAAAACTGATAATAACATGTTCCTTCTTCTGAGTATAGTCATAAAATATTTATGATAATGTAATCAATTTTCTATTTAATAAATGCGTATCGTACGACGCGATGTTGTGAACCTGATTTGTTTATTACGAACAAAATAAATGTTATTTTACGTGTTCCGGTAGTGTTGCAATTTAATAGAAAAATGTGTAATTTTAGTATAATTGTACCTTCGACTATGCTGTTACTCTGATTTTTGCGTATCCAGGGTTCGTGTTAAGTATTTAATAGGTTTTTCCATTGGTCATATAGCATTCTTTTCGTAAGTTATTCTTTTAATGGAAATAATTCAATGATGCTGTAAAGAACTCTGCATAAATAAATAATAAATAAATATTTCGGACATCTAACACCTACGCCATCTAGTCCCTAGCTAAGCAGAGCCTATGTTATGGGTACAGGACAACTGATATAAATACATATATACTTTTTTTGTAAATACATACATATTATACATAGAAAACACCCAAACTCCGAAACAAATATTTGCAGATCATACAAACATTTGGTCCGACCCGGGAATCGAACCCGAGACCTCATGCGCAGCAGTCGCGTACGCTACCACTGCGCCAACGAGGCAGTCCAAATAGATGTTGTAAAGAAGTCATACAAACTATTGTAATATGATGAAAAGAAAGTGTAAATGAAGCTCAGCCCATGTTTGCCTTATACATAATCCCAATATTTTTTATCTAATGCTTTCGCTTGATTTATCTAAGACTGTCCGAATAGTTTCTAATTTATTAGGTACTAGCGACCCGCCCCGGCTTTGCACGGGTGGATTTCAGATGCCCCCGCCGACGACACGATTCGTGCATTTTAAATCTGTAATATATTCGAATATATTCATTTAAATTAGATACTGTAAAGGGCCATTTTGATCTATATTAAATGCACAATGTATTCAATTTACTTAATTGTATAAGGATTCATTTTGTATTGCTTAAAATCACTTCGTAAATAAGCCATTATTTCTCGTAAAAAGAAAGGAATAAAAAATGGTTGTTGTGGGTTATCCCTAAGAGATAGACATATACCGTCGCGGACTTTTTTGTAGTACTTTTTAAGGTGTACAATACTGTAGTACATTATTTTGATCTATCTCGTAGGGTGCAACCAGCGTTCGTGAGGCAACCCTAAGGGCCACGGCCGGGGTTGCCCAAGTCGTCGAACGAATCCGGCGGCTGGGTCTCGAGGTGGCTCTGCACAAATCCGAGGCTTTGTTTTTTCACGGGCCTCGGAGCAAGCCACCTGATCGACTCAGCCTCATAGTGGGAGGCACTCGCATCGGCATCGAGCCCTCTATGAGGTATTTGGGGCTCGTACTCGACGGCCGATGGGACTTCGGACACCACTTCCGAAGTCTGGTCCCCAAGCTGGTTGGCGCAGCGCGTGCATTGGCACGGTTGCTGCCAAACATGAGGGGGCCCGATGACTCCTGCAGGAGACTCTACGCGGGGGTTGTGCGGTCCATGGCCCTTTATGGGGCCCCAGTATGGGCAGAGATCCTGAAGGCCAGCAATATGGCGCTATTGCGACGACCGCAACGAGTGCTGGCCATCAGGATCATAAGGGGGTACCGCACAATCTCCTTTGAGGCGGCGAGTCTCCTAGCCGGAACTCCACCATGGGACCTGGAGGCGAGAGCCCTTGCGGCTCTTTACCAGTGGCGCAAGGAGGCGCGGGAGTTGGGTAGAAGTCCTGAGACTCGAGAAATCGACGATCAGAAATCCCAACTCCGCCAGGTCCTCGTGGAGGAATGGAGGGAACGACTTGGGCAACCGAGCGCTGGGCACGCCGTTATTACGGCGGTAAGACCTGTTATGGAGGATTGGCTCGAGAGGCGTCATGGGACCCTCTCATACCGGCTGACGCAGGTGATCACTGGAAAGGGATGTTTCGGAGATCACCTGTGTCTAATCCGCAAGGAGCCAACGCCTGAGTGCCACCACTGCGATGGCCAGACCGTGGACACGGCACTCCACACGCTGGCAGAATGTCCGGCGTGGAGGGAGCCGAGGCGTGATCTCGTGGCGGCCATCGGGGTGGTGGTTCTCTCGCTCGGTAACATGATTGCGGCCATGTTGCGGAGTGAGAGCGCGTGGAACTCCGCCGTCTCTTTCTGCGAGCAAGTAATGCTTGCCAAAGAGACGGCGGAGCGGGACCGGGAGAGGTTTAGAACTCTCCCGGCCCGCCAGGCCCGGGAACGGGCCAGGTACCGCAGGCGACTCAGGCGCCGGAGATCAGAGAACGATCTCCGTCCTCCATAAGCGCAAGCCTGAGGGTGACAGATGAGGCCATCTGTCACCCTAGCAGAAGCAGGCTCGGGTGGCGGCGCGGACGCTGCGGAGCGTGCGCGCCCTTGGGGACAGTAACGGGAACATTGGGATTCCCACACAGGAGGGGGCCATCTATAAACCATAGGTGGCCCGAGGTACGTCGGGGTTCCAGGGTTTTCCTTTCTAGGGCGCACCTGGTTCCCCGGCATCTAGTACCCGAGACGGCGTGCGGTTTTAGTCGGTTCGAGTCCGACAAACCACCAGGAGGTGGTATCCGAGGGGATTTCCGCACGGGAAAAAAAAAAAAAAAAAAGGGTGCAACCAGCGTTTACAATGTAAGCGCAAAAAATGTGTTTATTTGCTACATCACATTAGAAACCTCGAAAATTAACAGCGTATCCATACTATATTATGCATTTATTATTCATAAAAACCTTCCTTTTGAATCACTCTATCTATTAAAGAAACCCGCATCAAAATCCGTTGTGTGGTTTTAAATATTTAAGCACACAAAGGGACATAGGGACAGAAAAAGCGACTTTGTTTTATACTATGTAGTGATATACCTACATATTTTATTATTTTTCCGTGTTGCAGTTCAATGAAAACTTTTTAGAAAACCTTACGTTGTAAATTCTTTTTGATTTTCTAATTTTTAACCGACTTCAAAAAAAGGAGGAGGTTTCTCAATTCGACCGTAGGTATATGTTCTTTTTTCTTTTTTATGTGTGTTCGCGGATAACTTCGTCGTTTATGAACCGATTTTGATGATTCTTTTTTTAATGGAAAGGAGATATCCCAACGGTGGTACCTAAGGACACTAAGATCTGATGATGGCATCCAAGAGAAATCGAGTCGAACCTTGAAGTCGGTTTTTGTTAAAATTTTACTTATTACACACATCAAAAGTGTCTAGGGATCAAGCATTTTTATGCGGATTTCTTGAGATTGAGATGTGGCTTTGGCCCTGGCCTGCTCAGTCGCTAGACTTGAACCCGATTGAGCATGCATGGGATATGCTACAGACAAGAGCTCTGCCGAATATGGAGGGTATCCAGTCGCAAGAAGACCTTTTTTTGTTGTTGCAACGAACATGGGCGGCCATTCCACAGCGTGATTTGGATGAACTCATTTTGAGTATGCCAAACCGATGTTCTTGTGTTGTTAGTGTTCGCGGTAGAAACACGGATTATTAATTGTTTAAGTTACCTAATAAAATTTTAAAGAAAACTGTTATTTCAGTCTTTTTTTCGAACTTTAATGTTAGTGGTTCAAATGTCAAAAATCCCTTTATTAGGAAAATGGCAAATTTCTTTATTAATGCAAAGGTGACTTGGTTTATCGTTACTATGACAAACGAAAACACTTTATTTGATGAATCCTTAAAGAAAATTTTAATTAATATCAATCAGGAGAAAAGTTATTGCAAAAATATATGTTGATCCCTAGACACATATGTTGATCCCTAGACACTTTTGATGTGTGTATTAATTATTCAATATTTTACATATGTATTTTCTATGTATTTAACAGGCCAAAAATTTAACCTCGTATTAGGGGAAATCCGGCAGCAATCGACCCCATTCTACTGCATTAGCGTAAGACGTTAATAATATTAAATAGTAATGAAAAATGACTTTTTTGGAGTACGTTTAAGTAAAGCAGTAGCTTAAACTAATGTTTTTGTTACATATTTAATATTTTATTCTCTGGCAAGATGATAGTTACACAATGCTGAAGATTACATTATTAAACAGCAGTCTTTATCTCATCTACTGCAATCTAGACCTAATTAAGACTGGCAACACATTTTCCACCAAGATTTAAGGTAATCAATCAAATTTACCTATTATACTTAAAGTTAATCTTCAATACTTAGTTTGAATATAAATAAATATTTCAGACATCAAACACGCAACGCCATCTAGTCCCAAACTAAGCAGAGCTTGTATTATGGGTACTAGACAACTGATATAAATACATATTATACTTTTTTTGTAAATACATACATATTATACCTACATAGAAAACACCCAAACTCCGAAACAAATATTTACAGATCATACAAACATTTGGTCCGACCCGGGAATCGGACCCGAGACCTCAAGCACAGCAGTCAATATGTATATTCATTATTGATCGAAGATCGAAATAACAAATTGACGAAATTGTTCATGTGGTGATAGATTAAGAATACGGAGTCACCACCCCTATTTATCCCGTGGGTGTTCGTTAGATTCGACTAAGGAAGCAAACTTTTTAAGACAACCGCATTATTAACTCAAAAATATGTGAAATGATGCTCAACAATGACACATTTTACACTGGAGACGTCAATGGACTTAAACATTTTAATTATTGTAAGTGTATAAATTTGAAGGATTGGTACACAAAGTTTAGTGTTATATGAAACAAGCATATATGTTAATATTACAGCTGTTTAATTAATAAAAATAATAGATATTACTTTACAAAAAAAAAAAAAACCTTGAGTACCTTTGTAATTTACATTTACAGAAATGTAACGCCTTTGGCAAATTGCATGGCGATAAGAAATAACTGTAGTTTGATTAAACCTGTTTGTTATCGAAAACGAATAAAATAGCTATTAATAACAATATTACTTCACGAAGTAGACTAGGTATTATTCTACGAGTATAAAGGTAGTATTATACATATATTACTAGTTTTTGCTCGCGGCTCCGCCCGCGTGTATATCGGTTATCGCGGCAAATAGTAGCCTATGTGTTATTCTGATGTATAAGCTATATTACTGTAAAGTTTCATCCAAAGCCGTTCAGTAGTTTTTGCGTGAAAGAGTAACAAACATCCATCCATACTTACAAACTTTCGCGTTTATAATATTACGAGTACTCGTAGTAGGATAGTACCGATCACATTCACTTTCTTTTCTACACTTCGTTTAACTCTTATTAAAATCCTGCCCGACATATGCCATAGTTAGACAGTTTAGACTTTTTTAAAGTAAAACAAATGTAAATAACATGACCTATTTAATAATGGAAGAGGGCAACGACCGCCCTACTAACAAGCGGTGGGCGCCAAACAAACGCCTCCACTTTCCTACAAACGGCAGATTGAGTTGCCAAAACACTGACACACTCACATAATTCTAACAGCGATAAGTCAGCCAACTAGATACCATAGACTAATTAAATGTAATAGTATTTAATTTCACGCCAGTCGAGTATGTAATTTGACATTTCTATTAGGTTCTGACTTGTTAAACAAATAACAAGATCTATTGTAGCATTTTAATGCAGTATTAAGGCTCCGTCCACTTGGATCCCCTGCTTACTTGGACAAAAATCCAAATAAATCTCCCATCGGTTTAAGTAGGGGATCCAAGTGGACGAAAATTTTCCAAATGAATCCCCGGGGCGATCAAAATGGAATTGAAATCCAAGAAGATTCCCTGGGGGATCAGTGTGGATGAAAATCCCACATGGATGCCCCAGGGGATCGAAGTGGACGGAGCCAGTATTGATATAATCAGCATAATTTATCAATTGGAATCACAAATTTTTAACTTATTGGAATCGCTATTTATTGGATAACAATTAAAAAGCCATTAAATTCATATTTAATTTTATGGTTACAACTGGTTACAACTTTTTTCCAGCTCATGAGCTGGATTATCGATTATCCAAAAGAAACCATGGTTTCTTTTGGATAATCGTTTAGATGTTCTTTTTAACAGACTTCAAGAAAGGAGGAGGTTAACAATTCGACTGTTTTTTTTAATGTTTTGTTACCTCATAACATTCGACTGGGTGAACCGATTTTGATGATTCTTTATTTATTTGAAAGCTGGTGCTTCCCGTGTGGTCCCATTTCAATTTGGTTCAGTTCTTGAAGTCTGTTTTTTTTTTGTTAAAATTCGTGATTATTGACAGTCGCTTGAGAATGTAATCGGAGTAAGTAACATATGACGGAGAGTGTCGGAGAGTAGAGAAAAATATTCATACAAATGTGTATTTTTTAAACATTAACATAGTGGTACTCTGTGTGTCGACATTCGTAATTTTTTTAAACAGGTCTATTGCAGATTTGATTTGGTTTGTACGTAGTGACGATAAGTTTTCCACTCTGCATTTTTTCGGACTAGAGCGAAGCCAAAATGAATCGTAATAGTTTTGGCAGTGTATGTACATTTATATATGTTCCATCGTAGCACCTATCTGCTGAACCGATCAATGAAAGAGGTGTTAATAGATTCGTGATAATGGCTCGGGTGACAGAAGCTATATAAATTTTATTAAACGTTTTGCGTAGTCTGGTTATAGTTATTTTTTCTTATTGTTGTTGTTGGAAATTCTTATTTACTAAATCGGTATAAAATCTCATTTGTGATAAAATGTTAAACTTACAATATACAAAAGGCCATACAGAGTCACTTTTGATACGTTGATAATCAGTTTCATTGCACAAAAAGCTTTTTAAAACTTCATGGACGACAGGAAATCGTTAAATATTAATCTTAAATTTATTCGAATTGAAGTTTTAATAGAGAAATTCATATTGGATATTAAATTAACCGTCGAAAATAATAGAATGGACAGGTACAAAGATATTGATGACCTAATTAGACTGCACAGTCTGCACACATGACATTACGATGTAAGTGATTATGAACTGGAACCATATAAACATGTAACAATTTATGCATGGTACAATGCGATTATAGAATACATCAATCTATTTAGTATGTAAAGCAGCATACAACGCGCGCAAGGCATATGTACATACGTGCACACACAACGTGGTCAGTAATCACGCCACATTGTTGGCTACAAGCCCAAACCTATTTATTCATTTAGCTTTCGTTTACACACCCCTACAGAATAGAAAACGCTTTGCTTAGATTCATAATCATCAACAACAGCCTCCTTAGAAATGAGGTTGTGGCTTACTATGCCACGCTGGCCAGTTTTTTTTTTGTATAGAGTGTTTCCCATCCTACGTAGTTTGCTCTCTTAGACGACTTTTACTACGACACTCATACACACATCAAAAGTGTCTAGGGATCAACATATGTGTCTAGGGATCAACATATATTTTTGCAATAACTTTTCTCCTGATTGATATTAATTAAAATTTTCTTTAAGGATTCATCAAATAAAGTGTTTTCGTTTGTCACAGTAACGATAAACCAGGTCACCTTTGCATTAATAAAGAAATTTGCCATTTTCCTAATAAAAGGATTTTTGACATTTGAACCACTAACATTAAAGTTCGAAAAAAAGACTGAATTAACAGTTTTCTTTAAAATTTTATTAGGTAACTTAAACAATTAATAATCCGTGTTTCTACCGCGAACACTAACACAAGAACATCGGTTTGGCATACTCAAAATGAGTTCATCCAAATCACGCTGTGGAATGGCCGCCCATGTTCGTTGCAACAACAAAAAAAGGTCTTCTTGCGACTGGATACCCTCCATATTCGGCAGAGCTCTTCTCTGTAGCATATCCCATGCATGCTCAATCGGGTTCAAGTCTGGCGACTGAGCAGGCCAGGGCCAAAGCCACATCTCAATCTCAAGAAATCCGCATAAAAATGCTTGATCCCTAGACACTTTTGATGTGTGTATATTAATACAATTTTAACAAAATAAAAACCGACTTCAAGGTTCGACTCCATTTCTCTTGGATGCTATCATCAGATCTTAGTGTCCTTATCATGGTACCACCGTCGAGATATCTCCTTTCCATTAAAAAAAGAATCATCAAAATCGGTTCATAAACGACGAAGTTATTCTCGAACACACATAAAATAAAATAAAAAAACGATGTCGTTGAGAACTTCCTCCGTTTTTGAAGTCGGTTAATAAAAAGGGGTGATGACACTTCGGTGATGAAAATCCGGTGATATATTGAGAATACGCTTAATTACTACCTATACCACATTGGCCAGACAGGTTGGTAAAAGGTGTTTCATGTTTTCCTTCTTTTTACAGTGCTGTCGTCCAGTGCAGTTTGCTTCTTTAAGATGCGCGCCCACTGGGTCGTCACGGACGGTCAGTACGGTCGGTACAGGATTTTTCAAAAGTTAAAAGTATTGAATTCTATGAGCATGCGCCCACTGCGTCGGCACGGCCGTCAACGGCGTTCCGCACCTTCGGCATGTCCGATAGAAAAGTCTGAAGCTAAGTTGCGCGCCCACTGGGTCGTCACGGACGGTCAGTACGGTCGGTACAGGATTTTTCAAAAGTTCAAAGTATTGAATTCTATGAGCATGCGCCCACTGTGTCGGCACGGCCGTCAACGGCGTTCCGCACCTTCGGCATGTCCGATAGAAAGTCTGTAGCTACGAACTGTAGGACATTTCCGTGACGGCGGATCCGCCCGACCGATCCAGTGCGCGCGCACTTTTAGTCGGCTCTTACGAGACCCTTGAGGCGAATAGAGGTAGTGACATTCCGTATTTTTAATCCGTCACCGACGTAAAGAGACGGTTTTTAAGGCTAAGGTTTTTTCGTTTTAACACTGCACATGTTAAAATAGGGTCTTTTTTAGAAGGGGTTAAAACTTGTTTCTTTATGTCGAACAGCTGTTTATAGTCAAATAAATATCCAACCGTCGTGTTTGGTATTTGATGTCATGTGTTGTTCTCCCATACTCTGTCATATTTCGCCCATGAAATCACTAGCCTCTACTTAGTCCAGTGTACTGGTACACTGGACTAAATATTCACATGACAGTATTTTTTCTCCCTTTTGAAGCACCCTTACGAGTTTCCTGGATACTAAAATTGAGTAATTGTTGCTAATAAAGAATCTACACTGAGTAGTTTTTATGATTGTGACTTTAAAAGGTAATTTTAAACCATTGATTACTTTTTAATAGTTCATCTTGTCAACTTGCAAAGAAGATTGTACCACATTGACGTCTCTTTGTTACCCGCACAGGTGTTTTTACCGATTGAAACGGCGTACACACGAAATAAACTCGCACCAGGACTCCAGTTCCTCCCCCTGAACTGTTATTATATCACACATATTACGCGAACTGTGAGTTATCGTAAATTTACCTTGATCAAGATAAGATTAGCTAAGCATTAAGATTAGGTGAAGAACATTTTCACAAACCCATTTAAGTACTTTGGGGCTACTTAAGTATAATTAAAGTTAAAATATCATTGAAGTAATAACATATTTCCTCTGGAAATTGTACAGTCGAACTGAGAACCTCCTCCTTTTTATAATACTACACAGGTAAAAAGTATTTTATTAATTTTAAAAAAGCTTACATCCTTTTCTACCGTACAATGAGTACCATAGGCACTTTACAGTAGAAAAGTAGGTTGTGTGCTTAATGTAATAAATCAGATTACAATAAGCTAGCCACTACCTAGTTACAGAATGACATGGTATGAGCTTGTCAGAGTATTGACCTGAATACTAATTGACTGCATTTGGTATGTTCAAAAAAAATATAACACACTTCTTAATAGACAACTCATAAACTAATTTTCATTTTTATTCACTCAAAAATTCACATTTCTTCTAGTTTTCTTTATTTTGATATTGTCATAGCAAATTGTTAGCAAACTATTTGTATGACTAAGTGATGAATCTGGAAATTTCATTATCTCTATTATAAAGTAGGTCTGTTACTTCAGCGTGAAGGTCACTTGCAATAACTTCTGTTTTACACTACATTCAAATATGAATAGTGTAAATATTACAATACATATGAGCAACTGTCCTCTAATAGTTACCTAGACAAGGTCAAAAATTTAAAACAATTAAATTATTTTTTCAAGCAATTGTTAATATTAATGTAATTATTAAAAGTAATAATGTCCAATTAATTTATATAAATTGGTGTTGCATGTTCACTGGCATATGACCTGTGTAGAATACTGTTGGGTTAAATAAACTATAAAGAATTAAAAAGTTCTTACCTGTGTTTCAATTGGTATCTGGCTGGAGCTTGAAGTGAAACTGGTGTCACTCCCATTTTGGCCCTCGCCATGACCTAAATCAGTCACTGTAGAACTCATTTCTTTATCGCTGAGCCTGGACCTCTTGCGGGACATTCTCACATTGCCTACCGGCGAAATAGTTTTAAATTATGCTGCACTTGACAACTTTTTGCTTTGACTATTTAGTCAAATAATATATAACCGAACTCCCCTCCTCTTTATAACTGTATTATTGAACGATGAATGCCAGGCGGTAACCAGCTATGTCTGGCAGCGTGCAGAGATTTGATTTGCGGTAACGATTTGTTGAACAAAAAATACCACAAAACTTAAAGCACCGATGAGATTTGTTTTAATGTAAAGAAGAAGCAAGTAACATAAAATTATTATTGCTATAAGAGTGTAAAAGCCAATATTTCTCCAAACAGTTTTTTTTTTGCCTAAATATTGAAAGTTATTGTAAATAGATTTTTTTTAGATTACGACATCCAACTTTGACAGACCGATACCGATATGACATTGACAGTTACCATGTAGTTTTTATGTCAGCCCCCTTAGAGCATTTACATATGGTGGGGCAGCTGAACGGGCGGAAAGCGTGATCGGAGTAGAGAGAGACTGAGTTTGGTTAGCGTCTGTCTCACTCACGCAAGCTTTGATGCTCTAAGGTTGAAAAAAATTGGATAGTTGCAAAAATAGTTTCATAGCGTATTTTCATCGCAATTCGCACTTGACATTGGCAGAATTGTCGACATTGGCACAGTTCGCCATTTATCAAGAAAAATAAGTTTTATGGGATCGTTTTTGTTTTTTCAAAAGACAGTCCCCGTCCCCATTACATTTCATCCACATCTATCTATTTAAATTATCTATCTTTATATATATAAAAATGAATCCTGAAATGTATTCACGCGCATAACTGCCGATCGGCTGCAACCAAATTAAATAATTCTTTTATACTACACCTGATCGGAACAGTAGTTATTATTCCCTGAAAATTAAAAGAGAACGATAGTCTTTTCCTTGACCTGAATAAGCGGGAGGAAAAAAAAGTATGAAAATCCATTTCTAACGTGTTTTAGCGGGAGAGAAAGTTGTATGAATTTTCATTTCTCATGTGTTATCTTATCTATGGCGCGCGCCTGCCCAAGGAGTTTTCATATTATTTAAAAATGGAATCTCCGTGCCACTGACATCCTTTTGTGAAGAATAAAAAAAAAACAAAAGAAGCGCGAAATATCGGTCAAATTCTAAGCTAAATTGTGTCTTACGTTTTGATTTAAATACTTTCTACAATACAAGTCTTTAAATGTTCCTCACAGGTGTAGTATAAAGCACTGTGTAGCACTCGGGTGAAAGTCCCATTCCTACCTCGGGAGTATTGTTTCCCTAGGCTGCGCCTTTGGGCCACAAACTGCTCCCTCGCTAGTAATCGGTCCCTTTCCTCCCTCGGTGAACAATGTACTATTTTTATGTGTTCGTTATTGTTAGGACAAGGTTCGTGTACAAGAAAAATTAAATGATAACGAGAAAAGTCAATTTTTTGTCCGCGACGGGAAGCTGAGACAGATATGTAAATATGGCGCACATTATACAATA
Organism: Diaphora mendica; assembly: GCA_949125395.1. Taxonomy (NCBI): domain Eukaryota; kingdom Metazoa; phylum Arthropoda; class Insecta; order Lepidoptera; family Erebidae; genus Diaphora; species Diaphora mendica. The sequence continues at coordinate 22,627,419 of OX421314.1, forward strand.
TGACAGTGAAAACGGACATTTACTATTCGTTCCATAAATAAATTAAGAGGGCTTTCTAAACGAAGAGTCCGAGTAGAACTGCCACGTGCCAATATGGTCTAGTTCCAGAGAAATTAAGTACCAAAGTTTACCTTTTTTGCGGTAACGAAAACAGAAAAAAAAAACTTCGAAATCAACGAATAAAATGTAGTTTCGTATTTATTAATCAATGAGTGTATAAGAAGCGCATATTATATGCTTATTCACGTTATTAAAAAGTCCATAGTTTAGCGTAAAATAAAAATTGTTAATTTTCCTTTTCATTTTTTTTACCGGGAACAGCAGCATTGGGGCACCTACATTTTATTTTAAAATATACTTTAACCTATCCACAGTCCATACAAAAAAAATGGGCTGCCCATTCCGTGGTGTATTTAAATAAATTGTGTAATATTGAAAAACAAATTAAAAGGTTTTTCGTCCCAAGGATTTATCTGACGAACTTTGTGACGTCAAAATATTTCACGAAATTTATTTACATACAAGCAATAATCGATTTTATTTTGTATCGCCTCTATTTTCATTTGAATTTGGCTCATATATTTAGACTTGCGAGATACATATTAATTATGGCCTCTAAATTTCATTAACACACCTCAAACGGCTATATTTAGCGCCAAAAAATCCTTATTTTATCACTGACACCTTTAGATCAAATTTGGTTTAGTTTTTTTTATAAAAAGTAGGTATTCACGGTAGTAACACGGGCTATTTATTTTTCCCCTTCTAACAACTCAATACTGGAGTAGTAGGAAGGGTAATCAAAATTAACGGTATTACAACTGGTAGTAAGATTGGTAGTAACAAGGGCAACAAAGGCAAAATTCTAACCCAGGTCCAAATGACTTAGAAAGTTCAAATTTGGCAAATAGATAGGTAGTTTCGTGAATAATTGTTAAATTTTAATCATTTTACTAGCTACTTCCCGCTACTTTGTAAACTTGACATTTGGATTTTAAAATAATTTTTAATTTTTCACCGTTTCAAATCGGCTAAATTGGCCCAGACGTTCTCGAGTTTTAGCGAAACAAACGAACAGCAATTGATTTTTATACATATACTAGCTGTTGCCCTCGGCTCCGCCCGTGCGTATGTCGGTTATCGCGGCAAATAGTAGCCTATGTGTTATTCTGCTGTATAAGGTATATTACTGTAAAGTTTCATCCAAATCCGTTCAGTAGTTTTTGCGTGAAGAAGTAACAAACATACACACTCACAAACTTTTGCCTTTATATATTAGTGTGATGAGATGTGATAAGAAGATTATTTTTTTTCAATTATTTGAAAATCTGGGTAAATCTTTGAAGTGGATTCGATCAATTGGTGCAGAAATTTTGCCCTTCGGAGCAGAATGTACAAAACGCAAGTAATGAGCACCATCACAAAATGTGCAAATCGCAAAATGTGGGTACAAGTAGAACCACGTTCACACACAAAAAAAAACGAGAATCATTTTTTAAATATCATCGATTGTCAGAAACTTATCAGATTCCTTGATTGATATTAGATCAAAGTGGATCAAAGAAGATAATACTTTGCAAGACATAAACCCTTCGGAGCAGAATCTTCAAAACGCAAAATGAGCACCACATGCAAAATGTGCAAATCGAAGAATGTAAAATACGCAAAATGAGCACAACACACAAAATGTACAAGTAGAATCACGTTCACACACATAAAAAAAATAGAAACATTTTCTACTATGATGATTGTCAGAAACTTATTATTATCAGACTCCTTGATTAATCTACATCTAGACTTCTACATCTACACTATTATATAAAGAGGTAAAGTTTGTGTGTTTGTAATTTGTTAAATTGTAAGGGGTAATCTCGGGATCTACTGAACCGATTTTGAAAATTATTTTACCAATATGCTCACAATACCGCTACGTTATTTGTGAGTGACATAGGCTATATAATAACCCTAAGTGGAAAGAATTTTTCGCGGTAGCTGAATCTACAAAGTAAGTCGGAGAAAAAAATATTTACCGCCCAACGAAGTGGGCACGGGTCAGCTAGTATTAGATTAAAGTGGATCAAAGCCGTGAGTAGAAAACATTTTTCAAGACATACGATGAACAGGACAACGAAATAATGAAAGTACCTCTAGTAGGTACATACAGTCAGCATCATAATCATTTGTGCTCTCAGGGCAGACATGTTATTCAAATTGTTGTGCGAATGCAAAGTGGTCAAAATTATCTTGACTATTAATTGTGTTAGCTCTGGCCACACAGTAAATAGTTTATTCATATTAATATCTTGGCGCCTTCCGCTTGTCAGCTTCCGGCGCGACTTATATTTCATATCAAATCTTTAATGTTACACAATCCTGTATTATCAAATAATAATTGTATGCTAATAATCATTAGAATATTTATGGTAAACAATATTTGATATTATCTACTAAATATGTGAATTTAGTATTGAATTGGGTCAAGCCTGTCAAATACTATAAAAATACCTTCGTTCTTCGATCAAATATATCATAGATGCACTGTTGCCGCTTAAAAAGTGGCACCGGCAAAACAAGGCATAAAACAACAGTATGCCTTGTTTCGCTCTCATTCGCTTATTGGCCGCGCTCGTGTTTACACAATTAGCAATGCCGAAGTGCGTAGTAAAAACTTGTAAAATTACACTCTAAAAGTGCAGAAGAAGGATGGAATATCATATTTTCTGTAAGTCTATCTTTAATCTAACATATTGGTGTATTTTCGTTATGCTTTAAGGCTACTTTTATGAATATTTTGATAAAATTTGTGATTTACAACGGCTTCTAATGTACGGATCTATCCCTTTCACTCTCACGGGCGATGCTCATAAGAGAAAACAAGACAAGCCTAGTGCTAGCGAACAAAGTCAGTAGGATAATGATGGAGTCGCCTTTACAATTATTTTTTTAGGTTAATTGAATATTTGTTTTTGTTTTCCAAAATTTATATAAACCAAATGCATCTATTGTGGTGTGTTCCAACCATTTTTGTGAAGATGATATGTACGCAACAGAAAAAGAATTCAGGAGAATAAAAAAGACAGCCTAACCAACTTTACAGGTAGGTATTATAATCTACTAAGAATATTTAACCGACTTTAAAAAAGGAGGTTATTAATTCGATCTGCATGTATATATTTTTGTCAAAATTGCAAACAGTTTATAAATATTGGTCTATACCAGATTCTAAACGTGATTACCAAAATTTTAAATTATATGTATGTCCGTTCGTTAATATCGGAAAAACATTTAAGTTGGAATATAAAATATATTTGATGATTACAGTTTAGGTATAGTCCAACTTAAGGAACAGTGCAATATAATATGTATAAATACAGGCACGTAGGTATAGAAGGTCTAATATCTGAGTGGAATATTCAATATTAAATTAATATATATCATAATTAAAAAAAAAAACTATTCAAACTTTTAGCTATCAGAATCAAAATAAGAAATAAAAATTGTGTGAAGAATTAATTATTTGTTGGTCCATCCAACCACCGTATTTTTTTTTTAATCGAAAAGTAACTCCATTTTTTCCATGTTCCAAATAAAAGCGATAAGACGCGAACACACTATTTAATGTCAGTGGAATGTAACTCTTCTTATTCTTTGTACTATTATGTGCTTTATTGTAATACGTTAAGTTTAATTTTTCAATACACTTGTTTTTGGGCATGTGTTGTTTTATTTCTGATTTTTGAAAGAGTCATAAAATTTTATTGTCCTATTCTGTCATCAAACTAAAAGGTAATATGTAGTGAATTTAATATGGATTTATTTCCGTCCGTACGTCAATTGCTTAAAGTTAAAATTAGGTTAAGCTGTATGCCAGTTCAGGACTTTTTTCGCTATATCTCAAGTAGTATACATGTACCTAAGTACGTATAGAAGCGTGGACAGTATTTTGTTTAGTTTTGTATGGAACTGTGCATCTATAATATATTTGATCGAAGCCTTCGTTCGAGTAATTTGACGCATTCATATCCCGAACGTTCTACTTGGCGCTAATCGACCGTTACAATACATATGCATTTATCAAAAAGCGCTTATGTTAATATTACAAACAGACACTCCAATTTCATTTATTTGTTTAGATTAATTTATATATTTCCATTCTTCTCGTTTCATTTTCAACAATAAATCAAATAACTAGATACGAGTGCCACTACCAACTACCACGATAGGTTTTTTGCTTAATCCATAGTTGACGACAACCCTAGAGCGTTTGCCGACTGTAGGTATGAAAAGTGAAGTACGTACATGTGATTGACTTCTGTACTTAGAGTTAATAGCTTCTGTACCTTTCTATTTTGTGCTAGCTAGCTACGAGCAATAAAGTAGATTTTTCTTCATTATAAAAATATTTTTAACTAGTTTGTGTGCCTAGAGACCATTGAACAACCTAGCTTAGCTACTGAACCTTTCAACTAACGGTGTGTCTGTATCTGTAAGGCTAGAAACTCTTGTAGTGATGAGTCATAACGTGCTAAGTACGTAACCATCGCCTGGCAGGCCTCAGTCCTGCACATCATCATCTTTCATGTTTTTGAAAGTGTAAAAAAAATGAGAAAAAAAAACTTGTTCCTGCAAGCCTGAATTTTTTATAGGATTTAGTTCATTCATTAAGAAGTTCAAAAATAAAATGACAGGCGATTCCGATGAGCACAAGTACACCTGCCAGGCGAACAGAAAGACACACCTTTCTTCAATTACATCATCAATGTAAATAAATATTCCGTAAACTTGTAATCTATACTAATATTATAAAGCTGCAGAGTTTGTTTGTTTGTTGTTTGAACGCGCTAATCTCAGGATCTACTGGTCCGATTTGAAAAAAAAATTCGGGGTTGGATAGTCCATCTATCAAGGAAGGCTATAGGCTATATTTTATTTTCATAAAAAATAGAGATCCGTAAGAAAATTGCTATTTTGTAACCCAAGGTGTGAAATCGAAAACCTATTTTTGCGTGCGCTGCAAAAAGTATTGACAATAGAACAAAATAATGTGTTACGGGTTTGTAGGTCCCATTAAGATCTACAAAAAAGTCCGCGAGAGCATATATCTAACTATCATGGTTTAGTCACAATAACCGCTTTTGTGTTCAAAAAAAATATTAAATCGTCTGAAGAAAGAAACTACGTTAAATATTTATCGTAATATTAATCCTTATCTAAATAAAGTATTATGTTATCAAGGGTATTTATGTAGAAGTAAAATACTTTTTGTTTCATCCCTTTCGGACATTTCGTTTAGAAGTTATCACGAGTATAAGACGCTAAGAGTTGGTACCTATTATTGAGTTATTTGCCAAAGAGTTTTTATCAACATAATACCTAATATTAGCCTTTATCCAAATAAATGTGTTGTTGATTATGAGTATTAGATCTTAGAAGAGTATAATAAATACATCTATACTAATATATAAAGCTGAAGAGTTTTTGTTTGTTTGAACGCGCTAATCTCAGGAACTACTGGTCCAATTTGAAAAAGTTCTTTCAGTGTTAGATAGCCCGTTTATCGAGGAAGTTTATCGAGTTTATGTATATCATCACGCTATGACCAATAGGAGCGGAGTACCAATGAAGAATGTTTCAAAAACGGGGGGAAATTATTACGCTACGGGCAATAGGAGACGCAAACGACGTTGCGTGGGTCATCTATACTAATATATAAAGCTGAAGAGTTTTTGTTTATTTGAACGCGCTAATCTCAGGAACTACTGGTCCAATTTGAAAAAGTTCTTTCAGTGTTATATAGCCCGTTTATCGAGGAAGTTTAGCGAGTTTATCTATATCATCACGCTATGACCAACAGGAGCGGAGTACCAATGAAGAATGTTTCAAAAACGAGGGAAAATTATTACGCTACGGGCAATAGGAGGCGCAAACGACGTTGCGTGGGTCAGCTAGTTCATATATATGTTTGTCTGAGCGATTTAAGGCCCGTATGTATAGTGCGAGTGCAGGTGCATAGTGCGGGTGATCGGTGCTTGGTGGAAAGTACGTGTGGACCGCGAATTCGCCATCCACGCGTATTTTCTACCAATCATTGATCACCTCACTTCACAAAATGCACTCGCACTAATCAAAGTGAATACGGGCCTTTAGAGAAAGTAGGAACAATGACCGGCGGTGCAAGTGCAAGCTAGCATATTTCCTTGACAATAGCATATTTTCTTGAGAAAGATAGCACTGGAGTTCAAGTAATAATGATGATTTAATATTATTTATGACTAATAATGAGAAGTTTGTCGTGTTAGGACCGACCAAGTGTGCTCAGACACATTTTTACTTGCACACTCCAGTCCTATCTTTCTCCTCACCTGTCAAGGAAATATGCTAGCTATAGCCAGTACCGCCGGTCATTGTTCCTACTTTCTTTAAATCGCTCAGACAAACATATATATATATGAATTACAACTTTACAGAATAAAATTTGTTTACATGATGATGTAATTGAAGAAAGGTGTCTTTCTTTTCGCCTGGCAGGTACTTGTGCTCATCGGAAAAGCCTGTCATTTTGATTTTGAACTTCATAATAATTAACTAAATCCAAAAAAAAAACATGGTTACAGGAACAATTTTTTTTCTCTTTTTTTACACTTTCAAAAACATGAAAGATGATGATGTGCAGGGCTGAGGCCAGCCAGGCGATGATTACGTACTTAGCACGTTATGACTCATCACTACAAGAGTTTCTAGCCTTACAGACACACCGTTAGTCGAAAGGTTCAGTAGCTCTCGGTCCATATTTCTTAACACACTCTGTCAGTCCACACAATATTGACAACTGATAGGATAAGTTTCACCACTTTGCATGCGTACAACAATTTGAGTACCATCAATGACACAATATACTAAATAGACCGACCCTCCCCTGGCCCAAACTGTACACCGATAAAAGCTATAAAAATTCACCTAAATCTAGATGGCGCGCAAAAATAAGGTACTAGAAATAGTTTAAAGAACTCTATCACTATTTTATTGATATGCTTCAATTATAGTAATTATTTTATTATTTTTCGAATATAAATCTTACTTTCTAATGCTTGTTTAAAAAAATTTTTTTTCAATTGCGTAACTATAAGTTATCACCCATTTTTAGGAGATGTCGTTGCAATCGATTTAAATAAACTTGAATATAATGACCTATTTACTACGCTAGATGTCACATTTATAAGTTAGTGATATGACGTATAGAATATGAAATGCTGGATGCGCGATGATAGCGCCACCAAGTGGCTACAATTACGTCGGACTTTGATTTGTCAAATGGTTAGTTGTCTTACGAAGAGTAAGTAAACAAACAAATTATTTCAACGAAACATCGTAAAGGGGCGTCCATTAATTACGTGAGGCATTTTCGAGAATTTTTCGACCTCCCCTCCCGCCTTGGTGAGATATCGTAAGATTTTCCTCAACTCCCTCCCCCGTCCCCAAATCTCACGCGAGATTCTTCAAATTTATGTTTTGGCTGTAAACGTGTTGGATTATTGAACTTGTTCTATTACTTCTATTGAAGACTAGCAAAGCAAAATCGAATGCTACTTCGCTGCTCTGCGGAGTTCGGACGAATACGACAAACACTATTGTGTCAGATTTGGCCATATTTTATTTGGAAATAATTTTTCACGCAATTTTACACAATAATTACGTGATATTTGCCAAGACCCCCCTAAGTGAGATTTGAAAAGATTTAGCTCAATCCCCTCCCCCCTAAAACACCTTACGTAATTAATGGAAGCCCCCTAATTTAAATATATTCTATTCGATCATGTAAATCTATGGCGTAGATAATAATGTTGAGCGATTTTATTTCCTGTCTGATATGGCATAATCAATAAATTTTAGGTCATTTATATGTCATTTTAATATAAAATAAATGATTGAACTGCAAAGTATAATCTTTATTTTGGAACGAAGTTCCTTATCGCGCGTCGCGAAAGGGGGCTAGACGGAAAAAAATGTAACGACACTTTTCGTGCCAAAAGTTGTAACGACACTTTTAACATTGAATTGACGTCATAGTGCTGGATACTCAACGTTAAATATAACCAACTGATTGCCAACGTCCATACCATGTTGAATACACCGGTTAGTACTTGGATAGGTGACCGCCTGGGAATACCACGTGATGTTGGGTTTTTGCATTTATTTACAGAAAATATATTGTTTTATAGTATATTTTGTAAAGCTTGATTATTACTAAAATAATTTGAGTACTTTATGCGCATTTTTATTAGTAGGAGCATATCAAATATAATATATATATATAAACTCCGTTCCATCCGGGTGTTCCTTGACACCTCTCAAGTTTTTATAACACATATTTTAATTTGTACAACAGGTAATATTAAAATCACATTAAATCAGTCAGGAGATTAACAAATAAATATTATTTCATATACATACACTTTAAACAGTTTTCTAACAATTTTGTTAACCTATTATTTAAATTACGGCAAAAACCAAAATCTGATAACAGCATTTTAAATCTAAAGAGTTCAGAAGAGGTTTCTAGAGAATTGACATTGATGCAGCTACGAAAATAAAGGTTATGAATTGGACAGAAGACGATAAATTCAGCTTGTCATTATTTAACAAATCTAAAGTGTATTTTTTTCTAAGGCGGCAAGGTGTAGTACTTGCCGCTCCAACCACAATCCTAAACTCCGAAAGTGGCTAGCAAAATCCGATTGTTTTGCTCTGATCTATTTAAAAAAAGAATAACAGAAATTCGAAATGCATTAATTAAAGATAAAGCTTGTGTGATCACTTTCGATGAAATCGCAATAATGTGTAACTTATAATATTCCATCAGCAGTAAAAGCAGAAATGTTACAACTCTTTTAAAAGCTACTATAAATAAACTATTTGATAATAAGTGGGCTTCTGCTACAAGCCGTATTTTGCGGTCGGGCTACGTAAAACCAAAATACATGCAAGAAATCAGGGAAATCTAGTAACTTTCCCTTTTTCTTTTGTAACGTTTTGTAAAATTATTTGCGTTTTTTGATGTGCCACATTTAATTAAAAGTATTCAAAATCATTTTTAAACAATAACTATGTTAGCGGCAATGAGCAAATTTCGTTTCAAGATGTTACCAAACTATACGAAATAGACAAAACTTAAAACTTGAGTCGATCACTTACAAAATTGACAGATCGGCCCATTAACAGTAATAAAAAAAAATGGGATGCCATAGAAACACGCTTTGTTTAAAAAAGTAACACATGCATTAAATGCGATAAAGAAGGGCAAAATTATATGAAAAATTACACAATTAACAAAAACAAAAACCAACTTCAATGTTCGACTTGATTTCTCTTGGATGCCATTATCAGATCTTAATGTCCTTATCATGGTACCACCGTTGGGACATCTCCTTTCCACTAAAAAAAGAATCATCAAAATCGGTTCATAAACGACGAAGTTATCCGCGAACACACATAAAAAAAACATATATACGGTCGAATTGAGAAACCTCCTCCTTTTTTAGAAGTCGGTTAAAAATTGAATCAGGATGTAATAGAAAATTTGTTTGTGCAATTTTGGCAAAAGGGTGGCTGAAACAAAAATCCAACAGCAAAGTTGCTAAGGACCATATTTATGAGTAATTTAGTTAATTTCTTATAGAATAACAAAAAACTGTGAGGATGGAGATGGTAATTTTATCCAGTTAGCCGTTGGAGAAAGCAAATAATTTTCTCCAAAACCATCATTATCACCAAAACACGCAGTAAACAACGAGAAACACTGCACTCATGAACGGCAACTTATTTATTTATTATTTACCGCTGCCCATGGATACCCGCAACACCAGAGGTGTCACAAGGCTTTTAAGGAGAAGTATGCTCTTTTCTTGAAGATTGATTGAAGGTCGTATTGGTCCGGGAATACCGCAGTCGACAGTTCATTCCACAGTTTTGTTGTGTAGGGCAGAAATTTTCTCGAAAAGCGCACAGTTGACACCTAAATGATGAGGATGAAATTGCAGTCGCGTAGGATGATGGCGAAAAAAGGAGGCAGGGATCAATTCAATCAATTGCTCGGAGTACTCTCCATTGTAAATACGATAACAGATGCGTAACGGAGCCGCGTCTCTACACAGCGCGTGCAGCGCCAGAGATTTCAGCCGAATTGAAACTTCTTGACAATTGACGATTCGATTCGATTGTATATTAGTATTTCAATCATAGACGAATTGAATTTTGCGTGATATTTCACGCAAAATTCAATTCATCAATCAATTCAAAGATTCAAGAAATAGGTACATTTTGTATACTCAGAACAATAAAATTACTTGAGGAACTTGATGAACTTGTAAGAGTTGGTTTGCAGATGTTTATATTTGTGCAAAAAAAAGCTGGCAGGTGGCTTAGAAACTTCAGTCAACACATGTAAACAATGAAGGCCTTGCAAATACTAAGTAAATTATTAAAATATTCAAGGAGCTTTTACAAATGCGTGTGAACTTTTCAACACCTACCCACGAAAAAAAAAAATTTTACTTAATAAAGATTAAGTTTTACTTAAATATTTAAAAAGTAAAGATTATGAGCGTTTACATTATTTTTCTCTCAGTAATCGACATAGATATCATTATTGTCACATAATAAAATATACGTGTCGTTCCAAGATGAATATTTGAGGCCACTTTAAGGCGCCTCAATCGTGTTCAATTCAGTTCTCATACTGTATTAAGCCCAAATAATGTAACTAGGCCTGTTCCTTAACAGTAGGTTGACGACAGTTTCACACACACACTGTCGATAGTTTGCTCGAAAGCTTTTGCCGAATTTAGGTAAACTGAGTGTTGCGACAAGATGGAACGCAGAATTCTCCGGTTAATAACACTTTACGGTACCCGGTGTAGACGGTAGCACTGACCGCCTAGAGTAGGGTGCGCCACAGGAGAGTAGACAGTAGAGAGTGTTGTTGGTTTGAGCCACACGCGTTTATCACATAATGTCTACGGAGGCAGAATGCGCGTTGGCAGGAATATCCATGTTAGATTCGTTCCGCGTAACGCAGGTTCTTTCCGGTCACAGTTGCTTCGGAAATACCTGCACGCGGTTACTAGAAGTGAGTTGAATCCTGCCTGTCCAGTGGATTGAGCCGATTCCCTGTGCCATTACTTGAGCATCGCAGCGTTGGATATAGAATGCAGTTATGGGAGAATATCTCTCGCTGCCAACCATGTTATGCTCCATAGTGGATAGCAACAGAGTTTTATCTTCTGCGAAGATGACATTGCACAGAAAGAGGTGGCGGAAAGGACCAAGGATGAAAATTTCTACTTGGACCTAATTTGCCGCCAGCCGCTGAAACGGACGCAGCAGTGCATTCTAGCAACTTATGCCACCTTCAGTGGTAATTAAGAAAATGTTTAGTTAAAATTACTAATTTAAATTGTAATATTTATCTGCTATTGAGATGTCTTATAAACAGATATTTACAAAGATGTATTTTAACAAGCATATAGAATTTCTCAAACAGTACTATTAATACATTATTTCTTCTTGTTAAACTGCCAAGACTTATTTTCTCCATTTCTATTACAGTAATGTAGTTTTTTTTTAAATCGTTTAATTTGCCGCCCCCTAAAAGAAGCCGCCCTAGGCGTCAGCCTACTGAGCTTTCATCACTGAATAATATAACATATATAATATATGGATTTTTTTCAACAAATTTTGATTATTATAACACAATTAAGTAGCTAGACCTACATACAGAGTTTTATGTGAAAATTTAAAAAGTTTCATACAAAAATTAATGAAAAAATATATTCATGTACCGTATTTACCGAGAAGCATTTATTAAGAAGCTGTTTATTTGAAATTATAAACAGATTTCAATTTTATTTATTTGTGTGCATAGATGGCTCTTGGCCGATTTAATAAAATATCACTTAAATTACTAATGTAATTATGTGGAAAACGACATCTAGTGGGACATTTTGCACTAATACAAAAACAAATAAACTTGACAGTTTATTCTCGGATTCGTATCGGAGTAGAAGCTCAGAAAATATCTTTGAAATTTACAATTTGATACACTTAGTGACATCTAGTGAACATTAAGCTTATTATACATCCGCGTACAACTCTAAGTTCATGCGGTGTAAGTCTATAGTTATATTTCGTCAGTGGTACCATGTATGCCAATATAAAATTGAATTGATGTTTTTTACATAATTTAGCAGCCTGAGAGCACAAATGATTATGATGCTGACTGTACTAGGATTGCAGAAGCTTGTAGGTAATTAGACACGAAATTAACAAAAAAACTTTCGCATTCTTTTACTAGACTAGTACTTTTCGGTATTATACGTTTAACGTCGCCGTGAATAAGTCCTTTGGTTCTACTTGTACATTCTGCGTTTTATACATTTTGCGTGTGGTACTCATTTTGCCTTTTGTACATTCTGGGGACATTTTGTACGCAAACCAACTTGTATAGATGGACCGAGGGTCAAATTGCTTGACATACTATTTGTATAAAAACAAAATATTTTGTCAAATAACTTTTATTTTAGATAAACAAAGAAATGTATATATAATATATATTTATTGAATAAAATTAATTCTTTTTTACAGACATGACACCTCGTCCATTGCGAGAAACGGCCACCAAATTCTCATCTTAGCCGAAATATGGCGAACTGTATAATAAAAAATTAATGCAGACGGTAAGCAATTCTTTCAAAAATATTTATTTTCATAATAATAAAAAACACCGAGTACACTTGAAATGTTCAAACAGTAAGGTATACCTAATGTTGCCTTCAGGCCCAATACATTTTGATTACTTACGTAAAACGCAACAGCTACAACAAAGAGCCTTATACAAAGTAAATATTACAGTTATAAAAACAGCGTATTCATATAGGAGAAACAACATATTCCATTAAATATTTTACTGCCGATATATTTGACATAACATGTAATTTTAACGTTTAACGTAACCTTTTTTAATATATTTAGCAAATATCAAAGATCAATTGGACAATCCCCATAATAGTTGATTAATATTATCGACATTATGAAAAATACATATAAAGATGATGCTCTAATGACGGATTTAACACAAATACTTCCAGCAATGAAGTTTCCTACAAAAATAGTATAAAATATATCATAGCAATTTATGTTAAGCCCAACTGGTATTTTACTGAGTGAGATCGAAGAAAACTCGAAAGGATATGAAATCATATTACTACATACACTTTACATAATATATAATTTCTCTGAATCAGTCATTTCGTGAAACTCGGTTAAAACTCGTCTAAATACGATAAAATATTTAGTTTACAATTATTACAAAATTTATACACATTAATAATATAGGTGTCGTTCTAGCGGTCCATACAAATGAATAAATTGAGGGGGCGTGATGAGCAGTGTGTGACTGGCAACGGATGAGCGCGTTGTGCCGGGAGTGTGACGTGTAGCTGTAATAAATATGTGGAGTCCAGCACTCGACCACTATGTCGACAGAGCTAACTGCAGTGCCTCCTTGTGTTCGTTGCTTAGCTGCATTAGAACCGAATTGAATAAATCAGCATTGCTCTGGAAAAAATACAGAAAAGATCAATAAATATCAATCTGTAGAATTTGATTTAAGTTTAGATACTTCGTTTTAAAGTAGCTATAAAAAGCTAACTATACTCTTTGTGCTGTAGCATGGTCCGGGACAGTTTCAGTAACATTTCGTTTCACTCTTGAAAGCTATTTACAAATTATGACTTAGTATTTCAGCTGTACCACATTCGCAATATATTAATCATTTATAACTGTAGTAAATTGAACTAGTATCCAGCATATAGCATCATAGCATCCAGAATGTTCTAGTCCAGTGTTCTGCAAACTTTTTGGGTTCATGGTACATCTAGTTAGATAAAAATTTTTGAAGGTACACCATAAATTAAAAAATATTTTTTAAGTAATAAAAAACAATGTTTCTTATTAGTCAACAAAACTATATTTTTATTTTACAGTTTAATTGAGCATAGACGGTTTCATCTCTTCATCGATCGTCTTGAGCCGTTCCCTTTTTTCTTATTTATTGTGGTAAGAGTTAAAAATTCTAATTCACATAAATAGGTCATTGCTCCATTCCAAATAATGTTCATTGAAAATAAATAAAATTAATGAAAATAAAAAAAAAATAAAAAAATAATGAAATTATAAAATAAAAAGTCCTCAGAAATCAGAACAGAAATTGTAGAATAAAAAATAAAAAGTCTAAAGAATAAAAGGTAGGTGAAAATGTTGAGGAAGGGAAGAATAGAAATAGGGCGAAAATGTTCAGGAAGGGAAGAATAGAAATAGAGCGAAAATATTCAGGAAGGGTAAAATAGAAATAGTGACAATATTCAGGAAGGGTAAAATAGAAATAGTGACAATATTCAGGAAGTATAGAATAGAAATAGGGCGAAAATGTTCAGGAAGTGAGGGACTACTCTTTTTGGGATGAGGGATGACGTAGGCCTTACGCTAATGATGGCAGCATCATGCTCCATAGCATTAGAGTTTATAGATCGGATAATATTTTTGATATCCTCAAGACAATAAACAAAATTCAAATGATTCAATAGCGGGATACTTAGTTTAAAGATCCGGCGTAGTTGTGGATGAGAAATAACAATTGATATCATTCTAACTAATAGTGTTTTTGAACTCGGTTCTTCGGAGAAGTAGTTAATTTAGGAGGGCAGTAGACTACACCTAGAATAACGCTAACTCTCTTGACCAAACCACTCTTAGTAGAGATAAACAAAACGCCTCCCTAGTGTTTTCACGTCATTAACATCTGTGTACCTAAATATTTTTCTTTAGGGCGTCTATTTAGGTTTGTGGGATAACCATATTTTTCCGAGGCACACCAACAGATGTTGCGGAACACTGTTCTAGTCTACAAATAAATGCCGCACCATGCTACAGCGCAAAGAGTATAGTAATAGATAACACCTACACTGTTACTAGAAAGCGATTGATAACTACCACAAAAACATCTACCAAATCGGTACTCTAGGAACACCTACAAACTTATAATAACAAATTGTATCTTGATCTTCACAGGAAACATTCGATCCTTACATGTGTTTATAGATAAGTTGTGCGCGCAAGCACTTCGTAACTCAAATATCAGACCATTCGCTATTTTAATGTCAAATCATACATAATATATAAAAGAGGTAGGTACCTGTATTTGCCTAACGAGAGCTACCATCTGCGCGTAGACAGGGTTGTCAGAAGGCACGGCGTCCCTGAGGAAGGCCTCGGCGAGCGTGGCCAGCACTCGCTGTGGCGCGTCGGGCGAGGACAGCGCCGCGTGGCCGCTGGCCGCCAGCTCGCACAGCAGCGAGTACACGTACGGCGCCTCTTCTGTGTCCTCCGTCACGGGCAACCATGTCAGCCTAAACATATAAACTTCACTGTATTTTTTCGTCCTAACTACATTGTCGAATAAATTTAATAAAAACCAAAACAATGTCGAAAAAGCTTATTGGAATAGCCAGTGGACACAATAGGCTAATGATGATGACGTCGTTGTCACTACATACATTTCACATTATGTCATATTATCGTTTTGTTTTTATGAAAACGCAACTGTCTTCGAAACAATGCAACATATCACAAATTGTTTAGTAATTTTTTCCTTTTATCACTGAGGTATGGAACCCTAAAATAACAAATTTAATAATTTATTTTTACCTTCGATAATGCAATTACAAAAACATAAACCTAACTGAAATAAATTAAATCTCTCAAAATATTATCGTATTTAAAAATAATCCGAATCCGAATCCCCGTAAAACGAACTTGAGAGAACAAAATACGTACAATTGAATTGAGAATTCCCCGTAAAAAATAAACGTGTAAGATCCTCTCTATGCGACCATTCTGAAGCGTTACAAAAACAATGATACGTAACGCGGAGTTAAAAAACCCTCCCGCCCTGTAACGCATCGTAATTCGTAACGTTTTACAAGACCCCCTCCCTCATGTATAGTTAGAAACACTACGCTATTCGTATAGTTTCGCTCGAGCGTAAAGAGGTAGTACTTACCAATGCCTGATGATTTCATCCCTATCGATCTGGTCGTGGTTGTACTTGATGATCTTGGCGACGGCGGAGATGGCGTTCTCTGTCGCGTTGAGGTTCTCGACGGAGCGCGCGTCGGGCTCGGAGACGAGCGCGGCGAGGAGCGGCGCGGCGCGGGCGCAGGCGGGCGCGAACTGCGCGCCGCCGAACTGCGCCAGCACGCCGCAGCCGTACGCCGCCGCCTGCCGCACCTCCGCCTCGCCCGACCGCAGCCCCGCCAGCATCGGCTCCAGGAATATGTCCTGGTACTTTATGCATGCCGGCCCTAACACACACGACATTATTATTCAACGAACTTACATCACATATTTTACTGAGTAGACATGGTTTTTTTTAACATTGAAAGAGCTCTGCCTTTACTTATGACGAAAAGTTGTATGAGACAAAGATTCTTGTCGTTGGTAAATTTATGGAACCAAGCATGGTAGACGTTACTATTTCGTGTGCTCCATTTTTCACAATGCAAAGTATTTGATGACACTTCTAATTAAAGGATAAAATATATTTTTTTTAAACATTCTCATGTACATAATTAAGATTTTCTTGAACTATTATTTCTAGAGAATAAACTAAAAATCTAAATGAGTTTCCTTACCTCCATATTCAATGACATCGTCGAATATACATATAGCCCATTGACGGTCTGAGTATGGGCGTCCTGGAGTCAATAATTGAACAAGATGCGGCAGCAAACTATCCAAATGTGGGAAAAAGTTCTCTCTGTAAGCTGTCATAAGAGCATGTAAAACGTCAGCAACACGTGATAGACCATATACATCTTCGTTATCTTCATCAGCTAGTTGCTCCTCAACGACCTGGAAATAATTGTAAATGTAATATCATTGTAAATTTTATATTAAATTAATTTATCACCACAATTTCACATAATCTAAAATGCTACCTCATCATAGTCTTCATCAGCTCGTTTTTGACGGCGTTCAGTGGCTCGTTCGAAATGTTCCGTCAGTAGTTTGTTTAGTATCCTTAATACTTCGGTCATCATCTCATCGGACAGACAACCAGCACCAAGCAATTCAATGCACTGAAAATTATAATACATATTTTATATCTAAAACTGCATTATTTGTATTGTCAAACACTACAACAGTTGAAAGAACATCCATACTTTGGCGAGACTGTTAAGAAGTTCAACCTGCACTTCTTGCTCAGGCTCAGAGTCGACCGCTTTGAGTAGCTCGGGCAGGATATAGGCCCACATGCCTTGGATGTACTGAGGGCCTCGAATACGAGCGCACTCTAACAAGTACGGCAGAGATTCTGCTGCAGCCGTGCGAACGTTGTCGTGGAAATAAAACTTCAACATCGGCACCATTAGTTTAAC
The DNA here is from genome assembly GCA_949125395.1 of Diaphora mendica. Taxonomy (NCBI): domain Eukaryota; kingdom Metazoa; phylum Arthropoda; class Insecta; order Lepidoptera; family Erebidae; genus Diaphora; species Diaphora mendica. The sequence goes on from OX421314.1 coordinate 22,644,911, forward strand.
TACGTCTTCAGCGTATTCGGCGAATTCTTCTTTCAGTTCACGAGCGTAGCACACTAGCATGTCGCATGCTGATGCTTTGTCTTCAAGACCTAGAAATAAATTAATATGTTTATTTATATAATCCCTCTTTAATACAAGCTTTTTACAAATGATTCCAAAAAACTTTGTAATTTATTTAATTAGTTTAATATCTAAATATCTCATCAGGTTTCTTCCTTATTGTCACATCTAGAATAAATCAGAACTTGAACGCCTATTATAAAGTTAAATAAGATCGTGAAAAGGTTCTTACCAGCAGTTTTAATGCCGAAATTTTGTTGTTCACCGAGAGTAACGAAGTGCCAGTCCAAATCGCCCTCAATGGTCTCTAAGTCGTCGTTGTCCAGCAAGGCAACTTCAGGCTTCATTGCAGCTGTGCGCATCACAGGTTCCATCACCATAGGCAAGTACTGCGCAAATTTTTTGCCTAGAAAACATAAAATATTAATATTAGTTTTTATTTCAAAGTTTATATCCAATCCAAAAGTTTTGTCAACATTTTAAAATTTACTTTTATGTACTCCCAATGTACTCTCAGGCCTAGTTACATTCTTATTCTCAAGTAACCCATCCTTTTAGAATCATTTCCAAATTATATTTCGTAAGAGAACTTCTTTGTCGAATATCACTCAAAATTATATAAAAACCGAAATAAATGTGTTATATATATGTGTTGTTTTCTGTAACTATATGCACAAATTCAAAGTTTTTATATATTAAGTTGTTGTATGTGAACTGAGATCTCTTACTTTCTACAAAGGAAAGCAATAGACCAAATACACAATTAATATTCCAATGCTATGGAGGTGATATACTCTGCGAAAAAAGTATATCACTAACGAACATTGGAGAAGTGATAAAAGATATAAAATAATACAAGCTGTTACCCGCGGCTCCACCCGCGTGTTTGTCTATTATCGCGGCAAATAATAGCCCTTGTGTTATTCTGATGTATAAGCTAAATTTGAATGCAGTTGACTGCCGCGGTGGTCTCGCGGTTGGCGTGTGCGACTGCTGATCATGAGGTCTCGGGTTCGATTCCCGACAAAATGTTTGTGAGATCTGCAAATATTTGTTTCGGAGTTTGGGTGTTTTCTATGTATAATATGTATGTATTTACAAAAAAAAAAAAAAGTAATAAATGTATTTGTATCAGTTGTCTAGTACCCATAACACAAGCTCTGCTTAGCTTGGGACTAGATGGCGTTGTGTGTTTGAAGTCCAAAATATTTATTTATTATTATTATTGTAAGTTTCATCCAAATCCGTCCAGTAGTTTTTGCGTGAAGAAGTAACAAACATACACACTAACAAACTTTCACCTTTATATATTAGTGTGATAAGCGTGATTATTATGCATTATACAAACATTTCCATATTAAAGCTGGTGTTTCAACACAATTAAAAACAGTAGCTATATCCCTGATACTGTACATATTGAATTTCCTAGCATCTCTTCTTAGTAATCAATTCCTAGAATAACAAGGCAAGTGGTAACTCGACATTAAAATGGACTATGTTTGTATAATGGACTGAAATCATAATATATTTTATAAAGTAATTACAGTACTTACCCATAATTCTACAAATACGAGACCATGCAGATATGAGATATGAAGTCTGTGGGTCATCGGCAGGTAACTGTTCACCTGCTGTGTGGGTTTTCAGAAGTAAATCCATCACTTCAGAAGCATCTGATGTGAATTTTTCTTCACCAACAGCCAAACCTAGTAATAAGAATAGTCTTTGATATTTTAATCCCTTAAAACAAGGCAAAAATGTGTTTCTTTTATACTTTTGTTTCATAAGATTTAAAATTGGTACATCAGAAATGGTAGAATATAAGGAATGTATTATAATGTGTTAACATCTTTTGTACTATATTCTAACAAATAAATGTTTCTTTCTTTCATAATCAATTAATTTGATGTATAAATAAAACAGTGCCTAAGTAAAAAAGCGCCAACTAAAGAGAAATGTTTTCAGGTACAGTCTTGATATTTTTACCTGAATGCAGGTAGGATACATTCAAGACACTACTAGGTTAAAAATGTTACCAAAGGCTAGGTTATAATTTAAAAATGATGAATACAATAATTACAATAAACATCCATACTTTAATTATAAATGTATGTGAACTGAAATCTCTTACTTTCTACATTAGAAAGTAATAGATTAATACACAATTGATATTCCAATGCTATGGAGGTGATGTACTTTGCAAGAGAAGTATATCACTAACGAACATTGGATACATTTTACAGAGTAAAGACAAACGTATTTAGATTTATAGGTCACTAGTGGTTGCCCGCGGCCCCGCCGCATATATATTAGTTATCGCGGTAAATAGTAGCCTATGTGTTATTCTGATGTATAAGCTATATGACTGTAAAGTTTCATCCAAATCCGTTCAGTAATTTTTGCGTGAAAGAGTCACAAACATCCATCCATACAAACTTTCGCGTTTATAATATTACTATAGAAGTATAGATAGATGATGCACATTATATACAGATATGCGATAAGATATAAATTTTAATATTCATAATTAATTACAGTTTTGGAAACATTTTCTAAATACATAGGAAACTGAATTAATGAAATAGGCACCTACCTATTTATTATACTTCTGGAAAATATGTTTCGAGTGTTTAGACATCCATTAACATTTGACTGACTGGATTACTAACAAGCAATCGGTCAGGGTCAGTATTTTTTTCTTATTATTTACTTAAAATATGTAGTAGATATATAAATGCGAAATGTTTTATTTACCAATAAGACTGACGCATTCGATGGTTTTCCCACGAAGCATCTTGAAATCATCAGTAGTAGCATTGGCAATGATGTACTTGAGGCAAGGCATCAAGCGGTCATAATATGCAAGGAAGTCTTTCTCCACAGTATCCGCCACTGAGGCTATCGTCGTCACAATTTGTTCTAGCACAAGTTTTGTGCCTCGTTCAACCAGCTAAAACATTAACAAGTTATTATGACTTAGTTTCAATTAAGTTTTTAAAACTTATTGACATGTTCATATAAGTAAAATGTTTGTGAACTGAGATCCCTAACTTTCTATGTGAAAAAGAAATGGAGCAATTGCCACAATTTATTCTACCAATGTTATCTAAGTACTATACAATGTATGAAGTACAGCACAAACGCACATTGGATAATTCAATAAAAATAATAGACTGGCCTTACATACCTCTTTGAATTTAGTGGTCAAGATAACTTCAAGCTTGTTCATCAAAGGATCAAGGTACTGTGTGAGGATTGGTTTAGGACAATCTTCACTGAAGTTTACTAAAGCAGCTGCTGCATGTGCCTGTAATAAATGAATACTGTGTTTAAATGTGCCAAGCAAAAACTTAACAGTAGTTTTATTGTGTAGGATGCCAGTTTACCTGTACACGAGGGTTAGCATTGTCATCAAGCACCATTAAGAGACCAGGTACAACTTTGTCATGGAACTTCTTCTCGAAAATGGGAGCAAAATCAGTTGACATCTGACCCACGGCGTTACACGCGGCGTAACGGACGCGAGGATGCTGTAACAATGTAATTCACTTATAAGTTGTAATTTTATACTAATGTTTGGTACAGGTTTTTAGTAAAACAGTATTAGTTCTTAGAATTAAGTACTCACAGGATCAGTAAGATAATTCAAAACTGCAGAGACCACTTGATCAAGCATCTGTTCCATTTGCTTATGACAGCCTTCTCCAGCAGAAGAGACGGCCATTAGAGCGGCGTGGCGACGCTTCCAGTCTTCAGAATGTAACATTTCAGGCACTTGGCCAACAATTAAATTCAACATGATCTTGCCTCCCAAGCCGCAGCACATACGATCTAGAGCTGATTCGGCTGCTACATAATTTCTGTAAAAGCATATTTATATTTAAAATGCCATTGTTGTTCTCGGATTGAGAAAACAATAAAAATTCACTTAAAATATAAATGTTATCAAGGGACTGACACTCAAATGTATAAGGAACATAGAGTGCTAATTATCTTGTTATTTAATCTTGTAAGATCATAACTGACTACAACATTAATGATGTAGCCAAAAAGAAGATCTTACTATTTGGAAAACGAAATGATGTCTATTAATATGTAACATCTGACATCTTGCTTTGAAAGATAACCAATTCCAGCACCATGAGTGTTTATTTGGTCAAATCATATTTGATTTAGGCAATAATGATGTCTTTTTTGTATAATTTATATCTACAGATTGACCGAAACCAAGAGAAAAGATGTTACACTGTGTAACTTAGACATCAATAAACGCAATATTATCATTAAGGCTTTACATTTAAGTACTTTTTTTGTTGTTGTTAAAGATCAATATATCATTTTATATTTATGAAATAAATATGTTTTATCTTTTGATTTGATCGATTTATCTCTAATTTTATCAATAGTGAGATGTCCCCTGGAGTAATTTTCTGTACTTGTTTAAAAATAATATAGCTCTTTGTTTTAGTTATTTGGTTCACATCATTTGGACATCAGCCTACTAGGCCAATATCTCATTTTTACGGAGAGGGGCTTATGTACAGCAGTGAACTATTAAAGGAAGTTGATTCGCTCATAGATAATAAATAATTTACATTTTATGAAATACAGAAAGATATTTTTCTTCATGTAAAAATTCGACTGGGTGGAATGGTAGGCTAAAACCTTCTTCTAAAGGGAAGTCTTGTCTCCTTTGTTTAAATATGTGTTTGAAAATTACTCACTGTTCGTTGTCATCTTCGGCGGCGTCGTCTTTGAGGGACCAGTCGGGCTCGTCCTCAAGCTCACACATCATGTCGAGCACGAGCGGGGTGAGCGTGCGGACGCCGTTGGGCACCCTCTTGCGAACCATCGCGGGAGCTGTCTCGCACAACGTCACCACCGCTTCCAGAGCTAGTTGGCGCCAGTTGTCTTCTGCGTCTTTGTCTCCCACGACCTGAATATGCATTTGTTGATTAGGACTGTCTAACTTTATTAGTCATAAAGATATTTTTGAAAAAGCATTAACAATTTAAAATTATAAAAAAGATAGTTGCTGCAAATATTTCAAACAGATATACAAATATTCACAAACCTTTATGCACACATGGAAAAGAGGCTCCAGTTGTGGTCGCAAAAACTGAGGTGCAGATTCGGCTAATTCGATAAGCACCTTTAGGGAAGAGTCGTCGTCGCTTTTCTCAATGGATTGGACAATAACCTATGAAAGAAAATATTTTAAGTTAATGTCCCAATACAGGCTACATCAAAGCCTTTTTTTTTGTATGTAAATATCTGAAGAACTACTATCAAACTTCACCCTATTGAGAGGATGATGTTAGCGAAATTCTCACTTTGATCTTGCACATCTTGGCAAAACACACAATATTGCATCACTATGTGTTTGTAAATATGTGCATTTTAATATTTACGTAGGTTTGTCAGTCGATTATAACTGAAGCAAGTGTTTCTTATTGCTAATATCTAGATTTTGTTAACTACTTCCAATTCTCATCTAATGTGAAGTCATACAATATGAAAGCCTTGACTGAACATTGAACATCTATTGTATGAATTCCATATCTTTCAGCACAACATTCCGAAGTAAGTAGCAGTTTATCTTCTCTACAAGGAAGAAGACTACTGAAAAGACTTAGCTTCACAGCAGTATAAATAAATATTCTGATCATGAGTAGCATCACTGGGACTTGTGACACAATTTGCATACAATGACATGAGTATACGTTATAGTTATTGATAACCATTTATCACTGTCTATGTTTTAATTGTTTAGTAAATTCAGTAGTACAAAGTATCTTTAGAATACATAGTTCTAAATATAATATTACAATAAAATAAACTTACATCATTACCTGTCATACATACTAAAATAAAGATAACCAAGACAATAGAAGCTAAATGTTGAACAATTTGTAATAAAATCACCATGTTTTGAATTCGTAAATAGTACTCGCAACTAAGTTGTTGAAAGGTACCATGAACACATAAAGCAAGCTACAAATTATTAGAAGAATACTGCACATGTCCTGTCCAACTTTTTAAGTCTTATGTACTAATGTAATATATTCAATGAAGGTAAATAGCCTGAATGTACAGTCGAGGGTCATAAGTGCAGTTCCACTGTAAAGTTCATTTTGTACAGCGATTCTGCACATATCTTTGTGTTTCAAATCACACACATTTTCACTAGATTTAGAAATGGCGTGTGCATTTGTGATAGGCACAGAACTGGCGTACAAATAAGAACATCACAGGAATATCAGAAGTTGGAGTAATATACTGAAAAGAAATATTTTTGCAGAATTAAATGAACCAACCTGCATCAGTGGAAGAAGAATATCGGTGAAGTGTTTTTGTATGGCAGGCTCCTTGTCATGTAGAAGTATGAATGCTCCAACTGCTTTTACAGCTTGAGTCTGAAGAATTTCAGAGCTGGACTGGAGTCCAGCCTGTAACATGCGCTTTATCACAGGTAGATTTTCGTTCTGACGATGCCCAAAGACACCAGGCACTGACCTGGAATAACATAAACCATTAATTAATTAAATATATATTCCATAAGGTCTTTGTAGATCTGGCACAAAGCATAGATCAGTACTATTGTACAAGATGGCAAATGATGTTTTTTTTTTTATACTACCACAATGAAAAAATACACTAAGTTTTAACTACATTGTTATGTAGTAAATACCTTTTGCAGTTGCAGTATATAACATATAGTGTGCTGATAGATAGAAACAGAGTTCTGTTAGAACAGAACCCTTTACAATCTTCAAGTTAATTATGATAATTAATTGGACATTGCTAATAATTGCTGTGTGGTGAACTACTATCAAACTTCATCTCATTTAGGAGAGGATGTTAGCGAAATTCCCAGTTTTATTTTGCACATCTTGGCAATACAACATTTTATTAAAAATATGTATGTAATTATGTGCCATAACATTTAAAAGAATATATTTCTATAACCTGTATAATGTAGTGTATTGTAGAAGGTCAATTGCTTTTTCATAAAAAATATTCTGCTTTCATATAAAGTGTAAGAAAATGTCACAAAAGGTATTCTCGGTATTGAAACAGAATTTTGAATGAACCTTTTTGTAAGAATTGACCTTGAACAAGATACTAAAATGTGTTTAAAGAAATCTCAAATTGAAATTGGAAAATTTAAGCATTTCTTACTTCTTTTTTTGTAATTATGTACAGAAATTACAATCTAGAAAAGGTTTACTGGGTAACCGATATGCCAGTAAATGCTAACTCAAAACAAAATTCTTATATGATTGTAATCTTAAAATCCATAGAATAAAATCATCTATCATCGTTTTTACGTGTGGCTTATTGACGTAATTCTTATCGTCACTGGTACAATAAACACTTTTCATTTGTGTGTTTGACTTTCGCATTTCCTTATACTATTCGTTTTATATTTTGATAGACAATAATAATAATTCAGTTAATGAACTACTTACGTGAACATTCTAATACCCGCTTCTTGTATATTGGGGTCCATTGCACTAGCACAATTAAACATAAACTGAAGAAATTCAGGCCATTGGTTAACGCCATCGTCGTCTATGTGGTTTCTTGCCAATTCTGACACAACGTCGCAGATCTAGAACAAACACATACAGTTTCTGGTATTGTAGTATGTTTTATATTGACAGATTAATCTCTAAGACAATTAATATGCAATTTATATAATATAAGTTAAGAGATCTTTGTGAGATAAATTAAAATTATCAACATGAAAGGAGAAGAAAACTAAAACGGCTGAAGATATGGTAGGAAGTGTTATCCTTATAACACTGCTATGCCTTCTACCATTTCAGGTTTCTTTCATTCATCATTTAATTTAGTTTTTTTTTTATTAACGTCAAACAGCGTAATCAAAAGGCTTTGCTCCGCGTTCGGCGATGTATGGAAAGCCATATTACGCTGGGCGACCTTGTACGAGTTGACCAGCCGTACCGTAAGTTTCTAAGTTTCGGCTGCGTATGTCATGACGGACAAATGTAGTGTAGGACACCCAAGGCTTGGGTAGAATGACGAATAATACAAGATGGCTTGCAAGAGTTGGATGTGAGAAGACGTAGATCTAACCAAGTGGCGTGCAATTGGAGAGTCGTATGTCCTGCAATGACGTATAGGCCTATGTCCTCTAGATGGGGCAGAGGGCGTCCACAGCATTCCGCCATCGCGTTTGGTTGTGAGCTAAACGTTTTTCCTCCACTCAAAGTCATCCCGACCTTCTACGCCTTGTCTGCAATTATAGGTCAGCCAGGTCTGTTTGGGAAGGCCACTTTTTCGTTTTCCTTGAGGATTCCAATCGAGGCCTATTTGGCGATATGATCGGAATCCCTACGGAGTGTCGATCAGCGTTTCACGGCAGCGCTTCATGAGTCTTCGTTGGAAATTCTCTCGGGCCACTAAATACCGAGAATTCGGCGAAGACAGCGGTTTACGAAGACCTAGAGCCGATTTGAAATGTCCTTGGTGACCTTCCACGTCTCACACGCATATAGCAGTACGGATTTGACGTTGGACCGGAATATCTTTTGCTTCACTCTAAGCGTCAATTTCCGTGACTGCCACACAGGCCGCAATTGGGCGAAGGTTGCCCGGGCCTTGGCAATGCGCGAAGTGAAGTCCTCTTCAGTGCCTCCAGTCTCTGACACGACGCTTCCGAGGTAGGGAAATTCGTGTTCTCGCTCCACATCCTCTGCTCCAATCCGCTAATTTGCTTTTTTCCACTCCAGATCGCATCTGGGTCTTCTGCGTGTTAATTTTAAGCCCAGTTAAACGCGCCTGTCGTTATAGGTCATCCAAATTGGATTACATATCGCGGTGCATGTGACTCAGGAAATGAACTGCAATAGGCTAATGATAATGGCTCAAAGATAGTTTATTTTTGGATTATCACTATTCTGTATAATATTCCGAGAAAAATGTAGGATCCTAGTGCTTTATAAAATAACATTTCTGTATCTGGAACATCTAGCATTCCATTGATCAAAGTCCTATAGTTAGAGTCAATTATGACCCCCAATCAAAATGTTAAGTTATAAACATTTAAAGTAGGATGATAAGACTTATCACAAAAATTTAAGTAAAGGTTACAAGTTACATTATGGAAATGGTCACCATTCCATAGATTGACCCGTAAAGATAGTTAATCTGCAATATGTCTGACCCCATTTCAAAAAAAAAAAAACCCGAATTGGAACAAGTATCTATAATAATCACACAATGTGGAGATTCACATGCTCACGACATTACGCAGATTTTTTTGCAGTTATAAATATCTTGTCTATTTTCTCATTGATCTAAGATGCCAACTACATATTATATTATCCCACGGATGTTCGCCGCCCGTGAGTGAAATCTGTCGTACTCTTACGGAATAATAACCTATGACGGGAGATTGGTATTAAAGACAGGTCGAGGCGTCGAGCCACCCAGTGCAACTGCCACCGTCTACAGTTTTCCTTGGGAAGCACACATAAAACACCGCGGACTGCTTCTCAGCATTGTTTGTACTTCCCAAAAAGTTTGCCTTTTATAGGCTGTTTAAAAATCTGTCCCAGGCTATCTGATACGAGCAGTGAGATTATTGCGTTCTTTCTCCCCTTTGCAGTAGGAAGCGACGACGTTTTATATGCTCTTGATAAGTATTATGTCCACCAACTAGAGTTTTGAGAGTACCCATAACATTTTTTATTTTCGCAATATTCCCCTTTGCTTGGGAAGATTAAAGGCGGGTGTAGGATTTCCGAAGACCCGTACTACCCACTAAATCCTGCAGCGGCCTACCTCGGCAGTCGGGAGAAGCTTAGCGGTTTCTGAATTCCTCTCTACCATACCCCATGACTAAGGTATATTTCCAGGAGTACCCCATTACATCCACTGCCATGACGAATCCTCTTTGCAATCATCAATATTTTCGTATTTTTAAAAAGACAACTCCCGCATTGGGAATAAACATCCTGTGTCGCGGGGGACTTTACAGACATACATGAAACGGACACAATTTACACCCAAACTCAGAACAACAATTTGTGGATCACACAAAGTGTTGTCCCGTGTAGGATTTGAACCCACAACACTTAGCGCCGCCTAACCGGCGCCGACCGCCTAAACCACTAGGCCAACCGTGCAGTCTATAATATATTATCTGACACAGGTATCTGCCAAAGCAATGATTGTATATGCCTTAATGGCTTGCCCCATCATCATTATCTCAGCTAAGGAATATTTTATTGAATCAACATTTTATAACTTCCAGCTGCCTAGTCACGAATGGTCAAGGTCATTAGTATTCTGACCTTATTATTTTGCCTCATTATGAATTGCTTGCAATTGGTTTATTGTGTACTAGCTGTTGCCCGCGGCTCCGCCCGCGTGTATGTCGGTTATCGCTGCAAATAGTAGCCTATGTGTTATTCTGATGTATAAGCCATATTACTGTAAAGTTTCATCCAAATCCGTTCAGTAGTTTTTGCGTGAAAGAGTAACAAACATCCATCCATCCATACTTACAAACTTTCGCATTTATAACTAACTTTCACGCAAAAACTACTGAACGGATTTGGATGAAACTTTACAGTAATATGGCTTATACATCAGAATAACACATAGGCTACTATTTGCAGCGATAACCGACATATACGCGGGCGGAGCCGCGGGCAACCACTAGTTCTCTATAAGACCAAATTAAGTTTCTTACTGCAAAATCACATTCATCTAAATATTAGATGTTCATGTAAAGCTAAATGTCTAAACAAAATAGTCTTTTCATTTGGTTCTTCATAGATAGCAATGAGTCATCAATTAATTTCTAAGTATACGATGAAATTACATTCAATGTACCAAAATGAATTCATAAAGCATGACTCAACAATTACACCATAGAATACACCAAATTCAGTAAATAGATCATTGTTTCATTCTTATAGATACCTATGACTTAAAAAACTTTAAGAAATTTAAGTTTAAAGTCAAAGTACTCTGCCTGATGGAAAGCATGAGCAGAATCCAAGAGTAGTGGTCACTATACTCATTGCAAATGCAGACCATGCAACAATGCAGCATGGGTGACCCACACTATGGCGGCCTATTGAGATTTTTCTGCAATGGTTAGTTTTTTTTTTATTAATAAGTACTAAAAGTAAAGATGCCAAACATTGCCAAGGACGCTTACAATATTGTGAGTTAAAGTTAACGAATAAAGTCACAATGTGATCTTAAACTATGTTGTGCAATGTGCGACTTGGTATTTGGAAGAAGTTTTTTATTAGAGTCTGCCATAAGTCTTTAAAATTCTATACCTACAAGAGCCACTGTTAGTTATGCCAGTTATATATCAAAATAGAGTCACCATACTCATTGCAAATGCAAACAATGTAGCATAGCACCCACACTGTGACAGCCTATTTAGTTAAGTTTATAATCATTAATCTAATTAGTGCAAGTTTTAGACTAACCTTTCGTCGCAACTGTTGGCTGACATCCAACTGCAGTGTAAGGAGAAGTTGTTCTCGGAGGGCTGCCTGCTGATCAAACGGCAGCTTTGGGAAGAATTCAAAGAACTCAGCACTGAACAACCGCCGCAACAGCACAGCGGCTGTCTGTCGTCCTTCTTCTCCAACAGCGACATTTTGGATAGCACCCACCAGATGAATTACTTTCGTTTCTGTAGGAATACTATTGTACGCATCCTGAGAGACGAAAAAATATTAAATTAGATGTAGCTTTACTAAGGCAACAGTCCACATTACTAATTAGAATAGACATACTTTCTAAAGTATGGTTACAGTTCATCAACTTTGAAGTTTAAAATTCAAAAGATTTGTGTATTAGAATATGTAATTAACTAATAACTAACTGTAACTAGCTGTTTTGCGCAACAATGGAAATAAAAATCATAATGTTTGACCAGAAAAGTAACGAACAATAAAAATGTCGTTAAAACGATAAAAATATTTATTAAGCTACACATGCCTATAACGTGAATACACCACCCGGCTTCAAATACGCTTTTCATGGGGTTTCATTTTAGTGTAAACATTTTAAGAATATATTTGTTAGGTCAGGTTTGCAATAGCTCGGAAGTTTTTTATCAACTCAAATGTCCTATCATAAAGACAAACAAAGTGTTAGATATTAATAAGAGTCATTACATTAAATCCTCCATGACCACGTTTTGACACGAGGCCTCGTTAGAATGTTGGAAATGAATGCCGGCTATTTGTGTGTTTTCAAATGAATAAAATAGTAAAACATAGCATAATTAACGTACTTACCTCTGCTTGGGATCTGATGACATTATCTGTTGATAATAAAGTATTTAGTAACTGGTAAAATTGCGCCTGATCTCCTGCCATGTTGAACCTCTTCGAAAAGGCCCAGTTTTTTTTCATAAACTTTTATCTGACTCTGGCTGATCACTTGTTACAAGTTGCCAGTATCATTCGTAAGATTTTTTTAAATTAAATCGATTTATAAAGATTGTTTCTCAGATTATATAATTTAAATAATTAAACTTCAGGAGATATTTAATATGATATTTATTTCAATATTTTAATGAATTGGTTACTAAGACATAGACAATTAAATAAAAACAAAACTATCATTCTCGGAAAAAAGATGACTGATTATTGCCGTTATTGCCAGCCGTAGGTACAAGCTTTTTCTTGTTTATCCAATGACTTGGCTTCCCGCGACTTCACTAGGCCAGGCCAGGGCATCGTCAGGTTAGTTGGACCACTTAGGGATGCTCCGACTTCCAATAAAATTTGAAATAGAGTAAATTTATGACCTCTAAAATAGTCAAATATTTTGATTTCTTGAAAAAAAAAACATTCAAAAATCCTTTTTTAATCTCATAGAAGTCAATTTTTTTCATGAAAAAAGTTCCGAGACCAGCAACCCTACCATAGAGTTATGATAGATAGAGTAAATGAGAGAGCCAAGCCTAAATGAGAGGTTCAAGGTAGAGGGTGCCGCCTCTGTGCGGGCAGGCGCTGGGAGGGGTCTGGATGTCATAATCACAGCAGTTCCCTGATTCCTCCCTCCTCAGGCACAGAGTGGCACACGTCCGACAGACCAGCCCACCGCAAGCCCCGGCGGGGTGACGGTCCGAGGGGATTTCCACAAGAAAAAAAAAAGAAAAAAAAAGGGGAGCCAAGCCCCTAGCCATCCCTCAGTTAAAAAGAGAGAGACGATCGCAGTACCCATCAGTCTCTCTCTACTCGCGCATGCGCATAGTAGTACGATTTGACGGTTAATTGTAGTGATTGAATTACCATTATTAGTCCTTTACTGCGTGTGCGTCAATAGAGAAAGACAGACGGGGTACCGCGATCCTCTCTTCTATTTAACCGTTGGACTTTTCCGCTTACTGTCAGCCGTATGTCTTCCCCACTCTGTCTATGATAGCTCTATGCAGACAACTCTTTGAATTTGAGACAAGACATGATCAGATCATTCCATTGACCTACAGTACATGGACTACGCATACCTACAAAATTATCGTGCCTACCTACACAAGAAGTTGGCGCATAAAATGGCTGCCTTTAGGGTTGTACCTATGTAGAGTGACTCGAAATGTCGATATTTAACTGAAATATTTAATAAATTGCAAAAATAACGATAACATTAAATAATTATAGTTAATTCCGATTGTTTTTTATTATTTCTACTGGATATAATGGATGGATTAAATTTTGAATGATGGACTTAAGACTAAAATCCAAAAATGAAAGCTTTCCATCACGGGACACCCGGCTAGATATGATATGAGCGAAATATTACTTAAACGATTCTTGGGCTTCTACCCAAGAAACCGTAGGCCATTAGGAGTGCTACAGCGTTTGGTGAGTCCATTGTGGGATACGAGAGTGCTAGTCCTCTCCCTTTTCCCACCTTTTAGGCGTACATCACCTCCTCCCAAAATGAGGCCGTGGATTCCTCTTGGAATCCCTAAAATCCTGGTCTTTCTGTAGTCTAGGAATACATGATCGTAGGTGAGGTTTCTCAAATTATTATTTTAAAACTATTTGTTATCGGCTATGAAAACAGGGCTATCCGTTCTATCAGCAACAAGACTAAAGAAAGAACAGATTACCTCCGCATTCAAACCAACGAGAATGTATATCGTTGTTTACCTATTTTTTCGTAGCTCTGACGGTTCTGGGATACCGATATCAACATAAAAAGTACTTATATTATGTTGACATTGAGCGAAATAACAAATTGAGTAAATAAAACACGTTTTAAATAGTTGTAATATTTATTCATTTATTCACACATTCAGATTAGGGCACTGCGCAGTCACGTAATCGCGTCACGTCGAGGGTTCTGTTGTAGGATGTTTCATGGAAGTGCATCGAGCAGACATACCACATTTTATGTTGAGGGTTTATATTTTCCAAACCAATGATTTCGATTTATTTCTTTCTTAAAATTTCATTTACAGGAAATCTGATGAAGAAAACACCATGTTAACATATTTTTTTATATAATAATATAAGTATCGACACTTTAACTCTACCAACATTATCCTTAATCGTATGTAAACAAATCAAAGTGAAACAAAGCAAATAATACCATTGAGAACCTCAAAAAACTAACAAACGTCTTCGGAAATTATAAAAAGAATATGTTTAATAATAATAATATAATAATAATAGCCTTTATTTAACAATCTTACAATATTAGTTACTATATCTTGTACAATTGTTTGACACCGGTACGTGAAGATTGTCTTGCTGTCCAGCATAGGCCTCCCCTAGAGTTCTCCATCGAATGCGATTCCACGCTTGTCTTTTCCATGTATGTCCCGCTATTTTTATAATATCGTCTTCCCATCTACGACGCTGTCTCCCTTTCCTTCTTTTAATAATTTTTTTCTTTTAATAATTAATTTAATACAATACAACAAACAAAATCGTAAAATATTGAACAATTTTAATGCATTTTTGTCCTAACCTGTAAAGAGTCAATGTACAATGATTCTTGTTTTTTCTTGCACCAGATTGTTTAAAGGAGCACGAAGGCATTATTTTCATGTCTAGGGCAAAGCCTGATACAATAAAAAAAAACAATTTAAAGCCGTAATTGGCACGAAAACAAAAACAAAATTTCCAACAACAACCACTTGACAGCAGATCTACCTCAGAGCTTAGTGCATAAAATGGCGTCGCCGGGCACGAATTGACAAGTGCATGACGTCACTCAAAAGTGCTGCCAATATTAGTGCTCAATAAACTATGTTTATCTCTCTTTTCACACCAAGGTAAACATAAGTTAAAAAGAGACAAAATGCTTTTTTGTATATATATGTCGATCTTATATATATTTGTACAATGAATTGTTCGCATAGTAGAATAGGGCATCTCCTTAAATTTTCTTTACTCATTGGATCGTTCAGATGCCAGCAGTGACAGCACTGACAGCTTTACTCACAGCAATATGTGTTCTGTGACTCACAGTCGACGAAATCACGAAATCATGAATGATCTTGTGTTTCAAAGTTTATTGAGAAATGACATGTAGAACAGCGTAATAATTACGATCCATGAATTTAGTCTTCATGAATGAGTATATTAATTTAGTATACAAATAGTTTAAACGTTAATAGTGTCACTTAAAAATGGTGATTATTTGTTAAATATTCTTGTTTGATTATGATCTTAACCTATAAAATGACGACGATTCTTAATAAATTTTGAAACAATAATTGTTTACAGGCGAGTTCAATTATTTTGGCTGGTCTTGGGATGGCTGCGGTAGGATTTGCCGGTCGTTATATACTCAGGCAGATGCCGAATGCGTCAATAAAATTCGCCGAAGCGGTTAAAAACCTTCCTAAATTCGATGCAGATAGTTTAGCTAACTCTAAATATTATAAAGGTGGTTTTGAACATAAAATGACAAAGCGAGAAGCCGCCTTAATTTTAGGAGTGAGTCCAACTGCAAGTAAAGCTAAGGTATTATGATATAATCACTACTATTTATTTTATAGCTGTACCTGTTAAGAGAAAATAATATAAGTCTCCAGAGATAGTGTGAAGAGAAAGATAAAGCTGCATTATGTTACTAAGTGAACAAACTATGCAGGACACCATATCTGCAAAGAGACGGAAAACTTGAAACAAACCATATAACAACCAGTCTGGCCAGCATAGTGTAGTAGGCCAAAACATCCTTTCGCAGGACAGGATTATGTCCAGTCGGGGACTATTAAAAGCTGACAGTGATGTGACTAATCAAATTGGTAATTCTATTGCAAGCAACTAGGATGAATAATTAGGACATTTATTTGTAAGAAGTATAAATGATGACTCTGTTTATAATGAAACAGTCTCTGCCAAATTTATCTGCCTAAGACAGCATTAAGTATGTAGTAAAAATCCTATTTTCTCCAATCACATTCTTTGCTACTGATTAGTCATTCTCAGAACTATGCTGTTATGCTAGTTTTCATTAATTGTGATACATCATCAGATAGGGATAACATTGGACCAAGGTTGTGAGTCTATAGATTACATACCTACTTACTACATACTGCTGCCGTCCACTGCTTAATGAAGACCTCCAAGATAGCATAATATTAACTTTTACACAGCTCAGTCTCATCAGTCAGCTTTGGTTCAGTTACATGTATGAATTATTTATGAAAACTGACCACAAATGAATACTTAGAAATGACATTACAAAATGTAGATAATTGATGTTATACTCTTTGCGCTGTAGCATGGTGCGTGGTGGTTTAATTTAATCTACTACAGTTTATGGTTTAATTGACTACAGTTATAAATGATTTAATATATAGCGAATGTGGTACAGCTGAAATACTAAGTCATAAATTGTAAATCATGGCAACTTTGAATGTTACTGAACCATGCCACACACCATGCTACAGTGCAAAGAGTATAGTGCCATTCAATCATTATTTTCTTCCTCCATAGGCATCCTGGTCAATTTACTTGGTTTCTTACAGTATTTACAAACCACAATCTGGTTCTGCTGATGATGTTTGTATTATAAAACTATTTTTATTGAAATTAACATGTTTACAAATAGGTATTTAAGTTCATACCTTCATAATTAATGTCTTGGCTTTTGGCAGTCAGCCTGGGACCAAGGCCAGTGTAACTCGAAGAAAACATAACACAATATCTATCGTGTGTTAATTCACAATGTAAGGCTATAATAAAAAAAAACTTCATTAATTCTACTTTTTACTCGACTATGGCAAAGCCAAAGGAGGGTTATGATTTTAACTTATATCATCATACATGTTATTGCATCACCCTATTTGTGTATCAGCTATAACATGTATTGTTTCTTTTTTTCAGATAAGGGATGCTCATAGAAAGATTATGCTTCTAAATCATCCTGATAAAGGTGGATCTCCTTTGATTGCGGCTAAAATTAATGAAGCAAAGGATCTTCTTGAAAGTGGAAAATCATGAACTATTAAAAATTGTGTATATAGAAAATAGAAATTTGTTTTTAGAATTCTGCAGGTTGTTAAACATCTAGTAGATACCAATATAGGATGTTACGTGATATTTGTTTAATAGGGAACTTTCAAATAAATAAAATATATTACAACATCTCAATAGTCTATTGTTACAATGAACACCCAAATACATTTATTATATTCTAACATGGTCTTTTGGGATTCAGGTATCACGACTTGCCAAACACAGCACATACACAGACATCATCAATAGAGTATTGTATACCTTCTAATACATATAAACATTTATTTAAAAAAAATATGATGTGAAATTTTATTTCTAGTATAAAATTTAGAATTCGTTTACTAGACAGTTATATTCTAATTATAATTAAAATTTCAACTCTTTAAACCTATTCACACCTAGTAAGATTAAGGATGTAAACATTTATAAGATTAACACTTAAGCCGGCAATCATGCTTAAAATAAATGTCTGTTTGTTGTCTGCAATTATAGGGTATTAAATACATCTGTATTTTAATAAATGTTGTGCTATGCAGCAATAAAGATTGGTAAGCTTATAAACCAGACCCTTGTGTGAGTTTGGTTTACCCTGATGATTTGTAATAAACTCACACTTGGGCCTCAGGCCCTGCACAATATATGCATACCATGTCTTCTATTTCATAAGTTTTTTGATGACTATATGTTCAGTCCTATTTACTTAATAGCGAGCAAGTCTATTTGAGTCGACACAACAAATTTTGTTTAGTAAACAATGGTGCTAATCTTCTTCTTATATATAAAATCAATTGCTGTTCGTTTTTCAAGCTAACTCGAGAATGGCTGGGCCGATTTATCAGATTTTGGTTTTGAAATGTTTGTCGTAGTCCAGGGAAGGTTTAAATGGTGAATAATTGAAAATCCAAATGTCACGTGTACGAAGTAACGTAAATAAAAAATTTAAAAAACCCCCTATGCAGTATCAAGTCGAAGTTATCAATTGTCATTTAACGTTTATACTGGCACGCGTGAAGCACCATACAACAAGAATGCCTTACATTATTTTGGAAAAGAGTTGATACTCTTACACTGCTGGACCGATACTAACCAAACATAGTTAAGAACCACCGCAAGGAAACTGGCTTTTAATTGGAAAAAAAATCGCATCGAAATCGGTCCATCCGTTTGAGAGCTACGATGCCACAGACAGACAGACACACACACAGACAGACATCGACGTCAAACTTATAACTAGGGTTCCCAACCCTCCCGGATTGCCCGTGAGACTCCGGTAATAATGGTTAACCTCCCAACCTCCCGGAGTGCTATAATTTCTCCGGTTTTTCTAGAAATTAAATGCATTATATTCTAATAACTACAAATTAAATAACCTGAGTTCCCTTTAAAAAGTAAAAAACACGTTATGCGCTTTCATTTGAGACCCCACTCGATGATATTTTTGCAGACATTCGGTTACTCTTCCCCACTTTCACCCCCATAACTTTTAAACGGCTCAACCGATTTTCATGAAACATGTCTAAGAACACTCGCACGTAACTCACCTTTCATACAAAAAAAAAGTAAATTGAAATTACTTCATCCGTTCGGGAGCTACGGTGCCACAGACAGACAGACACGTGAAACTTGTTCTTTTTGGTCGGTGGTTAAAAATTAATTTAATGACTGATCTGAAAACGAAGCTACAAAGCAGACAAGCTGACCAATTTAATGGCAGATCTGCCATGGACTTATTAAAGTAGTTTTATGAACCGCAAAAACAAATTCAAAATGAGTTCAATAACTTTTTTACGCGATTTGACATATTTACAAAATTGAAGATTTTCAATACCAAGCAATGAAAATTTTATATTGAAAAGAGCTAATCACACACATTACCAGACTCCAGAAATTATTAATTTTCAATTTAATCCCCCCCCCCCCTCCCTTATTCTCCCGGGTTGGTCCTTTCGAGAGTTGGCAACCCTACTTATAACAGCCCCTTTTTGCGTCGGGGGTTAAAATATGTAAACAATAATTATTTTTACGGGAATTAACGCGATCACTTATTAAAAGGTATTACATACCTCTGATTTGCCTGACGTTTCGACCAGGTTGCACCGGCCGTGGTCACAGGCTGACTGGCTCAGCGGCGCACGCCCTCCGTCGTCGAATCCGTGAAGTAGAAGGTTCTTCGTCCACCCGCACATTTTCGACATTATTGATAAATTTGTTTCGCCATGTACCGTCACATACCACACTAACAGTGTCCCTATTCTGTAAGCAAACCGATGTGCCCCTATTCTGGTGTTTATCCAACTGCGCAGAAAAGCGAGGTGGTATGTTTTTTAACACTGGATTCCACGCTGTAGATAATTTAAAACCATCTTCCCGATTGAAAGTTTTGTGCTTTTTAATCTCAATCGCTTCACGTACTACTCTTGAGTAAAAGTGACGTTCGGTGGAGAGGACTTGCGTGCGGTGAAATTCAATCCAGTGGTTGATGCCTGCATCGAGTGCATGTTCTGCAATCGCCGATTTGCTCGTCTGCCGGTTCTTCACAGCAGCGATATGTTCTCTGACCCTTTCAGCAATAGTCCGCTTCGTTTGGCCTATGTAGAAAACATACCACCTCGCTTTTCTGCGCAGTTGGATAAACACCAGAATAGGGGCACATCGGTTTGCTTACAGAATAGGGACACTGTTAGTGTGGTATGTGACGGTACATGGCGAAACAAATTTATCAATAATGTCGAAAATGTGCGGGTGGACGAAGAACCTTCTACTTCACGGATTCGACGACGGAGGGCGTGCGCCGCTGAGCCAGTCAGCCTGTGACCACGGCCGGTGCAACCTGGTCGAAACGTCAGGCAAATCAGAGGTATGTAATACCTTTTAATAAGTGATCGCGTTAATTCCCGTAAAAATAATTATTGTTATATCATGGAACGCGAAAGTTTAAAAGTGAGTAAAATATGTAAACGCCGAAAATTGACTAAAATTAGAGAAGTCACGATAAAAAAAGAACAACAACTGAAATAGATACATAGATGAATAGAAATTTGAAAATAACTTAGAATAATAACGCAGAAAATAATTTTATTAAGAGAAGAGAATTTTAGCTAAGTTCACAAACGCAATAACAGTATTAGCATTACATTTGTCTAGTGTGGGAATTCAAGTGGTCTGGGACCTCTCGATCGAAAAGGCAGGCGAGAGAACTGGTGATCAAGGTTCGTAATTACTTTAAAGCAGAGTATCAAAATGGTGGCCCGCTATTACCACTGTCGCAAGTGCGAGAGCGTGTTTAGGCCGCATCAGAAATTAGTGGACCTACAATTTCAAAAATTACTACCGGTACAAGCGGCACACAGGAAAATAAGCTTCGTACGCCGAAGAAAAAACGCCAACCACGTCGTGTGACATCGGTTGACAACTTCGACGCTGTCGCTATTCGCCGTCATTTATATGACTATTACTTGCGCAAAGAAATTCCAACACTTAAAAAACTTGTTTCTTTACGTGAATGTGGTTTGTTCCATGGCCAAAACTCGTCATTTAGCTTGGTTTTGAAAACAATTGGATTTTCTAATAAAAAATCGAACTAACGTAAAATATTGATGGAGCGTCACGACGTTGCTATGGCTCGCTGCGAATTTTTGACCGAAGCCAAAAAGATATCAGATTGGTCAAATTTAATGTTATTTTCACTGACGAGACTTGGTTAAATGCAAACCACACAGTATCTAAGAACTGGACTGACGACACCGCCGCTTTCACTAGTTCAGTGCCAATGGGAAAAGGTGAACGCCTTATCATAATTATGCCATGCAGGGTCTACCAAAGGATTCGTGTCAGATGCTTTACTGGCCTTTAAATCCAAGAAAACAGTGGACTACCACGAAGAAATGAACGCAGAGATTTACGAAGGATGGTTTATAGAAATGATGCAATCTCTGGAAGAACCGTCGATAATTATTATGGACAATGTTACATTATCATTCCAGACAAATTGATAAAATGCCGACGCAGGCCAATAAAAATTGACTGGCTCTGACGTCATGGCGAAAATGTGGATAGTACTTTATTAAAAGTAGGTACAATTAGTGAATATTTTAAAATCGTAAAAAGGCCTCCCTAAAAGATATATTACCGACGAATTTGCTGCCGAATGTGGTCATTGGGTTCTTTGACTTCCGCCGTATCATTGCCAGTACAATGCTATAGAACTAATATGGGCACAAATCAAAGGACACGCCGCTCGAAACAATACCTATTCCCCTTTTACGGCAAACAAGCATGTGCGGAAATAAAACATTATAGCGTCGGATTGGGAAATTCATGTGGCATTCGATAAATAACATAGAAGTTAAGGAGAGCTTATCGAGTGACAGTGACGTTTCATCAGATTTTGATTTTAATAACTAAATAAAGAATCAACATAATATAATTACATCTTGTAATGAAATGTAATATTAGTTAATTTTGTACAAAATTATTGGCAATAGTTTAGTTTCTTACACTTTGTAAAAAAATATCGGGTCTGTTTTCGTATTACGTTTATCGATAGCTCCATCCCTATGAGTTTCCATCCATCTGCTATGACCTTGTACGTGCGTAAGCGTCATATTTTTATTAAATGTAAAAAAGACGCTCGTTCAAGTTTCCACAAAGAGCTGTCATCGAGAAAATAAAGAAATGGAAATATTAAAGTAATTTTCCTACATGTAACAAAATAATAGTTAGAATCCTTCCACACTGTCTTCAAAAACATTCTAGAACAAGTATATGTAAAGAAAAGTATTAATAAATACGAATATCCTGTGGCGAAATTCTTCCTCAAACTTGAAGGTGTCCAATACCTTGATTTCATTTACACAATATGTACTCGTTTTCTCTTTAGACACGAAATTACTGTTTGTACCTACAGTGCTACCTTTTAAAAACGGAGAGCTATTCAGTTCAATAACAAAGAAAAACTTTATTTGTTGGTCTTTACGGAGTTTATATATCGGACAACTCGATTGCTTTCACTCTAGGCAAGGAAAATTCAATATAATACCAATACGACACAAGGTTTATTTTAGCAACGAACAACAGTTAATGCATACGGATCTGTAATAAAGTTAGAGGACAAAAAGTCAAGGAGGAAAAGCTATATGCATGGTAAGCGGTGTTACATTGCTAGGAGTACTATGTATATTTGTTTATCAGATTTATTGAATTCGTTAGAAAACAATGCGTAACATAAATATACTAGGTGACCTGAAAAGTTTCGGACCTCAACGTGAAGATAGTAGTATTCGTTAAAAAAACTAGTGAACATTGTAAAGTTTAAGGAGAATATGTACAAAAAAAAAGGAAGAAAACATGTCTTGTATTAATCGTCAAGTCGGAAACTTTTTAGACCAATCACAAACTGTCAACTCAACACACACGGCGATCTGATCACAGGATGACACACCATTATCCTAAACTAGCTGACCCACGCAACCTCGTTTGCGTCTCATATTGCCCGTAGCGTGATAATTTTCCCCCGTTTTTGAAACATTCTTCATTGGTGCACCACTCCTATTGGTCTTAGCGTGATGATATATAGCCTATAGCCTTCCTCGATAAATGGATCTATCTAACACTGAAAGAATTTTTCAAATCGGACCAGTAGTTCCTGAGATTAGCGCATTCAAACATCATCACGCTAAGACCAATAGGAGCGGAGCACCAATAAAGAATGTTACAAAAACAGGGGAATTTTTTTACGCTACGGGCAATAGAAGACGTAAACGACGTTGCGTGGGTCAGCAAGTAAATACATAAAATACCTACTTTGAATTTAAAAAAATATGTTATCAAGAAATATAGAAGAAAAGAAATAAAAATCTAGGCATTTCTCTTGAGTTAGATTTAAGTAATTAATTAAATATTCTGTTTTTCTCTGGTAAAATATAAAAACGGTAAAATGTGGTTAAATTCATCAAAGAGGGCATCGAAATTGATTTACTTTAATAAAATGAGCACTTTGTTCAAACTCTTACAAATACAGTTAAACCTAAAAATGAACAAACAAAAATAATACTACTAACAAAAATACTTTAAATGCAAAACAACATTACAACTTATCACAAACTTATAAAAAAACCGAAAACTTTGCATCGAAGTCTGTCATGACCACTTGGAGACAAAATCATTTTAATATAAAATAAATTTCGGCTAAGTTCAACAGGAAAAACTAGACTAGTTAGTTTTCCACGATCTCGTTCTTCTCTCTCCTAAAAAAAATTTTAAAAAGAAAAATAATACTCTAAGTATTACACCTGCACTCTAAGGCTAATCTTTGATACAGCTGCTTAATACGTGATCAGAAAAAAATCGATATTCTAATGATGCAAAAAGGTTCAATCTCTAACACAGATTAAATTTAGGAGGAGAAGCATAGCCACAACGAGTTTCATAATTAATATCAAACAATAAGGTGACCTAACATGTTCTTTTTTGTCACATTATCATTTACCACAAATATGATAGACTGTATGATTTAAATGTTATTTAAAAAACGAAAAAAAGTAACCAACAAAAGAAATTGTTGTACACTTCCCAAACGACTGACATAGGCTTGCTCTATGCAACAATATTTCCTTTTTATATTATGTATATTTAAATAATTGAGAATTAAGATGTTTGAATTAGTCACAAATGTATGTTTTGGTGGTATATCAAGATTGAGATCAGGACACAAATGTTGGGCCATCATGTTCACCGAAGTGGCTCTTTTTGTTGTTGCTCTCGACGTTGCTTTGCAAAACGTGCCCGCAGTTTGATTATAGTTGCGTTTGACAAAGTTCCAGGTACTCTAAAAATAGACTGTAACAGACAAAAAAAATGGGTTTATAAGCCTTACATTAGGAGATTATATATAACAATTAGAGATAATAAATAAATAAACATAAATCATTGCTTGGAAGCAGTCCTCTGATAATTTTGACATCTTAATGGTAATTAGTTAATTTGAAACAATTATGTTTCTGTTTGCCAGAGTTAGATTAAGAAGAATCAGCATTGTATTATTCAGGAATACATTTTTTTTTATGTAGGGTCCGCCAAAATGACACTACTCTGCCTGATGGAAAGCATAAGCAGAATCTAAGAGTGGTGGCCACCATACTCATTGCAAATGCAGACAATGCAGCATGGCGACCCACACCATGGCGGCCTAGTGATGCTTCTGCATCTTTTAGTCTCGTCAACAAGTATGGAACTTGTTGACTAGACTATTTGGGCCTCCGGTCTCGCACTCACCAACGAAACACGACAGCACTGCTGCTGCCATTTTACGTTGATTTTCTGTGCGAGGGTAGTACCGTCCCGGTCGAGCCGGCCCGTTCGTGCTGAAATCAGCGTGGCTCTACTACCTTTTAAACACGTTACATTTATATATAGGGACAACATCTGTCTCTACTGACAGAGGACTATGTTAAAGCCATGTCTAGAAAGGACATTTTAAATCACACTGGGATGTGTTGGTGAGTGGTTATCCACCTTATGTAATTATATTAGAGCATTTAAAAAATATTAGGAAGAGTTTAAGCCATGAAAGCACAAATGTTTATTACAAAACAAAATAATTGACTTAAATCTTGCACTGACCTGCATAAATTCGTGGCAGTGCAAAGCACTGGCATTCTTCACAATCGCCTTAAAGCACTCCGCCAGGGAGGTAAAGTCGTTACAGGCCATTATCTCGGCACGGTTGTTCTTTATTAGCGTTAAACAAACCCGGAACAGAATCTTGGAACCCTCGTAAAACAGACAGTCCCAAATTCGTAGTACAGTCTCAATGGGAAGGACTTCAGCGAATAAACACACAAACCATTTTGTGGTTATAACTGCCCAAGGTAAACCTGAAAAGTAGTAAAAAAATGTCTCATTTAGTATGGTTCTCCTTTAATTCGTACTAGCTTTTGCAGGCGGCTCCGACCACAAAAAGTAGCCTATGATACTCGCTGATAAGCTTTCTGTTGTTAAAAGATTTTTTATACAGTGTAACAAACTCATAATTGTATTTATAATATCAGTTAGATTTTAAAATTGCTCACATCAAGTCACTCTTTATACCCCAACCAAAATAAAATTGAAATAATTAGTAGTATGTAGGTACAGACAAAGGTTATAAATCCCTTAGTATTAAACAAATAAAGATATTTAATTTTGGCCTAATAAAAACTCAAATTAAATCTCTCAACAAATTGCGTCTCGACTTGTGAGCCTTGGTTTTTTACACATCTTTTTGATGCGATTACGACTTTGAAAGATCCGCGGTACAGGAAAATAACGACGGTATATGATTAATTTATTGTTTTAAACTAGCTTTATACTACAACTTCGGTCTCTTATGCTACTGCTCAGCCTGCATCTTAATGCGCTATTTAGCGCGTTAATTTAGGCTATACGTAGATGTGGCTAACGTTTTAATGCGTTAAATTCAAATTGCATTATTAATGGCGTTAAACGTTAGCTCGAGTGTTTTTGGACGCGGCGGTTTTTTGGACACATCAAAGGGTTTTACCGCGGAGTTTAGAGCGCTAATTGATATTGGCTACATTAACACCGTCTCATTCTACGGACGCGCGCGCATAGCGAGGACGATTGTACTTTGTTGCTGGCTTTGTGGTTGTGGCTGGAACTGCATTTACGAGAACGACAATGGAGTGGTCGAATGAGAAAGCTTTAGAGTTTTTAGAACCATTACAATCAGAGCCTAGAGTGTTTACCGAGTCTACTTTTTTTTTCGCTTTTTCTCTCTTTTTAAATTGCATAAATGCATAAAATAATATATGACGTTCATTGTCGCAACTAGTGTAGCTGCTTCAAGTTCAATTGTGCGTATTATGTGTTAACGCGTTATTTCATGAGAAATGAAGTCTTTAACGGCATTGTAACCTAAATGTAGCCAACGCGCATTTTTAACGCGTTAATTAACGCGTAGTTTGCCATTGCCATTAAGGTTAACGCTAACGCAGATGTAGCAGTAGCATTCTAGCATTAAAGACTAAAAGCATGCAGAATGCTCGCCTTATTACTTATTCGGGATCACTGCTTTGTTCAAATCTGTACCTATTTGTGGACATTACAAACCAGCAGCAGCAGGAACTCAGTAGCTACTACGTAAGCCGGTGCTGACAGGGTGCCAGTCTAATTATTTATCATCAGATATGTTGAAGCGTAAGCAATCATATAATGTTAAAACATAATGTCACATATCTCCAGCGCAAAATACAGTGCGGTTTTATTTGTCTACTTACATTGAGAACTTAACACAGAGCATAAAATGAAAAATAACGAACATTTATTATATTACATACCGAGATTAATAACGTGTTGGTGCACATCAGGCACCTTTGATTTGACTAATTCAGACAACACTTCAATATCAACGATTAAGCCATCCATGGTTTTAGTATAGTAGTCCGGGAGAATCTTCTCAACCAGCACCTTGAGTAGCCAGAATGATGTCTCTTCACTTTTTGTGGCTAATAGCAGCAAACCTGGAATTAACAAAAAAAACATCATTTATAGAATCAATACTATTACATAAAGCTGAAGAGTTTGTTTGTTTGAACGCGCTAATCTCAGGAACCGCTGGTCCGATTTGAAAATTTATTTCAGTGTTGGATAGTACATTTATCGAGGAAGGCTATAGGCTATATCATCACGCTACGACCAATAGGAGCGGAGCACCAATGAAAAATGATTAAAAAACGGGGGAAAATTATCACGCAACGGGCAATAGGAGAGCTATATGGGTCAGCTAGTAGAATATAAAATGAGAGTAAATTACTAAAAGTACATATAGAGGCCATGGCCAATAATTCTGCAAAATATAATTCAATAAAATAGAAATAAAGCGTTGGAAACGAGTTTTAAAATGTTGTTATTTATGGTCTTACGTCATTGCGTTTTCGTCTTTTAAATTGTTTGTATGCAATTATTAGTTTTTGCCCGGGGCTCCGCCCGCTTGTTATCGCGATTAATCTCGGTTAAGGGTAGCATAAATATGTCGTTCTTCAAGAATCAAAGAATCTCCATGACATTTGATCGAATCAGATTCATTCAGAATCAGGACAGAGTTACTTTCGAATTCGTAACAATAGTACGAATTTAAATTATACTGTACTAGCTGTTGCCCGCGGCTCAGCCCGCGTGCATATCGATAGATGAAGAACCGCTCGACCGATTTTGTGCAAACTTCACATAAACTATCTACTAAATAGTCCGAACAAAGCCTAAATATTTGGTTTGGATAGGTGAGGCCGTTCTTGAGTTATAAAATTACAACGAAAAGTGGCATTGATTTTTATGTATATAGATTTATTTAACAAAAATGTATGGTAAAGTTTAAAAATCATATATTTTGAAGAAGTTCGCATTTCAAATTACTTTTTCAAGCCTCTTTTAATAACCGGTTAAATGACGCAGATTCTAGTGGTTTTAATCGGTTTGACTTAATCACTTCAGCTTATAAATGACTAGCTGAGACCCGCGGTGTTACCCGCGGTTATTGTCGTACCGCGGGTAACGCCGCGGGACAAAGCTAGTCTAAAAAAGTAGTCAAAGTTACTCCTTAGATCATTAGCTATCTGCCAGTGAAAGTCCCGACGAAATCGGTCCAGCCGTTTCAGAGATTACCCGGAACAGACAGACAAAAATTTAAAAAAATGTTATTTTGGTACACGTACCATGTATACATTACATACATATGCATTTATTAAAGAGCGGTTATTTTAATATTACAAACTGACATTCCAATTCTATTTATTGGTATAGATTAGGTAAGTAGGTGATTTAGATAACGTCTAGTGTCTAGTCTTAATGACTCATAGGCTCTTTACGCATGATGTATCTTACGGATATGAAATCATCACAGGTCTATACGACTACACTGAATTCAAGAAAATTAAACCAATTTATATCACAGTCATCTCGACCTGTTCCAATGAGCTGGGGGTCAAATAGTACATGTCAAACGAGAGGCATTTTGGTTGTTTACATTTTTATTACATGTCCTGATTGTATCTACGAGTCTGTCTGCATAGAATTAGTACTCTGAGTAACGGTATTTTTATCAAACTTTCTTACTGAAAGTTTGGATATTTTGACAAATTGAATGTTTTATGTTCACGACAATAAATATTAATTTTTTTTCTGTTCGAATATTCCTTCAGATACCACCCACCAGTAGTGATGTGGGCTCGAACCAACTAAGAACCCTAGAAAGGAAATCCGTGGTACCCTACAAATCACAGATGTGCCTATTATCCCTAAAAAAGCGCGCGCGCTGCGCATCTCCGACAGAGAGAGTCCGTGACAGCAGTTTCATCTCCATCATTTAGATGGTTGGCAGTCCACACTAGGGTTGTTTCCCTAGCCTACCCAAATGTCCTGCTGACAGTAGTGTCGCACTAAGTACTTAAGTCAAGATTAACGACCTGAAGTGCGACACTACTGTCAGCAGGACATTTGGGTAGGCTAGGGAAACAACCCTAGTGTGGACTGCCAACCATCTAAATGATGGAGATGAAACTGCTGTCACGGCGGACAATGGCAGAAAGAGGCTGCCGGGATCAGGTAGAACAATTCCTCGGAGCACTCCCCATACTAAACGCAAAAGATGATGCATTTATCTTATTACTAACTAGCTGAACCCCGCGGTGTTACGTGCGGGCAACGCAGCCAGGCGAAGCTAGTCTGAAATAAAGTAGCCTAAGTTACTCCTTATATCATCATCTATCTATTAGTAAAAGTCCCGTCGTCCGGTCCAGTCGTTCCAGAGATTAGTCGGAAAAAACCAGACAGACAGACAAAACATTTAAAAAAAATATTTTGATATATGTACTGGGTATACATTACATATTAATTTAGTAAAAAGAGGTAATTTAATATTAGACACTTCAATTTTATTTATTTGTATGGATTTATTGTTGACTCATTATGTGATTCAAGAATAGAATTTAATGTAAAAAGATATTACATTAACTATTAATTAAAAAACTTACCAGCAATATAATTTAGTCCTTGGCAGTATCCAACGACCCTGTTATTGTGGGCATACGCAATGAGTATATTAAACAAATGAGTTTGGTGATTAGCTTCTTTTGTAAAGTATATATTGTCAGGAAATGTGCGCGGGAGGTCTGTTTTCACAAGATCAACCAGTTCCTTTTCAAAGGGGCCATCTAGTATCTTGTGGTACAAGTCAGGACATTGATCTCGCATCTTGTCAACTTCTGAAATTGCCATCCATACTGATGGCCGATGTTCACCTAAAATTACAGTAACACAGTACATTAGCATTGTTAGTAACATTGACCTTGGTGATAGGATAAGATTATAGATAAAAATACATGAATTTAAACTAAAAATGTGTTTTAATGTTATCTGTAATCTATTTGATGAATGTAATATAATATTTACATAATTTTACAAACGGTGTGTACTGAATGATAATATTTTTAGTAAAAACTTTGATGTTGTCAATTGTTTTTTATTGATAGCTATGTAATATATATGTCCACACGGAAGAATGGAAGGCATAGTTAGAATCCAAGAGTGGTAGTGACCATCTTCATTGCAGACAATGCAGCATGGCAACCCACACTATGATCACCTAGTGAGATGCTTTTACACACTACTTAAAAGATGTTGGATTAAAATCTAAAGTAATGTGTGGTGATAGTGAGATCCAGGATTTAACCAATTGAAACCATTATTGGTATTGTCATTGAATTGTGGGCAAAACTTTGCTCTACCAAATACTCCTAATGAGAAAAAAACAGATGTTTTTATGATAAATACAGAAATATGTAATAAGTAATTTTATTTTATTTATACTCTCAATTGTCGGCACTTGATGGAACTTGTTGCAATACATTCTAGAATCAAACTCACTTGTACTTTTTCCACTATAAAAATAGTGGAACAAGTACAAGTGATATAACAATAATTATTTTTACGGGAATTAACGCAATCACTTATTTCAAGGTATTACATACCTCTGTTTTGCCTGACGTTTCCTGTATATACTGACTGTAATACCTTGAAATAAGTGATCGCGTTTATTCCCGTAAAAATAATTATTGTTATAACATGGAACGCGAAAGTTTAAAAGTTAGTAAGTACAAGTGAGTTTGATTCTAGAAGTAATTTTATTATTGTAGTTATTATTTTTTAGAAATTAATTTAAATTTATTGTTATATTAAGGTATAAAGTACATAGATCAAAACCTGTTGATACTACTACAAATAGGCCACCCTAAAAACTATTGGGAATAATCAAGGCTAGGAAAAAGAGTTGATAATTTAAAAAATAAAGTAATACACAATGAAGTTACACCAATAAACATTATAGAAAGAACAAAACATTTATGAAGTCCATTCAAAAAAATGAAAGTTGGGTAAAAATTCACACGGCATATTAATGTAAACAAAGAGAGACACTTACTTGGTACTCCTTTACGGACGTATCTCTTCACAGTGTTAGTACGTTTGACCGACTTTCCTTCACCCAGTAAATTGGCCCATTTTTGCGCCCTTGTCGCCAATACTTTCAAGTAATTGGACATAAAATCTTCATAGCTCTCATAATCAAAATCTTCGTGCCTCTCAAACCCGTACTCATCGACCGCGCTAAAACCACAAGAAAATTTAGCAAACAATACTTCAATAACATGAAGTTATTTTATTCATAATATTCGTGTATGTTTAATACAGTACCTGAAGTTAGATTGAGCCATTGTGTAGTCAAATCTGATTTATTAGACATTTATTGAACATAATAGAATGTAAATTGCGGATTTTAATTTAGATTAGATACGCCCCGAATACTCTATTTCTATCACCCCCACATGATGAATGCTTTTTGATTGATTGAATGAAAGATTGATAGCTATCTTGACAAATGAATGACTTTAACTTGTGCGTTTATGAACATGAATCTTACTTAACTTCTAAAGATTTACCATCTTACTGTTTTTGAAATTCATAATTTTTTTATTAAAATAAACTAGAAAAGAAATTTAAAAGAAAGATAAAACAGTAGAATGTAAAAAAATACAAATTTCAACAAATCTCCTTGAAACATCAATATAATATATACATAATAAACTAGCTGACCCACGCAACCTCGTTTGCGTCTCCTATTGCCCGTAGCGTGATAATTTTCCCCCGTTTTTGAAACGTTCTTCATTGGTGCTCCGCTCCTACTGGTCTTAGCGTGATGATATATAGCCTTCCTCTTCATTCAAATCGGACCAGTAGTTCCTGAGATTAGCGCATTCAAACAAACAAACAATCAAACAAACTCTTCAGCTTTATATACATATATTAGTATAGATGTATTTATTATAGTATTCTAAGATCTATTACTCATAATCAACAACACATTTATTTGGATTGAGATTAATATTAGGTGTTATGTTGATAGAATAAATCTTTGGCAAATAACTCATTATTAGGTACCAACTCTTAGCGTCTTATACTCGTGATAACTTCTAAACGATATGTCCGATTGGGATGAAACAAACAGTATTTTACTTCTACATAAATACCCTTGATAACATAATGCTTAATTTGGATAAGGATTAATATTACGATACACATTTATTTAACGTAGTTTCTTTCTTCAGACGATTTAATAAATTTTTTTCAAACACAAAAGCGGTACTATGCATTATGGTATTCAAAATAACAAATTTTGGTCACATATCGCCGTTTTCTACAGCGCTGAGTGCTGTGGGTTCAAACCCCCTTTTGGGACGACACTTTTTGTGATCCATAACTTGTTGTTCTTTGTCTTCGTTTCATGTGTTTGAAACGTAGACAGAGAATAGGCTATTAATATTCTCTTACGGTTTGAAAGGTCTTTTGGAACGAAGTTCCTTATGGCGCGTTGCGAAAGGGGGCTAGACGGATTAAAACCAAAAGTTGTAACGACAATTTTCGTTGTAACGACACTTTTAACATTGAGTTGACGTCATCGTGCTGGATAGTACATATATATTAATTTAAATGTAAATAAACTTCGTTCCATCCGGGTGTCCCGTGACACCTCTCAAGTTTTTTTTATTTTTTCTTTTCTTGTTTTTTCGTAAAACGGTCCCCATTTCATGTCAATCACATTTTTTTATCATTAATTTCATCACGACGAAGACAGACATAAAGACTATTAATTATGATGACATGATGTGAGATAATAAAATAATAAGTTAGGTATCCAACTCAAACCGGGGTAAAAAGAAAAAAAACAGCATGTTACAAAGTTGGCATAATATGTCAAAAATTATTAAAAAAACTAAATGTCAAAACATTAAACTATGATTTGATTTACGGGTTTTATTCTGTTTTAATTGCTCTCAAAAGCACTTTAAAGTAGCTAGTTGTTTTTCGGTGATTGTATAGCGTAGTTAAGATTCATGTTGTTCATAAAATAATTTTAAAACAAACTGAGTTGAGTTTTAAATGCTAAAAGATGGGACCGCCACCCGTAGTGACAGGCATTTCTCCTAAAGAGGGTCCTCCAGGGACGAGGGTGACAATACGTGGAGAATTTTTGGGTACCAGCGTTACAGATCTGATAGGTAAGTACAGTACCATCCACCAGAATCTTGCTAGTATCTTAAAACTTTATGATAAAGTGGGCGTAAAATTATTCTAAAATATGTTTTAGGTCTGAAGATATGTGGCTGTGACTGTTTGCTGTCTGCGGAATGGAAAAGTAAGAATAAAATAGTAGCTCGCTCTGGACCGTGTAAGGGTAGAGGTGATATCATAGTGACTACAAGATCTGGAGGAGAGGGGACTTCTACCGTACAGTTTAGAGGTATGTAAAATAATATTCATTGTTGTTTTTCAAATCATCATCATCATCAGCCTATTGCAGTCCACTGCTGGACATAGGCCTCTCCAATTGCACGCCACTTAGTTCGATCCCCGGCTTCTCGCATCCAGCTCTTGCCAGCCGTCTTGCGCAAATCATCACTCCACCTGGCCTGTGGACGTCCTACACTACGTTTGCCGAGACGCGGTCTCCACTCAAGAACCCGTTTACCCCAACGGTTATCGGTTCTACGGCAAATATGGCCAGCCCACTGCCACTTCAGCTTGCTAATCCTGTGGGCTATGTCGATGACTCTGGTTCTCTGCCGGATCACCTCGTTTCTGATACGGTCCCTTAGAGAAACGCCGAGCATAGCCCTCTCCATAGCACGCTGAGCACGTTGACCACATCAAGTGGAGAAGTCGTTGCTTCCAAACCGGCCGTCCTTTCGGAAGTCGAAGGCTTCTACGGCAGTTTATACGCTTCGCATGCATCTCGACCTGATCCCGAAAATGAGGACCCTAGAGCCACATTAACACGCCACTACACCGAAGATCTGCCAGAAGTCAGCACTGATGAAATCGTGATGGCTCTTAAACAGCTGAAAAATGGAAAAGCCCCTGGAGAGGACGGCGTTACAACAGAGCTGTTGAGAGCTGGGGGTATGCCCGTACTGAGGGAGCTCCAAAAGCTTTATAATGCTGTCCTGTTCGAAGGGAGAACTCCAGAGGCGTGGAGCAGGAGTGTGGTCGTCCTGTTCTTCAAAAAGGGTGACAAGACCATGTTGAAGAACTATCGGCCCATTTCTCTTCTAAGCCACGTCTACAAGCTGTTTTCAAGAGTCATCACGAACCGTCTTGCGCGAAGACTCGACGAATTCCAACCACCAGAGCAAGCTGGGTTTCGGAGCGGATATGGCACCATAGACCACATCCACACAGTGCGGCAGATTATACAGAAGACCGAAGAGTATAATCAGCCCCTGTGTCTAGCATTCGTGGACTATGAGAAGGCCTTCGACTCGATCGAGATCTGGACTGTTCTGGAGTCCCTGCAGCGTTGCCAAGTGGATTGGCGATACATCCAAGTGTTGAGACATCTCTACGAAGCCGCCACTATGTCCGTCCAAGTACAGAATCAGCATACAAGACCTATACCATTGCATCGAGGAGTGAGACAAGGTGACGTTATATCCCCGAAATTGTTCACTAATGCAATGGAGGACTTCTTCAAGACGCTGTACTGGAAAGGACGTGGCATCAACATCAATGGCGAATACATCTCTCACTTGCGATTTGCAGACGACATCGTCATCATGGCAGAGACGCTGCAGGACCTACAACAGATGCTGAACGAGCTGGCTGACTCTTCTGTGCGCATCGGCCTACGGATGAACTTGGACAAGACCAAGGTCATGTTCAATGAACACGTACTACCGGAACCGGTTGCGGTGCACGGTGCCGTTCTCGAAGTTGTTCAAAAATACGTGTACCTCGGGCAGACTTTGCAGTTAGGGAGAAACAACTTTGAGGACGAGGTGAACAGGAGAATTCAGCTGGGTTGGGCAGCGTTTGGGAAGCTTCGTCGGGTCTTCTCATCGTCGATCCCACAATGCCTAAAGACGAAAGTCTTCAATGAGTGCGTCCTACCCGTAATGACATACGGAGCCGAAACGTGGACACTTACGGTACGGCTGGTCCACAAGTTCAAAGTTTTTCAAATGAAAAATATTAATTGTTGTGGAGAGCCGTAGGCAGGCCTCTGTAAAGCAAAGGACATCCTACAGCTGAAATGGTGATGATTGTCGTTTCATGACCCATCTGATTGTTCTCGATAATGATTAAAATTAAGACCTGTATATTTAGTCACAGGGTTTCCAGTTGTTATTCTTTTTTAATAATTTTTTCAGGTTACCATGAATCTATTGGACCAGTGAAAGAGAGTGCAGTGTGGGTGGAAGAAGCAGCTCCTCCCTCTTTACCCTGGGGTCGCAGACCGATGTCACCTACAACTTACATCCCACCTGATCCTCTGGGACTATCTACAGAAGGAGATGACTGCAAATTTCCAGAAGAAGAATTACATGAGATGTTCCCAGATGGGTATGTTCTTTTATTCAATTTCATAATGTCCTAGTATTTTTTTAACCGACTTCCAAAAAGGAGGAGGTTCTATGTTCCACTGTATGTATTTTTTTTATATTTTTTTTTATGTATGTTCACCAATTACTCCGTCAATTGTGGACCGATTTTGAAATTTTTTTTTGTATTCGAAAGGGTATGCTTCCGAGGTGGTCCCATTGCCAGCATATCAGGATCTGATGATGGGATCCCAGGGAAATCGAGGGAAACCCTCATTTTTATAGGCACATACTATGTTTATCGTATATTTTCTGAAGTTACACCGGTATTTGCGTCTGGTAGACATCATTTTATGATAATGAGCTGATGATGTAAGGTACAACTCCTTAACGGTTAGGAGTTGGAGGATAAATCTTTAAATATCATATGTATATATGTTACCTTTAGTCGTATTCTTTCAAATTATTTAGGTAAGCTGATGATGGAAGGTGGAAGGTACAACTCCTCAACGGTTAGGAGTTGGAGGATAATTCTTTCAATTTCATACGTATCTAAAGACCTTCAGTCGTATACTTTCAAGTTATTTAGGTGAACTGATGATAGAAGGTTAAACTCTTCAACAGTTGGGAATGATGATTTTAATATTACACATACGTATAGACCTTAATTTGTATTCTTGATGATGAAATTTGATGAAATAGTTCAACTTACTACTTACCTACGATTGTTTGCACTAAAAACTGAAAAAAAAAAACTTTTTATAAAAAAAAAAAACCGACTTCCAAAAAACATCCAACGATAACTCTCTGCCGAAAAAACACTTAAAAGCGTAAAATAAACTGGTTCTTCATAAATTGCCTTTACCTAATTCTTTATTCATTTAAATAGTAGTATTATAATGTGTGCTAGGTACCTATAATCTGTTTGAAGTCGGTGCCAAGTGACTATCGCTTAGACTTTTGTAATTTTTCTTTGTATTCTTCTTGGCTTAGCACCGACTTCAAACAGATCTTCGGCAGAGAGTTTTCGTTGGATGTTTTTTGGAAGTCAGTTTTTTTTTTTAATAATCACACACTTTCTTCCCTTCTATTTCCTTCTTTCCTCCGTATCCAGTTTCTGAATTCTACATTCAAGAATGTTCCTTTAATTTTTGTTATACCCACCTACTTATAAAAAAAGTGTTTGCAAATTTGTGAATATATGCCATGCTATAAATACATAACATTTATATATATACTTATAACAGGCACATATTCACTCCCCTGGGGGATTATAATGGAAATGAAATCCAAAAAGAACCTCTAGGGGATCAGTGTGAACAAAAATTCCAAATAAATCCCCAGCGGATCTAGGCAGGGTATCCTAGTAGACAGAGCCTATTATAAAGATTTGATAACCTTTACTATTTACTGCAGTAGTTGCATTTGTGCTTTTCAGTTCTGGGAAACTATCTGATGATAACTTCCAACCAGGCTGGTATCTACTTGAACATCACAGCAACACTTCATATGAGGATCTAAAAGCTGGAATGGTATTTCTTCAAAGAAAGGTATTTAATTTGTTTTTGTGACAGGTATTAATAAAAAAAGTTTACGATTGTAAATACATAATGCAATGTCCAAAATGAGTAGCGTAGAATAGAGAGCTGATGATCAAATTGATGATTGATTAATGAACATATTTTCTTCATACGACAGTGACAGACATGCAGATACACAGAAATATCCTACTAATGTTATAAACGCGAAAGTTTGTAAGTATGGATGGATGGATGAATGGATGGATGTTTGTTACTCTTTCACACAAAAACTACTGAACAGATTTGGATGAAACTTTACAGTAGTATAGCTTATACATCAGAATAACACATAGGCTAATATTTGCAGCGATAACCGACATATTCGCGGGCGCAGCCGCGGGCAACAACTAGTATATTATAAAATTATAACTATCATCCTTTTTGGATGAGTAACCTAATATGAGGTCCACACAGGTAAGTTGTTGAAGAGTTGATCAGAGTGTGCATCACATAGATGTTAATATTATTAATGGAAATAAGTGTTTCAATTTCTTAAGTCAAAAATTCAAATGTTTTGAATTTTTATACTTACTGATTGGATTGCCATCTTGTGTGACTGTTATATTCTTATATATAAAAATCAATTTGTTCGTTTGTCGCGCTAAAACTCGAGAACGGGTGAGCCAATTTAGCTGATTTTTGAAATGTTTGTTGTACTCCAGGGAAAGTTTTAACGGTGAAAAATTAAAAATAACTTGAAATTTCAAATGTCACATGTAAGAACTTCGTACTACGAAGTAGCGGGCACAGCTAGTCATCAACATATATATCAATCAATGCCACTTTTCGTTGTAATTTTATAACTCAAGAACGGGCTCACCTATCCAAACCAAATATTTAGGCTTTGTTTGGACTATTTAGTAGATGGTATATGTGAAGTTTGCACAAAATCATCGGTCGAGCAGTTCTTCATTTATCACATTTCCAACGAAGTGGGCATGGGTAGTACCAATGTAATGGTAATGTACCAAGTAGGACAAGTATTGTATTAAAAGAGTGAGTGTTACAACTCCATACTCTGAATAAATACTTATTATGCAATGAATTATAATGAAATTGTAGGTGGAAAGTCAAAAAGAGGGCCAGCTGAGTTTCCTGAAGGCGAATACTGGCGCAGTCATGGATCAACTTGATCGACTTGTGCTACTAAAAAACATGTATGAGGAAGATGAGAGGAAAAACGGCAAGGAGCCTTTGCCCAGTCTACAAGCTGCTATTGAGGGTACTGTTTCTCTATTTGTTATAAAATACTAAAACTATTAGTTACATATTAATTTTTTGTTGCCCGTTCAAAGAAATAATGTAAAGAATACACACTTCTGTTGTTGTTGACTCAAGACTGCCTCTTCTGACTGAGCTATGACTCGCTCAATAGTTAATAGTTTGTCAAAGGATCTGATATTCATCTCCATAACTTACAAATAAATCTAATATTAAAATTATCCTGTTGCGGTGTTTGTTATCAAACGCCGCCGAAATGGCTGGACTGATTTTTACGAAATTTTGTGTATGTAGGTCTGAGAATCGGCCAACATCTATTTTTCATACCCGTAAATGATGACCCACCCCTAAATATTTTTTTAATTTTTATGCCTTCTCTTTGCAGTTCTGTTGTCCTGAGTACTTTGCTTTAGTCGCCTCTTAAGACACTCATAGAATGAATGCATGTAGTGACACTCAGTTTCACCACTAGGGTTACCAGATAGAAACCTATCAAATCCGGGAACATTCTAAAAAAAAGTGACCGGAAAACGTGAAACGTATAGTTTTTCTTAGTCAAAACTTTGCAAAACTGATAAAATTTGTGAGCAAGACACGCCAAAAATTGATAGGAGTCTGCAGTTCGGACATGATTAAATTCATAGACATTCGGTTTCGTTCTGTAGTCCATCAACTAATCAGTTTGCTAAATAATCTTTCGCAAAAGGCATTGCTTGTTAGAATTGAAAGAACAAAACAAAGTACTTCTTTCTTCTACAGTTTTACAGACATACAGTTTTCAGTCATGCGATCTATATATTCAATATCGAGGGAAATTCGGGAAGCATTTTCCCCTTACTCTCAGGTAGGCCAGCCGTGTCATTCATTATTAGCTTAAATTGTTACAAAGCTTGGAGGTTTTCGGAATCCGGGACAATAAGGTCTAATTACTGGACACGGAACAAGATGCAAAATTCCGGGATTATCCCAGATTTCCTGGCCATCTGGAAAGCCCAATCACCACACAGATAAATAATATAAACCACTACACCCATATATTTTCTTTACCATCTTTTTACAGAGTCCATAACATTAGCAGACTCTCTGTTTTCTGAGATTTTGTCCCGCAAAGATAATGCAGACAAGACTCG
Organism: Diaphora mendica; assembly: GCA_949125395.1. Classification (NCBI taxonomy): domain Eukaryota; kingdom Metazoa; phylum Arthropoda; class Insecta; order Lepidoptera; family Erebidae; genus Diaphora; species Diaphora mendica. The sequence goes on from OX421314.1 coordinate 22,684,318, forward strand.
TGAGGCATTATCGTTGCTGACTCGCCACAAGTTCCTGTTCCAATTGCCAGCATCCATTGACAGGAACATCAGGAAGAAGGAGTATGATTTAGTAGTTAATGACTACACCAGAGTTAAGAATTTGTTTGGGAACACCGATGTTAAGGTTAGTACTTAAATATTGTAAGAATAAACTTTGACTTTGAAATAGTCTCATAACAGGTAATAATATACATTCTAACTCGAATTATAAATGCGAATATGAGTTTGTTTGTTACGCATTCACGCTTAAACCATTAAACTGATTTAAAAAATTCTTCTACTATGGAAAGCTATATTGTCAGCGAGTATCATAGACTCCTTTTTAATCACTATAACTGACATACACGCGGGCCGAAACGCAGCCAAAAGCTTGTATAATATATATTAATGTGGTTCGGTATTCAAGTGAAGGGTGGCCATTTAAAATAAATAATGTAAGTATATTTCCCTCATTACACATTAATCGGTCTTTTGTTTTTATAAAGTGCATAGTGCATTTTTGTTGTATCCCGCTTTGACAGTATACTACAAACTATCAAAATAATTATTTATCTTTCAAAAATGAAAGTTTGTATAGACCTTGTCATACCTGCAATCACTGATATGTGTATGTCCGAAATGTGTATTCATTGTTTGTCATTTCACAGTTATTCCAGAAAATTCTTGGGGAGATAGACAAGAAGATAGAGGATTTAAAAGAAAAACTCTACAATAGAATGAAAACTATGCCAATCAATGTGCAGGAACAGACCAAGTATATTAGGTATGTTGTGAAGTTAGTAATGAGTTGTTTATGTAAAATCGGCAGATAATCTGTCCATGTCACCACCCCATGTGTAAGAGCCGACTTCACAGAAAAACAGAAGAAACAGTCTGCAAAGAGCTCAGATCAAATAAAAAAAGGTAGAAAACGCCCGGCCGTGTTCTTGTTGAAGCATAAAAAAAGTAGCGTAGTTCCAAGTAAACACACGCGTTAACGCACTAACTATGCTATAAACTACTCTACTTTTCGTCAGTATCGTACAAGTATCGACAACTTGTATGATACAGACGAAAGGTAGCTTAGTTTCTTAGCATGAGGCAAAGAGAAACAAATCCTATACCAACCTGTCTGGCCACTATGGTATAGTACGACCCAACCTCCTATATAAGGAGGGGCCAATACCGCTGGGTATTGGCCCCTCCTTATATATGACTTGATTCGCAAAGGTGCATGATGTACAAGATCTTCTAACGTCATATGATACACTTCAAAATCAATGCTAGTATTTGTGTATGTTTGGTTTCCATTGTAAATACTTTAGAAACCTCATTCCGCCTCATTGGTGACCAGCATTATTACCATGTACACATAAAGGCTTAAATAAATCATCAAAGGCCGGCAACGCACTTGTGACGCCTGCTGTTGTGTTTAGGTGTTGCGGGTGTCCATGGGCGTTGGTAATAGTTTTTCATCAGGCGATCCGTCTGCTCGTTTGCCCCCTTTCCCATAAAATAAATAGTAATTATACAATGAGTTTTGACTTTCAGGTTATTAATAAGTTTGAACTGGGAAGGAGATGCTGCATGGGTTGCTATCACAAGTCGCAAAGATTATCTAATGAGTCTAATGAACAAAGTCAAGGACCACTTCAAACAGAAGGAGGAACAAGAGTTTTCCGATAAAAGTGAGTCAAAAAGGTTTAAAAATTATTATTAACATTGGATTATTATTTATAATAGAGACTAGTATGAGGTCAATACATTTTTCATGCCCCCATCTCGGAAAGAGTATTTTTAACCTTCGATATTTGAGTGCAAAAGCCATTTTTATCTGCTAGACTGCTAGAGGATAAAGTAAATTGAATTTAGAACATCGTGTGCACTAAGTTTGTGAATTCAAAACATCATTAAACCTATTTACTTCTACTTCCATGGTGCCGAATTTACCATACAACCTTTTTAATTTGTTAAAAACTCAGACTCGGAACTTTCTTAGTGTACTTTTTTTTAATTTGCTTTGCCCGCGCCATTTTCTTTTTGCATTTAGTCATTTCCTCGCTGAGGTAGGCTGTGTTACACAAAAGTTACGTGTTGCACTCGAGTGCAAAGATTTTTCACCTCGTGCTCTTTTCATTCCCTCGCTGACGCTCAGGATTCTAATTATTTAATCACTCGCTGCGCTCGTGATTCAATTTTAGAAACCTTTGCTTGCTTGGTCATCAAAATTAAGCACACGGTTAAAAAGCAACTTTGCACTCTTGTAGGTATAAAAATTAACTATTTATGGGGACAGATTAAAAATAAGGAGTTTAACTACTCCTTTGGGTGTGTTAAGAGCTGACTAAAGGAGCAAACTACGCAGGATAACAGCACTAGAAAGAGAGGGAAAGTTTAAAAAAAAATCCTACACACTTTGTGTTTAAAGAATTTTATTTTCTCATAAGAACTTACAGTTCACTTAGAATGAGATACATAGCATTATCTTATGACTAATACATTATTCACCTTTCAGCGTTTTGGAAGTTACAATGTACATGTACAAACATATTTCTTTAGCCCGCCTTTAAATACATTTAAACTGTCACATTCCTTTAATTCATTCGGCAGTCTATTATACAGCTGTGCTCCCTCATATAATATTGTTTTTTTTCCGTAGTTAGTTCGTACTTTCGTTAGTTGTATTTTATTTGTATTTCTTAAATTATGTGTGTTTGGTTTCTTGTGTAAGTGTATGTCAGTTTGAATGGAATTGTTTGTGATCTTTTTAACTAAAATGCATGTTTTATAGGTGTAAAGTTGTTTGAGGTTCATTAATTTGGTTTTTTCTTTTAATACTTTTGTAGGAGTTAGGTAATGGTAATGAAATAATACTTTAATTATTTAGTTTTGTATTCTTTGCGGTGTATTCAAATTAGATACAGCTGCTGATCCCCATATCTCAATAAGATATTCAAGGTGCGACTTCACCAAAGAATTATAAATAATAGTACGGGCTTTGTTTGGAATGCACTTTGATACTTTTATTCTATATAAGCATACAATAGTTATTTGATACTTTTATTCTATATAAGCATACATGTTCAATCCTCTCGCCAATGTAGCGTTCACCTTGGGAAATTTGCAATGTCTTAGGGCCCATGAGTAAGGCATTCAATCGCTAAGCTAGTTCACTGGAGAGAGCATTAAACTTCACGGCGTTTCACCGTGTTCTTATTCTAAACTAATGTAATATCAAGCACTTACTGGAGATGTGTGGATTCCTTGATATCGGCGCAAGGGTTCCCTTGGCATTCTCTCTTGGTATTCTCTCTGCGTCGTCACACATTCATAAACTCCTCAGTTGCTGTGCAGGCTCCCACGTATTATAATTATAACACACCTGTTTTAACTGTCGCGGATCGCGCCTAATTGACGTGACTACTAAAACTCGCGAGTCCAAACCAGACCAATCTTAACGGTAACCAACGAAACACCGAATTGGATGGACAACCAGCTAACTTTTACTTAAACGGCAATCCCGACGAACCTTGTTCGACCGTCTTTACAAAGCTTCTCTTTAGTACTCTCTTGTCACTTCAAAACGTCAAACAAGAAAAATTATAATCAAAAATGTTGCCATTATAATGACGTTCAATTCCTAACAATACAATAGTTATTTGTTATACAAGAGTTCAAAGTTGCTTTTTAACCGCGTGCTCAATTTTGATGACCGAGCAAGCAAAGGATTCAAAAATTTGAATCCTGAGCGTTAGCGAGGGAATCAAAAGAGCACTAGGTACAAAGAAATTGCACTCGAGTGCAACACGTTAATTTTCATCCCACCTCAGGGAGGAAATGACTAAATGACGTGAAAAGAAAATAGCGCTGTCAAAGGAAATAAAAAAAAAGTACACCAAGAAGGTTTCGAGTCTGAGTTTTTAAAAAATAAAAAAAAAATTGTATGATAAATTCGACACCATGGATGGAGGTAGAAGTAAATAGGATTAATGATGTTTTGACTTCACAAGCTTAGTGCGCATGATGTTCTAAATTCAATTTTACTGTATGCTCTAGGGAATAAAAAGGCTTTTGCACTTAGATATCGAAGGTCAAAAAAAAAAAACCGGCTTCCAAGAAACATCCAACGAAAACTCTCTGCCAAAAAAACACTTAAAAGCGTAAAATAAACTGGTTCTTCATAAATTGCCTATACCTAATTCTTTATTCATTTAAATAGTAGTATTATAATGTGTGCTAGGTACCTAGAATCTGTTTGAAGTCGGTGCCAAGTGACTATTGCTTAGACTTTTGTAATTGTTCGTTTGTATTATTTTTGGCTTAGCACCGACTTCAAACACCTCGGAAGCATACCCTTTCGAATACAAAAAAAAAATTCAAAATCGGTCCACAACTGACGGAGTAATCGCTGAACATACATAAAAAAAAAAAAAAAAAAAAAAAAAATACATACAGTGGAACATAGAACCTCCTCCTTTTTGGAAGTCGGTTAAAAATACTCTTTACGAGCTGGTGGGATGAAAATAACTTTGTCTTAATTTACATATTTGTAATCGCCTAGGCCAGGCGAGTAGCCGGTCGAAAGATCTCTGGAACGGCTAGAACGATTTTGACGGGATTTTCACTGACAAATTGCTGATGATATAAAACTTAGTCTACTTTTGTTAGACTAGTTTTGGGGGGCTGAAGTAGTGTATGTAATCGCAGGTAAGCGCAAGCTCAAAGAGACGGAGAGCGAGGCGGGCGCGGTGCGAGGCGCGTGGTGCGCGGCCGCGTGCGGGGCGCTGTCTGCGCAGCTGCACGCGCTGTGGCCGCTCGCTCGCCGCTACTTCGCGGGCGAGCTGGCCGGGGAACCCACCGACCACCAGCGCCAGGCGCAACTCAAGGTCTCCTACCTCTATTTCTTTCACCAGGCCATATATATAACAGCAGACACGAGTCGCTGTGCAAATAAAAAGAGGACCCCCGTTTGTGAGAACAGGGGTTCCCAAAAAGGGGTATTTTTAAATCTCCTTTCTGAGATACACACAGTTCACCGACTGCGATACGAGACGGCGTTCGGTTTTTGTTCGGTTCGAGTCGGATTATATCCACCGATGGGTGGGATCCGAGGGAATTTCTACAAAAGCAAAATAAAAAACCCTGTAAATAATTTTCTACTAAACTACTCCTAAATATTATGATACCTATACGCAAAACCTATATACGATGCAAATGAATTTAATCTGCCTCATCTCTATTTTAATACGTGTAGCAAAAACTTTGTACCCCTTTTTACGGAAATTATGCAAATGATGTGTATGAAATTTGGAACAGTTAATAAAAAAAAAATTATGAGGGATTTCGACCAGTGGGCGACTAGTGTATTAAATACAAAAAACATAATTTATATGTTACAGGAAATGATAATAGCGGCAGTGGAGTTATTCTCAGATCACATGCGTACCTGCCTGTTGTCTGGCAGTGGCAGTAAGAATGTGCCTATTGATGCGCTACGTGTTCGACTCGTCGCTAACCTTCGTCATATGAGAGAGGCTTACGAAGAACTCATTAAACTGGACCTGCCCTCTCAGGTACGGAGTTTTGAGATTATTTTTTTAGACTTTAATTTCATTTTAATTTAAAAATTTTACCAAGAAATAACCGATTACAAGAACTAGACCAAATGGAAATGGAACCACACGGGAAGCACCAGCTATCAAAAAATAAAAGAATCATTAAAATCGGTTCACCCACTCGAAACTTCTGAAGTAACATAAAACATAAAAATACATTTAAAAAAAAGAGTCCTCCTTTTATCGGCTAAAATCGGTTAAAAAATCTTAAATGTTTTTGTTTAGATTTTTTTATTTTATTTGATTTGAGTTCTAAAACCATCACAGGTTATGCTTGCGTTAGAAGATAAATTTATATGTTTATTTCTTATCTCTTTCCAGCCTCTGAGTATAGTTGAGAAGGTGATATTCGACTACCGCGTGTACGGTATGACGATGTTCTTGCAGCGAGCTCACAAAAAAGTTAAGGGACTCGCCGAAAAAGAGACGTGGAAGATCGAGGAGTTCACTGATTATGGTGCTATCACTAATCTTGTAAGTTTATTCATTAGTTTGAACTGGAAGACGCTGTATGGTTTACTATCACCAGTCGTAAGTACTTAGTATTTACCACTTGCCCATAACACCTGCAATTCAAGAGTTACAAGATACTCTTCTTTGTCTGACTTCCCCTTAGAATTATTAATAGGTTGAGCTCACCTACCTACTTCATTGGCTCGGCCTTAAGCGGGGCGTAAGAAAGCATCTCACTAAGCCGCCAGTGTGGGACGTCATACTGCATTGTCTGCTGTCGCATTGAGTATGGTTGACTCCACTGTTGGATTCTGGTTGACCTTTCCATCAGGCTGAGCACAGTCACTTTGGCAGGCTATAAAAAAAAAACAAAAAAAAACGATTTTCTCTGACCGTGGCGTGATACTATGGCCTTACGGAAAATCGGTATCAAGGGACCAAATGTGCTGAATAATTAAAATGTAACCAGATAAATCGAGTAATGTGTTAAGGTTTTATGTAATATAAAGGGAAAATGTTAATAAACGTTTAAAATTATGCAAAGAAATGCACTTATTTACTTTAACACACTATTTTTCACATGCTTAATGCTAATTTAATGGAAAGCGCTGCCGTAACCGGCTGTTACTTCCTTTTAAGGGACTGTATATTATACCTACTGTCATTAATTGAGTTAATAAATAATGATTCCAGCCACACCTGCTAGAGACGTACACTAAAGAGGCGTTGTCGGCCATTCACAAGTGCGTGGCAAGTGGAGGCAGGCGCGAGGGTTGTCTGCTGGCGGACGGAAGCGAGCCGGCGCAAACTGCCATCAAGCTCACACAGGGCCTTCTGCTAGCATACGTCAATGTGCTGCAGGACCTGGGCTTGCACCTCGACGATTCACAGGTCTCACTTGACATACTACTCATTACCTTTCATCACATCAACCTTTACCAGTCCATTGCTGGACATAAGCCTCTCCTTAGAAATAAGGTTCTGGCCTATTAAACGATTTGGTATAGGCAGTGATGTTGTCTTGCGTAGTCGCCTCTTACGACATCCAATGTGCCGAATGTGGTCATTGGGTTCTTCGACTTCCGCCATATCATTGCCAGTACAATGCTATGGAACTAATATGGGCACAAATCAAAGGAAATTAAAATACTAGGAAATAATAATAAAAAAAAGGAACAACAATATTTACATACAAGCGTTAAAATTCCTCCGCATCATCGCCTACTGTTAGCGTTCCCAAAATGTTACCACTACCACCACAACCACATGAAAAAGGCAAGGAAAAAATGCTGAATGAAAATACTGAAGAATTACTTCATGTACCTTCTTAAAATTTACTTTCACCCTCCTACACACATACACACAATCATACTACACACAAGGAGGATTATCTACACTCTACAATGCTTTATTTTGTTTCCTTTTCATTGTCTTGAATGTTTTGCATGCACCCTACTAAGCTAATTTTGTGTTTCTCGTTTCGACCAACATGATTCAAAAAATTGTAGAAATAAGAAAACCTGCTGACCTATTTCTTGCGTCTGGGTTCCAGGAATTTAATAACAGCAATTTATCAGTTGCTCTTGAGCAACGCGTAGAGGAGGGTGTAAGCAACAGTCGTAGCTGGCAGCAGAGACTATTGCTGGCCGGGACCAACGCTCACTACACCAGACGTGTCACACTTACCAATATATCTGAGGCTTTTCAGAAGTATGTATTTTCATTTGTTTATTTACTTCACCAACATATCTTTACATTATTACATGAACAATTAATTGAACATTCAGATAAAACCGGTTGAACTAGTAGCCGATCCCAATTAATCTTGGGAATAATAAAGACTAGGAAGATGATGATTACATGAACAATGAATAGTTGTATAAAAAAAACATAGTTTAAAAAACTAAAAATCACGCTTTTTAATACCAAACGAACTAAAAAGTAGAAAATAATTTTAATGTAAAAAAGCGTGGGACGACATTATTGAAATATTTTCAGAAAGCACCCCACGCTAATTTGTTTTCTACTTTTTAGTTTGGTATGTTTACAAAAGCGTGCTTGTTTAGTTTTTTAAAACTTTTTTTACACTTTTTTTCAAATTATTGTATTGTCATCGGCCCTTGACCCCTGTGCAAATTTTCAAGTTAATCGTCTGAGTTCTACTTCTAGGAGTCTTCCTGAAAGTAGGTGAAAAAAAAACACACTATACTCGTAAATCCGTTGAGAAGTTTAAAGATCTATAAACTATGTAAAAATGGTGCATTGTACACATACTGTATTTTTTAAATCTGTAGAAAATAACAAAAAAAAAAGTATTTATAAGTTTTTAACAGCCAAGATCTAGTTGTATGAATATTTTATAAAACCAGAAGTAAATTATAATTATTTTCTATAATTCTTACAGCTACGGCTTCCCAGTACCAACAGAAGCGATACAAGCAACAAAAGAAGCACTGAGCACTCTCGAGTCCACCATAGCAGAGACTTATCTAGAACACAAGGGCGACCCCCTTGTTGGGACCATAGAGACTAGTATGGACATGGGTCGACATAAGACTGATGCTGACGCTATCATTGATGACGCCAGACCCTATGTGTACGAGATTATCAACAATTTGATCGCTGTACATGCCGAGGTATTTTTATTTCTAAACCTATAGGTTCATTTTATAGAAAGTTTTCAAATACTACACACAATATAAACAATTTCAAATACTATAAACAACATAAAACAGTGAATTAAGATAACAAGAATAACATATTTCAATATTAGTAGATTTCTTATACTTTTTTAACCATATACAAAACTAGTTTTTTTTTTCTACAAATATGAGCTGAGTCCTACCTAAGACGTTACACGATTCAAAGTGTCAAGTCTATTTATCAATTAAAAAAAAGAAACTTAAAAAAATACTTTTAATCCAGTTATTAACAGTAGTTATACCTATTCAGATAAGCTAATTATATTATGTAGTTCATTTTGAAAGCTAAATATATTTCTCAAGTCTCGATAGATGGCGTTAAGATCGAATTAGATCACGGTGTCGTCCGACTCACTGGACTTGTATAAGTACTTTGGGACAGACAAATAATGTTAACTTTGCGCAGAGGCAATATCGTAACCAATGAGGTTTATCCGAAGGTGCGATTATTGCTAGTTGAAAACTTTACCAATACCCCGCCGTGTGGACGTGAAATACCGTCCGCGTTGGCAATTTTTGAAAGGCTGTAATGGCCTAATAATGCCTAATGCTATGAATCATCTCTAGAGTTTAATAATGACACATTTTTGTCTGAGTTCCGAGTGTTCATTTGAGTATTTAACCGACTTCAATAAAAGAGGAGGTTCTATGTTCCACTGTATGTACTTTTTATGTCATCAAAACTAAAGCGCAAGCGTGCCTATCCTTTATATAGTTACTTGCTGTTATTTACCGATTAAAAAAATGTCCTTAATTTATTCATATGGCTTGATGCTCCGTTATTGCTTACACCATTTTACTTTTTAAATGAAATACAAATTATCTATACATAATATAATTAGTTTCAGCTCATTAGATAGACATTAGAGCTTTTAATCACTTAAAAAAGGAAGAGGTGCTATGTGAGGCTGTAGCTGTTATTTGAATAAATATTTTTGAACATCTGACATACAGCCGCCATCTAGATTCAAACTAAGCAAAGCCTGAACTATGAAAGCTACTGACTGATAGAATATTTATATAAGTATTTTTTTGTAAATATATAATTATACAAACATTTGATTCGACTCCGGAATTGAATCCGTCTCACACACAGCGCACCGCAGTCAAGAGCGAGTCAATGTGCAAGAGTCTCACACTAGAGGTTCTGATGACGTATGGTATGACGTCTCACAGATGTGTAAAAAAGATATGTAAAAAAAATATTAATTTAAACGGTTTTAGTGAAAATAATGTACTAAAAGCTAAAAAATAATTTGGTAAAAAATAAGCGGTATAAAATCGTTAGACGTAGCGTAAACTGAGATGACTGGATGGAAACACGGGCCCATCGATTTTATACCGAATATTTTTTTTACATATTTATTTTTTATTTTCAAGTTTTTAATTTCATTACATAGTACTTCTCATCTGTGTTCTACTATTCAAGCCCTTTAATTTGATACCCATATTGAGGTAGTCGTGACAAAATTTGTAATGTAAAATGTCACCAGAACTGAGGGTGTGTACCAAATTTCAGATCAATCTATCAACAAAAAGGGGGTCAAACAACACGCAGGTCAAGCTAAATAAAACCGTTTAATAATAAAATGTGTGTGTTGTTAGGTGGACGGGGTGTGTGGTGCGGCGTCGGCGCGCTACGTGCGGCTGATCTGCGAGACGGTGTGCGAGGAGCTGGCGCGCCTGGCCGCCTGCGCGCCCGCCGCGGACCTGCTCGCGCCGCAGGCCGCCTTCCAAGCTCGCCTGGAGTACACCCTGCTGCATGTGGCTACTGCTGAACACCTCACTAGGAAGGCCGAGTTCGTATTCCGAACCTACTATTATAATCATACTAGCTGAGCCCCGCGGTGTTACCCGCCGTACAACAACAACTGCGATTAACGCCGTGGCGAAAAGTAAAAAAAAAAGAAAGTTTATAAAAAATATCCTATGTCCGGCTCCTGGTTCTAAGCTACCTCCCCACCAATTTTCAACCAAATCGGTTGAGCTGTTCTTGAGTTATAAATAGTGTAACTAACACGACTTTCTTTTATATTATAGATATTCAGTAGCAAGTGTTTCTTCCTACAATCGCTAACGCCTCTATTCAATTATTGGCTAATTTTCTTTTGACTAGCGTCATTTACCATTAAGAGGCAATTTGTTAGTAAAACTAATGTATGGGACATTTGTTAGTTTTCTATGAACGTTTGTGGAATGCAACCCGGCTAAGGAGGCAGGGCCGAATTAGCACGTTAACCTGTTCATGTTTATACTATTTCTATTTGTTAAATCCTTGGCTAAAAGTCCATAAATAAAACACAAACTAATTCTAAAAGTTCGGGGATCCAGGACCCGTAGACTAGTGTACTTATAAGGTACACAAACTTAGCGAAATCATAGATAATTCTTAACAAGTTAACAGTAACTTGTTAAGAATTCTTAAAAAAACTTAAGTATTTATTAGAATGTATTTCGTATAAATTAAACTTTAAGAATCTCAAATTATGGTCATATTATCACAGTATCTCAAAATATTTACTTTTGTTCTTTAGAATTTAAAAGCAAATATCGCAGTTGTGCAAAAAGGCCAAATTTGACTTTCGAAGTCACATTTAACTTTTTACGAAATAAAATAAAAAAAACCGTGTATGCCATTTTATAGATGTTTCTACAGAGTAACATTAAAAAAAGTTAAAAAGATTGAAGCAGACGTTTTCAAAATGTTACGTAAATCTTTGAAGATACATAAAAAGATTGACTGTGATATATTTTCTTTTTAAATCACAATTATTTTAACAGTCATTTACTTTATTTCCAGAAACTATCTAATGGAAGCGTTATCCACCATTCCACCTTTAGAAAACGAAGAAGAAAAAAAGTAAGGAAAATATAATGTGAGCTTTTACACGCGGCTTCGCTCACGCAGACTTTCATCCCCTGATTTACCCCCTTAGAGGTGGAATTTCAAAAATTCCTTTCTTAGTGCTCACTTACGTTATATAAAGAACCTACATGCACAATTTCAGGATTCTAGCTTCAGCGGTTTGGGCTGGGCGTTGATCTCTGGGTATGTCAGTCAGTCAGTCTGTCAGTCAGTCAGTCACCTTACTCTTTTATATATATATAGATTAGATTTAGATGAATACTAGACAGTGTAGTAATGTTCAAATAACTGTACACATCTCACTCACAGCCGTCTGATCCCAAACTAAGATAGAGCCTTTACTATGGTAATCAGACTACTGATGAACATACATATTATTATATATTTCTAAATACATAGTCATTATAGAATTGATATATAAATTAGACTAAGACATAAATAAATGGCCGTGTTTATCACACAATTATTTGCCCTGGGTGAGATCGAATCCACGACCTAGCAGTCTATGGCTATGACCAACCGGCAGGTCATATACCACCACTCTCTATACAAATATAAAACGTATTCACATTTATACCCGACTACGAAGCCAGCGAAGACCTACGAAGGAAGCCAAAAAGGGGGGTAATATTTTTGGGAGTCTATGTATGTTTGTATGTGCAACCTTAGCTTCTAAACTACTAAACCGATTTTAATCAATGAGGTGTCAATAGATTCCCAAGTGACATAGGCTGTATAAGTTTTAATTATAGTTTTTTTAAAACTTTTTTTTTATTATTCCTTTTACAGACGAATGGACTCTATAGTAGAAGAATTCAAAAAGAGAATGGAACTACAGCTTGCTAGCTTAAACTGCAACATGGAGACTGTGTAATGTATTGTAGACAGAGTATTTTATTTTAGAAGTAGTTTCTCGCATTGCGATATGATCGCATGCTACGTACGTACTCTATGAAGGACCTCACAGAAAACCGGTGTGAAACATCGCTAGCGCTGTGTTTCACCGAGTGAGTGAGGATATAGGAGGCCCATACCCCCAACCCCTCCCCTCCAAAGGCCGGCAACGCACTTGTGACGCCTATGGTGTTGCGGGTGTCCATGGTCGGCGGTAATCACTCACCATCAGGTGATACCTCGTTGGTCTGCCTCGTTGGTCTCGCGGTTGGCGTGTGCGACTGCTGATCATGAGGTCTCGGGTTCGATTCCCGGGTCGGACCAAATGTTTGTATGATCTTCAAATATTTGTTTCGGAGTTTGGGTGTTTTCTATGTATAATATGTATGTATTTACAAAAAAAAGTATATATGTATCACTGGTGGACATAGACTTCTCTCCTTAGAAAGGAGCTTTTGGCCTGATATACCACGCTGGCTAAACGGTTTGGTGTAGGGTTTGTTTCAACTTATCCTTCTGTTTCCAGTGCTGTTTTCCTTGATTTGTATCAAGGAAATCATAAATCATTAAGCCGGGTCTCCCCCGAACAAAAGTTGTCAATTTTTGTGTTGTCAACACGTGTTAGTGACAAAAGTTTTGTAATTTCCTTGTGTTGGCAACAATAATTGTCAACAAATGTTGGGAACAGTGTTTCTGTTTTTGGCGGTAAACGTCAAAAGAACTTATTGTAAATATTAATTGGCTCTATGGTGTCGCTTAGTTCGAATATTTAAAATAAGACTTGACTTAAAGGTCTTAGTTACCAGGGCCTGCAGTCTCGACATACATAGCGATCGTTAAAGTTGCGAATTCGGTAGCTAATTCATATCGTTAACTTTTTAACGATTTTTGGTATTCTCTACCGTTGCAACTATCGATTTTCATCGGTATCGTATCGTTTTTGCTGTCATTTTGGCAGCCCGCTAACTCGATAAGTATTCGAAAAGGATAGTTAACTGTGAAATATTATAAAAATAGAAATTGTATGAAGATATATATTTATCAGATTGTAATAATATCTTTTGCAAGTGTAGTGCACTAATTTATAATATTAATTGTACATAATGGCGGAGGTTTATTTGACTTTTCAATGATAACAAATACCTATACCTATACCTATACTTATACCTATACCTATACCTATACTTATACTTATACCTATACCTATCCCTATCCCTATACCTATACCTATACCTATACCTATACCTATACCTATACCTATACCTATACCTATACATTTACCTATTTTTTTTTTTGATATGCTACTACTATTAAATATGCGCATAAAATACTCATATTATTTTAGAAATAATCAAACAATCAAATTTAGAAAAACAACAAATCTGAAAATAAATGCAAAAAGCCAACATCACTTTACAACTTTGCTTCCAAAATGTCAAACTATAGATAGGATTTTCGTTAACTTAGCGACGTCCCTGTTTACGATTTTGCACGGTAATTCATGAGTAGAGACTTGCCCTTGTGATTAAGATCTTTACGGCAAGCGAAAATATTCGTTAACATTTATCGATCGTTAGTTTGAAATTTTGGAAGCAAAATGGTGCCACGTACAATATCTTGCTTAATTTTAGGGAAGTATTTTAATGTTTCTATTAATTATATTTATTTAACTTGATATTTATAAAGTATAGGTATAGGTATGGGTATGGGTATAGGTATAGGTATAGGTATAGGTATAGGTATAGGTATAGGTATAGGTATAGGTATAGGTATAGGTATAGGTATAGGTATAGGTATAGGTATAGGTATAGGTATAGGGATAGGGATAGGTATAGGTATAAACTTCGTTCCATCCGGGTGTCCCTTGACACCTCTCAAGTTTTTATTTATAGTTTTAAATCCAAAATACATTCAAATGGTAATTTTTTAATAGGACACATATTTATATCCTTGCAACATTCTGAATCAATTGTTATCATTGATAAGTCAAATAAACCTCCGCCATTATGTACAATTAATATTATAAATTAGTGCACTACACTTGCAAAAGATATTATTACAATCCGATAAATATGTATCTTCATACAATTTCTATTTTTATAATATTTCACAGTTAACGATCCTTTTCGAATACTTATCGAGTTAGCGGGCTGCCAAAATGCCTCGATAAGCGATTTGCGACTGTCGTTAAATTGACAACAAATTCGATACGATACCGATGAAAATCGATAGTTGCAACGGTAGAGACTACCAAAAATCGTTAAAAAATTATCGATATGAATTAGCTACCGAATTCGCAACTTTAACCATTTAAAAACCATTTAAACCATTTATTTTTGCTACAAAACAGTACAACATACAATATAGTAACACGTAACAATCATTAACGATCGCTATCTATGTCGAGACTGCAGTCCTTTACGATTTTGCACGATAATTTATGAGTAGAGACTTGCTCTTGTGATTAAGATCGTTACGGCAAGCGAAAATATTCGCAAACATTTATCGATCGTTAGTTTACGATCGTTATGCTATCTATGTCGAGACTGCAGGCCCAGGTCATTAAATCCCAAAAAAAAACAAAAGTTCGAATATTTTTCAATTGTTGGCGACTCGGTGTAGACACAATGGAAACAAAAGTTGGCGATTTTTTGAAGAGTTGTAAACAGTTGGAAACACTGAAATTGCCAACAATTTTGGTGGAGACGCGCCTTTACGGTTTGGCAATAATCATAGTGTTAAAAATATTTCTGCAAAGATATTAAGGTTGTTCGATGCAATATATTATTTATATTGGCTTATGTTTCTTTTATTAATATTGTGGCAATATAATGTTGATTAATTATGTTACTGTCTATAATATACGAAAATGCTTACGTATTACAAAATTTTGCTTATAAGTAGTTTTAAAACATTATTATTATTTAAAAATCTTTATTTAAATATATGTAAATAACGGTTTAATAAAATATTTAATAAATGTAAAACAACACTATGTTTTCTTTTTGATTTTCAACTCGTTTCACCTAAATTCTTGTAACTCTGCAAAAAGACAGTTAAAAAAAAAAGTATAGAACTAATGGTTGGTGGTTAATGGTCAGGTTTTACCTTTGGTATAGGCACTATGTATACAAAAGTACCTTAAAAACGAGCTACTAATATGTAAAATTGGTTAAAAATAAGTTAACAACAAAAAAAAAAAAATTGAGGTGTCAATTTGTAATTTAAAATTAACAGCTTTTCACTAAATGCATACGCACTATTTTTCTGAATAGGAGGCCTGGAGGCCGTTCACTGAAACCTCACCCAATCGCAACGCCGAACACGTTCGATGGATTAATACCACGTTAAGAGTGAGTTGATGTAGTATAAATTCACACTAGACCCTTAGATCTAATTACGAAACTACTAGCACAAGCATCGAGATCGAGGTAGTGATATTTATTTTAAAAAAAAGCTTTACCTCAGCAGCTTGCTTCTGCAACAAAGCGGACATAGTTGGTCCAGTTTCGGCCACCATCTTGCGAAAGTATCCTTTTTTGTTTTGCAGCAGTATGTGCGGATGGTCGAACTCCATTAAGCGACCGGCGTCGAGGACTAATATCTGGGCATTAGATGATTACTTTTTTTTTATAAATGAGCCTGCCAAAACGACTACTTTGCCTCATTTAAAGCATGAGCAGAATCCAAGGGTAGTGGTCACCATACTCATTGCGAATGCAGACAATGCAACAATGCAGCATGGTGACCCACACTATGACGGCCTTTTGAGATACTTGGGCTAGATACTGCCTCATTGGGCCATCAGTCTCGCACTCACCAACGAAACACGACAGCATGAATGCTGTCATTTTAGGTTGTTCTTCTGTAAGAGAGGCGTGCTCTTATTGGCACAGCAATAAGGTTGCACTTTTTCCGCTCAATTATTCACGTGTCGCCTAGCGGTATACGCAGACAAACTGCAAACTGATCGCAGTAATAGGAGGGGAAACCTCGGTTATTTTATCCCCCATTGTCCTTCGTTTACGCAGTCTGCTATTGTCACTATAGTGTCCAGTTGTATATTATCTTTAATGTTTATTTTATTTGGTTATCTGAGCCAGGAGCAAAAATACTATCTTATATATAAAATTACCGTGTCGCGGTGTTTGTTACCAAACTCCTCCGACACGGCTAGACCGATTTTTATGAAATTTTGTGTGCATATCGGGTAGGTCTGAGAATCGTTTAACATCTATTTTTCATACCCCTAAATGATAAGCGTGACCCAACCTTTTTTTTTTATGGCAAATAAGGTTTGCCGGGTCAGCAGCAGTATTTGCATATATATAAGAAAAAAGTATACCTTGTCGGAATCAATAATGGTATTGAGCCTATGCGCTACTGTGAGCACGGTGCAAGAGTTAAAATGCAGCCTGATGGCGGTCTGTATAAGAGCGTCAGTCTGCGCATCTACGTTGGCCGTAGCCTCGTCCAGTACCAGGATCTTGTCGTTGTGGACTATGGCTCTGGCCAGGCAGACCAGCTGTCGTTCTCCCACGCTGAAGTTAGACCCGCCTTCTTGTACTTCCTTGTATAGGGCAGCTGGACATGTTTTGAAAAAGATAATGATACAAGCGGTCATCTATCCGGTTCTAACTGCGCTGAGTCTTGTAGATTCGATTCTCACATGAATGTGATCCACAAATTTTTGTTCTTTGTATGTTTCATGTTTGTTTGTAAAGTATTCCACGACAGTAGTAGTAGTATATTAATAATGCGGTTGCCCTATAAAAAAAAAGAAAAAGAAAAACAATTCATACTTCCAATTAATTCCGATGCCAGTAAGTGTGTTGCAGTCGTGTCATAAAGGAAAATTGTTTATTTTAATTGAATATATAGGGATTTGGCTGCTGCTTTTATTAGCAAAGTCATAGATCAACACAGGCAGGCGGACCGTAGGAGAGTCGCCATAGCATCTTTTCCCGATACAAAACAGTCTGTAATTTTTTGCTGGGGGAAAATGTTCACACATACACATTTTAGACTCACATCCAAAAAATTGCTAGTCACTATGGTCCGAGAGCTGGTACCATGTTTTGAGGAGGTATTTGAGGCAAGCTGAATACTTGTCACGGACCTCTCCTATTATACCCCAAAACGGAACTGCAGACCTGGCTGATGAGTAGCGGGACTAAATCAACCCCCCCCCCCCCTCTGGAGAGGTCACGTGACTTACAATAGCCATGATATAATGATATACTTCGCCAGTTATAGCACTCTGAGAAACAGTGCTCACGTGGGAGACACAAGCCTACGTCATCATCACTATCGCTGGTTGTCGAAAATTTGCCCCGCTACTCACCAGCCAGGTCTGCAGTTTCGTGTTGGGGTATATTAGGAGAGGTGTGTGACAAGTTTTCAGCTTGCCTCAAATACCTACCCAAAAATGGTACCAGCTCTCCTACTACTACAAACTCGCACATAACAATGAAAACAAAGCATTCACAATTTCTCGCACACATAAATACATTCTGTGTCATAAGTAGTCATAACAGTGTAGGTAATGTAGGCCCATTTGCGCTTAATCTTTGAGAGAGGGAAACTTCTGCGTATGGCAACTCTCTACCGTTTTGCTCTATGAGCAAAATGAACTGAATGACAGAATTAGGCAACTTTAACCCCACACGCAAAAAGAGGAATGCCGCGTCTTTTTCTGTCTATGACAATTGACATCCTATTTGGCAAACAAATAAACCGATTGGGATGCAATTTATTTTTTGTCTGAAAGCTTACGTGATCGAGTTCTTCCTGTGTTTTAGCAGTTTATTTTGTATACCAATTTAAAGAAAAAATATCATAATATTTTACCTACTCCGACTTCTTCAGTTTGAAGCTCCACGTTATACAAAGACGTTAACAATACGTCGTCGGAATATTGATCAAATGGATCTAAATTCTTTCTTATGGTCCCACTGAACAAAACAGGCTCCTAAAAATTAAACTTTTTTGTGTACTTGTACAATGTACTTGCATCATCTCTCACTTTAATCATTGTTATATATTACATATTATGATGTACATATTGCTTTTACTATGGGGAGTGCTCCGAGGAATTGTTCGAAATGATCCCTACCAACTCTTTCCGCCATCGTTCTACGCGACAGCAGTTTCATCCCCATAATTTAGATGGTTGGCAGTCCATAACTGTGCGCTTTTCTAGTAACTTTCTGCCTCGATTTCGAATGAATTGTCGCCTGCGGTCTTCGCGGACCAATACGACCTTCAAACCTTCAAGAAAAGAGCGTACCTACTCCTGACGCCTCTGGTGTTGCGGGTTTACCTTCTATCCAATAAAAAAACGACTAGTTGCACTCCGCGGTGTTACCCGCTGTTCGACCCCTATCCATAAAAAATATACGTGTCGAGATATTATTTATTTTGAGTTACAATAAAGGAGGTTTAAAGCTGCCCATACCTGTGGTATAATAGACAGCTTTTGTCTCAAATCGTGCAGGCCGATGCTAGTGATATCTACTCCATCGATGGTAATTACGCCCTCTGGGTAAGCCAATCTAAATAGTGCTTGTATTATGGACGATTTACCCGCCCCTGTTCTGCCCACAATACCAATCTGTAAAAGTGTAAAGATTTGTCCTATCTACTATCGTATTTACTAGGTCAATTACAATTTGGAATGAAAGTTGGATGCTATTATAATAATAATGTCAGAGTATAGAATTAATAATAATAAATGATCTGGTCGTGTGGTCGTTCACGTAATATTCGTAAATCGTATTAAGACGATGAAAACAGTGTGACATGTGGGCATTTCAAAGTATAACTGGTAACAAGGTTCAAAGGATTGTATGAATGTTGATTTATGAATTGTAAATCGTATAAAAAAACCTTTTTTTTATGTTACTAAAATCTTTACATAGTATAAAACGAAGTTGCTTCCACTGTCTGTTCACTTAGATCTTTTAAACTACTCACAAACTTTAATGCAGTTTTCAGCAATAGACAGTGGAATTCAAGAGGAAGGTTTATTTATATGTGTAATACATGTATTAGTACAAAACACTTCCGTGCGAAGCCGGGTTGCGTCGCTAGCAATCTATACTAATATTATAAACGCGAAAGTTTGTTAGTATGGATGGATGCATGGATGTTTGTTATTCTTTCACGCAAAAACTACTAATCGGATTTGGATGAAACTTTACAATAATATAGCTTATACATCAGAATAACAAATAGGCTACTGTTTGCCGCGATAACCGCCATATACGCGGGCGGAGCCGCGGGCAACCACTAGTATATAATAAAAGTAACTTACAAGGTAGCAATATAAATTTTGATATTCTAATAAAACAAACTATGTTTTCCTTGGAGAAATAAATTAGGGAAAGGCTTAGTGACCAACAAGTATTCGAGTATTATAGACTACTGAGTAGGTAAATAAAAATACCTTTTCTCGGGGTTGTATACTAAGCTGCAATTTGTGTAATACGTAATTTCCATCTGGAGTATATCTTAAAGACAAATCTTTGAACTCAATCGCACCTTCTCTAGGCCAATCGGAAGGAGGTTTTTTGTTAGGTTCCTTAAATAAAAATCGTTAGTTCGGGTTTGGTCAACATAGTTTTAGTATATTGTAAATGCTTTATGTTCTAATAGTGCTTCTGAACGTAATAAAACTTTCGGAATCAAAGTATTTGTCTCAGTCTGAGTGTCTCAGTATTTCTCCTGCTAAGATGTCGAGTAGACTTACCCATTACCCTGAACTTCAGAGCGCATAAAGAACGAAATGGAAATGATTCGGCGCTCTCCGACACTCGTTACCTCTTCTTCGGAGAATATGTAGGTCTCTTTTTGGAATTAATTATAGGATATTTTTTTTATAATACTTCAATTTTTAGCAACTTAGCGAAATGGAAATAAAAAAAAACACTTCTAATCTTTCAAAGTTTGCGGCCCAAGTCCATCTTACGTCTTCCAAAAAATTTCTACGACTATCTAATACCTTTAAACGAGCAATTGCTGTATAGGATATATATATATTTATATAATACTATATAACTATATATATAATACTAGCTGACCCCGCAAACGTTGTTGCCATAAAAAAAAATGGGTGTAAAAATAGATGCTGGTCGATTCGCAGACCTAGCCGATATGCACACCAAATTTCATAAAAATCGGTCCAGCCGTTTCAGAGGAGTATGGTAACTAACATTGTGACACGAGAATTTTATATATAAGATATAATCTGAATCTCCGAAACGGCTCCAACAATTTTCATGAAATTTAGTATATAGGTTTCGTAGGCGATAAATCGATCTAGTTAGGATTCATTTTTGGAAAATTTACCAAAAAAAAAAATACCGAGCAAAGACAGAGAGAGCAAAGCTCGGTCAGCCAGGTAATTATTTATCATCCTAGTAAATATCATGCTTACATACTTACGCTATACAAAGCTGGTTCATTAGGCAATTTGGTATATTCGAGAATTCTTTCAACGCTGGTCATTTGGTTCTCCATTTCAGCTGACTGGCGCATGCCCCATTGAAAGATTCCAGTCAGGGATATCGATTGGGTTATTGCTAGGCCTACGCTACTAGCATCCATATCTGAATCATGTATCATCATGTATCTAGTGTTATTATTAGTCTTGTTATAAAATATGTACTTACTAAGAATATTATGATAAGAACTAGGAACAGTCGAGGGCTGTTCCAACATCTAGAGCGAAAAGATTACCCAGTACAAGATTATTATTTGGATTTAATTTTCTGTTTTTACGGTTCCGTAGAACGGGACCCTATTACTAAGACTCCGCTGTCTGTCCGTCTGTGACCAGGCTGTATCTCATGAACCGTGATAGTTAGACTGTTGAAATTTTCATAGATAATGTATTTCTGTTCCTGCTATAACATATTTTTTTTCTATAAATGCCATACTAATAAAATATATATATTTCGGCGTGGCAACACCGGCGCTATCATTCGTCGTTCATTCGTAGCTGTCAGTTACGTTTGACGGTATAAAAAAAACACCAGTCTGGACACGGACACACTTTGGCTCGAGCGGCCTTCAAGAATACACGAATTATTAAAGTGATACTATATCTGTTTTAATCCCGATATATTGTGATTATTTCTTTAAAAAGTTATTGTGATTACAATTTTATGAAGTGTTATTTATCTGCTGGTGCATTTATTTTAACCTTTCATTTACCATGAGCGATGAAAACATTCCTGGTCCTGAGCACATGTATAACCTCCCTCCGACATATATGACATTGCTATAACGATCTAGTCTGCTGACTAATGAGTAATTTTACTTTGACCTAAATTAATAAAACAAAACTATAATAATAAGATTGTGTCCATTAACACTTTTCTTATTGTCGCTAATTAATTGAGGACACTCTGTTCGTGTGTTCTTATATTACACTGCACTAAAATGGTAGTATTTTGTTCACTTAACTAACTCAAAGGGTTTTATCCTTTTAAGTCTCCTTGTAACGTCCGTATTGTCGAGAAGCTGAATAGCCTCAACGTTTACGTGATGATGAAGTCAGCGTTCATGAGCTTCGGCGTACTTCGATATAATGTCTGCGACGAGTTCTACTTTAAGGTCCCGATGGAGGTCGTTCACTCGAATGTACCACGGTGCATTCCCAATTCCCCTGAGTACTTTATTTTGAAAACGTTGTATCATCAGTGTATTAGATTGTTTGGTACATCCCCATAACTGGATACCATAAGTCCATACAGGCATAAGGACTTGTTTGTATAATAGTATTTTATTATGTACGGACACTTTTGAGTGTTTACCCAAAAGCCAATACATTTTTTTGTAGCGAAGATCCAATTCGTCGCGTTTCTTTTTGACATGGGCTTTCCAGCGAAGCTTGGCGTCTAGTGTCATTCCCTAATATTTGGCAGTATTGACATAGGGTATTATATGACTATTTAAATATACCGGATGATAGGTAGGAGCTTTATTTGTTAAGTCAATGTGAACCGATTTAGATTAATTTAATTTTATTCGCCATTTACTCGTCCAATCACAAATGGTGTTTAGTGCTACTTGAAGTTTATCTACTGCTTCCTTATGTGTAGACCCAATGGCCATTATAGCCGTGTCATCCGCAAAGGTAGCAACGATATTTTCGTCTAATTCTGGCATGTCAGAAGTGTATAACAGGGACAGGACCGGGCCTAGAACACTTCCTTGTGGTACCCCAGCTTTAATAGGTTTCAGATCAGAATATGCATTTCCTTCTCTTACTCTGAACATTCTATCAGATATATAGGACTTTAAGATGTCTGCAAAGGGTTTTGGTAGTACTTTTCTTAATTTGTGCATAAGTCCATCATGCCATACTTTATCAAAAGCTTGTGCTACGTCTAGAAAGACTGTGGAACACACTTTCTTTTCTTCTAAAGTTTTTTCTATGATATTAGTAATTCTGTGAACTTGGTCTATGGTAGAATGTTTTTCTCGAAAGCCAAACTGATAGTCGGGTATTAAATGCTTTGATTCTATTATTGGTTTCAACCTTTTTAATAATAGCTTTTCAAATAATTTAGATATTATTGGTAATAAAGAAATAGGCCTATATGAGGTTGCTTCATGAGGTGGCTTGCCAGGTTTTGGTAACATTATTACCTCTGCCACTTTCCACATGTCAGGTATGTATTTTAATCTAAATGTTGCATTTATAAGCGTAGTAAGCTTAACTATTGCTATTCGAGGTAAATTGTTTAAAACCTCCCCAGTTATTAGATCATAACCAGGAGACTTTTTACGGTTCAGCAATTTAATTTGGAGTTCTTTTGGAGTTATGAGTCATATCTTCTTCATAATTTTCATTTACGTCTTGGCATGTTTCGACCACAGTATTTGCTACATTTGGACCAAATATTTGCTCTAAATGACCAGCAAATCTGGTAGCTTTCTGTTCATTACTTACACCCAGCCCACTTTGTTCTCTAATAGGTGGTATCTGCGTAACGGGTCTTTTTATGTTCTTTGTGACCTTCCATAACGAATAATCTGTATTGCGGTCACTGCTTAGTTGGTTTAGGTAAGTACACATACATTCATCTTTGAACTGTTGTATTACTCGAATGAGCTTTTTTGTGAGATTATTCAAAAAGGTTTTGTCCGAAGGGTACCTTGTTTGATGCCACCTTTGTCTCTGATTTCTTTTTCGCTGATTAAATTTCTAATCTCGATTGGATAATTAGTAGTTCTAATTTTACGTTTTAACTCTGGCGTATTTTTCCAAGCGCAACTTTGAATGTTAGTTACAAAGGTGAGTATTTCTGATTCCAGATGTTGTGGGAGCTTTAACGGGAACTCAGTGGCGGATTTACAGATTTGCCGCCAGTAGGCTATTAAAATTTTGCCGCCCCTACTAACCCACAAGTTAATATTTTTCTGCTTTTTTCGTATCCCCTTTCGACACCCCCTTAACTCTCGTCTCCGCGCATCACACCCCTCTCTTTTTCTGAGCCTCTCATGTCCAACTTCGAGCAGGAAGTGGTGGTCAGCCTTTTCCCACAATATATGTGTGGTGACCAGGGTGGTCCTGTCTCTAATGTCACCTAGCTTATTTCTGCCGCTACTCCCAGGCCTGCGCTTTTAGATTAAAAATCATCCAATCCCACTTCGCTCTCTCCTTCGTTCTTTTCTTTTACACCCGCTGTGCCAGACGCGAACTCCAAAGTATGCTTTCTGGACATCATCTGCGTCAGCTGTTACGAGAGGAGAGAGCTGGACATCATCCTCCCAAACGGGTCTTATTGCCATAATACTAGCGTACCCCGATTTAGCCGTTCCATGACTTATCGGACGCTAAACCATCAACCAGATTGGGAAATTTGCGAATCGCCATATCTTACTCTCTCTCACATATTTTGTTTGAGAGGATCTCTCGACCAGCATCGACTGCCATTTCTGTGAGGTAGGCCCTATCTGTCGGAATGAATAATTCAGATTTTTAGCGGCGCTTTCGATGATCGGCGCATTGTTGCGTGAAATGACCACGAGTGAGTACGTGCGTTCATCGACCCAAGACAACGTGCTGGTCGTCCAAGCTGAAGGCTCCACGTAGTGGCTTTCCCCGCCATGGAACTTCTCCAGTCGATCATCGACGACTGGACAAGGCAGCAGTACAGTGCCCTTTCCTCTCTCGCACCGCACTCGTCGCTAGGAGGAAATGAATGAATCATGTCATGCAGTCCAGACCTCAAGAAGCCCTCCTACTCAGGCTAAACTGGATGCGCTGGGTGTAATCAGTACGCTAATGACACTTCAGCTAGTGGTGAACTTGCAAAAAGCGGCGCACCTGGCTACAGAGGTACCGCACTGGTAAGCGCTGAATTTACGGGTGACAGTGACACCCATAAGTAAAACACAGAGATCCTCTTATTTCATGGGCCCCATCGTTGCTCACTCCCTGGCGACTTAACCTTGATTAACTCGATCCTCGTACTGGTTCAGGCTTAAACCAAGTATCTGTGCCTAAAGCTCAGTTTTGGCCTCATATGGAATACTGTTCTCATCTTTGGGCAGGGGCACCCCAGTATCAGCTTCTCCTTCTGGACTGCATACAGGTTTCAATTCGGCTGGTCTCCCTGGCGCTGCGTAGAGATTGGCTTCCTATACATCTTATATCGCAGTATCTATGGGGAGTGCTCCGAGGAATTGATCGAATTGATCCCTGCCGCCTCTTTTCGCCATCGTCCTATGCGTCAGTAGTTTCATCCCCATCATTTAGATGGTTGGCAGTTCACAACTGTGCGTTTTTCCAGAAACTTTCTGCCTCGTACAACAAAACTGTGAAATGAATTGTCGCCTGCGGTACTCCCGGACCAATACGACCTTCAAGCCTTCAAGGAAATAGCGTACTCCTTTTTAAAAGACCGACAACGCACTTGTGACACCTCTGGTATTGTGGGTGTTCATGGGTGATGGTAATCGCTTACCATCAGGTGATACGTGTGCTCGTTTGCCTATTTCATAAAAAATCCGAAAGACGGCTCTTTGATGAGTGTTTGCGATGGCTTGCTCCAAAACTGGTCACTGGTACACTGGTCTTGACTGTGGCTCTGACCCCACAGAGAAGGTCGCGCAAATGGTATTCTCAGAGAGCGGTATAAGCGGTTAGTCATACGCGGTTACCGTGCGCGTTGCACCAGATTTACCCATCGAATTCACTCAGATTGTGGTTGTAGTGAGGACTTATGTAATTTGCCCAGTTTAGACATAAAAGCATAAAGGGTCCTCCTTGCAGTCATCAGACCCTTCTGCTAAGATATCATCTCGCGAAAGGAGGCGGCGAAGAGGGCTCAATAATTGTTTTGGCTCGGAAGGAAGATTCCCACTCAGACACAATTAGCCTCGGCCTCGGGCCTCGTGCTGTTCTGAGCGGTGGTTAAAAGATAGTAAAAATTTAAAATTACTACTTTTAATCTACAGCTATTGAAATATTAAAAAAATCCATATTCATGAAGATATGTGTCACGAAGTGTTTCGTACTTTTTAACTGACTTCAAAAAGGAGGTTATGATTCGGTCGGTGCGATATTTTTTTAAAACTTGAGAGTAAACGCCAGGCACACTCTTTGATCCTAAAGTATTGTTAAATTTTAAGACTTCTTTTATCCGTACTGTTGATGTTACACTGTTACAAATATGTATAGGTACATATTTGTAAGAAAAAAATTTGTGCCAAATCTGCCGCCCCCTGAAATTCGCCGCCCTAGGCTTCAGCCTACTCAGCCTAGTGGTAAATCCACCACTGCGGGAACTTTAGATTAGTAGTAGACTGTAGGTCATACTTAAAACTTTCCCAATCAGTGAATTTATTTACTAGCGTTGGGCGGATCTCTCTTTGGCTATAACCTATTAAGGGGGCTCCTATACCACAAACTCAATTTTTTGCCGTTTTTATTGAGAATGGTAAGAAACATTACGTGCACGAGTCCGCCTCGCACTTATTCCGATTTTAAAATTCACCTCCCGCATTAGGTCTATATCCTGTGTCGCGAGGGACTTTATGAAAAACAGACACAAATAATACCCAGACTCACCACAACAATTAGCTCACACAAAGTGTTGTCCACAATCACATGGGATCGAACCCACAAACACTCGAAGCGGCGCCGTAGTTACCGCCTATGTTTTAATTGTTTGGATATTTAGGCCTTAAAACATTAAATAAATTTACCAGTCTTCATTAAACAGCTGAACGTCACGCATATGATGAAGATCAAACAAATAAGGTCGAGGAAGTAGCCGAAAGCTCTACTGCAAGATATGAAGAGGTACCACGCAGCACTGTGCAGATCCTGATGGCGGTCAAACTCCTCGGCTAAAAGGAACTCCGCGCCGAAAGAACGAATTGTTGCCAGGCCTAAAATTGTGGCGTTCACGTGACCGAAGACAGGGCTGCGAGCTGGTAAAGAAAATTTTTTTTTATAGTTTTTTAACTGCTAAAAGAAGGTTAACCTACAGAATGTACAATTGATACTTAACAATCAAATGAATATTACTGTAACATAATTATGGGTTTTTACACAGCCACCACTGTAGCTCCTGTACACCAGGATCGACAGCAAACACTAACGCGGAAGTTCGAGAAAATGTTAAACTGCCTTGGACCCAAAAATGA
This sequence comes from Diaphora mendica, assembly GCA_949125395.1. Classification (NCBI taxonomy): domain Eukaryota; kingdom Metazoa; phylum Arthropoda; class Insecta; order Lepidoptera; family Erebidae; genus Diaphora; species Diaphora mendica. The sequence goes on from OX421314.1 coordinate 22,711,515, forward strand.
ATTTAATCAAATTTAAATTGGAAGAGCTGAAAATATGACAAATCCGCTTCTCTCCTTAGCAAAGCGGGAGACAAAATGATGTTAAAATATGCATAGGTATAAGAATAATGACGATTTATTAAAGTTACTTGAAATAACAGGAATCATCCCAAAATATATTTATACTTACTGATTCCCTCCAGACGCTTAACGGCACCAGAAGTTCTGATATATATAATGCGAAATATATAGAATATTATAAGCGCTGCGAAAATCGGTATTAACAAAGTTATGTCAGTCATCAATATAACTATTAGGGCTCCCGCCAAATTCAAGATAATCTGAAATACGTGTACAATATCATAAGAGATTAGGCTACCGAAAGAACGATTACTCCTCGTTCTAACCGATTTTTACGATTAATTTTATTGACTTTATCTATCGTAGGCCACTCAATGTGCATGGCAGATGCGTGTGCATTCTATTCTTTTAAATGTCAAGCTGTTCGTCGATTGATTAATCACAATGTTGGTAATTCTGTGTGTGACCCTATCTCTACAGTTCAACTCCTAAGATTGAATTTTGTTACCTGAAAGCAATCAATCATAGCTTCTGGTAGTAGCTCATCAACAGCACCCATATCCTTACTAAATCTATTCAGAATTCGCCCCGATGGGTTTGTATTGAAAAAACTCATAGGTGATCGAGAAATAGATTCGAACATTTTGTCATGTAATCTGTAAATTTGAGAAACCGATAGAATACGTTAGAGACGTCTATATCGACATACATATTGAACTTTAAATATTTACGTGATAGACGATTTCATGCACAATGAAAAGAATAAAAATGCACGGATTAATGCAACAACAATAGTTGCTAAAGTAATCACACCAAAAATCACTACAAAATCTCTTCGTACAAGTCCATGTTCATTCCATGTCTGATGATCTACTGTCTCGTCGCCCGTCATTCGATCTTCTACGTTACTCCTGAAGACAGAAAATATGTTTTAAAAATAAAAAGTATTTAAGTAAGCCTGTAAGCGAGCGAGAACTCACCATCTGCTGATCCAATAATCGCAGGCACTAGCACAAAACTGAGCCAAGAGAAACATGAAGAACACTATAAGGGCTTGTAGGCAGGGCGCATTCGCCAGAAAATAATCACGATACACTGATCCACCCACTCGCCCAACTGTTTGAAATTCTGCTTCCAGTTTTTGATCCTGAAAGGCGACAATTACTCTTAAAATAATAATATAGTTAAAAAAAACACCTGATTAAGTCAGTTAACAAAAACAAACAAGATCGTGTGTAAATATAATCTACTCACAATTGAACTTAAATCCATCATAATTGACCAATGACGTCGATGAAGGCTCATTGCACTAGGCATTACAGTTGATACACTTTGCATACTCGTCAGGGTATCGTCCTCGTGCACTTCTCGGGCTTTCTCGTTCATTAGATGAATTATTTTCAAACATTTTTTCTACAACATTATTGCAGTGATAATGAAACAGTACTATATTTCCTGTTAGTTCTGACAATTCAGTTATATTTACGTCAAGTTCATCGAAAGCTCCAACATCCATTATTTTTCCTTTGTCCATAATCACAACTTGGTCTACCATCTTGATGAACTGCAACTGGTGGGTTACCAATATAACTGTCCTATTCGACAAATACCTATAGGTACAGATTACTTACACTTTAGTCAAGGATGGCGAATTAAATTAAAAACTCAAACAAATGGAACAGAAATTTCCCTTACTTCTTTATACATCGGTCGAAGATGTGTTTTGCTACCTCAGTGTCCACAGCAGACAGAGGATCATCAAGTAAATATATATCGGCCTGAAAAGTATAAATGTAATAGTAATTGAGCAATAGTAATCTGTTCTGAATATTATTTTGTGGACTCACTTTAATAGTGTTTATTAACAAATCTACTTACTGCTTGAAATCAAAATATTAAAACGGATTAGCAGGAGAAAACGGTTAACACGGATTTAAGCCTAGGGGCTTAAGGGGTCCTAGGGGATGTTTGGTTCACAAACACATCCAAATAAATCCCCTAGGAAAGCAAAATGAAACAAAAATCCAAAAAGATTCCCTAGAGAATCAGTGTGAACAAAAAATCCAGATGAATTGCCCAGGGGATCTAAGCATCGGTAGTTGGGCCTTCTTTATTTAATTTACTCTATATCTATGTGTGTGATATCTTCTAACCGTGGTGTACTTTAAACTAAAAAATGATTTGAAGCATTAAAGCATCACGGGTACCTCTTTGTAGACAGCTCTGGCTAGATTAATCCTGGCACGTTGACCACCGCTGAGAGAAACTCCTCGCTCACCGACTACTGTTTTATCTCCATGAGGAAAAAGCGAAATGTCTCGTTCAAGAGCGCATACCCTACACACTTCCATGTAACGAGCTTTTTGGAAAGACTGTCCGAACAAAATATTTTGTCGGACAGATCCTGTAAACATGTAGCACTTACTTAAACATGGAAACAGAATGATATATTAACAATAGATTTTACTGCAAACCATAAAAAGGCGTTCTAAAGATATTTCTTTTGTTTTACCTACAAAGAGCCACGCGTCTTGGCTGGCATAACTAACAGTGCCGTTAACCTCAAGGCGTCCATTGGAGCACGGTAGTTCACCAAGCATCATGTGCAGTAACGTAGACTTGCCAGAACCGACTGATCCTATCACAGTGGTCAAATAGCCGCCGTAGATCTATAATGCAGAAAACATAAACCTGCTACGTTTTGTTTCGTTAAATCTATTCTGTTTTAATAATAATACTGGACTTACAGTTAAATTCAAATTTGTTACATCTTCTTTATCAGATGATCGTAGCCATTTCGTGGATGCATCTTCAAATTTTATAACTATTTTTCCTGCATGAACTTCTACACGAGAGAAGGGGTGTTAAAGTGGTTTTATTTACATAAATTTTATTTTAAGTTAGTTGAACTTTAATGAACGTACCTTCTGGATCATCTGCGGGAACGTTTTGGGATGTGCTAGGTTGAGATATCAAAGAGCTCAAAGGGCGATATTGCAATGGATCTGGTAAAAAAATGTCATAATGAATTCCTTTACACGCAAAACGCATGGGTACATTACTTACACTATGTGCGAAAAGAGCGTGACCGGCAAAAATTAATGAAAATCTTAGAAATATTAAACGATAAATTGTAATCAAATAAGTATTTTATTTCTGTTTGATGCTTTATATTAATACGGTGTCCAATCTCCATTATTATCCATAATCGCTTGGCATCTTCGCGGCTTACTTTCCGCCAATTTTTCAGCATAGCTGCGAGGTAAAGACCTCCACGCGGACTTCAGTTCACGAGTGAGTTTAGCGACGGTCACTAAATTTTTTGCCCTTAGTTTAAGCTTCATCCACGCCCAAACATTTTCAATTGGATTGGCATCAGGGGACTGTGAGAGCCAATCCAAAACGTTAATACCATGTTCCGCGTTCCAAGTGGTGCAGAGCCGACTTCGGTGTTTAGGATCATTAACCTCTTGCAGAATCAAGAAATCATTTTGGAGTGGAAACATCTTCTTAGCCGACGGCAATAATGCTTTTTCGTAAATTTTCGTCATCTTCTCAGCATCCAAAGTACCGGTAAACAAGTGCAAATTTCCGAAACCCTTTTTTGAGAAGCATCACCAAACATGCACCTTTAAAGGGTGTTTCACGGTTCGTACCATCAGTCTATTGTCAGCCGTAGTCCAAGCTCGAGTCGAGTAACCGGTTGCCCAAAATGAAGCTTCATCAGATAAAAATATCTTGTCCCAATCACGGTCTTTGTTTACGCACGCCCAATGCAGCCTTTTTTCAATATGCGTTTCAGAAAGGAGAGTTCTCTTCACATTGCTCCGTTATTTCACGCCATTTACAACTAAACGCCTTTTGATAGTGTCAAATGATATCATTAAACCCTTTTTCTTCAACTTTTCTTGCCCAGAGCGAAGTAATAATAAAGGATTCCTGGCAAACAGCTGCACAATCCGTTTATCCTCTGCAACAGACGTCTTTTTCGATTTGCCACGATGGTAAGACATCGACGGTTTTTGTTTGTTAATATCTCTTCACTCACTTGCTCACGAAGGCCTTGGACTTTTTCATATAATAGGCGGCCTAATCGCGGGACATTTTGGGGCCTTTCGGATGTGTACAGAGAAACACAGCTTCAAATCGGGAACCGTACGCGGCACTCATTGTAAAAAATAATATTTTTAACGAGGAAAACTGGAGGGAAAACTTGTGTTTTTACAATGCATTTTAGGTAAAGGATTGTTCTATTCAGCCTAATATTTATTTTTATAAATTGCATTCCAAAATTAAAAAATATACCGGTCACGTTCTTTTCACACACACTGTATATACTGTAAAAAGTTGAGGTATAAAGTAGCTATCGTAACGCTGATCTCCGTTTGAATCTGGCCACCTTTGAGGACATCAATAGTAGTAGTAGCCTTAATTTCTATAATCCATTCATATTTTCAAATTTACCTGCAATAGTAACTCGTTTCTTTTTGCCCCTTGTAACTTTATCAGACCGCGGCTCTTCTCTAAGAGGCAGATGACAATCCTCACTTAGTAAATAGTCTCGAATTCTCTGCACCGCTACGTTCATTTCCGCTATCTAAATATGATGGATTCAGAAAAATATAGATACCTCTATTGATTTAGGTGATGACTTAATAAATATTTATATCAATTGTTGGATTGTTCATTCATATTACGAGAGTTGAGAATTTTTTAGTTGAGAATTAAGTTCATAATAAAACACATAAGCGCTTCCGACGTCATTGCTATACATTTGTTTAGTTTTCTAATAACGTTTACGTTTGTAGAATGTTAACTACGCTAGTTCTATTTTTTATGTTACCTTAGAACTCCTTTATTAAAGTAATAGGTACTTTTCAACAAAACTTTTTTATTAGTAAAAATGAGTTTCAGTTTGATGTAATTCAAACTAAGCGAAATAATTTTACGCCTAAATTTAAAAATTAAGGTCTTAAAATACATTGAAAGTAGTGATATTTTTTTAAAGGTTAAATATTCGGTAAACTTACTTGTCCAACCGCCTGAGGAAAGTATAACGTCATGGTTTGCTTGGTTATATTGTAGAAGCAAGTTAGGAAAAATACGTTTTCAACGGTTATTCGATTGACATACGTCACATATAGTAGCACAGTGATGAAGATGCCGAAGCGCGACGTGAACATGATGAAAGACATAATAATGCCGCGAATGTATGAAGTCATCTTTATGAAGAATATTTCTTGCCTATGGATGTTATAATAGATAGATTAGTAATACACGTTTATTTGTTATTGGTCACGTATTACATATATACGTATACTTAGTGTACACTAGTTTATTACGTTATGATTAATAAGGTGAAGGTTTGTGAGGTTGGATGTATTGGTGTTTATCACTCAATCATGCTGAAATGGCATAATGGAATTGAATGAAATGTAGCACAGAGATATGTTATAGTCTGAAATGGTCGTGCCGTGCACCATCTAAAACAATTTAATTGCTACACCTAGGATTAAATAAACATAGGTATATAAATAACTAGCTTTATTATTTTGGTTATTTCCGGTAATAAAAAGTAGCCTATGTCCTTTTTCAAGAATCAAAGTGTCTCCATGCCAAATATTTAAATCGGTGAAAACGTATCAGACAGACAGAGTTACTTTTAGTTATTTAAAATTCATTGCATTTGACACCATACTACTTCTTAATCTATCGTCACTCACTCACCGTCGAACCAAGTCAATAATTTTCCTGAACGGTTTCTCCCAAGTATACATCTTTATAACTTCCATTCCCATGACGATCTCCTTCATTAGCCTGACACGTTCATCGGTCTTCTCCGCGGTCTTCCTTCTGAAGTAGGCCGTGTTTACTCCCAAAAATACTAAACAAAAGACATATCAGATCTAGACCTGCGGGTTTTAATAACAGCAGTTCCCGGATCTTTCTGTATTTTTTTTTTTAAATGCTTAGCCGAAAGTCATGGGGTTAATTCCTATACAGGACCAATAAATTGTGCCTTGAGCATGATCATTTTATCTGTGTCTGGGTGTAATTTAACATGTAATAATCACAATGCAAGCAGCACAGGACCGATTGTTATGGGGAGCCTTGGGGGAGGCCTATGTCCAGCAGTGGACGTCTTTTGGCTGAAATGATGATGATAATGATGAATCACAATGAGGTGTGTTTATGAAATTTAGAGGACATAATTATGGATCTGGCAAGACTAAGTATAAGAACCAAATTCGACATGTCTATGTGGAATAGTTTTAGAGTTAAGAGGGTGTCAAAAATGGCTCCGAATGGTTCGTGTAATATATTTGCTCGCCAGTTCTGTTAGCCTGAACATGGCTTGACACGCTCCCGCATGTCTAGATATATCCTCACACTGATAGATACTATTTTTTTTAACATCGTATTACAGATAAATTATACCCAGACACAGAACAATTGATCGTGTTCACCACACAAAAAAATTTCATAGGCGGGAATCGAACCCACCACCTTAGATCAGGATCACTAAGCATTAGACCAAGAGGCTCGTCGAATGATGTATTTACTATTTATTTAGTAATACTAGTGGTCGCTCAGTGGTTTTTTAAATTCTTTTTAGCTTTCTGCACTCCTCCATAGTTCTATACAAACTTTAACTATACCAAATTTCATACACCTTCGTTTGTATCATTTTCGTAAAAAGGGGTACAGTTTTTGCTTCACGCATTAATATTATAGATATAGGTATGTATATCAGCAGTCAGTTAGTCTGTGTATCATAGCACAGGTTCTGCCTAGCTTGGGATCGGAGTACCGTAGATGAAACATTTGATATTATTATTATTACATTATAAGTCAAAAGTAACTAGATTAAATTAAATGATTGTAATACCAGACGCAATATTGGACTGTTTTTTATGTTTTGTTTTGTTTTTTTTATGTTTTTGACAAATCTTTTTAATTTGAAAGCTGGTGCTTCCCGGACCTGGACCATTTCAATATGGTCCAGTTCTTGAAGTCTGTTTTTTTTAAAATGTTTCTTACTTTGAAAAGGTATGACAGCAATGATGATCAGTGATCCATAAACGGCTGGCATTCCCATCTCCCGGTAAACATAAACGGTTAACAACTGTAACCAAAATGCATAGAACAGTAAGGCCATACTTGAAATTACAATCCATTTAAGGATTGCAATCTGGTGTCATTTACAATCCGGCCGGATTTTAGACAGATTCATAACACCGGAACCGGTGTAATAGTACCGGACCCGGTAGACGTATTCTTATGCCGGATCCGCCGGATTACCGGATCCGATTTTCCGAATTGCAATCCCTAAACCCTTACTTCCATACTAACATTATAAATTCAAAAATAACTGTCTGTCTGTTGCGCTTTCACGGCTAAACCGCTGCACCGATGTCAATGAATTGCACGGAGATACTTTAATTCTTGAATTCTTTACATAGGCTCTTTACCGCGATAACCAACATACATGAGGGCGGAGCTGCGTGCAAAAGCTAGCTTATAGATTATGGAGCGAAGTATCTCCATGCTAAAACCCCACAGTTTTGTTTGCACAAACCAGGCCTGCGCGTACTTGTCTGCGTGTATGATTGGGTGTTCAGTGCTCAAGCCGCAGTCAACTACATAGTATTTTTTCATTAGCAATCATTGAAAAACTCCTAGCAGAAGAAATAGTTCCTCATTGGGCAACATTGTTTCCACGCCGACGATTTTGACAAGAACGAGGCTTGCGCGTACTTAGGTATGCCGTGTGGTAGCTACGTCCGTGTTCAAGTATCACGACAATTTTACCTGCGCAGTTATAACTGTGGTGATACTTGCGCGTGTGGTAGGCACTTGAAGGATTTAGTTTATTTCGATACTATATCATGATTATGACATCCCTGTACATTTAATTAGTCTTATATCAACTCACCACTGTCTCTAGCGGTCCTATCCAAAGGTAGTGGGCAAACAGAGGTCCTGTGTCAAAACGATTGACGTCGTTTGCCATTAAATTTACTACTAAACCGGCGCTGTTTTCATATACTGCTTGTATATTGACTTTTAAAGACTAAAACAATAATTATATACCTTTACTATTTTACACATCACATCAACGGCTTTTCATAGTCCTCTGCTGGACATAGGCCTCTCGTTCAAAAAGGAGGTTTTTCTCGCTGCTCAGACGGGTTGGTATACGGTTTGTGTCAAGTCGCTGAGAGGGGTCCGGATGTGTTAATGTCAACAGTTCCCGGATCCCTCCCTTGTGGCACACCGTGTGGTTTTAGTCGGTTCGATTCCGATACACCGCTCTGCCGCAGACCCCGGTGGGGTGACGGTCCGTGGGGGTTTCCACACGTAAAAAAAGGGTTTGTGTCAAGTGTCCCTTCTCTTTGCAGCTTTGCTCTAGATATACATACGTATAGACTAGTAATTAGTACACCTTAAACGGGTCAGCATACCTTTCTATAAATAAGACTGCATATTCCAACCCTCATCTTCATCCCCATATGCATGACGGCCATCATAAAAGGATGCTGGACCATGACGTTGACGCTGCTGCAGAAGATGATACCGAACGCGAAAAAAATGGCCTCTCCCCAAGACACGTCTCCGTCCATATCGTAGTAAGAGAACAGGCGGTTCATGTATGTGCTGTTTGCTCTGATGAAAACCATAAGTTTGAGACGGTTCTGTTGTAATGGTCAGTGATTCTTACTCATAGCCAGGAATTTGTGGTTAATTCTTATCCAGGCCTATACGTGATTAGCACGATTTATTATCTACTTTAGAAGCAGACGGCAGTGTGTGAGATATGTGAACTTATTATTATTATTAATCATATTTTTGGGACAAACTATTGAGTTAATATATTTCCTACTCTTTCTTTTGATTAATTTCGTTGCAGCTTCCAAGACAGTTTACAATATTAGATTCAATGATGCGATCTGAAGGAGACTCACATTCATTTTAAATAAAGTAAACGTTCTCAATTATTTGGTTGATAACACCTGACAAGATAGGACAAGATACCTCAAGGTAGAAGAGCCACACTGATTTCAGCACGAACGGGACGGTACTGCGCTCGCACAGAAAATCAACGTTAAATGACAGCCTTCTTGTTGTCGTGTTTCGTTGATAACTGCGAGACCGGAGACTCAATGATGCAGAAGCATCACTAGGCCGCCACGGCACAGAATAATTAATAGTACTGTCGCCACGGTGCGGGTTACCATGCTGCATTGTTGCATTGTTGCATATGTCATTCGCAGTGAGTATGATGACCACCACTCTTGGATTCTGCTTATACTTTCCATCAGGCAGAGCAAAGTCATTTTAGCAGGGCCAAACATAAAAAAAAGATGATAAATGAAAAAGTATTGCCAAATAATAATTGCATACACTTCTAGACAAACCATTGTGACACAAATGTTTTGTGAAACTGATATTGAACCTAAGTACTTACGCGGTATTTTCTTGGGCTGGACTATAATATCGTAACAACATTCCAAGAAATAGTGGTTGCTGCAATCTGTTAATACATATAAAAACAATATAGTTTAAGTAATTATGTCTAACTTACTATTCCACGATATTATTGCGTTTTTTATATACTAGCTGTTTCCCGTTGCTTCACCAATTACGGAATTAGGAAATATTATGAGACTCTCTTGGTACATGTTCTTTTTTATTTGCGAGGCTGACATTTGTTTTGAGTTTTGGCGTAAAAATCTAAAGGCAATCTTACCAAGTAGGTACACATTTTGCGAGTCCTGAATTGTATTTGGTGAATGTGTTTTACGTTACGTGTAGTGGTACGTTACGTGGGTTACGAAACCATTGAAGGCCATTCAAAGGAATACAGAAATCCAAAATAAATTATTGAGTGATTCTGTAATAGTATGAGTTGTTAGCAAAACAGTGAATGTAACATAATTCGATATCCTTTTCTAGAATGGTCATTTAGTACTCACTTATTTAAAGAACTACCTTCTATTCTATAGCTTCACCTGATTAAGAACTCCATGGCCGCAAGAATGAGACCGTATAACATAAGCTCAGGGCCGAATACTTTGAAAAGAACTCGCCATAAGCTGGGTTTATAATTTCGGTGCCGTTCCCGAGCACGCTGCGCTTTCTTCATCTCTTCATCCCACGCTTTTTGTACTGCATCACCTTTACAAAAACACGATAGGGCTAAAACCACTTCTTACTTCTTAAATAGCCTCTCTGATTGCTGTTGGTTTTGCGAATGTTAAGATGAATATGTGACATGATTAGAGTGGAAAAGGTGAGGAACAACTACATTAGAAGAAGCCTGAAAGTGTGAAAGTAGTAATTGGATGAAAAGTTGAGAAAAGTTATCCTGGTAATAATGGTAATGGTAGAAAGTTTTAAGTATGGAAGTCGACGAACATGAGAGTAGTGGACGACCAAAGAAAATATGGTCACACTGCGTGAAAAAGGGTATAGGGTGGGTAAAGGAAGGGAGCAAGTAGTGAACTGGCGAATGATAGAGGAGAAAGGAAGAAGAAATCACATTGTACCGTCAAAGTGCAAGAAGATCATAATAATAGAGCAAGAGCCCACGACAGCCAGACCTTCGTTATTTTATAAAGGCTGAAAGTTTTTCTGTGCATGACCCCTATATAGGTAAGAACAACCAGCGACTATAGAGTTTGGGTTGTGGTTACTTTGGCAGATAACAGGTAGTAAAGGTGTATAAAATAGTACCTAACTTTCGTTAAAGTATAAAGCTCAATTTTTTTTTATTATCTTCCGGATAGCTTTAGAAATCTCGTCATCCATTGCCGGACACTTATGACAGTTGCTACCCCCTGCCAGACACCCCTAAACTTTAATAAATTATAGTTATACTGCCTGAAAAAAATGAGGGTTTCCCTCAATTCCCCTGGGATCCCATTATCAGATCCAGTAATGGTGGCAGTGGGACCACATTGGGAGCATACCCTTTCGAATACAAAACAAAATTTCAAAATCGGTCCACAATTGACGGAGTAATCGGTGAACATACATAAAGTAAAAAAAATAAAAAGTACATACAGTGGACAGACATATAGACCCTCCCCCTTCTGGAAGTCGGTTAAAAATTTAGCTTTTATACTATAACGAAAGTATAACTATAATTTATTAAAGTTTAGGGGTGTCTGGCGGGGGGTAGCAACTGTCATAAGTGTCCGGCAATGGATAACGAGATTTCTAAAGCTATCCGGAAGAAAATATAAAAAAATTGGGCTTTATACTTTAACGAAAGTTAGGTACTATTTTATACACCCTTACTACCTGTTATCTGCCAAAGTAACCACAACCCAAACTCTATAGTCGCTGGTCGTTTTTACCTATATAGGGTATATACCATGCACAGAAAAACTTTCAGCCTTTATAAAATAACGAAGGTCTGGCTGTCGTGGGCTCTTGGTCTATAATGATTGCTGTTGGTTTTTAAATCTTACCTAGGACATCTGATCGATGTTCTGGTAAAGGTGCGTAAAGATCCCCGTCTGTTATATCTCGACTGTAGCCTAGTTTGAATGTTTCCAATGTCCATCTGAAGAATATAAAAATAATTTGTAGTGTAGAGCCACACTTCGGCATGAATGGGCCGGCTCGACCGGAGTGATACCACGGCCTCAAAGAAAACCGGCGTGAAATAGTGCTTGCACTGTGTTTCACCCAGTGAGTGAGGATACCGGAGGCCCATATCCCAATCCCCCTACCCCTGCCTCCCCCCATCCCCAAAAGGCCGGCAACGCACTTGTGACGCTTTTGGTGTTGCAGGTGTCCATGGGCGGCGGTAATCGCTTACGATCAGGCGATACGTCTGCTCGTTTGCCCGCCTATTCTATAAAAAAAAAACTAAAATCGAAACGTGTGAAATTTCGAAATGATAATTCATGACTTTTGCAAGACAACTATCTGTTTGTTATCAAATGCCCACTATATTTTTTTCATTGAGATTAACTATTTAATTATGACGTACCCAAATGTGAGAATAGAGAATAAGTTGGCTTTATACCGCGGGTTTGCCCTTCTTCTCAATTTTGGACCCGTATCCATTTTTAGAAAAAAGCAAACGTTCTAGATGTATTTTAATTGTAATAAATACATTAAACTAATAACAAATCTGTATGGTCATGGGAAATCTGTTGTGTCATTAGCTATTACATAATAATCATAAAGTATTATGAATATGTCTAATAGTTTCTTTATTTTACGTGCAAGTAGTCGTACTATGTAACTATTTTTACTTTAAGCATTTCTATAATGTAGTGCAATCCCTATATCAACATTCCTGACGACATACCAAGTAGGTACCTGAAAATTATATCTGAGATAGGGGTACTACTTTAATAATTATATTAATTATTATTGATCCTCGTGATATTATTGGTCTTTAATGAACGTATGAGGGGATTTGGCGCAGTAGTAATCGCGTAGATTACCACATTGTCAAGTTAAGCAATCTTATCTAGATCAGTCTATGATGGGTGACCATTCTTAACATATTAAGACCCATCTGTGCCTCGGAGAGCGCGTAAACTCTATATCTTTGACAACACTGTAGCCCTTTTTTATTTGTGCGGAAATCGCTTCGGATACCACCTAAAAAGTTCGACAACATTTTATTCGCCTGGTCCTTGAGTTGTTGAGGTCTAACGGCACCTGCTCAGCGAAAAAAAAACAAAAATTCAACATTATCGTAGTAGACTTAAAGAGTCGACCCCAACCTAACTTGGGGAAAAGGCTCGAAGGAAATGACTGTTATAATATTTTTATTAAAAGACAATTCCCACATTAGGAATATACATCTCTCGCGGGGGGACTTTACAAACATACATGAAACGGACACAAAGAACACCCAGACTCAGAACAACAATTTGTCGATCACACAAAGTATTGTCCCATGTAGGATTTGAACCCACAACACTTGACGCATACGCTTCACGCATATCGTTTTCAACACCCAACCATTTCTCGCCAATTTCAGGAGGACCGATAGTATTATGCAATCCTTCGATCTATGATCGAAGATGCCATCGGTATTCATTAGCATATCTACTGCACTGTAACTCATTTTTTGATTCCGTTATTTGAACAACCGTCCGTTTCATTCGTGTTTTTAAAGTCCCCCGCGACACATGATGTATTTCTAGTGCGGGAATTGTCTTGAAAATAATAAAGTACCTAGTGTTGTGGGTTCGAAACTTAGATAGTGCAGTAGAAAGGCTAAAACCAATACGCCGCCGTATAACAGGTCTTCCACGGATTCGTAAATTATTTTCAAAAACACCCACTTATCTAAGAGTAATTGTTTTTAAACTTTCGCGACTATACATATTATTCGACTGTAAATCGGGACTTAATCGCGATAATATCTACAAGGTACCTACAATACCTTTTTTGGTTACCCGACGTTTCGATCGTGACCACGATCGGTGCAATTCAATCGAAACGTCGGGTAACCAAAAAAGGTATTGTACCTTGTAGATATTATCGCGATTAAGTCCCGATTTACAGTCGAATAACCCACTTATCTAATCTATATAGCACCTAAATCTTTTACAAGCCAAAATTCAAAATTAAAAAAAAACCCCTACTTAAGCACTTAATCGAGTAATCATACGCCAATTATATTTTTGCAGACATTCTGTTATTCTTCCCCACTTTCACCCCCATAACTTTTAAACGACTCAACCGATTTTCATGAAACATGTCTAAGAACACTCGCACGTAACTCACCATTCATACAAAAAAAACTAAATTGAAATCGCTTCATCATTTCGCGAGCTACGGTGCCACAGACAGACACGTCAAACTTATAACACCCCTCTTTTTGCGTCGGGGGTTAAAAATAAAAAATCAATCATGGTGTTCTTTTATTAAATCCAAAATCGTTGCTGACCTTCAAGTAAATACTTACTAACAAAATAATTAGGTAGGTGCTTAACAAAGACTCACTATATTTTGTCACGTCCATAATCCGTCCTTTTGACACAAAATACGTGACTATATGTTCACATATTATTTAATTAGCTTCAAATATTGATTCGATGTAACGAAATTTACGTTTTCTTATAAACATGTCGTAATACCTGAGAATGATCTACTCGTATATAAGCTCTTGTTTCTTGAGAGTTTTTAAATTCTGAACCATGTTTTACATACGAACTACTTGGTTTGCTGTCGCCGCTTTCCTAATAGCGGTAAGTATAGTGTTTAACTAATTATACTATTTCCATTTCTTTATTTTCTCGATGACAGCTCTTTGTGGAAACTTGAACGAGCGTCTTTTTTACATTATGTATACATTATTTAATAAAAATATGACGCTTATGCACGTACAAGGTCATAGCAGATGGATGGAAACTCATAGGGATGGAGCTATCGATAAACGTAATACGATAACAGACCCGATTTTTTTTTACAAAGTGTAAGAAACTAAACTATTGCCGGATAATTTTGTACAAATTTATTAACTAATATTACATTTCATTACAAGATGTAATTATATTATGTTGATTCTTTATTTATTTATTTTAATCAAAATCTGATGAATCGTCACTGTCACTCGATGAGCTCTCCCTAACATATAATAATTTCCTGTACTTCTATATTATCGTCTTCTAATGCCACATGAATTTCCCAATCTGACGCTATAATGATTTACTTCCGCACATGCATTTTTTAATAAATCTAACATCTTGTTTGTCGTAAAAGGGGGATGGGTATTGTTTCGAGCGGCGTGTCCTTTGATTTGTGCCCAGATCAGTTCTATAGCATTGTACTGGCAATGATACGGCGGAAGTCGAAGAACCCAATGACCACATTCGGTAGCTATTTCGTCGGTAATATATCTTTTAGGGAGGCTTTTTTTCGATTTTAAAATATTCACTAATTGTACTTTTAATGAAGTATAATCCACATTTTCGCTATGACGTTAGAGCCAGTCAATTATCTCTTGTTTTTTATTGGCCTGCGTCGGCATTTTATCAATTTGTATGGAGTGATATGTCACATTGTCCATAATAATCATCGAAGGTTCTCACAGAGATTGCACCATTTCTTAGATTGCATCATTTCTTTAAACCATCCTTCGTAAATCTCTGCGTTCATTTCTTCGTGGTAGTCCACTGTTTTCTTGGATTTAAAGGCCAGTAAAGCATCTGACACGAATCCTTTCGTAGGCCCTGCATGGCATATGATAAGGCGTTCACCTTTTCCCATTGGCACTGAACTAGTGGAAGCGGCGGTATCGTCAGTCCAGTTCTTAGATACTGTGTGGTTTGCATTTAACCAAGTCTCGTCAGTGAAAATAACATTTGACCAATCTGATATCTTTTTGACTTCGCTCAAAAATTCGCAGCGAGCCATAGCAACGTCGTGACCCTCCATCAATATTTTACGTTTGTTCGATTTTTTATAAGAAAATGCAATTTCTTTCAAAACCAAGCTAAATGACGATTTTTGGCCATGGAACAAACCACATTCACGTAAAGAATCAAAGTTTTTTAAGTGTTGGAATTTCTTTGCGCAAGTAATAGTCATATATATGACGGCGAATAGCGACAGCGTCGAAGTTGTCAACCGATGTCACACGACGTGGTTGGCGTTTTTTCCTCGGCATACGAAGCTTATTTTCCTGTGTGCCGCTTGTACCGGTAGTAATTTTTGAAATTGTAGGTCCACTAATTCCTAATGCGTCCTAAACACTTGCGACAGTGGTAATAGCGGGCCACCATTTTGATACTCTGCTTCAAAGAATTACGAACCTTGATCACCAGTTCTCTCGCCTGCCTTTTCAGAACAAATCCTTTAGGCATTTTGACATTTGACAGCTGGGCAGCAATCAACACGGTGGAACACAAAATACACAACGTAACATATGTATGGATAATGTGAAAAAACTCAGCGAACAGAAATGTAGTGACTTTAAAGCACGACCGTCTTGTTGCGAGTGACAGAATAAAGCAAACACAAAATGGTGGTGGGTCATTGAGTGTTCCCAGCTTGCAAAAATATATTTGAATGTTTTTGTTGTATTTGTCTTTGTTCAAAACATAATAAATATATGCGATCGATATCATTACTTATTTGGTCACAACACTACAACTATCAAATTCGAACTGTCATCGAGAAAATAAAGAAATGAAAATAGTTTAAATAAGGCTTTTTTGAGTATATGTGACTATATGGGCAAAGGCTAGAGGAGACAGCCCTCATCTACTATAGGCCATCGACATCTTGTCATCTACCAGTAGTAAATTTTAAATTATTATTAAAATAGTGTGATCTGACCAATAAGTTAGATAAATCATTTTTTTAATTCTAGCTGTTTTTTTAAAATGTACTACTCTATCTTTCCTAAAATCGATGAAGGACTCGATTAACGCTATTCATACTTAGTAGTATAATTTCTTAACAGGACGGTGCATAGGTTTTCATACAAATACTATAGGTACTTAAAAGTGCGAAGTGGGTACGAATATCTTTAGGAACTTGGTGGTTATAAAAGGTTATATACACCCAAACGATGACGTTATGCTTATGATGTAGTATGTAAATATAAGCATAAGTAGAAACAAAATCTGGACTTTAGTACGTTTCTGTAAACTGTTTACAGGTATCTCAAGCGCAATGGGTTCGACACACGCAATGCGCCATATGCCCTGCAGGTACAAATGCTCGCTACGACTCTTGCAGTTCAGCACTTGAAGACTTGAGCCTTCTACTACAATTGATAAAAACAATTGAGGACAAAGAGCCGTGTCAACAGAACAGTGGAATAAGTGAAGAAATAATCTTGAAATTAGTTAACGCTTTAGTGTACACAGCTACACAGAACTGTGGTGCAGGCCTTAATTATCACAGCGGTGGAGGCGGTGGTATACCAGGAGGCATAGGTGGTGGTTTAGGTGGCGGTCTTGGAGTAGGGTTAGGTGGTGGACTAGGAGGCTTAGGAGGTGGATTAGGTGGTGGTGTAGTGGGTGGGTTGGCTGGTGGTTTAGGGGGTGGGCTAGGAGGTGCATTGGGTGGTGGAGCCGGTGGGGGCTCCGCTGGTGGTGGTGCTGGTGGTGGGGCAGGAGGAGGTTTGGTTGGTGGTCTAGGAGCGGGGTTAGGAGGTGGTCTAGCAGGAAATTTAGCAGGTGGTTTAGGCGAAGGTTTAGCGGGTGGCCTAGGAGGAGGCTTAGGGGGTGATCTAGTGGGAGCATTAGCGGGTGGAGCTGCGGGAGGATTAGGTGGTGGTGCAGGAGGCGTTGCAGGTGGGGCTATAGTAAGCACTGAAAGCATAGTTGGAAGTTTAGCTACTGAGGGCCTAGAAGAGGCTAATATAAGAAGCGCTCGTAATTCTAATAATAGTTCTGATCAGTCACAAGAAATTTCAACTAGTACTGAAGCACAGAGTATAACAACCAAATCCGAAACTTTAATTACTTCCGCCAGTAATATTAATGATTCGTATGAAAATAAAGAAAATTTTACCCTACCTGGATACGCAACAGTATTAGATTCAACTAGTAACACTATTAATGTCACTCAAAATAGTGACAGTGAGGATGTGTTAAAGGAAAATCCTTAGTAATAGTATAATTTACCATAACAATTCCGTTTCTAATTCAGTTTCTAACAATCGTAAATACATATATTATGTTAAACGTAAATATTTTTTTTATAAAAACCTAATAAACAAATGTAAATAAAACAATAAGTATTTTTAATACTACCTTTTATTCATTTTATGATAAATAAGCCCTTTTCACCGGTTCCAGATAATTATATCTGACGAATAGTTTGACACAATATAAATGGAAAGTAGGTCAAATTATCTGTCAGATAGGCTACCTGAAACCGGTGAAACGGGGGAAAATCTATACTAATACTAGCTGATCAAGCAAACGTTGTTTTGCCATATATATATAAGGTATAAAGAATAGATGTTGGTCGATTCTCAGACGTTTCAGAGGAGTATGGTAACTAACATTGCGACACGAGAATTTTATATATAAGAAGATTATAAAGCTGCTGAGTTTGTTTGTTTGTTTCTTTGAACGCGCTAATCTCAGGAACTACTGGTCTGATTTGAAAAATTCTTTCAGTGTTGGATAGTCCATTTATCGAGGAAGGTTATAGGCTATATTTTATTTAAAAAAAATAGGGATCCGTAAGAAAATTGCTATTTCGTAACCCAGGGTGTGAAATCGAAAACCTATTTTTGCGTGCGCTGCAATAACTATTGACAATAGAACAAAATAATGTATTACGGGTTTGTAGGTCCCATTAAGATCTACAAAAAAGTCCACGAGAGCATATATCTAACTATCATGGTTTAGCCACAATAACCGCTTTTGTGTTCAAAAAAATTATTAAATCGTCTGAAGAAAGAAACTACGTTAAATGTGTATCTTAATATTAAGCCTTATCCGAATAAAGCATTATGTTATCAAGGGTATTTATGTAGAAGTAAAATACTTTTTGTTTCATCCCATTCGGACATTTCGTTTAGAAGTTATCACGAGTATAAGACGCTAAGAGTTGGTACCTAATAATGAGTTATTTGCCAAAGAGTTTTTATCAACATAATACCTAATATTAATCTTTATCAAAATAAATGTGTTGTTGATTATAAAAAAATATTAGAAGAGTATAATAACTGCGCTCACGGCCACCTCGACGTGGATCGACTAAAAGCAGCGTTTAACAAAGCCACCAGGGAACGCAGAAGGCTTACGTAACAGCGGATGCCCAGCGCATTGCACGACTTGGCCAAGAACTCGTCGCATACCCTACGGGTAGCCGAAAGTTCTGGCGATTGGCTAAAGCCGTGCAGTCCAACTTATTCCAGACCTCGCTACCACCGCTGAAATATCCTGACGGATCACTTGCCCACCAGCCGCAGGAGAAAGCGAAACTGCTTGTAGATCTCTTTGCGGCTAACTCCCGAATCGATGACTGCGGCTTGCACCCGCCTACCATTCCGGCCTGCGACGCTACAATGCGGGATATTCGCATCCGGCTGAGTGATGTCCGAGCGGAGCTTCGGTCACTCGACGTCCGGAAAGCTAGTGGACCCGACGGTATCCCAGCGGTGGTTCTTAAGAACTGCGCACCAGAGTTGTCTCCGGTATTGACGCGCCTGTATCGCCTGTCATATTCCTCGGGAACTGTTCCGGATGCCCGGAGAGAGGCGAATGTTCAACCCATCCCCAAAAAAGGCGACCGCTCCAACCCAGCCAACTACCGCCCGATAACTGTCACCCCCATAATCTGCAAAGTGTTCGAGCGGATCATCAATAAACAATTGATCCACTACCTGGAGGATCACTCCCTACTTAATGATCGTCAATATGGTTTTAGACCGAAACGATCCACGGGTGATCTTCTAGCGTACGTCACACACCTTTGGAGTGAGGCTATTGACAGGCACGGGGAATCTTTGGCCATCAGCCTCGACATGGCCAAGGCCTTTGATAGGGTTTGGCACCGTTCGCTTCTCTCCAAACTGCCGGCCTTCGGCTTGCCCTCCAAACTTTGCAACTGGGTTGCCGCATTCCTGCACCAGCGCCGCATCAGAGTCCTTTGCGACGGTGCGGCCTCCGACTTTCAGTCGATTAACGCCGGAGTGCCACAGGGTTCCGTCCTGTCACCCATGCTGTTTTTTCTGTATATCAATGACATGTTAGCCCTTGGCAACATTCATTGCTATGCAGACGACAGTACAGTTCATGGGAGATACTTCGGACGTCCTGCAGCAAAGTCAGCAGATATTGAGGAAAAACGACAGGAGCTTGTCGCTGAACTCGACCATATTCTGTGCCGCATTTCTCAATGGGGCTCTGAGAACCTGGTCGAGTTCAACGCCAAGAAAACACAGGTGTGCGCGTTTTCTGCCAAAAAATCTCCATTCCTTCCCCTTCCGACTTTTCAGAACACTCAACTGCCACTACAAGGAAGACTCGATATCCTGGGCATGGGCATCTGCCGCGACCTAAACCCGCGCGAGTACGTTGAGAGCGTCACTAAGGCGGCCTCGCGGAAGTTAGGTGTTCTAAACAAGGTGAGACGGTTCTTCTCGCCGGAGCACCTGTGTCTTTTTTTATAAGACCCAGGTTCGCTCGTGCGTGGAGTACTGTTCTCACCTTTGCGATGGTGCCGCGCAGTATCTGTTCGACGCTCTCGACCGGTTGCAGCGGCGAACAATCCGAATTGTCGGCAGTCCTGAAGCCACCGAGTCCCTTGAGCCTCTGCAGATGCGTAGAGATATCGCCTCCATGGCAGTCCTCTATCGTCTTTATCATGGGGAGTGTTCTGAAGAGCTCTTCCAACTAGGCCCGCCTTCTCCCTTCCTCTACAGGACAACACGTGCCAGCCTTAGAAGTCACCGCCTCAGAGTGGAAGACATACGCTCTCGCACTCATCGATTCGGTTCTTCTTTCCTGTGCCGATCGGTTAAAACCTGGAACTCACTACCAGCGCACGTGTTTCCGTCCAACTATGATCCCGGGTCCTTTAAGCGGGGCGTGAAAAAGCATCTCACTGGGCCGCCATAGTGCTGGTCGCCATGCTGCACTGTCCTTGTTCACATTGAGGATGGTGACCACCACTCTTTGATTCTGCTTGTGCTTTCCATCAGGCAGGGCAGAGTCATTTTGGCAGCTAAAATAAAAAATAAAAAACATCTATATACTAATATATAAAGCTGAAGAGTTTGTTTGTTTGTTTGAACGCGCTAATCTCAGGAACTACTGGTCCAATTTGAAAAATTATTTAGTGTTATACTGATATCGTATCGTATCGGCCCGTTTATCGAGGAAGTCTATATATCATCACGCTAAGACCAATAGGAGCGGAGCACCAATGAAGATTGTTTCAAAAACGGGGGAAAATTATCACGCTACGGGCAATAGGAGACGCAAACGACGTTGCGTGGGTCAGCTAGTATTAGTATATGTTGTAAGTCATATCCGATGGAGCCATTGAATTAAAAGAAGAAGAAGTTGTAAGTTTAGTAGTAGACAGTGTAGGTGCCTATTCACTTTATTTCTCCTCACAAACATTAGGGGAAAGCGTTACACAATTATAAAGGTATAAAATAAATAAGTATAGAAAGAATTTAAATTGAGTAGGTTCTCTGTAGGTACTTGTTGAGTACTAGTTTACCAAGTTCATCATTCATGATTTTCCAACGACATGACACTAATGATCGTGGGCCCGCCTTAGCTTTCTGGCTGGCTTATAATATTTCGTATCATAATCCACATGAGCTGGACGGTTTCTTTCCTTTCCTACATTTGAATATTAAACTGTCTTATTTTATTGGAAACGTTATATTAACATCCAACAGTTTATTTTTCCGTTTTCATACCTTACCAAATATATACCTGGTTTCAGCACTTCAGCAGCAAATGGAGACTACCTATATTATAAAAATAATACCATTAACTCAACAAGTTTTCGATACTTCGATACTACGAACGGGCGGAAAGCGTGATCTGAGTAGAGAGAGAGAGACTGAGTTTGGGTAGGGTCTGTCTCTCTCACGCAAGCTTCTCATTGGTGGACGTACATACCAATTTGCATGACTGATTTGGCGGGAAATACGAGCGACGGCGAGTCGAGCGTAAAATTCACGCCCAACGCGACGTAAAAAATACGCCCGTGCGAACGGGGCCTTAGTATCTTCTATTCGAAACGTCATAGCTGTCATCAACAGGGCTACCAACTTAGGAGTTTTCCCCCTAAATTTAGGGGGAAAAATGTGTAATGGGGTGTTATTATGGTAGGGTTTTTTTTAGGGATTTTTATAACTTCAAGTATTTACTTCTTTATTTAAAATTAAGCAAAAGTAAAGGTGTAATAGTATAGGCCCTGGGAGAATCTAATCTAACTAATCATATTAATTTTTATACAAACGACCTTAGCGATTTCTAGTGCAATTGCTGGTTACTAAGAGTGCAGAGTTGAATAAAATGTGACGCACATTTCAGTTTTTTTTTTTTTTTTTTTATGTTAGGCCTGCCAAAATTACTCTACTCTGCCTGATGGAAAGCATAAGCAGAATCCACGAGTGGTGGCCACCATACTCACTGCGAATACAACAATGCAGTATGGCGACCCACACTATGGCGACCCACACTATGGCGGCCTAGTGATGCTTGTGCATCTTTTAGTCTAGTCAACAAGTATGGAACTTGTTGACCAGACTAATTGGGCCTCCGGTCTCGCACTCACCAACGAAACACGACAGCACAAACGCTGTCATTTTACGTTGATTTTCTGTGCGAGGTTAGTACCACCCCGGTCGAGCCGGCCCGTTCGTGCTGAAATCAGCGTGGCTCTACTACCTAGTAAAGCATGTTGTATTGTTGTCTGACACATTTATAAACATACTCGTAAGAACTTGTGGCTAAACTGCGTTTTTGTTTACTACAAATACGTTGATTGTTATTAGTTATTTACCTGTTCAATTAATTCTCTCAATACTCAATAAATAAGTTTATCAGCAAGCCATTCGTTAAAATGACTAAAGTATACAAACTATACAAAGACGTAGGAAACAGATCCAGACTTGAAAGGTGGAAAGGAAAATTCCATTATATTTTTTATTATATTTTCCATTAAAGTTTTTCTTTTTTATTAATAACGGTTATTTCGTGAAAATAAAAAGTCTACTTTTAGATTTTTTACTTTGTAATACTTGTTTTTTTTAATTTTATCAAAATTATCATTGTACTATTATTTTTTGTAGAAAAATTATTTTGTCTTATAGTACACACTAGTAATAGTAGTTCACACTAGTAATTTTTTTAGGTGAATCCCTAGTAATTGTGGCGATTTTAGGGGTTTTTGTTTGGGTCTTAGGGGGAAAAAGTTTTGAGAGTTGGGAACACTGGTCATCAAATACGTTAGTGACGTTATTTTAGTTGACGTATATTTGATTTTGTTTGAAAAGGAGGTTTTTATTGCCTTCATTTTGTTGTTTCTATTTAAAGTTAAGTTTAAAGATGATAAGCATAGAATAATGTAATTTAAAACCTTTTACTTTCAAGACAACTGTCAAGATGACTTCTGAAGTAGAAGCTTTGAAAACAAATGAGTTTCTTCGACGTCGAAAGCTAAGACTTCAGCAGGTTTGAGTTTTGATTGTTGTTATTTTTTAAACGATATTTAAAAAAATAAAATTATTAAAGTTGTTAGAGATTTACAAGTGTGAAGTGATTTTAGGTACGAGAGCAATCTAAAGATATAGCAAAGAAAATTCGTCAACGCGCTAATGTCGAGACTATCCGGCAAGTCGTTGATTTAGATGCTAAGAAACAAAAGGAATATTTTGACCGTCAAGAGAAACTAGTGAAACGTTTAGAAGTGTTGTATGCGAGAGGGGTAAATAATGTTGGTGCTAGCCATCGGAGCGCTTCTGAGTTCACTCAAGGTACAGATAGATTATATATTACATGTTTAAGTTGTCAACAATAATTATACAAGTGATTATTATACAATAACTAGCTGACCCGACGAACTTCGTACCGCCATATTTACATATCTGTTTCCAGCTTCCCACGGGCAGTGTACAGTCGCGGATAACAAAAATGTTTAATTTTTCTTGTACACAAACCTTGTCCTAACAATAAGAAACACATAAAAAAAATAATTATTTAATTTATTGCAGGCGATCGCAAGTTATTTGCTTACATATATTTTGGCAATTCATTTTTATAAATATAATCAGTTTTATCTAAGCCTTAACTTATAAATATTTAATAAATAAAGAATTCGGACATCTAACACACAGCGCCATCTAGGCCCAAACTAAGCAGCTAACTTGTATTATGGATACTAGATAACTGATATAAATAAATACATATATACTTATTTTTTTGTTAATAATTCCGAAACAAATATTGCAGATCATACAAATATTTGGTCTGACCCGGGAATCGCACCCGAGACCTCAAGCACAGGTCACCGAGGCAGTTAAATATTTTTAACCTTTTAATGCAGTCATTACTTTCAAACAATGGTGTAGGTGTGTACCATAGTGTGCAGTTATCAGTATAATTTTCTAAATTTCAGATGATGTAATAAAAACAGATTTATCAAAGTTAAGAGGCAGAGAGGCTGCCGCTGAGCTTAGGAAGAAAAGGCAAGAAAAACTAGATGAGCAAAAAAAAATTCTTGATAGGAAAATTCAAGCAAGGTAATTTGTTTGTCAGTTATTATTATTCAAATCCTGTCTCTTACTTTTTTATAGATTTACTATCTTTTGCCTTTGCCTCCGCCTGCATATACTTCGGAACAAAAAGTAGCCCATGTCCTTCTCCGAAATTTGACCAAATTGGTTCAGCTTGGAATGCATAACAGAGACAGAGTTACTTTCGAATTTAAAGTAATAGTATGCATGAATATCCAGGCAGAGATTTTTATTACTTACTTTTTTATTTTGTACAAAAAAAGATGAATGTATAGTCCATTTGCTTGGATACGGTCATCTTGGTCGCACCGCCGTCGCACGTGCGGCAAGCCGCCACAAAATCAAAGGGCCCACCTGTGGCGTACACCGTCAAGGAAATATGATTTGTCAGTTTACGCCATGGTATGAATTAATATATTTGTATTTCACAACAATAACCACAATTGCGTGCGGGTGCACTGACACTATCTAAACGAATGGACTATAATGTCATAAATGTAATATGATGAATTTTGCCACTCCTGCATAGTGTTGCTTAATTCTGTTAGTGAAATAATTTTCAGGATTGGATCAGTACTTCTGAAGATTACCCCATACAACCATACAAAGTTAGAAACTTTACCTCTTTAAAATAATAATATAGATAAAACTTCTGAACTATACCAAAATAGAACTTTATGCTCCTCACCTAAATGTGATTTGAACTATTTAATGGGCAATAGGTTTTTTATTGGAATGATGAAAAAACTGTAAAAGTTTTGGACAAAGCACTAAGAATGTGTTTTTGGTCAACTAAAACATTACTGTATCTCTATGATTGTCACTATATTTACTGTTATTACTTTTGCAGGGAAAATGCTAATATAATAAGTCGTGAGAAATCAGCTGCTGTAGCTAATAAACTAACAAAACCTTCAACATCTAAAACTGAAGACGCAACTCAAAAACCTTCTGAAGCTGCAGAAATTCTTAACACTTCAGTAGCTAATGTTAATAAAGATGAACCGCAAACTGTGACAAGAAATGACATGGCTACACAGTGGGAGGCTGAAACAATACCCAATGAATGGGAAACTGTAGTACCGACCTTAGTACTTCCTAAGGATGACCAAGGCAGCTTAAATCAGGATGACCAAGCTTCTAAATCGGACAAGAGTAAAAAAATCGACCTGTTTGCAGTCAGTAAAGAAATGCCAGCAGATTTAGGAGGGCAACATGTGCATGCTTCTGATAAGAGGGATATGACGAGACCTTCTTTGACTTTAGTGTCTGAATACCTGCAGACCAGAAAGCTTCGATTAAGGGAACCCGAACCTCCTAGTGTATATAAGAAGAGTGATGACATTTCAAGCTTAAGACAAACCATTCTACGAACAAGGACTAGTAAGACTGAAGGTAGATGTTATGATATGTGTTGTGTATGTGATGAGCAAGTTATTCCAGTGCCATCATGGCATGCGGCGAGATCATGTGAATTTTGTGCAAACCAAACCTGTCACAATAATAGTTTGACCTCTAAACAATTCACTTCTGTTACTAACTCT
Source organism: Diaphora mendica (assembly GCA_949125395.1). NCBI lineage: Eukaryota > Metazoa > Arthropoda > Insecta > Lepidoptera > Erebidae > Diaphora > Diaphora mendica. The sequence goes on from OX421314.1 coordinate 22,737,330, forward strand.
CAAATTAATAAAATCTTTAGTTCTATAAGGCCACTGAAAGTATCTGATGCTGGACCAAGCCCGGTCTTGAGGTCAACAAGTCCGTTTAGGAGGAATAAAGTGGCTCAAAAATTTTGTAAGCAGTTTAAAAAAATATCATGTTTTCACCACTTTATACTCGTAGTATATACTTCATGTGGTTTATTTGTATATCATTATTCATTAGGTATCATCAACTTTGACTAAGTTATAGGTATCAAGATCATTTTAATTCATAAATGTATTTAGACATACATAGTTGAATTGAGATTTTGTACATATTATTCATTCTTTTATCTCATTCTTGCTGTTTTACAATATAAAAGACAATTTTTTAATTAGTCTACTAACACTTATATAATCTATTTCCAGGCAAAGGCAACACTTCGGAAAGCGTCAAACCAAATCTCGTGCTAAATAAAAAGAGTTCTATAACAATGTACAATCACAATACCAGAGATATTAGAGACCTGCCTTGTAATGATGAACAACTTGTAGTAAGAGATGACCATACTGAAGAGGATGCTTACTCACAGGCTCAAAAAGAGTCTCAAATCCATATTAAAAACAGTCAGCATGAGAAAAAAGTTCAGCATATGAGGAACAAAGTAGCAGTGACAAAGCAAACTGTTGAAAAGGAATATAAGGATACCATGAACTTTTTGAATTCTTTACCGAAAGATAATGGCAATAGAGTTACTGTAAGTATTGAAGTTGGGAAAGTGTTATTCTATATTAGCTCATACTGCCAAGACAATAAGGCTATATTCCCTTACATTTAAAAAACCATTAGAATTTCTTTGAATGTGTCATCGATGAGATGTATGTGTACAAATATTAAAACTTTTGCATACATAACATGTACAGTTACCAATTAAAATACATTTATAATTACTATTTCAGAAAACGGCATACATGGATGATCGCCGCCAAAGAATGCAAAATGAAAATCGACAACATAAGATGCAACAAGAATACAGAAGGATTGAAAAAGAATGTCGAAGACACCATTCTTGTATGGTAAATATATCGGTATCACAGTAAATTTAGGCCATTGCTAGACTTTGGTGCAGTAGTATACTGAAAAGTGATTGAATGCTTGTATTTAATAAGCGTTTTCTGATCAATTAACGGGGGCGGGAGATGGGTTATTATCGTTTCGATTTACCACGTCTTGGTAAGCTAGTCCAGTAATTGCAATGCACTGCTCGCTCATTTTGTCTTTAGCATATATTATGCGTAAATAAATACTAGATACCTACCTACCACACTGACAAGTCAGGCACCCTTAATAGGATGATTTACAGTAAGACAAAAGATTTTAAAAAAAATGTGACATTTCAGAAAAAAGGACGAAAATCCGTATCTCCCTCAAAGCAAGATGTCGATGACGATTTTGAAGTCAAAGACTTTCAGTACTCTTGGATGCCAGTACCAGAGGGCGATGGAAACCTAGCCATACACACAATACCAAACTCTGTTAAGGAAGGAAAGTCTGGGAATACTGTTAAATTTAGCAAAGTTGATAGCTATCATGAGTACCGGTCTCGGCATAAACATACTCCACCTACAAAAGACACTGCCCATCTCGAAAAGGTTTACTCTGAGAACAGCCTAGAGTCTGTAGTCAATGACAAAACTGCTAATCAATATACAGATGATTCTTCAACTGCATCAGACACTAGTTCCGTTGAAAATTTAAGACTTCACAAGAAAGAAATCAAAAAGAAACACAACACAAAACCAGACCAAGATGCATCAGATGCTGAAAGAATTATTATTTACAAGATACTTGATAAAAGAACTGGTAAACAGTCTAAGAAGAAAAACAAAATATTAAGTGATATAGCTAAATCCTTAACATCTATTGAGAAGGTGCAGAAATCTGTAATTAAAGATAATAAAGGAGAACCTATCGTGAAGGAACAAAGGAAACCAAAGACACCTGATGATGCAGTTGATTTTGAACATATTCAAGAAGGTAACTAATTTTATTATTGTAGAAGCAAATAGTATTTATCTGTGAGGTGACAGATTAAGAATATGAATTATGACCTCTCTTATTCATGCCATGGATCTTGTAAGAGGTGATTAAGGGAGCAAACTACTATTACTAATACTAATATTAATAAACATAAAAATAATAACAATAATAAAGTAATGTTAAATAAATTGAACAACATTTATTACTATATTTCTTACATTGTGTGGTCAACTTTATTTTTCTGTATCTCTGCTTTTAATAGATAGATCGGTTTGGGAGAAGTGGTATTTCTTGTTTATGATTAAAACTTTTTTTTTTGCTTCCAGGAGTATACAAAGTAGCTGAGGAACAAAAGTAAGTTTTCTATCAAACTATAAAAATAACTATCTCACCTGAATCAGTCTATTCCACGAAGCAAATACAAAGAGGAGATGGCATAAGCGCATAGGTCCCGTGACAAAATACAGGTCCCGACGTCATCGCAGTTATCGCGACTTACAAATTAGACTGTCAACGTCAATGTTCTAGAACTTTATCGAAAAATCGCAATCCTTGAATATTCTCGGATTATTCCTTATAAAAGATGAAGTGTTGTGTTTTATCTTGTACAAGTAACTTGGATAGACGTTCTGGTGCCATGAAGTGCATAATATTTCATTTGTAAGTAATTTTATACTTAATTTCTTAAAATAGTTCTAGAAAAATCTCTCAGTGTGTTGTTGAAATATAGTTAAATCTATTCGCCACTAGATGGAAAAACTTTGTGTGATGGGAAATAAAAATACAAAGGTTCGTAGAGCTGAGTATTTATAAAGTAAATCATAAAAAATATTGAAATATGTTCTGCATTCTTGCCTAAAGAATTTTTAATCGAAAAAGTATTATTTTTTGTATTTTTTGTAATCATTTTGTGAACACTGACGTCTATCGTCAACTAGGAAAACAAACATCAACAGAACAAAGAGACAGGGTCGTAATTAGAATTAATTTTTTTATCTATATTCAAATTATATCTATATTAATCTAGAATTTAAAGTACTTGAAAATGAAACAAATTTTACTTATACTGATTATTTGATAGGTTTTCTAACTAACTAAAATTCTATCCCAGGAATCCCAGGAAAATTAAACTTTCTCGGAACCCACAACGAAATTAATCAAACAAAAACTGAAGAATTTGAAAATATAATAAATGAAAAACTAATTTGTTTGTTAATTTGTCTTTGATGCCAAATGTAAAGTATTTCTGTGATTGTAAATTGATTTCATGTTGAAAATACCTTACCCACTTACCCACAGCTTTAGGATTAGTTATATAAAGTTGCTGTGGCAGAAATAATAATTTGTGATTAATCAAAGAAGTAATAACCTAAACTATCTCTATGGGCATTGATCGGCCTACTAAAATAATAAAAAAAAAACACATTTTTTTTTCAAATCGGACCAGTAGTTCCTGGCGATTAGCGAGAGTGAGATTAGCGCGTTCAAACAAACAAACTCTTACGCTTCATATATTAGTATAGAATATATTAGTATAGATGTTATGTACGATGTTTCTTACTAATAATATTTTTGCGATACATGCATCAAAATGATTTACAAAATTGACTTTAAGAAAATAACTACCTGATAAGAAAATTCTGAGTACGTCCCTGTATGTCCCTTACATCGTACGCTTAGTGTCAAATAGCTAAACTACATAGCAACATCAACATGTAACGATGCAAGTAGTTTTGCTATTGATTGGTAGATGGCAAAGGGCAAAGTAACCCCCCCTCACCCCCGCAAATTGTCACGCATTGTTTCATACGAAAATTTCATTAGGGCATCTCCTCTTTGTATTTGCTTCGTGGTCTATTCTCATTAACTCGTCTATTGTCCTCTCATAGGGGCGCCTACAATAAGATCAGTTATCTCTCTACTAACTTTGAATATTGGCAGACATCAACCAGAAACAAACCTTGGTGGTAATTAACGGTATACATTTAGTATAGTGTAGGTTGTTTAACAGAGTCATACTGTCACTACGTAATGATTTGTCAAATGGTGTCATAGCATAGAAAATACGATTTCATTAATGTAAGAATCATTTTTATTGCTAAGTAGACTGTAGTATAGGTACATAACATGTAAATTATGCTTTCAACTAGCTTTTACCTGCGGCTCCGCCCGCGTGTATGTCGGTTGTCGCGGTAAATAGTAGCCAATGTATTATTTCGATGTATAAGCTACATTACTATAAACTTTCATCTAAATCTATTACTATTAACAAATATGCATACATTATTACAAAATTTCACATTTTAAATATTGGTAGAATTATTTTCAATAATTTATGTTTAACAACAGAAGTGCTGAAGATTCTCGAAAGAAACAGCCTGGCGTACAGCACTGTTTACAGCGTTGTGGCCACCCTGTACGCCTGACTACTTCGTTAAGGCGCGTATCCACCGGAATTGTTGGCAATTTCGGTGTTTCTAACTGTTTGCAACTCTTAAGAAAATCGCTAAGTTTTGTTTCCATTGTGTCTACACCGAGTCGCCAACTATTTGAAAAACATTCCAACTAAGCGTCTTCACATAGCCAATAAATATCTGCAACAAGCGTATTCTTTTGATGTTTACCGCCAAAAACAGAAATACGGTTCCCAAAATTTGTTGAAACTTTTTGTCGCCAACACAAGGAAGTTACAGAAACTTCTGTCACCAACATGTGTTGCCAACACAAAAGCTGCCAACTTTTGTTCGGTGGAGACTCGGCTTTAGAGAACAACACTCCAGATTATAGTACTTGTAAGCGTTTATTCCTTGCGTTTATGTTCTAATTGATTTTATTTTATTTCTTTTGTAAAGGGACAACGTGGCTTCTATGTTCTTATCAAACGATGATCAAGAGAATCCTCATATTGCTGCCAAAATTAAACATGATCAGAGTAACAAGCTAAGTAAGGATAAACATATAGGTAAGGATTCACAATTGTTTTTTTATTCTAGTGAATATAATCTAATACCTTTAAACGAGCAATTCTTCCCCTCGCCTGTGAAGAGCCCTAATCCGACCCGATTTTTTTTTTATATATAATCTGAATCTCGGAAACGGCTCAAACGATTTTCATAAAAATTTGTATGCAGGGGGTTTCGGGGGCGATAAATCGATCTAGCTAGGATTCATTTTTAGAAAATGTCGTTTTATTCGTGTTTTTAACCATCAAATATATAAAATTAATGTACATCTAACGCCATCTATCGCAACTCGAGCGAACTACATTAAACTATACTGGAATAAGGTGCAGAATAAACAGTATCAGAGCGTACCAAGAAAGGGCGCCGCTTAATTTTTTTTTTTATTGGAAGAAAAATAACAAAAAGGTGGCGTTTGGATAGTCCCAAACCCACTTATAAATAATCACAAATTTTAATTTAAAAAAAACCGCCTTCCATCTGGACCAAATTTAAATGGGACCATACGGGAATATTGAGTTATTCGTTAATTTGTCGCGCACATACTTAATGCAAATTGAAGACTTATATGGTTTTCTCATGGATGACATGTCAGAACTGGACCAAATTGAAATAATGGGACCACATGGGAAGCAGCTTTCAAATAAAAAAAGAATCATCAAAATCGGTTCACCCTGTCGAAAGTTATGAGGTAACAAACATAAAAAAAAACGTCGAATTGAGAATCTCCTCCTTTTTTTGAAGTCGGTTAAAAAAATATACCGAGCGACGCTCGGTCATCCAAGTACTTATATATGTTAAATGGATACTGTTTTATTTTGAATTTCTAAAATTCATCATTAAAACTTGAATAATTTACAAATATGTATTAACAAATAGATTTCTAGAGTAAATTATATTCGTAAATGATAAAATACTTACATTGAAAAATGCAAAAGTTCATATATCCGAACTTACAATTTTTTTTGATGAGGAATGTTCATGTTTCATGTAAAATAGTATTGTTAATACTAGCACATTTCAGCTTTTTGTTAATACATGTAACTCTATTTAACAATCTTTGTTTAATAATGGAAAATATAAAAATAAAACACATGATAAGAAAATCCGTTCCGCTCACGGCGATTTCTTCCAGACCTTATTTTTTCAAATTTATGAATTGTTTCAGGAACTGTTCCAGAATGGGAGACTGACTGCATTCGTAACACAGAGCGGTAATTAGTGTTATATATTTTTATGTACTGCTGAGTGAAAAGAGAAAATAAGTAAAAAATAAAAATGTTGTTTACAGGACGCCGAAATCTTTTCATATCTCTAATACCGGCAAAGAAAACATTAGTTCTGCCGTGGACACCAATACAGCATCTACGTCAGCGAAGCATCCTGAAACTTGTTCGTCAGCATCCTCCTTTAAATCTGCCAGCAATGTTCAAGCAAAGAGTGCATCTGTTGATAATGACATCAAAGTAGTGAACGAAGCAGGTTCGATTGAAGCTGGTAAGTTTTTCTTAGGTAGCACAGATTTCTTAAAAAACAACGCTTACGAAGTTGTCATACAACTTAGAAAGAAAGATAGTTCAAAGGACGAGGAAAAAACATCTGAATTAATATTACCAGAACAGAGTAAGCCAACTTCTACAACAGAAAGTAAACACCACAAGAAAACCCATACCGAAACAGTGGAGTCAATTCATTTGGTAACATCAGAGTCTGAAAGTAATCTACCTCAGAATAGTGAATCTGACAAAGTTATGCCGAACTTTGCTGGACGCAATTCTGCCCCAACTTCACCTTTAAATTCTGGACAAAGAAAAGATTCTGGGACATTAGATCAGTATAAAGACCAAAATCTTTCAAGTACCGCAAATAATGTTTGTCATAAAAATAAATTGGAAGAGACAAAGAAGTTTTCTGATAAAGGTACCACTACAACTGTACAAAATGACTATGCTACACAAATGTCTAGATCTGAGCCATCATCAAGACCAGCTACAACCACATACACCCAAACAACAAGCTCGCCTGTCCATAGACCAGTATATATTCACATGAGTTCTTCAACCTCCACAGCTTATATGAGCCCACCAGATATGATTTTACCTAATTTCTTGAGAAACGAGTCTCGCTTAACGGAGTACGAAACATGTGAATTAAAAAATGTGGACATCATCCATAAATCTGTCAACAGTAACAAAACAAAAAATAATAAAAGTTGTAAGCATACTAGGAAAGGAGTCTGTAAGGACAATATAAAAACTGCGCATTGCAGAAAAAATAAATACCATAGTACTCCACCGAATTCTGTAAGAAGCCTATATAAGAATACTGATAATATGTCTTGCAAAAATTTAGATCACGACAAATGCAAATGTAGTAATTGCTCTGATCAAGTGAATAAACATTGCCCCAAAAGCAAACAAAGTGCTCTCGAAGGTTTTCAACTGTCTCAGAATTTTAATCTTCTTACTAGCATGAAGGGTTCCACTAGAAACAAAAACCTTACTTCAAGACCCGACAAGAATAGAGAACATCTAAATCCCACCGTAAAAGGTTACATCAATAAGTTACTGGCTCTGAATAAAGAAAGCCTAAAAGCAATAGAAGTGGCAGATCAAGAATGTAGTTCAGTAGAAACACCAAGTAGCTCCATTATCAATGTTCCTTATAATATTGATGAACGGAAAGCTTCCAAAGGAAACAAAATATCATTAGAGCACATTAAACAAACTTTCATGCAACAGATTATAGATCAGCACATAAATAAGTACATAAATGAACCAAAGATTCCTCCACCAGTGTTTGCTGGATCTAGTAAGAAACATTTGCTACGTAAATCACGCAGAAAGGTTCATAAAGTAAAATCGTTAAACGTATCGAAACATTTATTGAAGAAACACAGCTTTGAAGAACCTAACTCCGAGAATCAAGTATCCATTTCAACAACAACGGACGACTGCAGTAAAAGCTTCGGGAGTTCAAATCCGAACAGGTCACGACCTCGTAGCTCGCCATTATCTAGACAAGAACCATTGCTGAGAACGTTTTCGACATTTAAACAATGTAATAATACAGAGTTACCTTCTAAGAAAAAAACTCAGAAAATAAATAAACAACGTAATAAAAAAGATGAAATCACTCCTCATCTTAGAACGCAGTATATGTCACAAAGGACTGCAGTAACAGATACATCACAAGAAACTGACCCAATAAAAGAGTCGCATAACTACTACAGTAATAAGCCTGACATCCCTGTTAGTATGTCTACGCAAACTAACCAAAACATTGACAATGACTTTATGAAGTTGGCCGAAGGTAAACTTCATAATATGGAAAAAATTGCTGATCTGACTGAAAAATGTACAAAGCGTTTGTCAAATCTTGCCAAAGTTCTAGAAGAAGTTAGAAAAAATAAGTCTTTAGTTTATAGTCAAATTTCGAGTTCTGATTCAGTAGATTCCCATTCTGATCACAAGTCTGATAAAGTCGTTAAAACCCCTGTGCCTATAGATTTGGGTGAAGTACCGCAATATTTTGAAATGAAATCTCCAGAACCTACTACAGAAAAGGAATGCATTCCGGCAGCTGAGAAGGAATCACTTCCAGAGTTTATTACGTTCTTATCAGATATTCCCAAACCACCTGCATGCCAAATCTCAGAATTTAATTTGATAAGCCCATTGCCAACTGACGTAATCCGTCCAATACCTGTGACACCTACGACACATCAACATATCGCAAATACAATCACATCTGAACCAATTAAGTATAGGCAGAAACCGCCACCTGCCTTATCGCGAATTCATTTGAAACATGGTCAGGAGGAAATTGTTCCTCATGAACTTTCAACTGTCATTGAAGTGGATTCTCCTATGAGTATAAAAAATAAAACTCAATCTTCTCGCCGTAATGATCCTAACACTTCTAATAGATCATCCAATGAAGATAAGGAGCCAACTAAGAATATTAAAGCTAATGAAACGTCAAAAGATCGAGGATCTATGAACCCTGACTTACTCCAAAGTAATCAAAAAATATCTAAACAGCAAAAATTCTCATCAGCTGAATCCTCTGATGATTCCAAACTTCAAATGATAGATTTAAAACATTTTAACGAGATAATGTTAGAACCTTTTATAAGTATTAACGAATATGCAAAAAAATATAATATAGAAGCTCCAGAGGAAATGTCTAATGTTGATGAGCTACAACGAGAAGATCCTATAAATGATGATATGAGTTCGTTGCATTCCGACGGCAGCTTACCAGATGTGATTGCAGAATTACTCAAAAGAAACATTATTACAGAACCATTCAAATACGATACTGCATCGAATATTAACTCTACTACTATATCATCAGAGTCTACATTATCCATGTTAGCTTTGTCGAAAGCGCGAAAAGCTAAAAAGAGAGCCAATGTAGTATTCAAGAATAAAGAAAATATTGGCGAGACATCTGACACGTTAAGCATTTCTTCAAATCCCGACTTAGAAAATGCGTTTAAAAAACTGGGTATGGGGTGGGCATCGTCTACTTTAAAAAAGACAAAGGAGCGTTTAGCTTTGTCGTCATCATCTAACACTTCCAGCTCCAGCATTTCACATTTAAAAATGAAAAGTTTTCATCACGACAAACCAGCACTTGTTACTGATTCAGTTTCATCTGTACTCTTGTCTAAAAAAGATATTGAGGCTCAAAATTTAGTTGATAATGCAAAAGATGCGAAACATCAAACAAGTTTTCCTAATTCTATGACGGTAAATGAATTTCTAGCTAACGAGTTGGCAAATAAAATAACATTCACTACGAATAAAACTGACATAAACGAAACAGAAGAATTTGTTTCTTTATACGAAACAAAGATGCCAGAAGGTATGAACCAACAAACACTTATGAATAGCGATCAACATTCTAATGACAGTGTACTAAGTGGAGTGAACCGAGCGCGAACATCAACACCAGTACAAATATTTAAATCAATGACGTACCATTCTAGTTCTGGATCGAATACATCCAATGGCTTATTTAGTAATGCTGATGACCTATCGTCAGTAAAAATGACTTCGAACTCCATGAAGAATCATTCCACATCTGACAGAGATGACTTAACTATTCCTAATTTTAGTCTTAGAATGAAAAAGGGTATTGACAGTAGTAAAAGTGATTAATGTTACTATAAATTGTTGGTTTGTAATAATATTATATGTATATTTATGTGATACATGTTCGAATTTAATAAATATAAATGATATATAAATGTATAATTTGTGATGTTCAGGATTTTTGTATATTATGAATAAATCAAAACAAGTTTAAATTATATCTTATATTTCGTTTATTTTTTTAAACATTTTGCTAGAATAATAATTCAAATATACAGTTTTTAGATCTCTTTAGATTCATATTAAAAATATTGATTTTGGGATGACTTGAAAATACCATTAAACATCTACTTGTCAGGACACATTTAATGATATCCTTCCTATATAACACTGATAATACCAATTAAAGGAAACAAATGAGTATTTTACTAACAAACATTACATACCAAAATTCAACGACTATTTTCTATGAGATTTTTGTGTGGATCACTATTACAATAACCTAGGTACATTCAAAGCTATTTATTACCTATTAACTGAAGACAATAAATTACATCAAAGTAAATTAATACCTGCTAAAAGATCACAGAACACAATTAGCTCCTAAAGTATGCTAATATGGAAACAGATTTCCATGCAAGTGGTTTTTGATTCTTCACATTCCTTAATATGTAATTATGTAACAGGAATAAATGTAATCATGTAATAGGTATTACATGTTTAATTTAACAAATTGCATGAAATTTGCAACCAAGATGCAGGAACATTCACAGGCTGACAACAACCTTAGATTACGAAATCACGTTAATTCCTGTTACATAATTACATACATTGCTCAAATACTAAAATCTAATTGAGATAAACAATTATCTAACATATCAGATCAGGTTATAGTTTCTGCAAAATAAGTACAAATTTAACAGTCACTGTCAATAAATAAAGATCCCTATATGTACAATTAGCTATTACTTTTTGTTATCCTTAAATAGATGTTCTTTGGCTAATGAGTAGGCAAGACCTATAGTCAGTGCTGTAACCACGGTGCCCTGGGCTGCTACTCTCAATTGCATTAGGAACACACTGGTGCTCATTTTTCCTCTATTCTTGTATTTATATGCTCCAAAACCGCAGACACCAATCAGGCCTAGTATTCCTGAAATAATTAAGTAACATTACATTTACACTATTCCATATCACACTTTTCTTTAAATGCTTGAAGTACATATTTATGTTAAAAACAATTTTTAAAAGAGTGAGTGAATTGACAGAAAATTTTAGCTTATTAAATTTGATATTTTTTTAAAAGAAAATTAGTAATTAGATGTTTTCAATCCTGTAAATATTTCTGATGTTGGTAGTATTTTACTGCCAATTAAAATCTATTGACTTTACACCATAAGTTGTATGGTAATATAGATTAGGTTAAAATAATAAATACACCACATGGTTTTTATTCCTTACCTACTATCATGAAGGGCGAGTCCTTGGACTTCCTGGCCAATCTCTCTGATTGAGATTCATCATTATAATCAAATGTAGGCCTGTTCGACATTGTTGCTATTTTATATCTAAAAAAGAATAAAATAAATGGTAGACACAATAATTTATTAAAATGTATTTAATTCAGAAGTATTGCACTATTTTACATTTATATTTGCTGCAAGGACACTTGGAAAGATCTACCAAATTTATGAGACTACTTTTTGTAAATTGTTATATTTAATTAACACAAAACTAGTATTTTACATTATCTAGTTTAAACTTTTTAAAAACACAGATTCACTGTTACATAGAGTATCTCTTTAGATAAGTCACCTGCAGATTCTACTGTTAATTAATTCTTTTTATACAATTATGTAACTAAAACATTAAAAAATATTGCATCACAAATCTATACGGACACTACCAATGGACTTAAACCGAAAATGACAGCCAAGAGCCCAAGAATGACAGCTCACAGTAGGAATTTTTTCAATACCAATATTTAACCTTTCCTAACAGTACGTGTCGTGTCGTTTCCACTATATAGTTTTCTATTCTTATTCTTACATTACACAGACAGAGGAGAGGTAACGTATCATTCATTGTCAATGTCGCAGAATTGGCGTTGGGATTTGGGAATGTACCTTTTTCATCTCGCAAAATTCAAGGTCACTGCCGTCAAAAAACGTCATTGCGATTCCAGAGCGTCAGCATTTTACGTCACACTTGAGTCATTTTGTGCTATACTCGTTTTGTTTTATAAAAGTAGAGCACGAGGCGAAGCAATGACATAGTATTATTAGATGTTATTCATCTAGATATATAATATGTGTGCGGTGTTTAATTTTTTTGGCATGAATTTTGAATGAGAAATGTGGACGGACTTGATAAATCGCATTAGGTTCATACTCGTTACATGTTTGAATGTCGTATTTTACTCTTTACGAGAAAAAAAATTCAAAATATCAAAATACATAACTGAGATAGTTATGGCAAAAATCAGAAGGAAAATTTAATTCTTTTGTCTTCATTTTTAAGTAATAGACTTACCAGACTTGACCAGGTTAGTTTTTTAATCTGATAGTTCATTAGTGTTTAAGAAAAAAAAAATTGTAAGGCGACGATGAAGCCCCGTATTTAATCTTTGCGCGTACTATGTATTCAGGTCATATGACGTCCCGATTTTCGCGGGACGTCCCGGGACAGGTTTTGTCCCGCTTTTTGGGGATAACTGGCCGGACGCCACCGGACGCCCAAAGTGAAGTTAGCCGTAGTGCTTTATCGTCTTTAAAATTGGCAGGCATTAAAAAAATAAAAATTCCACCATTACATTACATTAAGAAATGGCACTAGTTCTTTCACGAATTAGGGATTATGTAGCAGAAAAACAAAAATATTGCGAATGACCTTTTTTTTTTTTATCACTTACTCATGTGTCATATAAGATTTTTTCCTTTGTCCCGCTTTCGACGAAAGAATCCCGCTTTTTTTTCACTAAAAAGTCTAGAAATCCCGATTTTACTAAAAAAATCTGGCAACGCTCGCGCTGATTCAGTTACAACATGTCTATGGGTACAACCAGGGACCGATCGGATACTCGTTGAAAGGGTTTCTGAAGAGGTTGCAAAAAACCCTTCACAACACTCTCGAACGGATGCAATGTTTGTTACCCCTTCCGGACTGGTAACACTTTCAATAGAAGAACCAGAGTATACATATGTATAGATACTCTAAGAGAAGAACTAAATAGGTTAATAGAGCTAGTAATGAATGAAGCGCCATTCGGTATAAGTAAACCTCTTCCGACATGCAGTTTAAGCTTACTAGGTCATTCAGGGTAACACGAATAAAAACTTTTCGTGAAAGTAACCTCTTTCTCTAAGCCTTAAGTCTGAACAGGTAAACTCCTTCAAGCGGTTACTTTATTAACGTGTTACCCATTAATGCTGGGTTTCGAGAAAAAGTTAACACTGCGATATGGGGTAACCCAATACTCTTTCAAATGGCTAACTCATAAGCGGCGTTGTCAGGTCCCTGGGTACAATATAGTAGTGATAAGTAGATTAACAAGTATTTTTTATTTATAGACTTAAAAAAACGTAAAATAAATTACAATATGATAATGATACACACTCATTGTTTAGTCCGTCCACCAGTGCTGCTTCCACCCTGAAGGAAGGAACCCTTGTATACTATACGGGCCCAAGATATATAGGCTAAACACTCGCAGACCGATCACTGGTGAACGAAGTTCAACTAGAGGCGCTAACACCCTGTTCAAACAATTATAGTTCAATAACTGACCTTCTTTGAGAAACGAGATGAGGCGCCCCATGCAGTCACGATCAACACGCAGATCATATCACACTACACCGTTTCACATCTCTAAACACATTTGAAGGTCGGGCGGATTCCCGAATCCTACTACACTCGATCGCGGCCGCGCCGCCCGATAATTACATTAAGTTTATACAATTAAAGCTCATCAAACGCAGTGGCCGAAACTATTAACACACAAGCTTCAAATCAATTATTAATTATGTTGATGCGCCCCCACAGGCACTGACCATCAACACTCAACCATAACTTGGCCCGCGCCAACATAATTTCCGACAAGACACCTTCTAGTAGGGGAGCCCTAGAAGGAATTTCGGGATTTACACAAGCGCGGCAGATTAATATACAGGGGGATACCTTGTACCCGGTTAAGTACCTCCACCAAATATGAGCCCCGTATATATGGCCGCCTGTCAGGAATAAAGGAGCAGACTAGTAAAAAAAAATTGATCATCAGACATTCTCGAGCGCGTCAGATTAAGGCAGGGTGGGTTAATTACATGCTAAAAAGTGTATATTCCACTAATCTGACAATTTGATAGTGACGTAAGGAAAGGGGAGAGCCATAAAGTTGTAAAAAAAAAGTCATCTCGACATTATCGAGCGTGGCTAATTTTTATTTATTTTGTGGGAAATCATTCAGGGATAACGAAAAATATATAATCTGACGATAGCCACAAGCCGAAGTAACAAAATTTCGTCGATAAAGTTTAATTTATATTGATGATGTGATGCCTATATTCACACTGATAAGTCAGTACTATTTCATGTGTTAGAGAAATAAGTCGAAGATATGGAGCAACCGCCATCCCAAATTGACCTTATAATTGTAGATGGCTTCTTTTTTACAAGCTTTTATTTAACTTGCAATGTATGTATATTTGGGTGGAATATTGCAACTCAATTTTGAAGCAGATATCTTCAACCGATTTTGCTGAAATTTTGCAAGCATATGTATACAGCGTGACAATACAATATTATAATGACATGGAACTGACCTGATGCTGGAGCTGGAAGGTGGCCATAGGAAATCTATAAAGAAACGTCGCAACACTATCGAGTTTGGACTCGTTTGATTCGTCTTGACGAGTACTTTATGTTTTCATAGTATTCAGGGTCTGATGATGAAGCCTGAAGGTGGTTATAGGAATTCTGTAAAGAAACGTCGCAACACCATCGAGTTTCGAATCGTTTGATTCATCTTGACAAGTACTTTATGTTTTGATAGTATCCAGGGTCTGATGATGGTCCCGGAAGGTGGTCATTACACAATTTATTGGTGACGAGCAGATTCCCTAGCGGCAAGTCGCAGAACTAACGTATGACAGATAAAAATAGTTAACATTCCACTTTTAAAATACTGATCCCCCTCACGAAGTGGTCTTATAGTATTTTTTACTACTCCGTAGACGTCTATCAATGAAATCATTGTAGAAAGAATTTAAAATAACAATGCACTCGCTCTGTATATTAAACTGTCAGGTAGAAGTATCTGTCCTACGTTAGTTCCGCAAACGGCCACTAGGGAAATCTGCTCGTCACCAATAGAATACAAAGGTTTGTCGCGAGATTTACCTGTGTGTAGGGAAGTAATTGAAATAACTTGATTTGACTTTGTATAAAATTTTCAAACTATGCACAGAGTACATTGTTATATACTGAAATAGAGGTATATCTCAACCGCTTCTGGAGGAAATTCTATAACAACGCCATCTGTAGGTCGAGATCAACAACTTTAGTCTTGCTCAACATTTGAAACTATACCTATATATATATATGTATATATATTTGGTACGTATACTTGTATAAACATAGTTATTGTAACTTGTATACTTCTTGTATACATATATACCTACCTATTTAATTAGGACTTTTGTAAAATAAAACAATGTAAAAGATTAATTAGTTTATTTTCTCTTTTTAAAAGCTTTCTGTGCATATATTTTGGCTTTTTGTAACATATCACCCTCGATGAATTTCACATAAAGGTTTGGTTGGTAACTGCCTCCAAAACAATGGCCCTGAAATAAAAATAAATACAATAAGCATTATTTTATTTTATTATTATAATTAATGAAATTTAATATATTGACAGCAACATTTATGACAGCTTAAAACATATTCACAAGATATTGGATTACTGGAAAGTATTACTACATATACTATTTGTTTCTTCATTTTTGTATGTTCATTCATACGTTCTACAAACAATAGTTATAATACTTTGTTGTCATAAGTTTCTGTAAAAACTTTATAGTGCAATAAGAATGTTACTTGTATATTAAAATAAGTTTCCTCAAAAAGGTTTTAGTTAAATCACCTGCTGGCATAGCTTGCATACAAAACAATATGTTTTTGCAACATTTTAGTATGTTGTATGTATGATCTAATACTACTTTATCAAGTGAGGTTATATTATTTCCTATGCGGGTTTTAGAAATTGAGATTGCCTGAAGAATACCTCTCAGGAATAAGAATTAGGACTACAGGTTAGAATTTGAATTAGATCCAACCATTCAATATATAAGATGTTATAAAGTCTTTAGCTAGTCTAAAGCTTTTATTTATCATCATTTATTATTAGTAATAACAATTTACGTACCTTCATTATCCGTGCGCTTAGGAACACAACAATGTTTAACAGACATTGCGACACGAAAATAAATTGTTAAAAATAAGTCTCTGCCTCAATATTACTTGAAAACAACACACGCGGATATACTCAACGAAAATCGGAGGAAGCAAAGCTCAACTCACGTATTAACAGATAAATCAGAGAATTGTTGTTAGTCTCTATCACAAGTAAACATTCACATGACGGATGACATTCACGACAATGGCGGCTGCAATAAACGCTGATGAAAAGTACCAAAACAATGCAATAATTAAATAATATAGGCACTAAGTTAGGATTTTGTAGAATCATGTGTTATGAAATGCTATAATTATCAGCAAGTTTTTCAAAAGTTAAAATATAAGTGTAATTTTGTCAATTTTGTCACAAAAAAAACTACCTTTTCATTGTGTTATGAAAAGAATGGCAACATTTTGTTTTCAATTGTCATTTTATAATGACTTCAAAAAAAAGTGATATCGGTTCCAGAATGAACATAACTAAAACAACTCTTTTTGTGATTTATGCGGATTATACCGAAAGTAACGACATCTTACAGTAGCGACTGGCGAAATTACACGTATTATACGCCTAAATTAAGTCTACGTAATTTTATGAGTATATTCGAACCAATTAAGATCCATTGTATTTGGTTTCTTTATTTTCGTAACATTCCAAAAACTATCGACTAAGATTGTACCGCCTGAAACTATGTAAAAGTTGAAGTAACTAAGTTGTTGATCGATCATTGGGCTGATCAGGAGATGGCAACGATTATAGGTAGTAAGGTAATTTTATATAAATTACCTCGATTTGTGTCATAAATATTCAGTTACTGATAATTAATTATGATTTGTCATGCCCTGATCATGAAGAAGCGAAGACGAACATAGCATTTATTGCTTGCCAACAAAATGAAGATTCTACTATTACTATCAGAACTTCTGATACTGATATTGTGGTAATTTTCTAAAAAACACGTCTGGATTTGGGATCTTTTTTTTTTTAAATTGTCAGATTAAGCGAACCCCTCCAGATAATTGTCAGATTATGAGACGCGGCGCGACGAGAAGTCGGCGCCAAGCCAAATGTAATAGAAGTTACCACACTCGCTATATTTCGAGACGACCATCAACGACGTCGCGTCAGCCCACGCGTGTCTGTCCGCTTGGGTTGTTTTATGCTACACGAGGAGCAGCTATCCGGCAGCGACGAGTGCGGTACCTCCTATTACATTTTGGCTTGGCGCCGACTTCAAACAGATTTAAGAGATTTAAGATTTAAGATGAATAAAGAATTAGGTATAGACAAGAATTGGCACATAGCAATTTATGTAGAGCCAATTTATTTTACGCTTTTTAGTGTTTTTTGGCAGGGAGTTTTCGTTGGATGGTTTTTGGAAGTCGGTTTTTTTTTTATAAAAACTTTTTATTTTGCCATTTTTAGTGCAAACAATCATAGGTTATCAGTAAGTTGAACTATGTCATATAATTTCTGCTGATGCGAATAACTTTAGTGGTTTGAACACGTATTAAAACTGAGTATGCTCAGTTTCCAAAATTATATTGAGATGCAAGATTTCTGTTACCGATAACGTGGTCTACGGGGCAATAGGAATCGTGTCCAAGCTTAAATGCCCTGATGACATGTGACTGATGACAATGTCCAGATTTTAGGTACCTTGCACACATAATAATACTACTATATATGAATAAAGAATTAGGTATAGACAAGAATTGGCACATAGCAATTTATGAAGAGCTGAAGAGCCAATTTATTTTACGCTTTTTAGTGTTTTTTGGCAGGGAGTTTTCGTTGGATGGTTTTTGGAAGTCGGTTTTCTTTTTTATAAAAAGTGTTTATTTAAACTATTATTTTTAATAAGATTTAGTTACGGAATAATAAATTAATAAAGAACACAAGTTTTCGTCATATTACGCGCAAAATTTGCAAAGTGCTACAAGTGTTTAAAAGGAATGGATGGATTTTTTATTAGGCACGCAAGAATAATAACCATATAATAATCAAGTAGAAAATCTATTTATTATTTTGGTCCCAATAAATACCATAACAATAAATATATGTACTGCAACAATGATATTTAAGTATCTACTTAAATGCTTACAATGCATCAATTCATTTATTTAAAATACAACAGGAAAAATCTTAAAACGTTTTGTATAAAAATAAACAACATTATTTAAATTTCAGTTTAAAAATACTTTTAAAAATATTGTAATTTATCCAATACCATCTATCTTATATGTTATTTTTACCAGCAACTTACGAGTACAAAACAATTTATTTAAAACATTGGCGTAAAAAAAAATGTTTGTCAGTCAATCTCCTGCAACGGCTGCAACGTATAGGCATTTACTTACTGCCGTGGCTGGGTGCAGTACATTGATATTATAAGTACATAAACGTATGTATTATTTATACATAGAATGTATAAATAATAAATAGGAGGCAGATCATACAGAAGACACAGGAGTACAATCAGCCTCTGTGTCTCGCTTTTATGGACTATGAAAAGGCCTTTGACTCTGTCGAGACCTGGTCTGTTCTGGACTCCTTGCAGCGGTGCCAAGTTGATTTCCGGTACATCGAGGTGCTGAAGAGCTTGTATGATGCCGCAACTATGT
Source organism: Diaphora mendica (assembly GCA_949125395.1). Classification (NCBI taxonomy): domain Eukaryota; kingdom Metazoa; phylum Arthropoda; class Insecta; order Lepidoptera; family Erebidae; genus Diaphora; species Diaphora mendica. Next base: position 22,756,472 of record OX421314.1, read on the forward strand.
CCGTCCAAGTACAGAATAATCAAACAAGACAGATTCCTTTGCATCGAGGAGTAAGACAGGGGGATGTGATATCACCGAAACTGTTTGCAAATGCATTAGAGGACGTCTTCAAGACTCTAAACTGGAACGGGCGGGGCATCAATATAAACGGCGAATACATATCGCACCTAAGGTTTGCCGATGATATCGTTATCATGGCAGAATCGCTGCAGGAAGTTCAAGAGATGCTGCACAGCCTAAATGAATCCTCCCAACGAATTGGTCTCCGGATGAACCTGAGCAAGACGAAGGTCATGTACAATGACCTCGTCGCTCCGGGACAAGTAATCATTGATGGCACGCCTCTCGAAGTTGTCAAGGAATACATCTATCTTGGGCAACTAATGCAGTTGGGTAGATACAACTTCGAGAAGGAATCCGATAGGAGGATCCAGTTGGGATGGGCAGCGTTCAGGAAGTTAAACCACATATTTTCGTCGGATATACCACAGAGCCTGAAGACGAAAGTCTTCAACCAGTGCGTCCTCCCTGTAATGACGTACGGTGTCGAGACGTGGACATTGACCCTAGGATTAATCCAGAAGCTCAAAGTTGCTCAGCGTGCCATGGAAAGAGCTATGCTTGGAGTCTCTCTGAAGGACAAAATTCGTGATGAATTAATCCGTCAGATAACCAAAGTGACCGACATAGCTCTGAAAGTTGGTAGGATGAAGTGGCAATGGGCTGGTCACATATGTCGCAGAACAGACAACCGCTGCAGTAGGCGTATTTTGGAGTGGAGACCGCGTCTTGGCAAACGTAGTGTGGGACGCCCTCTGGCCAGATGGCGGGACGACTTACGTAAGAGCGCTGGCAGCGACTGGATGCTGAAAGCAACAGACCGGGCTCTGTGGTGTTCCTTGGGAGAGGCCTATGTCCAGCAGTGGACTGCAACGACCTGATGATGATGATGATACATAGAATACAGTTGTTTACGTTGTTGTGGTTGTATGTTACTACATTTACTTCATACATTACACCACAGGTAAATTTTACATACACTCTTCCGGATCTAGGATTTGATTTGGAACTTACTTAAATATCTGTCAACTATTTATAAAATATGTAAATATTCCATTTCTACGATTCTCCAACTAGTGATAATTTCAGTAGGTACCCATGGCAAATCCAGATCCAGTATCCAAGCACTATTTAATCCCAATTAATTTAAAAATAGTGAGGTACCAAGACGAATCGATATTTTAGTATGTTATTTAAACTTGAAACATGCAATAATTTACCCTAACTTAATTTGCATATGATTAGTGATGCTTACATGCGTATTAAAATAGTAGTACCGATATCGAAACAAAAAAAACATGACTACATGATCAGAGATTAAATTTAATTTTCTGGTATACCGATTGAAAAATCTGTGATAAAAAAACGCACATTTATAAAAAGCGTAATAGTTTTTGTTTACTTAAAACTAGAAACAATAATAATTAAACAAAATGCTTCATTTATTTTGATAGTAAAGATTTTTTTCTTAAACAAGTCATCATTTCAATGATCATATTCATCAGATTCTTTCGTAAAAAAATCACAATCTTTAAGCATGATGAGGACGCTCGCTGTAGTTACATGCGTATAATAATTGCCTAACTTTTTAAAACAGCAAAGCTGGTAACAATAATTATTATTAAGTAGATAATTATTTACTGAACTATTAAAAAAATATTTACTTCAAACTCTAGTTTATAATAATTTTAAATAACAAATGCTTGGGCAAGAAATTAATGCAACTTTGTATAGTCCATTCGTTTAGATAGTGTCGGTGCACCCGCACGCAATTGTGGTTATTGTTGTAAAATACGACTAGGTATATTAATTCATACAACGCGGCAACGGCGTAAACCGTCAAATCATATTTGCTTGTAGGTGTACGCCTCAGGCGGGCCCTTTGATTTTGTGGCGGCTTGCCGCACGTGCGACAACGGCGCTATCAAGCCGTATAGCGAATGGCCTATACTAAGGATTAATTAGGTACCTACTTAATTACATTTACATTTATCAGCAATATTGTAACAGTTCTTTTTACATTTTAGATTTTCATGCTAGCTAACATCTACGATCTGTCATTTTTACTAGACTCTTCGATTAGTTATTAAATGCTTATTTAAATAAATAGTTCTACGATCATTTTTTTACTATTTAAATTTACGGTCAACTAGTTTTTTTTTTACATAATCCGGGCGGGTGCTACCTTATTAATTAAGTTTCAAATCGAACAATAATACCACAAAGTGACCAAATAAATAATTACTTTACAAAATAAATGTCACAGCAATAAAAAAATGCGCATTTATAGTAATTGCCAACTTTTCAAGCTAAGTACGAGTTTTATGAAAAACACTTTTAAACTAATAAAAAGGCTTTAAGAGTAGAATCGCCTAACTTCACTTAATATAATTTCATAGGACGACTCATCAATAAGAATAAATCTTTTTGCTCGTCTGCTGAAGTAATAAATATCACCAGTATAAATGTCGAACCATAAGGCGTGGATGTGCAAGTCATGTTTCTCCAAACGCTTCTTGAGCATTCCATACGACGCGATATTTTGTAATTGTTGAAGGGTGTTAACCTGAAAGAAAATATTTATTTTTGTTATTGCTATTAAAGAATACAGGGTGTTACCACATCTACTCATCTCGTGGGTGTCGTAAGAGGCGACTAAAGAAGAAAACTCTGCTGGACAACATGATTGCAAAGAAAATGAGAATTTGAAACAAACTAATACAAGGTTGATTTCAAGTTCTCCCAGTGGTGGATTTACAACTAGGCTGAGTAGGCTGGAGCCTAGGGCGGCGTATTTTAAAAACGGAAAACGCCTTCCATTCATAGGGTCTGACAGCGCAGATGACGACAATTTCAAATCCTTGCAATTAGAGCGATAACGGTGACTGAGCCACAATTGAGACATAATCCAGCCCAAAAACACCGTATAGCTTTACTCGGTCCGATTTCGACACACCACACGCAAACGCACGCACGGTGTTGAATTGTAGGCGTTAGAAGGGGCGGCAAAAATTTAATAGCCTACTGGCGGCAAATATGTAAATCCGCCACTCAGTTCTCTTTCTCGTCAGGCCAGTTTGGTATAGTAAATAGACCAAAACCTCCTATGTAAGGAGTAGAGAGAGGCATAATAACACATGCTTGTCTCTACTCCGGATAGCCCCGTGATTCTGCAAACTATTATTTTGACATACACAAAATTGCAAATTATAGATATTCATTTGTTTATAGTATAGTATAGTATTGTTAAACGGTGGGAGAGCGACGCTTCGGCATGAATAGGCCCGGTTCGACCGGAGTGATACCACGGCTTCACAGAAAACCGGTGCGAAACAGCGTTTGCGCTGTGATTCACCGAGTGAGTGAGGATACTGGATATCCCAACCCTTCCCCCACCCCCCACCCCTCCCCCTTGTGATGCCTCTAGTATTGCATGGGCGGCGGTAATCGCTTACCATCAGCCGATACGTCTGCTCGTTTGCAACATATTCCATAAATAAATTGTACAGCAAGTAATATTACCTGTGATAATTTGTCTTCTATACAGAATTTATTGTCAGGGTCGATGTAGGCAACAAATTTTCGTTGTGGTGTTTCTGCTGAAAATACCATAGGCTTTGAGAAATCACCCTCCATCCTGAGAAATCTCTCTAAACTAGTGTTCGCGTGAGTACACAGCCATGATTTTAGTGGTGACAATCTTCTCTGTTGCTGCAAAATGTAAAATTTTATATTAGTTATACTACAACAATGTGAGAATAGTAATGACGCTCGTTTTTAATGTGAAGGAAGCTTGAGTTGTATATTAAGTGGAAGTATATTTGCGAAATAATTTCATTATTGAGATGAAAAATGTTAGACGACTCAGCAACAACCAGTTGTAGTCACATAATAATGTATGTGCCAGCTAGATTTCCCCATCCCTTTTTTCTAAGTTTGCGATATTTAAATCTCAAAGTACCCTTGCCGACAAAGACTTGTTTATATTAATGACAAAATTATCGTTTGAAAAGTGGAGATGGAATGCTGTCCAAACGTCCGTAGTAGAGATTTTTTTAAAAACAGTAGGTATAAATTATTCCTTTTTATGGAGAACTAGCTAGCCCACTTCGTTGGGCGGTAAACATTTTTTTCTCCGACTTACTTTGCAAATCCGGCTACCACGAAAAAGTGTTTCCACTTTTCAGGTTATTATATATTCTATGTTACTCACAAATAACGTAGCCTTCCATTGGTAAAAGAAAATCAATATCGGTTCAGTAGATCCAGAGATTACCCCCTACATCGTCACAAACTCACAATCGCACAAACTTTACCTCTTTATATAATAGTGTAGAATAACAAACTTGAATTAAATTTTAACAATGTTGGACAGTATAAAATTATTTAGATGAACGCCAATGCTTCTCTTTACCATCACAACAAAACTTACTTCAGTACGATCTTTTTCTTTAATACTTTGTCAATCATAAATTAGTCTTTATGTAGACTCGAGATCCGGAAATTACCCGTGGATTTATTGAATTTTACTAAAGTATACTAACTATGCTGGATTCCTTTTTACATCGTAACGAATGTAATAGATTCATTGCTTTACAGTCACTGTGTCCGCAGACGATGATGTGCCTTATGTCGTTGATGACGCAACCAAGTTCGAGAGCTGCTGGCTCGCAGCTGGTCATTTCATCCACGAAATATTGAGAGTGAGGAATGACGTTGCCCGCATTTCTGACTAAGTAAAATAAAACATAAATATTAATATTTTTGTGTGTAGGCAGATTACATGTGCCACGGCCACGATAGAAAGCAATTACAAAATACAGCAAAGTGATTAAATTTTCTTGCTTGAACGGACATTAATAAAATAAACGGAACGTGGATGCATACCTAGGTACTTATAGCACATTTTCCTTATAGTGTGCTTAAAGTCTATATAGTCTTATCATATTAAATAATAATACACAAAAAACGTTAAAGTAGGTGAGGCATGTTCGATGTTCGTACCTATACGGCCGAAGACGGCTTATACAGATCTATCGATAATATTACATATTTACCTACATAATATTAAATTTAAAAAGGATTAAATTGCAATCTTAAAATAGGCCTGTCGTGAATGCATCTTTATATACGCTAATAATGCTTTAAAGACAACTAATAATTGCGATATTTTGTACAAACCGACAAACATGTCTCCTACACTAGTCTCAGTAAACCGCGTTGGTATCATGCGACTGTCCATGCATGTGTAAAATACTGCTTTGGGCTGAAATAAAAAAAAAGGGTTTAAAACTCTTGATTTGCATAACATTTATATAGTCAAATAAAGACAGACAGGCAAAGCACACGAAGATGCAACTTTAAATTTAACATAAAAATATATCTACATAAATTACATTTTGGTAGACAGAGAATTCATGTGGATACGGATTGGCAATACGGAGAGTCACCACCCTATCCATCACGTGGATGTCGTTAGAGCCGACTAGGGGACCAAACTAAGCAGGATAACAACACTGGAAAGACAAGGAAAACTTGACATTATCCCCATGTAATAATATGGTAGTTACGTCAAAATCTTCCAGCTAAAGAGAAGTCTATGTCCAGAAGTAAACTTTTAAAGGCAGACAGTGATGGTGATAGCTGGTGATAGAGAACCACATCTTTGAGGAGAAAACAATATGTAAGTAGTCACTTTTAAGGAAAAATGCGTGGTTAAAGCTGGTATATATACCTGCTTAGCAAAAAATATATAAACCGAATCGAGAAGTGAAGTATGAGATGTGAGTGAGACCGAGAACTGTTTTGTCTTCACATTTATTCCTACTGTTTTTTTTCTAGTTGTTCAACTAAAACGATGTTATTATACAAATAACATCATTTTAGTTGAACAGGTAGTAGAGCCACGCTGATTTCAGCACAACGGGGCGGTTCGACCGGGGTGTTACTACTTTCGCACAGAAGACCAACCCAAAATGACAGCCTATGTGCTGTCATGTTTCGTTGGTGAGTGTGAGAGCAGAGGCCCAATGATGCAGGGGTGAAAGTTATCGTGGTAAGTGTGAGAGTAGTGAAATGCTCGTAGAGTCGTGTTGAGGGTGGCGTGGATAGAACCGTCGGCCAGGGAGACCCGTAGAAACGGTAGTGCTGCTGGCCACCCCGAGGCATAGAAAGGGGCCCAACCGCGGCTAACCACCCTGAGAGGCCGCCCCGTCAGGTCGCGCATAATCTACGGAGTGGCTCGTCGTGCCGGTGGGTGACTGGACAGTGGGACCAGGCGACCACTTCCGGGAGGGTACGGGGGGCCCTTCCGTCCGACGGTTCCGTCACCGTCATGCCTCACTGTTGTTTGACGACACAGCACTCCGAGTCTCAGTATTACACTGCCACGATGACTGTTACGCCTTTTACGCGCCCCTTCCCTTACCCCCTTTTTTTCATTAACCGACTTCCAAAAGGAGGAGGTTCTCAATTTAATCGTTTTTTTTTTTTTTTTTTTTTTTTTTTTTATGTATGTACATCGATTACTCCGTCAATTGTGGACCGATTTTGAAAATTATTTTTGTATTCGAAAGGGTATGCTCCCCATGTGGTCCCATGGTCAACATATCAGGATCTGATGATGGGATCCCAAGGAAATTGAAGGAAACCCTCAAATTTACGTGAGCGCCTGCAATAAAGTTAAGGCAATTGTCTGCATGCTTTCATATTCTGTAAACATCATGTAAGAAATATTTATTTATTATTCTATACAGTATGTTGTATGTTACCTTTAGTCGTATTCTTTCAAGTTATTTAGGTGAAATGATGATGAGAGACTTGAGAAAGACTAAAAAGCGAAAAATAAAAAAAAAACTTCGTTTAAAAAAACCGACTTCAAAAACTGAAAAGTATAAAATAACTTAATTTGTATGTGCTACCTATTCATAGGTTTGAAGTCGGTGCCGAGCCAAAATAACTGCCTCGTCGTCTCGCGGTTAGCGTGTGCGACTGCTGATCATGAGGTCTCGGGTTCGATTCCCGGGTCGGACCAAATGTTTGTATGATCTACAAATATTTGCTTCGGAGTTTGGGTGTTTTCTATGTATAATATGTATGTATTTACAAAAAAAAAAAAGTATATATGTATTTGTATCAGTTGTCTAGTACCCATAACACAAGCTCCGCTTAGCTTGGGACTAGATGGCGTACCAAAAAAAAAAAAAAAAAAAAATGTAATAGTAGGACTCGCCACGCGTGACCTTGAGCGGGATAGCTGCTCTTCGCGTAAGACAAAACAACCGAAGCGTCGGTGACGTCGTTGACGTTCGTCTCGAAATATAGCAAGTGTGGTACCTACTATTACATTTGGCTTGGCGCCGAATTCAAACCTATGAATAGGTAGCACATACAAATTAAGTTATTTTATACTTCTCAGTTTTTGAAGTCGGTTTTTTTAAACGAAGTTTTTTTTTTGGCAGCACGGAAAAAGCATGAAAGTTCAATAGCAGCTCTCCATTCTTCCACCAACCCGCTTTTTGAGGTGGAGATCACAAACATCCGTGGAATCCATGCAAACCTCAACGCCGTCCACCAACATCTTGAGACGGCAAGGCCGGCCATGTTTTTTCTAACGGAGACATTAATAGCCCGCCCTACCGACACTACATATCTTCACTACCCCGGCTACGTGATTGAGGAGTGCTTCCTCGCGAAGGCTGGTATGTCTTTTGGTCAGGGCGGGTGTTTATTTATCGCCGATTACGCTGCCTTGAGGACCCAGCCTTTTCCATCCTTTGGCTCCACGTGGATATTGGCTCTACGAGCCGAATCTACGTATGCCTAGATCGATCCGACTCCAGAGATTCTGAGACTACTCGACTATTTAAATATTTAAGTCAGGCAGCGGACAAAGCGCAGGAGTAGTTTACGACCGCCGAACTGGTGTTTCTGGGAGACTTTAACGCCCACCATGAGTCCTGGTTGGGATATTCATGAAATGACCACGCGGGTCGGACTGTCCACGCATTCGCTCTCAAGCATGACCTTACCCAGCTGGTACTCCAGCCCACCAGGATACCAGATATACTGAGTCAAGCAGTCAAGGAAGTCTAGCAAGGAAAGCTCCTTGCTAGACTTTCTGCTGTCAAGTCACTCAGCGCAGTACAATGTATCGGTGCTCGCCCCTCTGGAAAGCTACTAGGAAATGCAAGAAGGCTTACATTGCGCTGCTTGGCCAAGAACTCGTCGCACATTGGCAATCGGCTAAAGCCGTGCTGGCCAACTTTTGCCAGCCTTTGCTACCACCGCTGAAATACCCCGACGGATCACTCGCCGATTGGAATGGTAGGCGCCCGCCTGCCATTACATGCGACACTACAATGCGGGATATTCGCATCCGACTAAGTGATGTCCGTGCGGAGCTTCGACACCCGGAAAGCCAGTGTACCCGACGGTATCCCAGCGGTTTATTTTATTTTTTTATTTATTTTTTAAAAAGACAACTCCCGCACTAGGAATAAATCCTGTGTCGCGGGGTACTTTACAAACATACATGAAACGGAACAAATAACACCCAGAATCAGAACAACAATTAGTGGATCACACAAAGTGTTGTCCTACGTGGGATTTGAACCCACGACACTTGGCGAAGTAGGAAACGGCGTGGTGACCATTAAACCACTAGGCCAAACGTGCAGAAGACTGCACGTTTGGCCGGCGGGTTCTTAAGAAGGTATTGACGCGCCTGTATCGCCTGTCGTATTCCTCGGGAACTGTTCCGGTGGCTTGGAGAGAGGTGAATGTTCAATCCATTCCCAAAAAGGCGACCGCTCCAACCGTACGTTACACACCTTTGGGGTGAGGCTATTGACAGGCATGGGGAATCCTTGGCCATCAGTTTCGACATGGGGAAGACCTTTGATAGGATTTAGCACCGTTCGCTTCTCTCCAAACTACCGGCATATGGCTTGCAGCTCTGCAGCTGGGTTGCCGCATTTCTGCATCAACGCCGCATTAGAGTCTTTTGCGACGAAGGGGCCTCAGATTTTCAACCGATCAATGCTGGAGTACCTCAGGGCTCCGTCCTGTCGCCAAAACTGTTTCATCTGCATATCAATGACATGCTAGCCCTTGGCAACATTCATAGCTATGCAGACGACAGCACAGTTCATGGGCGATATTTTGGGCACCCCACACCCCAGCTAGCAGTTTTTGAGGAAAAACGACAGGAGCTTGTCGCTCAACTCGACCATGTTCTGGGCCTCATTTCTCAATGAGGCTGTCTTGCTTGCAATGCTGGCTGAGAATCTGGTCGAGTTCAACGCCAAGAAAACACAGGTGTGCGAGTTCTCTGCCACATTTCAGAACACTCGACTGCCATTACAAGGTAGGCTCGATATCCAGGGTATGGATATTTGCCGCGATCTCAACCCGCGCGAATACGTTGAGAGTGTCAGTAAGGCAACCTCGCGGAAGCTAGGTATCTTAAACAAGGTGAGACGATTCATCTCGTCCTAATATCTGTGTCTTCTTTACAAGACCCAGGTTCACTTGTGCGTGGAGTACTGTTCCCATCTTTGCGATGGAGCCGCATAGTATCTGTTTGACGCTCTCTACCGGTTGCAGCAGCGAGGTTACGCATTGTTGACAGTCCTGAAGCCATCGAGTCCCTTGAGCCTCTGCAGTTGCATAGAGATATCACCTCTATGGCAGTCCTCCATCGCTTTTATCATGAAGAGTGTTCTGAAGAGCTGTCCCCCCTTCTCCCTTCCTCTACAGGTCAAACCCGTATTGGAAGTCACCGCTTCAGAGTGGTAGACATACGCTCTCGTTCTCACCGCTTCGGTTCTTCCTTCCTGTGCCGAGCGGTCAAAACCTGGAACTTGCTACCTGTGACTGTTTCCCTCCCACTATGAACCCGGGTCCTTTAAGCGGAGCGTGAAAAAGCATCTCACTAGGCCGCCATGGTGTAGGTCACCATGCTGCATTGTCCTTATTCGCATTGGGGGTGGTGACCACCACTCCTGGATTATGGTCATACTTTCCATCGGGCAGAGCATAGTCATTTTGGCAGCTACAACATAAAGTAAAAACTATATTTATTTGTTAATTTTATCGCAACTTTACGTAACAGAGAAATATACAGAGCGTAAACTGAGTAAGCAACATATCAAATATTGAGACCTTATCACATTGAGTTACTGTAATTACTGTATCACTATTTTTCAGTCAATGCCGTTTAGCTGTACAAAAATGTACAACATGTTACAAATTAAATAATATACTCAAATAATTTATAAGATTAAAGTAAAAAATAATGATGACAGTATTATATGAAATATCGAACTGAATAGCGCTCGATATCCCTTCTAATCAGAACTTCCTTCCGGTCCATTACGATATATTTAAAAATGCCTGGGCATTACACTAGCTCTATATACGAGTATAAATTAATATGAATGAAGGTTTGATGAATGATGAATTTTGTTCAAGGAAGTTGAACAAAGGCCGAGGCCGCACTACGGCTAAACCGCCGCGGTTTTTAACAGCCTGATTTTGTGACAAAAGGAAATGTATGGAAGCGGCCACACTGGCGGTTTTTTACCGCGACTGATTTTAAAACCGCGGGCGGTTCTGTACAGTGTTGCCATACGGTTACTTTTGTAACGTTTCAGGTGATTTTTCATCTCTTGGTTACTTTTAACGTTACACAAATAAGATTTTTTTTAATGCACTCCCCGATCTGCCTCTGCCAAAATTGGAATACTTGGTGTCGACATATCGAGCGAAGTCCAGTTCAGATAATTGCATTCGTGCAGATTCCTCCGTAGAGACGTTACTGAACTGAGGGACCTATACTCGTATTATGCCGCCATAAATCTGTAATGTCGTATTCTAAAGTTTTAGGATTTTCATAAAACTTTTAAGAAATTCTTAAATAAATTCTTATATAATAAGCATTGACCTAGAGACAGGGCCATCTCAAAAATTTAGAAACCAGGACAACAAGCGTAAAATCCCCGGATATTTGCGGTCGAAATCCGAACACTTTTATATATTTTTTTTATTTACTCGAAATAAAAAGAATACATAGTTCAATTAGTCGAAATAGTTCTTTTATTTATTTTCATAGGTATTCAGTTTAATTAAATTTAGTTATTTTTCATCGAAATCAGTGATAGAAAAGTAAAATCTTACAGTTGTGAAAATGCTTTTCAAACAGTAGTATATTTTTCACAACCTTTTTTTTTAAACCAGACTAATTTGACAAAAATATCTTTTAGTTGAAACTCATAAGATATCATTCCAGTGTTCAAGCTCTAAGTTTTTTAGTCTTATCTTCTTCTTCTTATTATATAAAAATCAATTGCTGTTCGTTTGTCTCGCTAAAACTCGAGAACGGCTGGGCTGATTTAGCTGTTTTTGGTTTTGAAATGTTTGTCGTAGTCCAGGAAAGGTTTAAACTGAAAAAAATTAAAATAACTTGAAAATCCAAATCTCACGTACGCTGTACGAATTAGCGGGCACAGCTAGTAACAAATAAAAAATTATATGCTTAAAGTTTTCATCAGCAGTCTTATTAAGTTTTTTTTTTGTGTTTTCATCTTCTTTATTTAGAATATAAGTACTCTGAACATTCAATGGCAAGAAACTTTCTCTATTTCGATCATCCAAGCTTTTTGAAATGGTTGCAAGTAGGTATCCTTCTGGTTTTAAATACTGAATTATTTTTTTTTTCTAATGCTTTTATTTTTGAGTAAATGATGTGCATAATTGAATGCATGAAAAACAGGTATGCCTCCGATTAAAAAAAAACAGATCAGGGGCTTTTTTAAGCTTTTGAAATAATCCACATTCAGGACTCACTCGATAGCTGGAAACAGATTTCGCCAACGCGTCTTTGAATGATAGAGAAGCTGTTTATACTCAACCTCGACTGTGTCAGAGAGTTCTTTAAGAACTTTTTAGACTGTAGCCTTTATTATTCCCAATTTTATTTGGGGTCGGCTTGTTTAAGTGGCAAAAACTTTTTTTTTTGATGTTGTTGAATCAACATATACTGGCAAACAATCACATGCGTGGTGCAGTGCGTTATTGATAATGTGCGCAGAGCATCCCACACCAACTATTTTCGAATTCAGATTTTGTTTTAACTTATGGAATTATAAAACATTGTTGGTTCCATGGCGCTCTATTCCACCGAAGTTCGTATTACAATTATCTCCAGAAAATGCAACACATTTAGTAAAAAGATCATGCTGTTGAAGTTGCTCTCTTATAAGCTCAGTAATTATCTCAGATCTGTCATTTCATTTCGATTTGGTTTTCTGGTGGTTTAAAACTTCAATCTAAAGGAGAGCTAGTTTATCTGTTGGCAACACTGTTCGCGGTCTTACCGTAGTGTGTGCGCTTCGGGCGGTTTTGCGGTTTAACCGCTGGCTGGAAAAAACCGTAGTGCGGCCTCAGCCTAAAGCTTTAGTTCAACTTCCTTGATTTTGTTTATCATTACCACAGACGCTGTGATCATTACCTACTCTGTGATTTTTTTTCCGTGGGTTTAATCTTCAACAAGAAGTATTTAGTTAGTTTTTATTTTTGTTGGATTATTATCAATAAAAATTAAGTACTTTTTATATTAATTGTTTAAATTAAAAAAATCTATTCAAAATAACTTATGATGCTATGTACGACCGTTTAAATCTCAATAATTGGCTGATAGATTCTTGTAACTTTGTCCTTTTCTGTCTGTCAGCTGTAAAAAAGTGATCAATTTGTCAATGAATGTTAAGCTGTCAAATTGTAAGACAAATTGTCAAATTTGTTGAAAATATTGGAATTCAATTTGATTTGCGTTTGTAACTTATATTTTACTTACTTAGATATCTTATTTTTCTATAGTCTCCTGTGCACCTAAGATAAGGATTCAAATAAGTTATTAATTTAAATATCTATAACTACATTAACTGGAGAAAAATAAGGTTAGTCGCAATAACACTCACCGTTGGGTTATCTTTTACTTCTTGAAATTGTTTCACCATGCTTGCTCGATCTAACACCCGATATCGCATAATACCTCTTAAGATTTTCTCCATAATTGTTTATTTCACTACTCACATTAACTTCACACAACTCTTTTACTGATAAAAATAAAGAAGAAGGTAAAGTCTGTGTTTAAACGATGATTGACATCTCTGACCTTCACTAACGAAGCTTATCATGTCCGCTGCGGACCCGTTTTAATGAAGTACCTAATGCAAAGTTGCGGTTCAATGTCAGGAAAATTGATTTAGGTTTTAGTCTTTATCTTAAATAGTGAGATAATTACGTAAATTGATACTAAACAGATAAGGGCATGTCAAAATAAATTATGTTTTAAAAATCTATGTTATTTTGTAACTATTATTTTATATTATTAATTATAGATGGCCTCCTGTGTTATTGGTGATGTAAAGCATCAAGACAGTTCTTCAAAGACTCTTCCAATTAATCACCGGTTCTTGGAACCAGAAAAAGCAGTTAAGACTATAACAGATATGGCTTTGTGGGAAAAATCTGAAGCATACATGGAATACACAGGCTTCATTGCCACATTGAATGAATCCATCAAAAGAAAGCCTCTGTCAGTAGACTGTAAAATATCTGACAATATAAAGAAACTGTTAGCATTACTTGAGAAACTTGACAAGTTCATAGATGAATATCCACCTATCGAACAACCACAACGGTTTGGTAATGTATCCTTTAAAGAGTGGTTAGCAAGAGTCAAAGCCAACTCCACCACCTTGTTGCAAGAAATGTTAGATCTTAGTTTGCATGTAACTATATGCGAGATCAAAGTGTACTTAGAAGAGAGTTTTGGTAACGCCACTAGAATTGATTACGGAACAGGACATGAGATGGCGTTTGTCATGTTTCTATGCTGTTTATATAAAATCGGTATGTTGGACACTGAAGACAATGTTGCTACAGTGTTCATTATCTTCAACAAATATATACAGATAGCAAGAAGATTGCAGAAAACGTATAGAATGGAGCCAGCGGGTAGTCACGGTGTTTGGAGTCTGGACGATTATCAGTTCATACCATTCATTTGGGGCAGCTCGCAACTCATCGATCAACCACGAATTTATCCACCCGCCAAGTTCTTGGAGGATGATATTATTGACAAGTATTGTGATGAATATATGTTCATATCATGTATTAAGTACATAAAAGAAGTAAAAAAGGGTCCTTTTGCAGAACATTCTAATCAGTTGTGGAGCATTAGTGCAGTAGGTTCTTGGACTAAAATTAACCAGGGTCTTATTAAAATGTACAAAAAAGAAGTACTGGCCAAGTTTCCAGTAGTACAGCATGTGTTGTTTGGCTCCCTGCTTCCTATCAGAAGGTTTCCGTTGAATTAGAATAGATGAGAGAATAAATACGTAAATATTGGAACACAAATAATTGTTGGCATACCTATAGCATCACATAATGCAGAATATGTGTTTGTTAAGCTGGCCAAGATGATAAGCAAAGTCTGAAAATGCCCTATTCATTTTGTAAACCATTTGCACTTACTCCTAAAATTACTGTTCTCTGTTTATTTAAGCAGTATTAAAAGTTTTATTAAGTCTCACTAACAACTCCATTATGATTTAAAAAAAATGTGATATGCATTGCTGGCATTGCTAGAAACTAATCGGTTTTCATAATATCTGAACTCTTGTGATAATTATAAGAAATATCTAACAATTGAAAATTTGTTGGCAAATTGCTTTCAAATCAATTGCTAGGGACTGATTAATGCGTATTTGAATGACTCATTAGAAATTAATGTAAATGTTTATTTTTTAATAAAATGTAACATTCGTTACCTATCGTAAAATTCGTAATTTCTTTTTTAGAGAAAGTCCTGTGCCAGGAGGATAATGCCAATAGGGAATATGCATAAAATTTTTATTTGTCTCAAACATTTTTTTCTAGATTCTTTATGGTCTTTACAATATACATAAATGGTATTTTTTTATTTGGTGATTATTTAAACCCAGAAAATATTAAATAAAAGTGAAAATTAAGGGAGGGAAATTCAAACCTGCAAAACGCGTCCTATTGGTCGAAACGAAATGTGACGTCGATTGTTACATTATCGAAATTATCGGCGTCGTAATTCCTACTGTGTTAGTAGTGTTTGTAAGAAAAAATAACTTCTTCCATGGTTTTTATAGCAATCAAAACTGTAAATAGGTATAAAATAACTGAAACACTCAATAGTAAACGAACACGAAATGACGTCATATGTTATGTCAATAGCGCGCGAAAAATGGCGGCGTTTGAATAGCTCAAATTTAGTCGGTGTTTTAAATTTCACTTTGAAAATTAGTTTGACTACTTTGAAACCTATTTATATATTTTTTTATGTTATGGAGACTTATATGATCAGATTAAGAAGTAAAAAAAGGACATGCATATTCCCTATTCTTTATATTGGCATTATTCCTGAAATATACCTAAATATTGTGTGATCTTATTATATTTATTAATACATAATCTGTAGTTTAACCATAACTTTGATAAATATAGATACAGATTCAATACAATAAATTACGTTTAACTAAATAAAACATACTTGTTTTATTTATATTATTTTTGCGGTTGGCCTGGCTGGAAAAACTGCTGCTAACAAAAAAAAATGTCGTGCATCTATACAAATAAATAAAATTGGAGTGTCTGTTTGTAATATTAAAATAACCGCTGTTTAATAAATGCATATGTATGTATACACGATACATGTAACAAAATAACATTTTTTACAATTTTTGTCTGTCTGTTTGTTTTGGGTAATCTCTGGAACGGCTGGACCAATTTTGACGGGACTTTCACTGGCAGATAGCTGATGATCTAAGGAGTAACTAAGGCTACTTTTTTTAGACTAGCTTCGTGCCGCGGCGTTACCCGCGGTACGACAATAACTGCGGTAACACCGCGGGGTTCAGATATGTATTAACGCACAATCGATATTTTTCAATATATCGTTGAACATTTCCCCTAGTTTTTTTATTTATACATCACGCACTTTGCCAGCTAAATACAAATTAATGGCTTCCGGGACTTCTCATACTGGTAGGTAAGTTCTTAATTTTTCATTTTCATTCTAGTTCAAAAAAAAAGTTCAAACTTCACCGCCTGTTATGGAATGAAATATCAAGGGTTCAAAATCTCTTCAATAAATAATTAAGTAGGTCCTACTTAAATTCATATTGTCTTAAAAGCTGACAAAAAAATAATAAGGCTCGGATCTTAAAAGATCGGCCAAGTGCGAGTCGAACTCGCGCAGGAAGGGTTCCGTATCATTATCTATACATTTCAAGCGTCTACCTGTTGCCGTTATCAATATCACAATATAAAAAAAACACTTTTGTTGTATGGGAGCCCCCTTAAATATTTATTTTATTCTGTTTTTTAGTATTTGTTATAGCAGCAACAGAAATACATCGGGTCTGAAAGTTTCAACGGTCTAATTATCACGGTTTATGAGATACAGCCTGGTGACAGACGGACGGACAGAAAGACAAACGGTGAGCGAAGTCTTAATAGTAATAGGGTCCCGTTTACCGTCTGGGCACGGAACCGTAATAACGGCAGCGTAGTTAGAACGTGTGCTTACAGCGCTTTAGATCATCAAAAAGCAGATTGTCGCATTTGATATTAAATCGATTGACAACGCCCGCGCCCGTACGACGTGCACGTTGTCAATCAATGAATTTCGTTTCAAGAGCGCGTCGTGTCCACCGCGATTACATCGGCTGCAGTTTTGCAAGTCCGAAGAGGCAAACGAATTAAATTCAATTTGATTCGTTTGCCTCTTCGGCAAATTGTGAAATTTCCTCGGTGCCTTCTTGTTTCTCGTCAATTGTAGCAAGATACTTAAACTGGTTTTACTTTGACCTTTTGTGCATAGGTAGGTATAGGTTGGCTACCTTTTGTATTGGCTACCTACCTTTGGCACAATGAAACTTAATAAAAGTCCATTATCTGCTTAAAATACTAAAAAACTAAGTAATATACTTATTTACCTACTTTTCTTTGTTCAAATAAAACTTGACAATGAAACAATGACATCAATATTTTATTACAATTTGTGTTACACTCCTACAGCATAATTTATTATTATTTTTAAGCTATACACAACAGTAAATTTCTACCAAAGTTGTTAGTTATACAATTACATAATTATATGCATAAATTAAATAAATATCTTTGAAGCTTATCAGTCCTCCTTATATACATATGATGCGTGTTGTATCAAAAACGATTGACCTTTTGAAATACAATTCAAATATGCTACATAAATCTTATACCTACCTAAAAACTGTAAGGCCTGGGAAACGCCGTCGTTGTAGGTAGTCTTTTATGTATAAGCCTAATACCAAAGTGACTCTTCTATGCCTGATGCAAATCATGAGTAGAATCCAAGAGGAGTGGTCACCATACTATTTCAGTTTAAAGATATTTATTGGCTTTAGTATATATAGTGACGATTGTCTTAATTTAAGACAATCGTCACTTACATGAGAACAATATTGAACAAAATAACATTAAAATACCTATGTATTACATGTAGGTACAACTCAAGAATCCATAATGGGATCAATGCAGGCAATGTTTGGAATGATAAAGAAGATTCTAAAGAATGAACACCTGACACCTGCTAGTGAGCAGGTCAGCAGTCAATCAGAAAAATTGTGATTTTTCTGATTGACTCGATCGTAGGTATAAATACAAGACAAGTGCAAGTAGTCAGAATTGAACTAAAAAACGCAAAAGTACATAGGTATTTATATATATATATATAGGAATAAATATATAACATTTTCGGACATCTAACACACAACGTCATCTAGTCCCAATCTAAGCAGAGCTTGACTTTGGGTACTAGATAAATACATACATATTATACACAGAAAACACCCAAACTCCGAAACAAACATTTGTAGATCATACAAACAATTCTTCCGACCCGGGAATCGAAACCGAGACCTCAAGCACGGCAGTCACATACGCTACTGCTGCGCCACCGAGGCCACCATGTTAAATTATGTTAAAAATATTTATGTTCTCTCGAATATTAATTCCTCTATATCTGTGTAGTACCTAGGTACCTTCATCATGTTAAAACATTTTTTGGCCTCTTTCTGAAGGTTGTTACTAAATTCCCTATATTCATAAAATATCTAAAGATTTACCTACACTGAGTTACATAATATAACGAAAGATTAAATATATAGCGACTGTTATCTCGTGTCTAGTTGATTGATTATGAATAGGTACTTGAGTACGGTCCGATAAAAGTCATAAAGAGGGTTATGTTCTTTTGCGAAAACACATACCTACCTACTTGGGATATTGAACGCGTTCAAGGACTTTTATGAAGGTTTTAAAAGGCGATACGCTATTGCCTAGTGCTATTTGTAATACTTCAATAATGGTCAAAGAAAGCGTTCGACAAATTATTAAAAAAAAAACACGTTTTAGCTTGGATACTTTTGTATGTGAACGGAATACCGTTACCCGTTTATTATGGTACCTACGTAGAGACAAATAACATCAGTTAATAATAGTATGATACTTACCTATAGGTAAATAATGACCTTTTCTATGGTTAGTGTTAATCACAATTCCACGAACTGTGTAGATAAATAGGCAAAGCAACTTAATATCACATTAGTTACAAGAAATGCGAACCTAAGTAACCTACCTAGCTACCTATTTATAAAAAAAATCTTTTGTAATGCTTTCAAGAACTATTAAGATCTTGCCAAGTGCCTTTTAGTATTAATTTAGCCTTGTGCACTACAGTCATAAAATAAAATATGAATTAGCAATGGTGTAATACGTAATTACCTACTTTACATAGATGTGATGCAGCGATGGCGTTAATATTCCAAGAGTGCAGTGCGATTACACGTAAACTTAATATACCAAGTGTTAGATGAGACTAAAAGCATAAACATAGAGATACCATAGTCAAAATGGTCATACCAATAAAGCTGACTTAAAAAGTCATTGGGTTGACCGGATGATACAATCGGGCTTTGAAGTTCAGTTCAGAACGGAGTGAAATAAGTTAAAGCTAGAATTTATTCCGATCGAAAATATTTACACATCTAATGATCGTTTGTTTTCGTAATTGCAGAGATTTCAACATTTTTTGGTTTATTAATATAGTTGTTGTATATGTGGTAGAGCATGCCAGCGGTCATAGCGCCGACAGCCGTGCCCTGTGCTATCACTCGGAATTGCATGAGAAACACGCTGGTGCTCATAGCTCCTCGGCGTTTGTACGAATATGCACCATATCCGCAGGCTGCTAGCAGACCACCAATACCTGTAAATATAATTATATTTTTAAATTAATAAGTAGATAGTGATGCCAATTGCCACGTGACTCAAGGGCGTCGCCAAGGAGGGGCAGGTAGGGGCAGCTGCCCCCACCTAGAGATTTGATGCGTATGTAATTGAATTTAAAGAAACATATTGAGCATGGAAAAATAACGACAGCTATCAATCAATCGATATTCGAAATTAGATCATCCTAACAGATCTACGCTCAGAAATTGTTAATAGGTACCACAAGACCATATTTTTTTATTACTAACCGTAGGACAAAAATATTAAATAATAGGATAAAGTGTTCTCTCTCCAAATGAAACAACGTCCTACACGAAAACAGGCATACATATAGTCCGACAAGAATTATTGTCACAATCGTTTTTCTATTGGTATTCTCAACTTAACTTTTGAGCATAGGACCTGGATAATGTACTACGCAATTTGTAGGACAACGTGCAGGCGCGGTTTCATCGTGAAATATTTGGGGGGTTCACTAATAATCAATTTAAGTCGAGTAAATTAGACTTTATTGCACAATACAAATTTTATTGCACACATTAAAAACAAATGGATATCTTATTTTTATTGGTAAATCTATTGGGATGATAATATTTGAGACGTCTGGGACAGTCTCTGGATGAACACTTAGAGAAGCTAGCTCCGTGGGGGGAGGAGGAAAGACACGAAGGGCGTGTGTGGGACTCCCGACAAATCAGTCTACCCACTAAACCTCGCGGCGGCCTAACTCGGCAGTCAAGAGGAGCTCCAGAAACGCATCAGCTTCTTCTGGAGTACCCCCTACCGCATCTCACGCGTGAGGTACACCCCGGGGTAACCAGATTCAACCCCGGGACAGGTCGCTGTTGAGCCTCTCACAGCTCTACGCAGTTTGACGACATTGCCGCGATCAATGCTGGTGACAAGTTTCGTCCGATCTGTCCGCAGTGGTAGCATTGTGCTGTAACCTACGGCTTACGTATGTGCATTCTAAGGAAGCATTCCGGGCTCATGATCCAGCGCTGTCTCTTCGCCATTCCGACCGACAAAACGAATTTCGTCGTAGACCATTGTGTCCATGTCGATCAGAATGTCGAAGGGTGGAGATCGCGCCAGGATCGTCGCCGCCTCGTACGAGATCATACGGTAGCCCCATCAACCGCTGCAGACTCACGAGTTGAGCCTTACATCGGGAGGAACTCGACGGTGCCCCATAGACGACCATGGATCGCACGACGACCATATTGGGCAGCGAACTACTTCCCGCGGTCCTCCGAGATTGAGAAGCAGACGATGTAGCACCCCTGCTACTCCTTGTACTCAGGGGACTAGTCGCTCGAAATGCTCTTCGAAGCTCTACCGACTGTCCAGGATAAGGCCTAGGTACTTCATGTACTGGCTCACCTTCAGTGTCATTCACCCGGAGGCATGAGCTGGGTGATTCCTGGCGCTTACGTAAGCCATGGAGGTGTCACCCCCAGGCCTAGCTCACGAGTCTTATCAACGACACAAGCCAACCCTTGCTTGGCGAGCAGAAGAACTTTTTTTTTTTTTTTTTTACGTTTGGAAATCCCATCGGACCGTCACCCCATCGGACTCGAACCGACTAAAACCACACGGTGTGCCACTCTGCGCCTGTGAAGGGAGGAATCCGGGAACTGCAGTTATTAACACATCCGGACCCCTCCCAGCGCTTGCCCGCACTGAAGCGGGCACCGTCTGCTGTTAAACTCTCAATTTAGGCGACGTACGGCACACGCGTACGTCGCCCCCTCGCGGGTGGCCACTAGAGCGGATGGAGGGGAAAACCCGTCCCGACCACACTCAGGGCGGCATGAGGCGCTGATAGGCGCGCCTCCGCCGCCCGGTTCGCCGGCGGCGGATTGGGTCCGAGTGGATGTCATCCTCCCGGGCCTTCTGCGAGATGACTTCTTCGCAGAAGGTTGCGACCGCGGTAAAACTGCTATCGCTACCGGCCATGGAGCGTATGACGGCCGGTAGCGAGAGATCTCCTCCGATGACTGCAGTGAGGGCCCGACGCTGCGGCGCCCAAGCGGGGCAAACCGCCAGCGTATGCTGGGCCGAGTCCTCACTGCAGTTGCAGTGGTGGCAGGCGGGACTCAATTCCCTCCTGGCGACCGAGTGCAGGTACTTCCCGAAGCAACCGTGCCCGGAAAGGACCTGCGTCAGTTGGAAGGAAAGGGTCCCGTGCTGCCGCCCTGCCCACTCGAGGATGACCGGTTGGAGGGCCTCCACGGCGGCAAAGCCAGCGCGTGGAGTCTCCAGCCGGAAAGACCATCTGTCCATAGTGGCTCGACGAGCGGCTTCACGCCATTCGCGTACCTCTTCGGGCGGAGGGCGAAAGCCACTTTCCGCCCGATATCCAGCCACCCGTCGATAAACTTCGGCGAGCACTTCCGCCTCCAAATCCCACGGGGGTGTTCCGGCCAAGGCGCACGCCACCTCGGTCGACACCGTGCGGT
Source organism: Diaphora mendica (assembly GCA_949125395.1). Classification (NCBI taxonomy): domain Eukaryota; kingdom Metazoa; phylum Arthropoda; class Insecta; order Lepidoptera; family Erebidae; genus Diaphora; species Diaphora mendica. Next base: position 22,778,365 of record OX421314.1, read on the forward strand.
ATCCGCGTATGGCTCTGACTGCCAATACCCTCTGAGGCGCCAGAGGCGAGCCTTATTTAGGGCAGTCAGAGCCGCCACCCACATCGGTGCGCCATACAGCGCCATCGATCGGACAACCCCCGTGTACAGGAGTCTCGTTGCGACGCTGGCTCCACCCAAATTGGGCAAAAGTCGCCCAAGGGCGGAGGCAGCGTCGACCAGCCTGGGACCAAGCTGTCGGAAGTGCTCGTCGAAGAGCCACCTACCGTCGAGGATCAGGCCCAGATACCTCATCTGGGCCCGAACCGGTACGAGGACCGAGTTGACCTCTATGGAGGCGCCGGCGGGTGGACCACGACGGGGCCCATGGAACAATAGGGCCTCCGTCTTGTCCAGGGCCACCCGTAAGCCCAGCGCCTCGATGCGCCCGACCACCAGAGAAACACTCCTGGTGGCCAGGCACGCCGCCTTTTGGAAGTTCGCCCCCCGGGCTGTGACCAACGTGTCATCGGCGTAACAAATTACGCCCAGCCCGCGGAGCAGAAGCACCTTCCCGAAGCACGACCCTCTAGCCAGTATAGCGGTATCGTCTATGTAGACGATATGTAGCCTCAGTCCTTGACCCTTGGACAGAGCGTGTCTTTCTAGCACTCTTCCTAGAAACTCCGGTCCAGACTATTACCTAGTGTTATCTGAGTCTTTATGGCAGAGCAGGCTTGAATCACGAAGGCCTTGGAGGGCAAAGTTTTGCTATCCAGATTATATTACAGTTTTAATTTATAGGTGTTAAACAATTCCTATCCTTTTCCTATCCATTTCTTATCTCGATCAACAATTACGGAAACAGGAGAGAAAATCAGGTTCTATTAGCAGTTGGAAAAAATTACATGTGTACAATTTTGGAGATTGGGGGGGGGGATGTCATGTCCACTGTATCTCCCCTCCCCCCCTAGAACCGCGCCTGCTACCGGCCATGCAGTGGATGATGATGAGAAATCTCCTCCGACAACTTGTCCCTACCTAGGCCAAGAGCTGGCGACGCCCTTGCACATCTATACTATCTATAATCTATACTATTATATAAAGCTGAAGAGTTTGTTTGTTTGTTTGTTTGGACTCTCAGGAACCGCTGGTCCGATTTGAAACATTATTTCAGTGTTGGATAGTACATTTATCGAAGAAGGCTATAGGCTGTATATCATCACGCCAAGACCAATAGGAGCGGAGCACCAATGAAGAATGTTACAAAAACGGGGGATTTTTTTTACGCTACGCGCAATAGAAGACGTAAACGACGTTGCGTGGATCAGCTAGTATAGTATATATACCAGTATATATTACCTACTGGCCAGTTTGAAAAATGATTGGCATGTTTGAATATCGAATACTATTGTTGGTATTAAATTTTCCCTGCATATTCGTTTCCATATCAAATCAACTTACCCCCTTCGCACACGCGTCGTAAGCGTAGTCGTATCGTAAGCGTATCGTTACAACGCTACGCGTACGCGACCAGCAGTGTTCCACAAACGAATCGTCGCGTAGGCGTATCGTTTTGTAAGATCTCAGCTGAAATCCCGAGTTCTACCAAACTGAAAACTGTAAACATGCCGCGGGTAGCCAACAAATAATAGTTCCAGAATATAATGGAAATCTTCACGTTGATAGAAATAGATAGATTATTATCAATCCAGCTTTGCGGGTATATGGCAAATTAATTTTTGAAAGCCAGTAATTCTCTTCCGTGGAAGTCGCAGCATTGTGTGTAATTTTTTCAATGAGCCAATAATTTTCAATAAATCAGTTTATCTTTGACGATATTTCTGTCCAAGCTTTATCTGTTACAATTTTCCTTGATGTCTGTTGACTTTGGGATTGTTAAATTTATTTGAAAATTGAAATAAAAAAAATTAAATTTTCAAACAAACTAAATGCCTAAAAATATTAAAACCGATAAGAACACCATTTGCGCTTTAAGTTCACTAACCTGCTTGCATATGAGTACAGCTGAGCGCCCGCGCGGTGCTGCCGTGCACGCGCGCCTACTTATTGTAATAATAATTTACATGTATTTACACAATCACAATATTTCACAATAATATCACAAAACATGAAATTAAATTAATTATTATTTGAATTTTTCAATTCTCAATGAATACACAGATCGTATTTTTTAATAATGTAATTTTTTCGCAACTTTGCAAATTAGTAAGTAACTAACAAATAGCTTTGCAAATAAGTAATAACAAAAAGTATGTCTTACAAAAAGTATATATCGTCGATCTAATAAAGCCTGTACTTACTTGTATTTAAAGGTTTACGCTCGTTTTTTTAGAACTTTGTGAATAGATCTATGGCTTACTTACTTGAAAATGACGAGCAGCTATACGCAAACTACATATCAGTGTAGGTACGTAAAGTCAGAGCGGCGTTTCCTCGGCATTCTCCATAAATTAATATCATATCCGAGTATTCACTAGCCGTATAACCAAATCGAGGCATTGTTTCATTTACACTCACACAAAGTAATAGTTAAATAACAACTAAGTACTAACAAACCTAACTAATGCGTCCTGTCACTATAAAAGCAGTTTTTCGCACTTATCACTTTAACATACCTATTATTAATAATCAAAACAAACAGGACATAGGGCTTTAGCCGGCTACTTCAAACGTGCAACGACACGATCGACTGCCAAAATGTGCAACACGTCACAGTTTCGCGTACTGCGATACACTGACTGACCCACTAATCAAATGCAGTTTTTTACGTTTGAAATTAGAAAAGGATAGAAAATATATTTTCGGTTGACCCTTTTATTCTCCCGGTTGATTCCTTCCAGCAATACCTACCTATTGTTTTTAACTATTTTGTAATTACGTGTGTGAGGGTCTTATTGCTCAGACATAAGGTATATTTTAGAGTGACAATTATTTGAGTACTTAGACCTAAGGTCGTTAACCCGTTGATAATCGCGTTGCATTGAACACATCGTGTAGTAAATTTCAAAAACGAAAAGTAGTGTCCTGTGGCTAAACTACTGAACCGATTTTATTGAAACTTTGTAGGTGGACTTGTAACGTGTGTATACCTAGTTAAAAAAACACTTGCTTTGTGGTATCCACCTTGTATAATAGTATAGATATATCCGCTATATATCATCACGCTAAGACAAATAGGAGAGGCGCATCAATGAAGAATGTTACAAAAACGGGGAAAATATACCGCCACGGCTACGGGCAATAGGAGACGTAAACGACGTTACGTGGGTCAGCTAGTCTATTAAATTATGTATATATAACACGTTACTATGAACACTGACACAATTATTAATCTATTTCGTCAGTGCTATGAAAGACACTGTGCAATCTCCCATTCTCAGCGCTAACAATAGCAATTTTTTCGTCAGCGATGAGTAAGTACTTTACCTATAATGACTACATTATGAACTAAAGTATTATTAATATATTTCATTTAATTTCACTTTATATTAAACAAAGTAGGTAAGCCCTCATAGTTATAAAAGAGTTTCATGATAAAATGTTTATTTTGCTTTTATCACTATTTGTAATCATTGAAGTACCTAGTTGGATTGATTATATGAAGGCTGGGATGGACTACGATGCACATCGTCACATCGAGAGAAACCTGTCACTCTTGACGGAAATAGGCTGATTATTGTAACATTTAGACACTTCCAAAAGTATTCCCCAGGGCCCAAGGGCGTCGCCAGCACTTGGCCTAGGTAGGGGCAAGTTGTCGGGCCCTCACTGCAGTCATCGGAGGAGATCTCTTGCTACCGACCGACATCCGCACCATGGCCGGTAGCAGGCGCGTTCTAGAGGGGGGGGTGGCCATAGGGGACATGACCTCCCCCCCCCAATATTACACATACACGTGTATTTTTTTCCAACTGCTACCAGAACCTGATTTTTTTCTCTCCTGTTTGCGTAATTGTTCAATCGAGATAAGAAATCAAAGGATAGGAATTGTTAAACACCTATAAATTAAAACTCCGCAGCAGTTCCCCAGGGCTCTGTATTGGGCCCATTGTTATGGAACCTCGCATACGATGCAGGCCTTCGCACTAGTTTCGCACCCTTTAGCCTCAGTGTCGCCTGCTATGTAGACGATACCGCAATACTGGCTAGAGGGTCACGCTTCGGGGAAGTGCTTCTCTCGCCGAGCAAGGATAAGTGTCGTGGATAAGACTCGTGAGCTGGGCCTGAGGGTGACGCCTCTATGGCTTACGTAATCGCCAGGAACCACCCAGCTCATGCTTCCGGGTGAATGACACTGAAGTCCAGGTGAGCCAGTACATGAAGTACCTAGGCCTCATCCTGGACAATCGGTAGAGCTTCGAAGAGCATTTCGGGTGACTAGTCCCCCGAGTACGAGGGCTAGCAGTAGCGCTAAATCGTCTGCTTCTCAATCTCGGGGGACCGCGAGAGGAAGTTCACTGCCTCTATATGCCCATCGTCGTGCAATCCATGGTTGTATATGGGGCACCATCGAGTTCCTCCCGATGTAAGGCTCAACTCGCGAGTCTGCAGCGGTTGATAGGGCTACCGTACGATCTCGAACGAGGCAGCGACGATCCTGGCGCGATCTCCACCCTTCGACATTCTGACTGACATGGTCACAAGGCGAAGAGACAGTACCGGATCATGAGCCCGGAATGCTTCCTCAGAACGCACATACGTAAGCCCAATGGGCTTGGCGGGCACGGCTTGACACCCAGGTTTGTGCCAGCCAACGCGCTGTCGGAGCCGTTTTGACAAGCTGCGAAGCTTGGATAGAGAGAACTGACTGTGTCACCTAACGATTCAATCACCGGGCACGATTGCTTCGGTGAATATCTGAACAGAATCTGACGTGAGGTTATGGCACAACGGCCACCACTGCGGACAGATCGGATGAAACCTGTCACCAGCATTGATCGCGGCAGTGCTGGCGAGTAGTGATGGATGGGAGGCCGAGTGGAGTCTGTGGAAACGTTATGTTCTAGGAGTCCGCAGAGCGGGATCGGGAAAGGACCAATCCCGCTGGAAAGACGCGACGAAGGGGGCGCGGTAGAAGCCGCTAGCTCCCCAATCGTCAGTTAAGAGTCGTTGACATCATCCAGGGGAGATGTGGTCACTGCAAACGACTCGAAACCGGTGACACTTCGGTGCGGCCGGGGGATGTTGTCTATCTGCGTAGAGCTGTGAGAGGCTCAACAGCGACCTGCCCCGGGGGTAAATCTGGTTACCCCGGGATGTACCTCACGCGTGAGGTACGGCAGGGGGTGTGGAGGACAGGGTGTCATGTCCCTACAACACAAAGGGAGGATCCTCCGACCAGGCGAGGTGATCGTGCCTGGCGGGCCAACTGACCAACGGATGATGTTGGGATGTTATATATATGTTAACTGGCGCGAGAACTTTCACTGCGCGATTCAGGATTGGTAGTTTCTTAGTTTCCTTCGTTACTCCGTAGTTCGACGTATCTTCGGTAGATGACGCTGTAGTATGTTATGTTGTTGTTGCACTGTATGTGGAGGTCGCCACAAGGGGTACTCCAGAAGCCGCTGATGCGTTTCTGGAGCTCCTCTTGACTGCCGAGTTAGACCGTCGCGGGGTTTAGAGGGTAGACTGATTTGTCGGGATTCCCAAATACGCCCTTCGTGTCTCCTCCTCCTCCTCCTCTAAGTGTTTATCCAGAGATTCTCCCAAACGTCTCAAATATTATCATCCCAATAGATTTGAACATTAAAAAAAAGATATCCATTTGTCTTTAATGTGTGCAATAAAATTGTGTATTGTGCAATAAAGTCTAATTTACTCGACTTAAATTTATTATTTGTGACGCCCCCAAAATTTCAGGATGAAACCGCGCCTGCACGTTGTCCTACAAATTGCGTAGCACATTATCCAGCTCCTATGCTCAAAAGTTGAGAATATCAATAGAAAAACGATTGTGACAATAATTCTTGTCGGACTAGCGATATATACCTGTTTTCGTGTAGGACATTGTTTCATTTGAAAAAAAAAACACTTTAACCTATTATTTAATATTTTTGTCCTACGGTTAGTATTAAAAAATATGGTCTTGTGGTATTAACAATTTCTGAGCGTAAATCTCGCGTTGAGCGATGATCTGATTTCTAATATCGATTGATTGATACGAGTAACTGGCATTGTTTTTTCCATGCTCAATATGTTTCTTTAAATTCAAATATGCATCAAATTACATCTCTAGAGGGGGGGGGGCACCTGCCCCCCCTTGGTGACGCCCTTGCTGAGGGCCTGATAATAATTTAGTAGTAAATAGTAGTAATGCATTCGATATTGAATTGAGATATCAATACGTACCAATTACCATGAAAGGAGATTCTTTAGATTTGCGCGCCAATTTCTCGCTTTGTGTTTCCTCGTGGTAATCAAAAGTGGCTTTTTCTTGCGACATGTTTACGGCTGCAACAGGAAAAAAGGTAAAGTTATTAAGAATACTAGTCTGTTCCTTGAATTATATTTTTCGGTTACAAAGGTAATAAATAGGTAATTAAAAAGTATTGAAGTAAGTAGTATAAGTATTAAACAAATGTCAGATTGCTCTGCTTGGTTTGTATATTAGTCTAAGGTAAGTTTATTAGGTCAAGCCGGCCCGTTCTTCAAAACTGAACTTTTTGACGACAGCAGTCGCGTACGCTACCACTGCGCCACCGAGTCGGTGGCGCAATGGTAGCGTACGCGACTGCTGTTCTTGAGGTCTCAGGTACGATTCCCGGGTCGGACCAAATGTTTGTATGATCTGCAAATATTTGTTTCGAAGTTTGGGTGTTTTCAATGTATAATATGTATGTGTTTACAAAAAAAAGTATCTATGTATATCAGTTATCTAGTACCACAACACAAGCTTGGGATAAGATGGCGTTGTGTGTTAAATTTCCGAAATATTTATTTATTACTTATGGTGATCGGTTTAATTACCACCTCCTGCATGCTAGTTCTTTTGTATTGTAACCGACATTAACCGATTGTAACTTTTAAGTTAGGTACTGCTTTTACAAATTAGAGACTTTTCTTAATATACAATTGTTTCAGACCATTGAGACTTTACTTAAGTAGGTAAGTCTGATGCATTCAAGTGCTCAAATTTCCAATATTGCCCCTCAATGGGAAGGCGGCACTCTTGGTTGGTATTGAGCTGCTGCACGCTTGAATTCGTTCGACGCCACAGAACCTTTTATCGGTTTTGTGTTCGACACCTAGCCGATGTTTGTCGTATAGATAAAATAGACTTTACTACGTACGAAATCATTGATTCACCTGCGTATTGTATCAATGAATAAATCATTGATTTAGCCGCATAGCTCTATTTGTTGATAAGAGATAAACACTGATCATGACATGTGTATTATCATCGTTACATATACCAACGAATGAGTAAAATACTACATAGTGATAAAATACATTTTTATTACTTATTTCGTATAATCACTAACATAACTCGCAATTTTTTTAAATAAAATTAGGCAATTACAAATTGAAGGTTTAAAGAGTTAAAAATGTATATACAACCGAGTCGACCGCGACCTCGACATGTGCATAAACAACGTCAAATATTCAATTATAAATGTAAGAAAAGAAAAAAATGAATTATGAATGTTAAGTATCGTCTTTCGTTTCTTTTATCAGAGTGAGCGAGGTTGTCGGAACCCAAATTCTACTGCCCCTGATCCTAGAGGCGGGACTCGGGAGTCGGGACTAACTCACTTTTATTTAATTTATAGAACAAAGGAATGATGAAATGACAGCTTGTCTGGTGCATGTTGGCATAACTGTTTCTCTACGTTCTAAAATCAATTCCAATGAAAGCCTTAGATAATATTAATAATTTACGAAGAAAGCATAAACAATTTTAGTCCAAAGTGCCCAGACTCGGCGCGCGGTGGGCTGAAGGCCGCTCGCCGTGTCTTTATGCGGCTGTAGTTGATTCAGGTCCATCAAGTGACCACTGTGACCAGAGTGATTTTTTGCCATATAATACCATAAAAAGTTATTTGCCGTATAATACCATAAAAAGTCCTAAAAATCTAGTTTCAATATTACTTAAGACAATTTACGAGGTTTCCATCAGGCCTAATCTAATAAATCACCCATGTCAATCATGTCGTATAGGGTAGTGACTAAATTAGAACTATTTATGTGAGCACGCAAGGAACTACATTACATTATTGAAATATTGCTATACAGTTTTCATAAAAATATCTTAACAGATGTTCATGGCTAATTTGAGATGCAGACAATCGTAAAAATCTGAAAGGTTTTGACGTACTGTCTTGACGTAGCAGCTTGCAAGTATGTATATTGTTGAAGTTCTAAACTAGTATAGAATTTTCATATTTAAAAAAATCGTCTGTTACGAATTGACGTATTATTTTGTATGTGCATCACATGAACAGCCTTTAACAGTCCAGTGGACATAGGCCTCTGATTAGGAAGGAGGTTCTGACTTCTGGCCTATACCACGCTGGCCAGACGGGTTGGTATAGGGTTTGTTTCAAGTTTTCCTTCCCTTTGCAGTGATGTTGTCTGGTGTAGTTTTTTCCCTAAGTCGCCTCTTACGACACCCATGGGATGAGTTAGGGGTGGTGACACTGCGTGTTCTTAATCCATCGCCAAACGGATTTTTGTATGTGCTTAAAAAAATATTATCGTTGAATTGTACAGGCGGTAGCGACTACTGGCCAAGCAGGGCCGTATGTCGTATGATTTTATTGTCCAAACTTGTCAAAACTTCAGTTAATTTATTCAAACCTATAGGTACTAAAACTATTTTAATTACCAGTTCATATCTATTTATGTATAATTCTCGTGTCACTTGTTGCTCACCATGAACTCCAAAATTATTTAATCGATTTTCACTTATTTTAAATGTTTATTTTAGACAGGTAAGTATGACACTAGCAAGTGTCGTGTCCATCTTCGCACACGACACTTGCTAGTGAGTAGTGACTAGTGTCGTGTGTGAGTCGAAAAAAATCCTATTATAGTTAATTATTTATTATTACTTACATAAATGGTGATTCACAATTACGAGGACTATTTACATTTGTTATTATCACAAAGGCAGGTATATGTCCGTATTCGCACACGACACTACACCCTACCAAGTGTCGTGGTCGTGTCCATTGTCCACCTTTTCACACGATACTAGCAAGTGTCGTGTGCGAATCTTACCGCGTAACTGAAGAAAAAAATCCTATTACAATTATTAATTTATTATTACTTATATAGTGATTGACTATTACGAGGACTATATTATATAATTATGTTGGTTGGTTCGTATTTTAGTTCAAAAACGACCTACGAATCAGGGGCCCTAGCCAAGTTGCAAGCATTTCCATTCGCTTATCTTTCTGCAATCGCTCACGCTTTGTCTTGAGTAATTTTAGAAAGCGATAAGTTGGTAGCCATGTTGACACCAATGATTCAATCGCTCATTCTACAATCTAGGTGGAAAAAACCTAAAATATAGTCTATGATCTATCCATCGAAACGTCCAAGTAGTCATGGTAACGTTGACATTGTTCATCAACAATTTTTATTGTTAATTTTAGTTGGCTGAATTTAAAAAGTATGTAAAATAAGGCATAAGTTCTATTTGTAAATGGTTTATTATAATATCACAGTGTGAAATGTTGTTTTAACATTTTTGTGACTTGGAAACATGAAGATCCTGCTCGAGGATAAACTTACAATAAATGACGTGATACCTCTTACAGAATGGAATCTAGAGCCAAACAGAACAAACCCAGCAATTCCTCGTTTTATTGGAATTCATGGAAAGGTATGTAAATTATTAGTTATTCTTTGTTGTATGAAAGTATCGCACTCTATCGCTTGATTATCACATCTAGTTTTCTACAAGACAAAGCATATATTATACAACAGCTTACTTCGTAGACAAAAACAAGGACTGTAATAATTAATCAATAAGTCATCTATAACTTTTGTTGTACCCATGTAATATATATAATGGTGATAAAATTCATTTAAAAATTGAGATGATGAGTCATATATTTTCATTGACTCGTCTTCCACAGCTCTTAATAGTCCACTGTTGGACATAAGCCTCTCCTGTAATGGGAGACATTATTCTAGCAATGAATGTTTAATACATAGATATGTTTTAATATGTGTGGTCAGACTAAAACCAAAAAGAGAGCCCTAGCAAAAAGCGGTGAAGCTTTCAGGACTGGTGGTGGTCCTAGCAGCAGGCAAACACTTACTGCTTTAGAAGAGAGGCTGTTGGGTTTGATTGCTGAAGTAGTACTGTACAACAACATTGTCCATTCTCTGCCCCAGATTATGGTATCTTATAGTCTGTTTGTTGGGACTAATCTACAGAATGAGTGGACTGATTTTCACATAACTGTTAATAGCAGGAAGGTACTTCTAGTTTAATTAATTAATAATGTATTTTCAGCAACATCGGGGCTGCTTGTTAACTGCTCCCTCCCTCTGGAGAAGTTTGATGGCATATCAGTCAGCAGCAGTCAGCAACAGGTAGCCTAGTGTGTCCATGGCTCAAGGGGTTCCACAGCGCCAATGACATCGAGTGAGTTTGTGACCAAAGAAAATAACTGGCTGCAACCAAAGGCAGACCGGCAAAAAACCTGGATGTGAGGAAACTGGAAAGGAGGCAATTAGCATCCCGAAGAATTGAAGTGAAAGATAGATCCAATTTTAAATGCACTGTATAACAGAATTTTAAATAAACAGAATATAATTTATAATTGTTTTGCTGATATTTCAGAAAAAATAATAGAAACTTTACCACAGTTGAGATGATCATCATTATCATGATATTGATAGTGGTCTTAATTGTGGGTTACTAATCTTTTCCTTCAGCTACATTAAAAATTATTGATAATAGAAATACTTCATGTCAATAACTACATAATATTTTGTAATGTTTCTACTGGGTAAATAAACATACACTGTAATAATAATAAAGCCATTTAATAATTGTTTTAACATCTGAGTAACAAATAGACATAAAGTATAATTTAAAATCAGGAAATTTGAAATAAAATATTTAAAATCTATTTTTGTGTCTTCTTTCTATCCATCACAAAAGTAATATTCCTATGTTACTGGAGAATTTCCACCCTGACAAGGACAGAAAATAATAGCAAAGTTTCAAATAACCTTAATATATACTATTCAATAAAGAATTCAGCATAGCAGATTACTTCACTTTGGTTACCCACAATCATAGCGGGTGTGGGACCTTACAAATTTATATCACCTTCATTGTAATGCTAAATTGTGTAATATACAACATGCCGCTATATTATTGCTAGCTTCATGGAGATGATAGTGAAGAACCCTGTCTCTTAGGAAACATCACCATACTTTGAGAAATCCAAAACAGCGCTCAATGTAGTTACGGGCTCGCACATGCTTTTGAGTATAAAGTTCTTCCTTAGAACCTTGATCTGCATTGACAGTAGGTGTTATTAGCCAAGGATGTTGTGGATATCCAGAGTCACCTGAAAAAATAGTTTAAAAATATGTTACTCACAGGAAAACTATAGAACTTTTACTAAAGGTAATAGAGCCACACTGATTTCAGTATGAATGGGTCGGTTCAAAAATGATGCTTCCATGGTGTGAGTCACCATGCTGCATTGTCAGCATTTGCAATGAGTATGATGACCACCGCTCTTTGATTGTGCTTATGCTTTCCAATAGGCAGAGTAGACTCACTTTATAAGGCTCATACATAAAAATAATAATAAATATTTTTATTGTAACCTAGCCTAACAGCCATACTTGTTCATTATGTTGATTAAGTTCATGCATATATGATTCAAACATGTGTAGCTCCACCAAACCTTGCATTCACATACTACTATTACAAATCTGAAAATCAAATCAATATTATGAAGTGACTTATCAGTCTCTTACATGCTATACCCTATAAATAAAAATAATAATAAATCTACCATTTGAATGTTCAGTGAATGATACTCTTTTCTGTTGAAATATACATGCTCTTCAGTAATGGGTTTTATCAAAGCTACATGCGTACAATCTATGCATCCAATTACACCAGGCAAACCAAATCTTCTTTGGAACCCAGTGAAATAAAATTACCTATATGTTTATTACATGGTACATATTCATTTAGATTCATTTAAATATAGTTAGCTTGTTTGTTAAGTAGGTACTCACTCTTGTTTTATAGTTGTTTTCTTTTGTTGTGTTATTGGAAACCTAATCCATTTTGCCATGATAGCAGGGTGGTTCAAAGCATCAACAACTTGTCTGATGCACCGACTAGCTGTCTGTTGAGCATGATGCTGAGTGACACCAACAATTCACTGATAGGATCCTGTGGCTAGGAAACTAAGAGCGCGTAATACCTATAAAAACACAAACATTAAGAAAAAGAATGATAAAAATGCACCTGACAAAAGTAGTCAATACTGCAAAACAATCAGATTATTAACTTACCTACCTTAACTTTTAGAGGAATCTCGTTGGTTCCCTTTAGTGATGTCTTGTTTTGGCGTTCTTGACAAAGGGCTTCGAAAGCTTGACTTGTCTATAATAGCCGGAATTGCTCCACAAATAAAGTGTCCGGCATTTCGCGGAATGTATCGTTGCACTGACGATTAATGTCTTTTTCTACGTCTAAGCCATACTTCCTCATTACGAGCGCACCACAATATATTTACAGTATGCATTTTAAAAGTTCTAATTATCTTAAGCAAAGAAAATACTTCTCGGTGTTCATATTTTACTGTTTAGCTGTCAAATAGACGCCATTTAAATAGCGATAACTATAGTTATTTGAAATCGCTTAGTGATCGTTCAAACGCATGGATATCGTTTCGTTTGCGTTTGTCAAAAGTGGAACTTGGCTAGCGTTTGTATGGGATTTGGCGTCAAATTTGTAGAAACGAATGGAAACGATCACATTCCATTCCATCACTACGAACAAATGTCAGCTTGGCTAAGACTTTTTTAATGGAACTAAGTCACGTGATCAAAACAAAATATTAGCCAATGACACACGAGAATCTTATGCGTTAACGATTGCAGAAAAATGAACGCTTGCAACATGGCTAGGGGGGCAGGAATCATTACAATCTTTTCGTAGTAGAGGTTGGTATTATTGTACTTCATAACCGTTTGTTAACTTTACATTTTTTTTATTGTATAGGGGGGCAAACGAGCAGACGTATCGCCTGATGGTAAGCAATTACCGCCACCCATGGACACCCGCAACACCAGAGGCGTCACAAGTGCGTTGCCGGCCTTTGAGGGATGGGGGCAGGGGTTGGGGTGTGGGCCTCCGGTGCAAGAGCTGTTTTACACCAGTTTTCTTTGAGGCCTTGGTATCACTCCAGTCGAGCCGGCCCATTCATGCCGAAGCGTGGCTCTCCCACGACTTCCATTAATGAATATGACTTGTATGTTGGATTTATTTATTTAAGTAATAAGTTTAGTTGTAGGGTTTTAAGATGAACCTAGATATGTAGGGAATAGGTACCTACATTGTATTTTACTAACATTACACGCTTGAATAGAAAAAAAGATAACGTATCACAAAGTATTTTGTATGAGAAACATACAAAGACTTTTTAGGGTTCCGTGCCGAAGGCAAAAAACGGAACCCTTATAGATTCGTCATGTCTGTCTGTCTGTCTGTCCGTCCGTACGGTAGATTTATAAATGTTGAAACTTTTAGTGGTTCACTGTTTACCATGTCACCCTAGTAATAAGAGAACGAGAATGACACTTGGCCGCTTTTTTTACCAAAAGATGATGCAACTGTGTTTAAGGAACAATTACAATTTAAAAAAATATGTAGCTGCTTGTTAAATATTTTTACACATACATGTTAAACACTACGTATAGGTACCTACCTAATTGGGTTTGTGATCTGTATATTTACAAACTATTTTTACATAAGTAACTAAAAGTTCTATAGGTGCTCCGTGCTGGCATGCTGTCAAGGTTACAAAATCAATGTAGGTAAACTAGGTAGCTCCTAGGTTTAACCTTTAGAAAGCTAGCTTACCTTCTTATAACTACTACTAAGTAGTTACTTTACTTCTACTATATAGGTAGGAGTTATTCAAACCCAGTAATTCAATGTAATATTTACATATTGTAAAGACACATTGTTAGTCAGCAACAGCTAAAATTTATAATTTCACATCGAATTTATAAATTAATAATGGTTTGTACCTATTCAGTATTAATCTATATATATAAAAGCGAAATACCACTCACTTATTAATCACGAATGACACCTACAAACTTGAAATTTAGCAGGTAGGTTCCTTTATAGGGTGTAGACAATGATGTAGACATCCGCTAAGAACGGATTTTACCTAACTCCACCCCGAAGGGGTTAAAACCGGGGTTGGAAGTTTGTATGAAAGTCCTATGTTTTTGAAGTAAGAAACTTGAAATTTAAAATGTATGTTCTATAGATAGTGTGGAGGTGTACTAATAATGTATCTTTAGAAGTCAACCCCCTTTTGGAGTTAAAACGGGGGATGGTAGTTTGGACGCAAACGAGGTTGCGTAGGTCAGCTAGTTCCTTATATAGCTAGATCATTTATTGCTATGACATAAATAATGTAAGACCTAATTCCATATTTCCTAACATATGGAAAATGAGAGACAACAGTCTATACTGCATCTAGAACTCTAGTGTAATCTAATCCTAAGGTGTTGAAAATATTTTCTTTATGAAATGAATTATAATTTTTAATAATGAAAGAAGAGACACGGATTTATCTGTAAAGTTTTCGCACTTTATAGACATAGTAGGTATTGATTGATAAAGGGGAGCCGAGACCTTCCTTAGGTACCTTCTAGATACCTATGTTATCTTATCTCTACTTTACAGATATTCCAATGAATATAATCGAATATTTTTTTAAAAGCGGTATTTTAATTGGAATGAGAAATACACTCAGTCATTTATCCTTGATCTTTTAGTTTACAATTTAATTTAATCTGTTTTTTTTTTCGCAACTCCGTCTAATACACAGGTAAAAAGAAATTATAAATATTAATCAAAACTTACATGCGTTTCACAAATGAAAGTTTCAAGCTCACTACGCAATGGAGTCTAACCAACTACAAAGTCAAGGACGCACACAAAATGGTACACTTCACCACGACTACACGTGATCGACTAAATTGAATGAATCTTGTGATAGCTCATACGCTATTCGCGGACCGAGTGAGTTATGACATCATAATTATATTTATGGGGAACTCTTCTATGTGAGAAAATTGTACTTTTGCCTCATTGCGTGTAATCTTACCTTCAGAGTTCAGCGTTCAACAACTTCGGTGTAGTTCGTTGAATAAATCCCTTGCGGCCAGTTTCTGCACTCAAGTGTTATGGCTCGGCAGTGCTGCCAGTGTTACCCACATTGTCGTATGTGGCCTTTGGCCAAAAAAGCGTAACGACTGCTGCTGTTCTAAGAGGTGTTATGTTTACGTTTTAAGCTAGAAGAACTAAAGAAAAGAAGAACGAAAATAAACTCCGTTTCATCAGTTTAGTAAGTAAGTTAGATGGTGTCAGGCAGGAATGAGGAATACCAATAGTAAGCTCAACCGTACAACCGGTTATCTATCTATATATATAAAAGAGGAAGGTGACAGGTGAGGACTGACTGACTGACATACCTGAAGCTAGAATCCTGAAATTTTGCATGTAGGTTCTTTAAATAACGTAAGTGAGCACTAAGAAAGGAATTTTTGAAATTCCACCCCTAAGGGAGTAAATCAGGGGATGAAAGTCTGCGTGAGCGAAGCCGCGTGTAAAAGTCAGCAAAAGTGGAAAAAAGAAGGAAGGGGAAAGAGTGTCAACATCAGAGTAAAACTTTGTCGAGAGCGACATACCACTCAGACCAAGAGCGTGTGTGTATTTTTAACCGACTTCAAAAAAGGAGGAGGTTCTCAATTGGACCGTATATATTTTTTTTATGTATGTTCGCGGATAACTTTGTCGTTTATGAACCGATTTTGATGATTATTTTTTTAATGGATAGGAGATATCCCAACGGTGGTGCCATGATAAGGACACTAAGATCAGATGATGGCATTCAAGAGAAAGTTTTATTTTTGTTAAAATGTTACTTGTTGTAGTGTGTAATGACATTCACATTACTAATGTGAATTACACACTACAAATTCACCTACGTCATCGTGGAGGTTCGTTGCTTTCTAATCATATTACCACTAGTCTTCTATATATATACTTATAATAAAAATGTAACAGGTCCAATTCTGTACATTAAAGATATTTAGAAAAATTTTTTTGGAGGGCTCTCTATAATCGATACTGAACCCGAAACTCTAATTTTTTTCATTTTTGTCTGTCTGTCCGTCTGTCTGTCTGTCTGTCTATCTGTCTGTCTGTCTGTATCTTGGCCGCGCATCACGTCGAAACTACTGAACGGATTGAAATGAAACTTGGCATGATTTGAGTTCATACTACGAGGTAGGACATAGGATACTTTTTATCCCGAAATACAGCACGGTTTCCTGGAGAGAGGGGATGAAAGTCAAAATATGTACATAGTTGTAATTCAATAACGCATGCTCCGATTTCATTCATTCTTTTTTTGCTAGAAAGAAAAAAAAAAGATAACGGGAAATGTCTTTTTTGGTCCGCGACTGTACACTGCCTGTGGGAAGCTGAGACAAATATGTAAATATGGCGGTACGAAGTTCGCCGGGTCAGCTAGTAATTAATAAGACTATGTTATAAATATATATATTGTATTCTTTTTACTGGTGTAACAAATATTCAAAGTTTTTTTTATCCATTTCAAACACAGTGGTCTTATCCCAAAAGCGGAGCCTACAAAATATTCTTAAATATTTCTACATAGTCATAGTTACGAGAAATTACACCAGGACACAGAACAAATGATCTTGAACAAAACACAGTTACTTGTCCTGGGTGGGAATCGAACCCACGACCTCCGGCTGAATAGTAAGAATCACTAACCACTAAGCCAACAGCCCAGTCTTAAGTTCAAAGTTATCAGAACGAATTTTGAGATAAAAATATGAGTTCCCTTATACCGTTCAGTAAGATTTAATATTAACAGTGGGTAGAGTTTCACCAACTTGGAACACTTCAATTACTATTCGCTGTGTGCGCGAAGACAGCGCCCCTAGTGACCACAATTATTGTGGACTTGAAAGGGCTGTAAATGTAGCTTGAAGTATAGTACAAATAAAATAAATTCAGTAATATCATACTAGGTTTAGTTCCTTCCTTTTATCTCCTAATTTATTTTTTCAATCCAATTTCCATTTTGATGTTGAAAGGAATAAATCTTTCACCAACCGTTTTACTCATTACTTCTATACTTTTTAACACAACACGTGCTGTGACCCACATTGCGAATTATAACTTTTTACTTTAAAATACTTAATAACAGTTAGTACGGAATGAACATAGCGAATAATGATTGTACACAAAAAAACAAAAAAGTTTTAATCGTATTTATTTCTTGGATGCTATATTAGTATTGACTCAATGGGTTCTTCATCAATAGATGGTGCGACGGTCAGTCTAGTCGGCCTTTAAACCTAAGGAAACTTTGATTTTAAATGATTATTATTATAAACAATATCTTCCATAAATAATATTGAATATTGCAATTAATTGCAATCGGATAGTGCATGAAAAGAAAACAAAATAATATTAATTGCGGAAACGGTTTTATTGCAAAAAATTATAATAATGATGGTGCAGTTTGTATTAAAAGCTAAAAAATAACTAACTAGATACCAGGTACATGTAGTTATACTCACACATCATCACATCAATTTTAAAAAGAGAAATTGTAGGGCGTGGGTTAACTTGAGAAAATATGTGATTTCCTTCTGTGATGTTGCACGAAAGCAATTTAGCAACGCCTCATGATTTTATTTCATTCTTTTATTGCAAAAAATGTCTGGTCTGATAATTTTCTATGGTCTACTGTATTCTACTGGTCAGTAATTTTATTTGATGTCTATATAATCACGAAAATTTATAAAAGAATTGAGATACATTGTCAATTACAAAATCTTATTCAAACAAGGCAAAAGAAGTAAGCTTAATAAAACCGTTTAAAAATATACTTTGGCAATTTGACAGCAGGTAATTGTCATAAACAGTAATAAAATATATGAACGCATCATCAACATCATTTACAATTTCAGCATTGTGAGAAATCTGTTTTTTCGAACAATTAAAATAGTTATGAAAACAATTTTTTTAACTTCATATTTACATAATCACAAACGTTTTTTTTTGTATACTCATCTATAACGAAGTCTAAAGATAATTTTAAATAATTCTATTATAAAGTCATCGTAATTAAATTTATATAACTACTATAGCTTGCTGGTTTTCGTCGGGTGTCGGATAAGAATTAATCTAATCGAAATTCGGACCTCGTATTGAGAAGAATTACTCAAATTCGGAGCTCGTATTGAGAAGAATTACTCTAAACGTTTCACATCAAGTCGCGAAGTAAAATATGTGACTTACGTCATGCAGGAAACGAGAAAATTCGAAGAACTAAATATTTATACATAACTTCAATAACATGAAAATGACCAATTAGTCGACTTGTGATGTACGACACTCGACGAATTTGAACGAACTTTAACGATAAGGCCAGCCTATCTTAGTCTGCAGAGAACGTTTAACTATGTATTATATTTCTAACACTCAGTCTATATATTCGAACTATTTACTTCGCTACAGACCCAATCATAAGTTAAAAAAACGGGAAAACAACACTGAGCTCTCTTTCCCACTTACATTACAACATAGTTTTTTTTTTTTTACCTTTTCTTTACGGTGATTTTATAAGCGAGTGCTATTTTACTGAAGACCGCTTAATATTGTTGTCTAATCCGTGTGTGGGTATCTTCAATCTTCTGTTTTGTTTTAGCGTTTGTGAAGTAGATCGGACCGACTCCTTTCCTAGCTGCTGGCTTATAAGAATGTGATTACTGATAGCTATTTCGAATGAAATAGCAAAAACTTTGTAGGATAGCTGGATATCTTGCGACCTGGTGGAGTAATGATTTGCGCAAGACGGTGGCCAAAAACCAGAATTAGAGAGCTGACGATCGAGCTCAGAGGCTTACATTAGAAATGAAATATGCGGAATATGCCCAGCAGTGGATATTGAAATGCTGGTCATTAAAACCTTATGCCGGTATTAGGGCTCCCACACATAACTACGAATTCGCAACGCATTTCAAATATCTGCGAGCTCGCACGAATGCACCGCAAGAACTTCACGCCGCATCGCAGTTATGTGTGGGAGCCCATGGTTGAAGTGGAGATGGATACCTTACAGATTTCAGTAGAAATATAAAATCACATGCATTTTTTAATGTCTTGAGTTTCATTACCGAGTTTTGAGAATAGATGTTGCATAGATCGAAACGATACTTGTGTAGTGGCAGACTTGTCAACAACTCACAGCTAGGTTCAGAATTCTAGTACTGGTAGCAGCGAGCTTAAAAATAGCTATGAACTCAGCTAACATCAGTTACCAGAAAGTGAAGTGATAATTGAATGATTGATGCCTTGTCAAAGCGAAGAAAAAGGCATTTGCCGATGTTTAGAAGAGACCTATGACAGCACCAAACATCCTTCGCAAAATTAGTGTGTTTTGTACAAGACAAAAACACTAGCGAACATTATGTTTAGCATTCACAGGCCATTTCATTTTCCTAATAGAAATGTAACAATAGGAGCTAATATGAGCTTATTTTCAATTTTTGTTATTTTTTTATTTCTTATTTTAAATTATCATTTAATTGTTTTTCAGTTCTCCTTATTTTATAGTCTAATTTTAGTAAATCGATCTTGTTTTTAGTTTAGTTACTTTTAATGCTAATAACATAATAGCGCTCAGCGTAACTACTATACTACAATTTAGTGTTTGTTTTTCTCGAGTTCTCACAAGGTTTAACTTCTTAAAATTGTGGTAAAGGCATTTTTAACAACTTTACATTTCACAAAACAAAATTCGGGCTTGGTGTATGTTGATCTATATAATTTTGACATTTTTTAACAAATTTTCTATTTTTCGTTAGAGATGTGTTTTGTGCAGTTTTTTGAAAGAAAGATATTGACTTCGATAATAAGCTGGACTGAGGATAAATTTTAAATTGATCTTTGCAAAGCACTAATAAGATTTTATGGTATTGTTATAATGTTGCCAACAAATTTAACTTGTATTAAATTGTCGAATTAACAAGAAGTACAGCAGTATTTATAATAATCTTCTAGCATCACGTATTACATGTATGTGAAATTATATTCGAATGAAATTATTCCTATTTTCAATTATTATAAGTGAAGCAGTCTTTGAATGAAACATTTAAAAAGCTATGAAAAATTATAAAAAAAATATAATAACTTAAAGGATTTACTTATATTGTGTTATAGTGGTTGTCATAAATAAGTAAATTATACATACAAAAAGTTGCATTACGTGAACATTTAGTGAGTCCACAAATGTAGACCCAGTAAGTCATTTCACCTAGATTTGTAGATTCATACATTTTATTCACATTCCATTTTTATTATTTTAAAGTCTTAAAATAAATAATTAAACTTTGTAAAAATTGGGATGAATATCCTTACTTTTACTATAGACATTTATCGCTATTGTACACTATATAGCCCGTTCGCATTAAGAGAATAGTGACGTATCAATTAAGCTCCGCCCCCTGACCAATCAAATGAAAGAGATTATTGTTTTGCCTACGAAAACTTGGAACCTGATTGGTCAGACGCTTGATGGATGTGTCACTATTGCGTCAGTATTTTTTTTAACGCGAATGGACTATATCTAAACATAACAATACAAATCACAGCGAGTAGACCACAAACGCGTGACCGTAAGATTGCTTCGGCAAGATACCTCTTGTGCTTTGCACTCTGTATTCCCATCATGATATAGAAATTTACTACATAGTCAACTGAGGTAGTTCATTGGTAATGGCTTGGGGCACTAGATGAAACCTTTTCTAGTTTCTCAAAGTGTTTCCGAGCGTTTCTGATATTGATTAAAGTAGCTTCTGAAGGTATCTTGGGGTCTGACATCTCGACCATCACGTATGTGTTGCTCGTGAAGCCATCTATGAATGCTGCGAACACGCTGTTACGGACCTAAAACACACAAAGATAATGCTGTATATATATCTTGCATGATCGTTATGTCGCCTGGGAGTAAAATTCTCACGGAGGCAAGTAAAATAAAGTGTCTGAATTGAACCAACGAATTTGGATAGGCGAATGACGAACTTAACGAAGCCTTATAGTTAAAGGATTCATGACATGTTGGCGCATTTTAGTCGAGTTACAAAAAAAAGTATGTATGTGGTATTTTTACCCGACTGTGAAAGGAGGGTTATGTTTTTCGAGTGTATGTATGTAGGTATGTATGTATATTTCTTTGGCACGCCCTAGAGCCTAAACGGCTTGTCCTATTTTTATGTGAGTGGTGTCAATAGATTCGTCTTAGTCGTGAGAGTGACACTGGGTACCTACATCAAAATTTAAAAAAATAAAAATAAGGATTTTTGGCGCCAAAAAGTAATATAAAAATAAATAATATTTTCAAAATACATCGAGTGTGGTATCAAAATAAAGACTTTTTTACTTTTTTTTTCAATTGTTAAATATTGACGCAGTCGGGTTTTTTATTTTTAATAATTTGTACTTGTTTAAATTTCGATTTAAATGTTTACTCATTCTTTCTTAAAGATAGCGTCCTTAGTTCGTTAGTAACAAATATAAAGTTATACCCAATGATGCACTTACCTCCATGCTCTGAAATTGTGCAGCAAGCTTAGAACAAGAGAGCTTGAACTGTTTGACAATGTTCGAGACCTTTTCGAAGCGATGGGCGTCTCGGTGCGGCCGCTGTTGGCAGTGAGACACGACCAAGAACGTGGCTCGCTCGAAAAGTAATACCTGCATTACAATAAAATTATATCAATATGTAACAAAAAATAAAGTGCAATTTTGTTTGTACTACAATATTTAACAATAACCTCATAAATCTTACACACAGCCCTCTAATTCCAAACTAGGCAAAGTTTGTACTATGGTAACCGAACTGCTGATAAATTTGTGATTCCTAAATAGATACACATTATAGATAATTACACCCAGACGACACAAAAAAGCGGCTAAGTGCGAGTCGGATTCGCCCATGAAGGGTTCCGAAGCAGCAAGTAACATAATATAAAAGTTCTTGTAGTTCGTTGTAACTTTGATCGATGTTTTAATAATAGTGTATTTTATTGCGGTTTTTGACGTATTAAAAAAACTACTAACTACTACACTAAACACTACTAAACTACTTACTAGATCTTGTTCAAACCAATTTTCGGTGGAAGTTTGCATGATAATGTAGATCATATATTTTTTTTACTTTTATCATTCTCTTATTTTAGAAGTTAAAGGGACACTTTTTGCCACTTTTTGAAGTGTCTCTCGCGCAAACTATTCAGTTTAGAAAAAAATGATATTAGAAACCTCAATATCATTTTCGAAGACCTATCCATAGGTCGTAACCCACACGTAAGGATTTGTTGAAAAATTTTTTTTTGAGTTTCAGTTCTAAGTATGGGGACCCCCAAAAGTTATTGTTTTTTTATTCTTGTGTGAAAATCTTAATGCGGTTCATAGAATACATCTACTTACCAAATTTCAAGAGTATAGTTCTTATACTTTTGGAAAAAGTGGCTGTGACATACGGACGGACAGACAGACAGACATGACGAATCTATAAGGGTTCCGTTTTTTGCCTTTGGCACGAAACCCTAACAAATGATACAACTATTTGTCCTGGGTGGTCATCGAATCCCATCGAGGCCAGTCATAAATATACAAAGTGATTATCTGAACAAAGGACGTAATAATGGACGTGATAGAAGTAGGTTTCATTTCACCAATCAAAGAAAATTATATTCAACAAAAAAGAAACACAAATATAATAGATAATGTAAATATTGCAATAAACGCCGTATTGTATAGGCACCCTATTATAATCGCGCGCATTTACCACAATTTGAATACAGTCGATAGAGATAGATATAAGTGAGTGGCCTTTGACATTGTGAAGGAACGGGTGTCATGTCCCTTTGACACAACACATCGTTAATATGTTAATCGGCGTGAGAATTTCTATAACGCGATACAGGATTAGTTCAGAATCGCGAATATTAATACTACTAGTCGCGAGAGTTACCCCGTAGTTCAGTGTGTTTTAGAGAGAAGGCGCTGTAGTATGTCTTTGTTGCCGTATGTGGAAGTCCTGTTGGTTAAAACCGCATGAAAATCCGTGCCGTTACTTTTGAGTTTATCGGGAACAGACAGACGCGGTAGATGACTTTGTTATATAATATGTAGTGAGCTTTGGTATAATGACATTAAATAATATATAATAATAAGTAACTTGTTCATAAAAGCTTCTCACAAGACAGACTATGCCTAGTGTGGGAGGCTTTTAACACGCTTTTATTAGCTTGACCTGTATGTATGTAACGGAATCTTTTAATTTAATTTTCACCTACTTCTAGGAGTCTGATCAACTTGAAAATTTGCACAGGGGTCAAGGGCCCCTTTTTTTTCATAATTTTAAAAACTAAACAAACGCTTTTATAAATATACCAAAGTAAAAATTAAGAAACTAAATAAACACGCTTTTTACATTAAAATTATTTTTTAAACTGTAATTTATTGAAAAACCTAAATGTAAAACTCTATAAAGAACTGTATTTAAGAGAATAATAATACGAAAGCCCTCATATTTACATTAAGCATGTATAACTACTAATAGTTGGTGCTACAAATAGAATCAGTTGATTGTATGTAGACAATAAATAAACACTATCAATTTAATTGAACAAATATACTATACCTCGTCAGCGTCCACAATTTCGGCAAACTGTTTCAATGACGACTCTAATGCCTTGACATTAGGTATTAATTTGTATACTATGCTCGACCATGCTCTGAAACATGACACAGTACAATTTACCTTAAATGTAGGACTTTGATATCATTATGATAAAGTAAACATTGTATGTATTTGTGTTAAATAGTTTTCAGATATCGTAACTAGAACAGTTACAATTTATATATGATAAGGATAAGCGTAATAACTTTGAACTGTTCGATACTGTATCTCTCAGAAACTGTTTCTACATAATATTTGACTGCACGTTTGGCCTAGTGGTTTAACAGTCACCACGCCGTTTCCTACTTCGCCAAGTGTCGTGGGTTCAAATCCCACGTAGCACAACACTTTGTGTGATCCACAAATTGTTGTTCTGAGTCTGGGTGTTCTTTGTGTCCGTTTCATGTATGTTTGTAAAGTCCCCCGCGACATAGGATTTATTGCTAATGCGGGTGTCGTCTTAAAAAAATAATAATAATAATATTATAAAGCTGATGAGTTTGGTTGAATGGACTAATCTCTGAAAGCCCATTCCATGAGGAAGGGTATGGGCTATATATCATCATCAAAAAATGTCTTCTTTTGAGACATCTTTTCAGACGAAATTACGCAAGTCAGCTGATACATATAATCCCATACTATTACAGTTGTTAAAATAAGATAACTGCCGTTATAAAGGGCAAAAATGTAAATAGCAGCTTCGCCATAAGTTTGAGTGGTATAATATATAGATTTCTGATCATACATTTAAGTGTTTCATACATACTTGTATAATGTTTCGTCCCATATACTAGTTCGGAAGCATGTGCATTCAAGTGGCTTAGATAACCTCTTCAAATCCTCCTCCCTTTCTTTAAAGATCTCGTCACGTTGCTCTTCCGGTACCAAGTCCATTTTGTGTACCAAACAGAATATTCTTGCCTCCGGTGAATTCTATAATATGAAAATATATTACAATGTTTATTAAATAGTTAAAAGTAGCTATTTAGAATAACTGAGGCCATTATTTTTGATGGGTTGTATTTAAAAGGCTCTGAATAATATAATATGTAGTTTTCATTAGGCATTGCACAGATGATGAGGTGGGATGGTCTGGGCAATATGAATTGAACAATTGAACAAAGAGAATCTTATACTGCTAACGTACAGAGCGGTTAAATAAAAATAATAGCTTCACATATGGCTGTTTGATTCCAAGCTGGACATAGTAACTTCTAATCAAAAAAATAGTAATCTTGGTTGGATTAGTTACACCATGACCATTTATAACTCCGGAAGAGCTTGACAAATTTTTATGACGCATGTTTTTTTTTATTTCTCTGCATCAAAATATTTTTTTATATCTTGTGTATAAAATCTGTAGAGGTAAACCTCTGTAGAGGTAGAGGTAGAAGGCGAACATCATGGACGAGAAATGTAAGAGACTGGTTGGATGTGGAAAGCACAGATGCACTAATTCGCATGACTGAAAACAGGGAGACGTACAGACATATGGTCGCCGACCTCCAGGGTGGAGATGGCACTTAGAGGAGGAATATAAAATCTGTCATGGACTAAAAATGATGGAGAATCTCGTAAAAAGGTTATTTAAAAGTATGAGTACAATAATACACAAGCATGTACTCACACACACAAGACACATTCTCATTCACTCCACATAGTAATTACTGCTCTTTTGTACAGAAATACATTGTGTTTGCTTAAAGCACCAAAATTTTCTAAAGTAGACTCTGGTTATTTGTCATACAGGTTTACGTAACTAGTACAGACACCAATCTCTCACACAGACTCCCTCAAAACGCAATGTAATACCTATATTAAAATTGTTAGGAAAATTTTAACTATACCTGTGCAAGAGAGAACAATAAACATGTTATTATTACCTGTAGTATAGCTTCCAAACATGACTGATAGTAATGCATATCTTTCTCCATCTCTCTGCTTTCAACGTCAAAAACATATATCAAGACTTCTACATTTCTGAAGATATTGTCCCGTTGTGACGCAAAGTAGTTCTCCATGAATGCTTCCTGTCCCCCACAATCCCACAAGTTAAGGACCAAGTTACCCAGGAAACGGACATGGGAGTGTTCAACATCAACTATAAAATAAAATAAACAGTGAAGTTGAAATCGGTGCAGCAGTTTCGCTGTGAAAGTTAATTAGATAGATAGATATAGATGGACAGAGTTATTATCCAACTTATAATGTTAGTATGGATTGCTTTTTTATTATCAAAATAGTTATTTGCTATACAAGAGTGCAAAGTTGCTTTTTAACCGCGTGCTCAATTTTGATGATCGGATAAAAAATAAAATATGCAAATAATGATGTAATTTTTATGCAGTTCTATTTTAATATTTATATTTAGAGTATTATGGCACTAGTCAACAGCTAAGTTATTTTAATGTTTGTAATTTTTTAGTATTAAGAGAAATTGTAAATTGTACAATGTATTTTAAACCAAAAGTATTGTTCTGTTTTTTATACAAAAACTCTAAACTTACTTGTAGCACCCAGCCGCCTGGTATCTCTGGCAATGTAGTTAGCAAATATTATTGATCTCATACTTGTCTTTCCTGACCCACTCTTCCCCATCAATAATACCTATAATAACAATAAAAACCAAAAAATAAATAATAAACCAAAAAATATTTTGATACTAGCTGACCCGGCGAACTTCGTACTGCCATATTTACACATAAATCTCAGCCTCCCACAGGCAGTGTATAGCCGCGGACAAAAAAAAGACTGCTTTCTTTTATTTTTTGTCTTTCTAGCAAAAAAAGAATGAAAGAAATCAAACTGTGTTACTGAATTACAAATAAGTACATATTTTGACTTTCATCCCCTCTCTCCAAGAAACCGTGCTGAATTTCAGGATAAAAAGTATACCATTTCCTACCTCGTAGTATGAACTCAAATCATGCTCAATTTCATTTGAATCCATTCAGTAGTTTCAGCGTGATGCGCGGCCAAGATACAGACAGACAGACAGACAAAAATGAAAAAAATTACAGTTTTGTCTGCAGTATCGATTATAAAGAGCCCTCCAAAAAAAAAATCTAAATATCTTTAATGTACAGAATTGGACCCGTTACATTTTTATTATAAGTATAGATGAACATACCTATAGCTCAGATGGATACTTTTTTTTTAATAAAATTTATTTATTTATGTCCTTCACAGCTGACAATACGTAAATATAGGAAATACGAAGTGAGCATTATGCCAATTACGTAGCACACAATATGTCAGGGACTAGACTAACAAAAAGAAAATTAACTTGCATTTATTATTATCTATATTTTTACTGCTTTAAAACACACAAAACTAATATAATACGCACCTTTTTCTTCATCTTGACCAACTTTTACTGGGTCAAGAAACTTACGCTTTTAGTGTTTAGCAATTTGTTAAAACTGTTCAAATAAAAAGGCATGGATCAATATCCAATGTTGGTTAATATGTCAGTACTTATTGATAGAAGTTTTAACGACGCCAAAAGTAAATTGAAAATGGAAAATGTAGGCGTATTTCACAATCATGACAAAGACAACGAGAACGAGAAATGATGACATGAGTTGAGACATCTATCATGACAAATGGCACAACAGTTCAAAAACAGTTTAAGTTTTATTTTTAAACAGATTTTTGTTTTCATTTTGACGCCATATATTACAACTCTAAACATTTTTTTGGAATTTGTCTCAATACCTAACATTAATAACATCCATCATTGATTTTATTTGGTTTTTATTTGCCAATTCTGCGTCATATTTAGACCGTTGGTTTAATGCTCTAAGTATTTAGCACATTTTGAAATAGTAAGATTTGTTTGAATACTCGAGTTGGTAACTCTGAACATACAGCTTTGAAATATACTTTTTGGCGGGCTTTTAAACCTAAACGCACTAGACGCGAATTTTCAAGCTTATTTTTATAAATTTTATTTACGCTGTTTTAAATTGTTAGAATCTCTTTGGAAGTCTTTTTATATTAAAATATTAATAACGCCTGACGGGGACGGCAAAGACCCGCCAAGGGAAATGGAAAAAAGAAAAATCCCAAAGTGAAATCCCGGCACTGCAGCAGATGATGAAGACTTCTACGAAGTGTATGTAAAACCTGGCTATATATAAGAGACTGTTTCTGGAGAATTGGGTGAGTGGAGACTTTAATGTTTTTGTAGAAAGTACCAAGGATAAAATGAGAAAATTGGAAACAACAATCGTCACCACAAATCTCTTCAAAAATGACATTAAGGGCATGACCAATATTAGGAGGATGAACGCAAATGAAATCTGCGTTACCTTTTCCTAGTCCAGTAATGCAAACAATTTCCTGAAAAACGACAATTTTTTACTGAAGCAACAACTAAAGGCGTATATACGGCGGTGGAAACAGTCGGAATGCTACAAAAAAATATCACGTTCATTTGAAATTATAAGCGTACGAAAGTTTACAAAGAAAGAAAATGGTCTAATTAAACCATTCCAAACTATAAGTCTCACATTCTTATCAACAACATTATCTGACTATGTGTGTTTAGGTAGGACCTGTTTAGGTTTCGAGTGTACCAAAATGACGCACCTTTCCTCCAATGTTTCAAGTGTTTTAAATTTAATCATGGTGCAAAAATTTGTAAATCAGCGCAAAAATGTTCAATCTGCGCAGAGGAGCACCGCTTTAGCGAATGCACTTCTAATAAAGTTGCCAAATGTATCAACTGCCAAGGCGCACACCTTGCAATTTCTCGGGAATTCCCTATTAAAAAACAGAAAATAGAAGACAAAAAAAGGTCAAAATTACATACGCTAAAGTGGTTTCAAACACTAAGAGTAGTCCAACTGTTAAAAATTACGAAACTGACTTCCCAATTTTATCCACCCCTAAATCAAGCCATGAAGGAAGACACAAGGCGTTTCTACGTCTTCTACTGTCCCTACCCCGATCTCAACTGCTTCTGAAAACAAAGAACAGAATATGTCTAATTAAAAACTAATTGACGTAATATTAACTAATTACTATATTCGTAAAAGGCTGATTGGTGCTTTGGTTGCAATCGGTAATGAAAAACGGGCCATTACTAATTCTGTAATCCAAGAGATATTTTTAGACAGTTTTAAAGGTCATTCTTTTTATAATAGAACCATGTACGTGTACGTTTAGTTTAATAATATCCCAAATAATGTAATTCTGTAATCTATTTTAATAACAGCCCCCTTCCTTAGTATAATTCACAAATATATATTTTAAATTACGTAATATACGCTATTAGAAAGATCATTTACCAAATAAGTCAGCTCACCGGTAAAAGTATTTACTTCTTGTGGGTACCAGCTCATTGTCTTATTATCTGTTATGAATTTATGAAACTGTGGACCACGCTGCGAGAAATAGTGTGTTAGGTCGTGGACTCGCGAGTTTTGTAGGCGCGTTCCGCGATAGCTGAAGCGAGTGAGTTGTAATTCGAATATCCGTGATAGTTGATACGAGTTTATTGTAATTCGAATACCTTGAAAGTTGTACAGCACTTTAGGAGTTTATGATTGTGTGACGACGCAGAGAAGAACCACTACCCGAGAGATCTCTTGGAATGGAACGCCGAGAACAGGACGCCACACAACTCCAGTAAGTGCTTGATGATTTTAGTTTAGATTAAGAACACGGTCAATCGCCGTAAAGCTCATTCTTCTTGCCAATGGACTAGTAGCGATTTAATTCTTATACTCATGGGTCCTATAGGTATTACAAGTATCACAAAGTGATCGCCCCATTGGTGAGAGGATTGATCAGTTTGGTAGCAGAAAGCGTGGTTAACCTCTGTGGCACTCCGTAGTGCACTCAGAAGGTGACATCTCGTTGTTAGGTAGGTAATTATACTGTTCCACTGTCCACATATCTTTGATTCCACTGATATAGCTATTTAGAATAGTATTTGAAACAATTTATTAGCATAATGATTGAAGTGGGTAGGTCAAACATTTAATTATTGGATTAATGTAAAACTTATTTATTTATTATTTAATTGTTTACTGGTTTGAACTATATTGTATACTTGATTGATTGTTGTTACAGTTGGTCCAATATATTAACCCAATCACACATTTGGTTATTGGTTGAATTGTAAAACTTAATATTAAATATTAATTGTTTGGGACAATAAAATTGGTCCAATATATAAGTCTAATACAATTAGATTTGGCTAGCCCAAAGACAATATTACTAGAATAATATTGTTATATCATTATAATATTGTTTAGTGAAGCTTAAATTCAATTATTTTTAATAAAATTAACTTATTGTTAGTGGGCACTGATAAAGTGAAACTTGTAGGTAGATATATATCTGAGATTAAGTGACTGCACAAGCACTTAATAGGGTTTTATATAAAGTTCCTAATAGTGTTTAAATAAATAGTTTATTACATACATAAAATATTGTAACTTGTAAGTATCGTTTTGCCGCTATGTCGTTCTCATTGTACCGGGCTAAGATTAGTACAGAATTGAGATGGTTTACATCAGTTCAAGGTCTCCTAGGCCGACCAGATAGACAAGATGCACTGTTGGCTCGAGCTTTGGATGCGCCGGCCCGGCTGGAGGTTTTGATGGAAACGCTTACCAAGGTCGAGGCCCTTGAGGAGGAGAAGGTCCGCGATGCAGGCTGATGTTGACCAGTGCCTCTCAATTGTTGATGACATTCAGCAGCGCATAGCAGAAATAAAGCGCCAGCGCAGAACTGGCTGTGATGAAGAAGCTGTGGAAGGCCCACACTCTCGCGGGGTTGTATCAAAATTGCCTCAGATACAACTACCCAGCTTTGATGGAGAGTTCGGTGAGTGGGTCAGCTTCATCAATTTATTTGACAGTTTGGTCCACTTAAGGGAGGATTTACTTAAGGCCTATAAGATGGCACAACTGATGTCAGCTCTGAAGGGAGAGCCTAGGGAACTGGTAGCCCATTTGACGGTGACCGAGGGCAATTATGAGATTGCCCGTCAAATGTTGGTAAGGCGCTACCAGAACAAAAGAAGGCTGGTTGATGCTCAGCTCAAGAGGCTGTTTAGCATCCCTTCAGTGACTTGGGTCTCTGCCATACAGGCAGAAGTGTTGAACCCGTTGTTGAGTGTCACTAGGGCATTAGAAAATTTGGGCTTGCCAGTTGAACAATGGTCTTACATGTTAGTGTACATAGTACTGTCCCGGCTGCCAGTGGATGTGCAGACCAGATTTGAGCAGCATCATGGTCAGGGTGCAGACAACTTGCCCACCTCTTCTCAGCTCATAGAGTTTTTGGAGGAAGAGTGTCGGAGGGCAGAGAACATGGGTTTGTTCGTGAAGCCCGCTGAGGAGCCACAGAAGGCTACTCGGAGCCTTGTGAGGAGGGGACTACCGCAGAGAGGACCAAGGCAGTTGTATGGGCACGTGGGTGCCTCAACACCTGAACGGGATGCCTGCCCATATTGTAAACAGGATGGCCATAGTGTGGCCGCCTGCCTTAGATTTAGGGACCAGAGAGTCCAAGGGCGACGCCAGATTACCAAGCAACGTGGCTGGTGTTTTTTGTGTCTGGGTCCCCATTTAGCAAGGGATTGCGCTCGGTCCGCAATGTGTAAAATTTGTGGAGGCCGCCATAATGAGTTGCTCTGCCTGAATAGGCCCGGCCAACATCATGCAGATGGACAGGGCCGGACTCAGGGACGGATGGGGTCAAGTACACAGGGCCGGACTTGGAACCTGGGTCCACGGGACCAGGGCCCTCATAGGGAAGATGTTGGGGGCGATGTTCAGGCCAACATCGCGCGCGGTTCCCCGACCTATTGGCAGGCCAGTGGGTCAGCTGGAGCTGACACGGGCGGGTGTGCGAATGCACCCTCGAGTACGGAGCGGTTAGTTAGAACGCCGCCTTGGGTGTCATCGCGCTCGCCGCCGACGACTACATTTCGTCGATTATCGCCGCCCATCATGGAACGCCCCCGGTTGGATCACCGCACCCCCCCTATCCGTGGACGGCACCAAGTAGAGCGCCGCGACTGGAGGGGCACTTACGAGGGACCATGGGATCCCTACGTCGCCACTGATATGCCCGGTTGCTCGGGCTATAATGCGTGGGGCCCCGGGGGCCCCCGCTAGGAAAGTGCAGCCAATCAAACTTTGGTCCCCAACCGGAGGCTATAGTCTTGCCCACTGCCTCTGTGTGTGTTTGGGGTTTGATTCCGACACCTCAGGTACGGTTGAAGTGCTACTGGGAGTAGACGTTCTGGGTAAGTTTTGTTGTCGAATCGGCGAGTCTTGCAGCATGATCGACTCATGGCTGTGGAGACATGTGCCAGGAGAATTGAACCCGTCGGATTGTGCATCCAGGGGATGCCGGGCTCCTGAGTTGGTTAACCATCAGTTATGGTGGTGCCCTCCGTGGCTGGCAAGGAAGGAGTCGGATTGGCCCCTTAACAACGCGAAATTGCCAATGGACTGTGGTATAATGGCAGCCGTTTGTGTGACCCAGGAGGTCCAGCAGACTGACGCGAGTTTCTTGATTGAGCGGTATAGCTCTCTTGATAAATTGATCAATGTCAATTGTTGGATCAGAAGATTCGTTTGGAGCAGTATAAGCATTAAATCGCTACTAGTCCATTGGCAAGAAGAATGAGCTTTACGGCGATTCACCGTGTTCTTAATCTAAACTAAAATCATCAAGCACTTACTGGAGTTGTGTGGCGTCCTGTTCTCGGCGTTCCATTCCAAGAGATCTCTTGGGTAGTCGTTCTTCTCTGCGTCGTCACACAATCATAAACTCCTAAAGTGCTGTACAACTTTCAAGGTATTCGAATTACAATAAACTCGTATCAACTATCACGGATATTCGAATTACAACTCACTCGCTTCAGCTATCGCGGAACGCGCCTACAAAACTCGCGAGTCCACGACCTAACACAAAACGGTTTATCACTAAAGAGACCGCGGGTCAATGGACAATACAATTAGCTTAATATCAATTAATTTTCGGTTCTCAAACAATATCGACGACCGTTTTCAACACGCGTCTTTCAAGTTCTTTTTATATTACCTCAAACGTCAAAACGTCAAACCGAAAAAAAGTGACAATCAAAATGTTGTCATTATAATGACGTTCGAAATCCAACAAATAGGTTTGATATTGATCACTTTGCGTCTATAAACACACTGACTACCTAGCAGCGATCACCCATGATTTGAAAAGGTTGTGAATACTGGAAAATGCAAGAGCACAAAAGGGAAAATGGTATGCGATGATCCAGGGAAGTCCGCCCGCCAAACCTTGGTACTTCTACAAGAATGAAAACATAGACAGCAGAAAGTTCATTACCATATGAACACACTAAAGTTTGGCCAATGCCACATTCCCACTCATCTGAACAGACTCAACTTAATTCCGAGTAACGCGTGTGAAGTGAACTGTGAAATGTTGTGGAAAAAAACTTGTACACTTGAAAGAAAGCTCTCCATCAAATTGTCTCCAATCAAATATCAACCACTGGCTTAAAAAGGCTAGAACCCAGAGCCGTAAAATCTAGTTTTTAAAAGCTTTGAAATATTGTCAATAAACCATGATGCCGTCATGGAATTTGTCATTGTCAAAGTTGTGTGAAGAACGTGTGATTTTCTCAAAGTATTTTTGGACAACATGTTAGAATTCTTTGTTACGTGAAGTAAAAAAATCTTGAAATAATTTACAAAATGGCTCGACATAGGGACGTGAGAAACAGGACATTTTCCGACGACTACGACTACGATGATATTTACGGGCATTCAGTGGAAGATGAAAGTTATTTGTCACCTAGTGATACTTCTCAGTGGATTTACGATCGAAGTCGGAATCAACAGGCCATAGCACACTTTATGGAGAGCCACAATAATATTCAGGAGGAAGCTGAAGAAGAATTAGCAGACTCGAGTCATTCCACACTCGATAGACGAGACTCCATAGAATTACGCAGCCTAAATCTGGATGAGGAAGATGAAGCCAAACTCATGTCATGCTTAGATGAATTAAGAAATGTTATCGGCGAAACCGTTGCGGATAATATACTCATACAGACTGTCATAAAACACAAATTTGACTGTGCTAAGTCCCTTGACGAAATTCTCAACAGAAAAAGTAATGAAGCTGTTCCGAAGCCTGAGCCTGCAAAGGCTCAACCGATTATTGTAGTAGATCCAATTAAAGCTCCTGTAATATCAACTGTAGACAATACTCCAAAACTTATCACCACAAACACTGAAACAAAGAAAGCCGCTATTGTCAAAGGATTTAAAATAAGTCAAGATAGCAGTTCTGGTAGTCGTCCTCAGACACCTAGAGACCAGTCCCCATGTACTGAGAGGATATCAAAGACTGAACAAGCTGATGAAGTAAGAGTGACACCTAAAGTGAAGGAGAACAAACTTGACCCAAAAACTCAATACTCAAATGAGAGAGGGTCAGGTAAAGACCATTTATATATAGTCATCATTGGTCATGTTGATGCTGGAAAGTCTACACTTATGGGACGGTTGCTCTGTGATCTAGGTGAAGTGAGTAAAAAAACATTGCATAAGTATGAACAAGAAAGCAAGAAAATTGGAAAACAGAGTTTTATGTATGCATGGGTGCTAGATGAGACCGGTGAAGAGAGAGTCAGAGGCATCACAATGGATGTAGGAAGAGCACAGTTTGAGACTAAAACTAAGAAAGTAATTATTCTTGATGCACCTGGACATGCAGATTTTATTCCTAACATGATAACTGGTGCTGGACAAGCAGATGTTGCGTTACTTGTAGTAGATGCCACAAGGGGAGAATTTGAGTCTGGTTTTGATCTCGGCGGACAGACGAGGGAACATGCTCTTTTAGTGAGGTCCCTAGGGGTGAGTCAACTGGCAGTGGCTGTTAATAAATTAGACACAACTAACTGGTCTAAGGAGCGGTTCAATGAGATTACTAAGAAGTTGAAAGTGTTCCTAAAGCAAGCTGGTTTTAAGGACTCTGATGTGACTTATGTTCCATGTTCAGGTCTAACTGGTGAAAACTTGATAAAACCACCTACAGAAGCTGAATTATTGAAGTGGTATAATGGACCCTGTCTTCTAGATGTTATAGACAAATTTAAAGTACCTGAGAGAGCTGTTACAAAACCTTTACGTTTATCTGTCAATGATGTTTATAAAGGCACAGGCTCTGGCTTTTGTGTTGCTGGACGTATCGAAAATGGCGTCATAAATAAAGGCGACAAAGTTTTAGTATGTCCGAGTAAAGAAATGGCAGAAGTTCGAGGCATAAGTATCAATGATATGTCAAGTAATGTTGCATTTGCTGGTGATCAAGTCAGTGTGACACTGTCAGGAGTGGACATGCAAAATGTCTTAATAGGATATGTGTTGAGTGATCCTGTGCAACAAGTACCTGTAACAACAAGGTTTGAGGCTAGAATTGTAGTATTTAATGTAAAAGTACCAATCACAAAAGGATTTCCCGTTCTCATTCATCACCAGTCCTTAGTGGAGTCTGCAAACATAATCAAGTTGAAATCATTGTTGAATAAAAGTACAGGAGAGTTAGTAAAGAAGAAGCCTCGTTGCCTAGGTAATAATTGTGTAGCTGTGGTTGAGATTGAGGTAAGCCGGCCTATTTGTGTTGAGAGATACAAGGATGTCAAAGAACTAGGGCGCGTAATGCTCCGTGTTGGCGGTACAACAATTGCTGCTGGTCTCATCACTGATATAGTAAATACTTGATTAATACCATTAGATATTATATTTTTGTAATAGCTAAAAGCATCTTCCATCACCAAATTAGGATTGATGCTTCAAACATTGTGATATTCTAACCTGCTAAGAATAAAAGCAACTTTGGTTTAATGGGAGTCATACACAATTTAGTCTGCCATCAAGATTGCATCACTCTTGAAGTGTTGTCTGGCCAACTTGACACAGTCTTGATCTATCAATCTGAATGACAAGTATTAAGATTTCATTTCATATGTCGAAGCTGCAAAGTTATTAATAAACTGGATAGTGTAAGGGTTCTTTGAAGATACATTTCTGCTGTCATTTCCTGTAAATGTACTAATACGTAACCAAAACCATTTCAACAAAATATTGAAGTCTCTTAGCAGGGTAGCTCAATTTCACACTTAAATTTTTAGTTTATGTAGCTATTAGTAAAATTAGATGACAAATTATATTTTTATTGTTGGCAACACATCAATGCAAGTAATGTGATTTTGCAGTAAATATATTTATGTCTAGATTATATAATGTAAAATCATCATAGCTGCCTAATTTCATATTAGGCTTATCCTTTACTTGTCATAATGAACTTTAAAAATGTACTTCCTCCAAAACAATACCAACATTTATTTTTTATACTTTCAAATATATAAAAGCTTGTTGTAAACTAGGTGAAATGCTAGATAAATGAACATAATGCGCTTGTAACATGGTGCACTGCACAGGAATAGTGTACAATAATGTATCGTGCTATATTTATAACCAATTGATATATTATTATTTATAATGTCAATAAATATGTTGAAATAGTTGGATTTTTAAATTAATATCAAGAATTGACCTTATTTCCTCTAATTTAGACATTTTCACGGGTATTGGATGTCTGCAGGATTATAAATGTGACCTCACACTCAAGTCTGACGTGACACCATAAGTGGATCCATGTCGTCGAATCCCGTTGCAGCTATGAACTACCCTATAAATCTATTTTTCTTTTTTTTAAAAGACAACTCCCGCACTAGGAATAAATCCTGTGTCGCGGGGGACTTTACAAACATACATGAAACTGACACAAAGAACACCCAGACTCAGAACAACAGTTTGGTGGAAGAATCACACAAAGTGTTGTCCTACGTGGGATTTGAACCCACGACACTTGGGACAGTAGGAAACGGCGTGGTGACCGTTAAACCACTAGGCCAAACGTGCAGTCAAAAAGGTAATAAATATAATAAATGAACTGTATACCCTCAGATTACAAAAGAAAGCTAGATGGAACGTTCTTGTCGAATAACATGACGCCTAATGATTTATTTTAGTGTGCGTGACAGCCGGTGCGATACTTTAGGAACACGTACATCTTTGTGTGTGTAATGATACCATACGCAGTAAAAAAATCCCAATTTTTTGATAAATATTAAGATTGAAAAAAGGGTATTTCAATATTAAAGAATGGTTTAAATGGTGTAAATTATGGTTTTTATTTCAGTTACTGTTACATACCTACTATGCAAACTCTCAGCAACCTTTATTTTGCACTAACTTTTTATAATATTGTCGTTTTGAGTGTAAATTTCGTATAAAAATTATAAAAAGCTAAAATAAATTACTTTACCAAAAGTAGGTACTTTTACTTAATGTATGTTATTTTTTTTTATATTCTGCGGTTATACGGTAAGTACCTGGGAATCAAGTTTTGTACTATCGATCATTCTCAACCATTCAATTATGATGTGAAGCACAAGTTAAAGACATAAAACACATCAAGACATAGAACAGCAATTTGTAGAAACATCCACAAATTGTTTGTATTTAATAATTATCAGAAATAAAAATACTTTCAGATGAGGTTTGGAACCAAGTCCCTAAATATAGAAATGAGGTTCACATTTTTTTTTATAGTCTGCTGCCAAAATGACTGCCCTGCCTGATGGTAAGCATGAAAAGAATCCAAGAGTGGTGGTCACCATCCTCATTGCGAATAAGGACAATGCAGCATGGTGACCGACACTATGTTGGCCTGGTGAGATGCTTTTTCACGCCCCGCTTAAAAGACCCGGGATTATAGTGGGAAGGAAACAGGTATGCTGGTAGTGAGTTCCAGGTTTTCACCGCTCTGCATAGGAAGGAAGAACCGAGGCGATGAGTACGAGAATGTATGTCTACTACTCTGAAGCGGTGACTTCCAAGGCCGGCACGTGTTGTCCTGTAGAGGAAGGGAGAGGGAGGGATCAGTTAGAAGAGCTCTTCAGAACACTCTCCATGATAAAAAAAAACTGGACTAACAAGTTATTTCCCTAACTGAAGGGAAAAAAATTGACAAAAACTGTTTACCCTTTCGGGTGAACAGTTTTTTGGTTTAATTTTATGTAGGTATGCGCCCCAAGGTATAACCCACGGCTTTTGGTGCTTTTGTTATTTTATTGTTTTTAATTTAATAATAATATTGAAAGTAGCCTAAGTTGCTGCTTATATTATCAGCTATCTGCCAGTGAAAGTCCAGCAGTCAAAATCGGTCCATTCCAGAGATTAGGATAGAACAAACGCAGACATAAAATTAATTAATTAATAAATAATTAAAAAAAACAACTTCAAAAAGCATCCATCGAAAACTCCCTGCCTAGAAACACTAAAAAACGTAAAATAAACTGGCTCTTCTTAAATTGCTATGTGACTATTCTTGTCTATACCTAGTTCTTTATTCATTTGAAGAGTAGTATTATAATGTATGCCAGGTACCTACCTAAAATCTGTTTGAAGTCGGTGCCAAGCCCTATAGGTATACTTCCATATGAATTTAGTGAAAAGCTGTTAATTTAAAATTACAGACTTCAATTTTATATACTATTATTTTCATGTGTACTCAATGAAGACATGGAAACGACTGACGAAAGGAGTCTTTTCAACGTCCCAGTGCAAGGAATAAGTAGTTTTTTGTTGGAAAGTCATTATGTTTCGGTACTAAAGCCGGCCTGCTCAACCGGAGTGATACTACGGCCTTACAGAAAACCGGCGATAGGTAGGTAGGTCTTTCTTAACCGAACGAGTGAGGGTAAACAAACACCCCTTGCAATTTGAACAACCATCTGGTTTGGTATTGGGTATGTTTGAAGTTTTGCTTTTCTTTACAATGCGTAGTTTGCTTGCTTATAGTCAACCCATGGAATTAATAGGGTTGGAGCCAGTCCGTTTTTTTAATACGTCATGACTCATGACTCATGAGTCATGATACGGATGCTGTTACCATACGGATACCGCAACACGGGATACCGTCAGGCTATCATCATCATCATCTCAGCCAAAAGACGTCCACTGCTGGACATAGGCAAGTTTCTCCACAACAATCGGTCCTTTTATTTATTTACGTGCGGAAACCCCCACGGACCGTCACCCTACCGGGGTTTGCGGCGGGGCGGTGTGTCGGAATCGAACCGACTAAAACCACACGGTGTGCCACTCTGCGCCTGAGAAGGGAACTGCTGACATTAATAAATCCGGGCCCCTCCCATCGCCTGCCCGCACTGAAGCGGGCACCCTCTTTCAATAACCTCTCAATTTAGGTGGTGGTCACTAAACCGGATGGAGGGAAAAACCCGTCCGAAATAACAGGGCCTCCGTCTTATCTAAGTGAGTCGAAAGTGGCCCGTGGCGACATCACTTAGGTATTATACATTTATAAAGATCACTTAGAGCTTTATAGATATTCCACTCAGTTATTTTTTAGAGAATAACATAATTATTATTTTCGATGTATAGTGTAGGTACCTACCTACATATGTACAATGTACATATACTCATACAAAACGGTGTTATACCCGAGGTTATACAAGCCTAAGTAATACTGTTATAGTTGCAGACATAAGTAACATAGCGGCAAGGAAACTGTTTCCAGGACCAAGAGATTTAATTTAGATAAGTAGTTTGCCGACGACAGCTTGTTATGTACTGCAATCAACTAAGGGCGAACGTTTGCAGTCGTCCGGTGAAATATTATTGTAAAAGTTTATCTAAGTTTTGTTATGGGTCGATAAAAATCTAATACCTTTAAACGAGCGGTTTTTGTATATATTTTTATAAGATATAATCTAAATCTCGGAAACGGCTCCAATGGTTTCTATGAAATTTAGTATGTAGGTGGTTTCGGAGGCGATAAATCGATCTAGATCTATAATAATACTGAGCACAGCTCGGTCATCCAGGACTAATCTTTATTTTTACCAAGTTTAAAATGAAGTTAATTCCGCTGTCTGTTAGCTTAGATCTGTTAAACTACTCAACGAATTTTAATGCAGTTTTCAATAATAGATAGAGTGATCCAAGAGGAAGGTTTATATGTGAACATACATGTCATACATGAGGGTTATGATGTGTATATACCTACCTATGCATATTATAGTAGAGGAAATCCAAGAATTTCAAAAAGAAACCGGGCCGGGTCGCTAGTGTTCGTATTATTAGTAACTAGCTTTTACACGCAGTTTCGCTCACGCAGACTTTCATCCCCTGATTTACCCCCTTAGGGGTGGAATTGCGAAAGTTCCTTTCTTAGTGCTCCCTTACGTTATATAAAGAACCTACATGCAAAAATTCGGGATTCTAGCTTCAGCGGTTTGGGCTGTGCGTTGATCTCTGGGTATGTCAGTCAGTCAGTCTGTCAGTCAGTCACCTTACTCTTTTATATATATAGATTAGTATTTTTTTGAGTGCATAGGTAGGTATGCAAAAAATACTCTTAGGTATACCTACATATTTCTTTGTTACCTTATTAGGTACTCTGTCGTGTTACCTACTGTCTTATTAATTTACTATTTAAATAATTTGCGGAATATATGGCGGACACGTTTCACCGTGGTAGAACCATATGCTTCGGCATGCATGGGCCGGCTCGACCGGAGTGATACCACAGCCTCACAGAAAACCGGTGTGAAACAGCGCTTGCGCTGTGTTTCACCGAGTGAGTGAGGATACCGGAGGACCATACCCCAACCCCTACCCCTATCTGCCCCGTTACCATCCCCCAAAGGCCGGCAACCCACGTGTGACGCCTCTGGTGTTGCGGGTGTCCATGGGCGGGGGTATCGCTTACCATCAGGCTATACGTCTGCTTGTATGCGCCGCCTATTCCATAAAAAAAACGTTACAGTAATTTGTATTACATGTGACAAAAGTAAAGTAGTGTTCGTTGTGTCCAACTGATATTACCTAACATCGGTTCTGATTCAGAGTGCTGTCGAGCTCGCAACGAACTTGTGAAGTTTAATTTCCCGCTAATTTCCCACCAGTCGTAGTAGTTCACAGTTTGCGATCTAAATTACACTCTCACTTCTGATGCTCTTTTCATAGCATTCATTTTTCTATTTAGTTTATTTGAAGAATTCCGTTTTCATTCGTGGAAAGTGTTGCTTAGTTCCACAATTTTTATCTTCCGAGTGCCCAATTCATTATTCTTAATGGTGTTGGTCACTGTTGGTGTCGTGAATTGCAAGAGTTCTATCAATTAAAAGTTGAAGCCTTTTCAGCATTCGGTAAGTGTAAGTTGTTACTAACTTAACGGTTGGAAATTATGGAGCAACTGAACTTTTGTTGTAATTAAAAGTGGTCGTGGCGAAGCGCCTCTTAAAACGTTTTTAGCAAAATTGTTACGACCGTTTAAATTTGAGGTGATTAGAGTAGGTCAGAATTGGTACACTGAATAATAAGAATTAAGAATTGAGTTTATATTGTCTCATTATAAAGTTGAACTTTATTGCGAGTGAGTTTAAGAGTTCGTTTGCTCTTTTTCTTTACAAGTCGCTAATGGCTGGTTAATTCTATAACAATCTGTCTTTATGGTTATTCATAGCTTTGTCTTGGTCGAGAGAACTTTTTAATGTATATGTGAACAGAAAATTTACAAGTTACATATTACTATAATAGATTTAGAGAATGGAGAAGTGCCAAAAACAATACAGAAAGGTATAGTAGGTGACCAAAATCCGAGTGGTGACGGAATAACAATACAGAGTGTCACCAAACCTATTCATCCCATGGGTGTCGTAAGAGGCGACTAAGTGAGCAAATTACGTAGGACAACAGCAACGAGAAGTGAAACTTGAAACATACCTTTTTTATTAACATGTGGAAACCCCCACGGGCAGTAACCACACCAGGTTGCGGCGGGGTGGTGTGTCGGAATCGGACCGAGTAAAACCACAAAGTGTGCCACTCTGCACCTGAGAAGGGATGGAACTGCTGTTATTAACACATCCGGACCCCTCCCAACTTGAAACATAACCTTTTTTTTACGTTTGGAAATCCCCTCGGACCGTCACCCCACCGGGGTTTGCGACGGGGCGGTGTGTCAGACTCGAACCGACTAAAACTACACGGTGTGCCACTCTGCGCCTGAGACAGGAGGGGTCCGGGAACTGCTCGGAACTCTTTATTCATTTTAATAGTAGTATTATAATGTGTGCTAGGTACCTAAAATCAGTTTGAAGTTGAATTAGGTATAGACAATTTATGAAGAACCAGTTTATTTTACGCTTTTAAGTGTTTTTTTGGCAGAGAGTTTTCGTTGGATGTTTTTTGGAAGTCGGATTTTTTTTATAAAAAGTTTTTGATTTTTTAAGTGTTAGATAATTACGTTATTCAATTTGTCTAGGTCGCCTAAGAATACATGAAATGATAATTTCAATCTATGGTTAGGTAAAGAGACCTAGTTAGGGATGTTTTTCTGACTAAAATTGTATAAACTAATCGTTTTAAAACTAATCTTTCTCTTAGCACCTTAATATTAGCAACAGATATTTAAAATTTAAAACGAACTCCTGAGATAACAAAAACACTTAAAAAACAGTTAAAAAGAATTCTACTATCAAAAGCCAGTAGCATAAAATCTAGACTATTATAGATAAGTGTATATTGCGGTATATTGTACTGCATGGTTCAAGTACAGAAGATAAATTTTAACGGAAACATTAAAAAAAGCAGTTAAATATAAATGGTATTTGTATTTTAGTACGCTTCTGTTGCACTATGGCAGGGTATCGGAGTAAATCAGTGTCCCGTGTGGGAGCCACAGCAGTTTGTTTTATAAACTTCAATGTTCTGTTCGTGCTCATTCACGTGGAAACTGGATGTGTTAGGCCGAGGCCGCACTGCGGCTAAACCGCCGCGGTTTTTAACAGCCTGATTTTGTGACAAAAGGAAATGTATGGAACCGGCCACACTGGCGGTTTTTTACCGCGACTGATTTTAAAACCGCGGGCGGTTCTATACAGTGTTGCCAGAAGGTTACTTTTGTAACGTTTCAGGTG
Source organism: Diaphora mendica (assembly GCA_949125395.1). NCBI lineage: Eukaryota > Metazoa > Arthropoda > Insecta > Lepidoptera > Erebidae > Diaphora > Diaphora mendica. Next base: position 22,821,427 of record OX421314.1, read on the forward strand.
ATTTTTCATCTCTTGGTTACTTTTACGTTACACAAATAACATTTCATTTTAATACACTCCCCTATCTGCCTCTGCCAAAATTGGAATACTTGATGTCGACATATCGAGCGAAGTCCAGTTCAGATAATTGCATTCTTGCAGATTCCTCCGTAGAGACGTTACTGAACTGAGGGACCTATACTCGTATTATGCCGCCATAAATCTGTAATGTCGTATTCTAAAGTTTTAGGATTTTCATAAAACTTTTCAGAAATTCTTACAGAAATTCTTATATAATAAGCATTGACCTAGAGATAGGGCCAACTCAAAAATTTAGAAACCAGGACAACAAGCGTAAAATCCCCGGATATTTGCGGTCATAATCCGAACACTTTTATATTTTTTTATTTTATTTAGTCGAAATAAAAAGAATACATAGTTCAACTAGTCGAAATAGTTCTTTTATTTATTTTCATAGGTATTCAGTTTAATTAAAGTTAGTTATTTTTCATCGAAATCAGTGATATAAAAGTAAAATCTCACAGTTGTGACAATGCTTTTCAAACAGTAGTATATTTTTACAACCTTTTTTTTTAAACCAGACTAATTTGACAAAAATATCTTTAAGTTGAAACTCATAAGATATCATTCCAGTATTCAAGCTCTAAGTTTTGTAGTCTTATCTTCTTCTTCTTATTATATAAAATCAATTGCTGTTCGTTTGTCTTACTAAAACTCGAGAATGGCTGGGCTGATTTTGCTGTTTTTGGTTTTGAAATGTTTGTCGTAGTCCAGGAAAGGTTTAAACTGTAAAATTTTTTAAATAACTTGAAAATCCAAATCTCACGTGTACGAATTAGCGGGCACAGCTAGTAACAAATAAAAATATATCTGCTAAAAGTTTTCATCAGCAGTCTTATTAAGTTTTTTTTTGTGTTTTCATCTTCTTTATTTAGAATATGTACTCTGAACATTCAATGGCAAGAAACTTTCTCTATTTCGATCATCCAAGCTTTTTGAAATGGTTGCAAGTAGGTATCCTTCTGGTTTTAAATACTGAATTATATTTTTTTTCTAATGCTTTTATTGTTGAGTAAATAATGTGCATAATTGAATGCATGAAAAACAGGTATGCCTCCGATTTTAAAAAATCAGATCAGGGGGCTTTTTTAAGCTTTTGAAATAATCCACATTCAGGACTCACTCGATGGCTGGAAACAGATTTCGCCAACGCGTCTTTGAATGATAGAGAAGCTGTTTATACTCAACCTTGACTGTGTCAGAGAGTTCTTTAAGAACTTTTTAGACTGTAGCCTTTATTATTCCCAATTTTATTTGGGGTCGGCTTGTTTAAGTGGCAAAAACTTTTTTTTGATGTTGTTGAATCAACATATACTGGCAAACAATCACATGCGCGGTGCAGTGCGTTATTGATAATGTGCGCAGAGCATTCCACACCAACTATTTTCGAATTCAGATTTTGTTTTAACTTATGGAATTATAAAACATTGTTGGTTCCATGGCGCTCTATTCCACCGATGTTCGTATTACAATTATCTCCAGAAAATGCAACACATTTAGTTAAAAGATCATGCTGTTGAAGTTGCTTTCTTATAAGCTCAGTAATTATCTCAGATCTGTCATTTCATTTCGATTTGGTTTTCTGGTGGTTTTAAAACTTCAATCTAAAGGAGAGCTAGCTTATCTGTTGGCAACACCGTTCGCGGTTTTACCGTAGTGTGTGCGTTTCGGGCGGTTTTGCGGTTTGGCGGTTTAACCGCTGGCTGGAAAAAACCGTAGTGCGGCCTCAGCCTTAGACCTCAGATGTCACTGTCACTCTCAGGCACTTTAAAACACTTTGAATGTATTCGCAGTTAGCAAAAGGTCTTTTGGTTTGCAGAATATAAGGCCATTTTTTTGAGATTTTGTTCAAACTAAAAATTCTTTCTCTACTTTAATAAACTCTTAGATAATTGTGATTTATTATAATGTAAATAGTGAAATCTTTATACGTTTTCGAGGATATAGCGGACAAAAATATTGTTCTCACGACCTTCACTAAATCGTCAGACGTCTTCCAGTACGTGGTCGCCACTTCTGAACTTTTTGGCCCCATCTTCAGACTTGTCTAGGAGCAATGTGCCCCGCACGTACACATGTACCATAGTTTTTTTTTTAAAGGTACCTAACAGGTCGTTTTGTGATGTTTATGGACTAGACATCTAAGCATCATGAAATATTTCTAATCACTGGTCATTATTAGTATACGTAAAGACTTTCAGTAGCATTCCCGTTTAAGTTTATCCCACTAAATAGATATCTCACTAAATAGTTTATCACTAAAAAGAGAAAACTATCCCTAAATATAAGCGTTCTAGCGCTGTTTGTTTTACTTTGTTAGACGACATAACTAATGACAAAGCGCTGCAGCAGCGTTTTAATAACGTTTGTTTTAACTCTGCATAAAACTTTCATATCGCGGGCTAAATATACAAATCGTTTCATAAGGAGTAAAATCCAAAAAAAAAACGTTACAATAAGACAGAAGTCTGCACTTAGCCTAATTCAATTGACTATATAGTAACAAGGGTCATTTAGGATTGTGCAGGGTGTCTGAAAAGGCTATTACTTGAATTAAGGGTCGAAATAAATCAACGGGTCCCTCCACACGCCTGTCCTAGGCAGTAATAATGTTACCCGAATTATCCCACTGTCTAGTGCCTTTGACACTTTGTTTACATTTGTGAAATGGAATTCATTTTGTCAACTCGTTTCTGTTTTATTTAGATTTCTGTAAGTTATGTATTTTACTGTGTATAAGTATACAGAGGAACGTAATTACCTACTACTAGAAATCATTGCATACATAAATCTTATACGTCACTATTGTTTACCACATGGTTACATGTGTAGTCTAATAGTATACTTAATCAGGCACACACGAAATTTAATTTTAAAAAGGCTTCAGAGAGAGTCCGGACGAGTTTCCTTAAAGCTGTCGTAAATCCGCTAACAATGCAAGCGTTCTAGTTGGTCATAAAAAATATGACGCAGCGGGAGCAGCCTCAAATTTTAAGGCGAGAATAATGAACGTTGCAGAGAATAGTCTCCAATATCACGTCTGTTGTCTGTAATTTCAGCCTTTTCATTACATTTCGGACGAACACTGATTAATTAATGCAGACAAACTGGGACGGGCAGTAATTACCTGTGACGGACCAGGTCGGAGTGGATGTTCGACGCTCATTTGCTTCATTTCAATTCGTTGTAAACAAAGGTATGTATACAGTAAATATAAGTCTTGTATTTAATTGTGACTGGACTACTTCACGAGGCTTAACCTTATTAGAGGCTAAACGGTTAAATTGTATTTCGCACTGGAACTGACTAAAACACACAGAATTTTTGACTAAAACCACGGCATCGGGTTGTGTGAGTGCCGCTTTTGGTCGGCTCTGGTTCAGAAAATAATTGTGAGCCTCAACAGACTTGGCTGCCTATTGATCAGCGCAATCCCTCTAAAGGAAGATAGCATTAGAATTTTCAGAAGTACCTAACTCTTTCTATCCGTTTTACAACCCGGTTGATATTAAAGAAAGTGTTGAAATTTATAAAAACAAGCAGGTATGAAATGTCATATTTGCGTCTCATTATTTTCATCCTTTTCACAAATTTATATACCTACTTTCATGTAATTTTAAATCATTCTCCTTACCAAAATATGGAGTATAGCTCCTAATGATGAAGCAACATGAAAGATGTAGCTAGCTAGATAGGTATTTATAAATTTTATTACATGAACATTTGACTTCAGGCGGCGTCACATCCGCTCGAACTCATTTCTCTTAGAATATGATTACAATCAATTTGATCTAAGTAGACACTTAACACGTTCATGAATTTAGTCCTAAAAGCAATATGTTCAAGAAAAATTCTGCTTCTCGGTATAACGAAAAAATATCAAGTATCATTATATTCTTAAATATATACCTACCTACCTACCTTGGATCTGATAAATCGTGTCTGCTTCAATTGACTTTGTTCTCGATAGGATTATTGAAGTATATTTACATCTGTGTTTTTAGTTAATCCCGTCGTAATATTCCGAACAGATCTTGTGGAGATAAAGAAAATATTGTTACGACTGCACGAGTTACGAGGCAAGTGTTGTGGGTTAAAATCGAACACCACACTTTGTGTAATCCAAAAATTGTTGATTTGAGTCTAAGTGTTTTTTGTGTCCGTTTCATTTAGGTATGTTTGTTAAGTCCGCCGCGACACAGAATCTATTCTTAGTGCGGAAGTGGTCTTTCAAAAAAAAGTATATTGTTATGCACCTTCCATGTCCTTCTTCTAAGGGTTGATTAACAAAGAATGCTATTCATTTCAACTCAAGTCTCATCCATTATTTAGCAATTATGTTGGGTCGTTAATGTTTCTTGTACTGAAAATCCTAAAACACGAATCATAACCTGCGGTAAAAAACTATACATATTATAAGAGAGAGTTACCACTCGTTTTATTAGTTATTATTCAAATCCATCCACCAATATGAAAATGATGTGATTTATCTAATATACACTGTGGAACATTTCCAATATCTAATAAAATATCATTTAGGTACACTTCGTTAATGACATAAAACTTTGTTATGGTAATACCGGCAAAAAGTATTTTGGCATTTATTATGTGATGCAAAGTCTTACAGATTTGCGATGAACTGAGCGCGAAAAGAAAATTCATTATTCAAAATCTGTCTGTTTGCGTTAGTTAAACGATTTTTTAATGAAGTTCAGGCTGTCTCTGCGGTCAATTTAATTACATTTAAAGGGTTGTTTTCTTAATTAATTTTCTTGATTTTCTTTGATATTTCTCTGAAAAATGTTATTGATGTTTTTAATCTCTTCTATTAAAAATTTATTATCCAGTTAGTTTGTATTTATAAATACTTAGAGCAAACAATAACTAAGTAAATCAATCATTATAATCAGCAATCATCAAGTATACCGGTGACAAAAAGTTCGGTGTCGGCCATAATTCGTGCACGCTTAGTTTCGGCTTCGGCCAAAAATCAGTCAATACTTTGTCGTGATTTGTTGTAGCACTCCGTTCGGGTTTTTGACTCACAGTTTTTACAATCATTGTTTTAAAGTCTTAAAGTAACTATTATTATTTTTGTTTTAATTACTTCAACGTAATATTAAAATTAACGATTACTCCATTCAATAGTTAATTATTCACCTATCCAATCACAATCTAAAGCGCCTAATAATGGTGGTAAAGTAATCACACTCTTTATTTCAGTCCTTAAGAAATGACACAACATCAAGACAATAATTGGATTCCTCGCTTTATGAAAAGTAAAAGCAATGAAGAAGAAAGGAAGAAGAAGAGTGTAGTGGGAGATATTGTTCTTTTCCTTACTGAGTTTCATTCTATCTAAAATTTCACCATTCATTGCAGCATTCCGACAATCCTTTCATTCTATCCGATTCAGTTATGGATTAATAAGCGAAACAAGTACAATTAAGTCACATAAATTATCCTTCCACCTAATGGAACCTAAGCAGTTTTCGGAGCTTGGTGTTCCTAAAATGCTTTTAGGAATTTCAATAACATTCTTAAAGGTACCATCAATTTTGGCAATGGAAAGTATCTATTGAATTATTGTATTATTTGCAGACGATTATCTTCCTGTTGATTGCAAGCCAAAATGCCGCTGACATAGCTGACAAATTTACAACCTTACTTAACACAACAGTAGACTGGATGACCCGACACAATTTGGAAATAAATTACTCAAAAACTAAAATCAATACATTTCATCCACCACAGAAACCACAGTTACATATTGACTTTGTGTATCGGGATACTAAAATAGAAAAAGTACATTAATTCAGCTTGCTTGGCCTAAACATAGATATCCAATATTAACTGGAAATCACACATACAAAAAAAATAATCAAAATTATCAACTTTCTGCTACGCTCTTCGGGAAGTTAAAAAAACCACTGACATCAAAACTGCTCTAGCCACCTATTATGCCTATGCATCCTCGTGGCTGAACTACGGCATTATCCTGTGGGGTAACAGTACAGATGCGCCTTTGCTGTTACTAATGCAGAAAAGGTTAATAAGTCTGAACTGACAACATCATTTGGTACAGTTCGCAACAGACAGTCTCCAAGCTGCAAGAGCTGGGGTTGGAAGCTCTCCCTCATCCGCCATACTCACCAGACCTTGCACCTACCGACTATTACTTTTTCCAAAATTTAGAAAACTTTTTAGTGAGTAAAAAATTCAATTCCTGAGAGGCAGTACAAAATGCCTTTGAAGAGTTTGTTGCCTCCCGTCCAGCTGATTTTTACAAGAAGGGCATCAATAAACTGCCAATGCGTTGGCAAAGATGCGTCGATTGCATGGGTGATTACTTCGAATAACAGACATAAAAAAGTTTGAAAAAATAAGTACTTTCACTTATTGCATACAAAACGGCAATTTCATAGGTAAATACCTATTATAAACATGACATAATATAAACATGACTTAATATAAACATGACTTAATATAAACATGACATACTTTAAAAAATATTACTCTTTATTAATAAAATTCTATGTAAAATAATAATAACAAAATAAAATTAAAACATATGTACTTACATTGTAAACGTGCACAATACATAAACAATAATGTACTTCTGGCGTATCTGAATAGACTAGTATTAAAGTATCATTATGTGCTTCATTGATAGTCGATGTTTCGTCTTCTCTTCCAGTTGCCGTGCCCAACAGGGTCCATAATTGTTTCCTCTAATAAGTTGTCAACACCTTAATGTACATTATGGAGTGCAATAAACGATTTGAATTTGTATCTGAGCAAGGGCGTCGCCAGCCCTTGGCCAAGGTAGGGGCAAGTTGTCGGAGGAGATCTCTCGCTACCGGACGTCATCCACTGCATGGCCGGTAGCAGGCGCGGTTCTAGGGGGGGGGGAGTCACAGAGGACATGCCCTCCCCCCCCCCAAATTTTACACATGTAATTTTTTCCAACTGTACTGTACTGTAGTCTGGACCGGAGTTTCTAGGAAGAGTGCTAGACAGACACGCTCTGTCCAAGGGTCCAGGACAGTACCCCGTTCCCTCCCACGCAATCGGATCGGCAATTCTGGTCCGACGACGTGTATGTTATCGGAGGGAGAGCTGGATCGAGCCGTATGGCGCCTGGCTTCCCGCAACACCGCTCCTGGACCTGATGGTGTTTTCCAGGTCGGGCGCTGGTGATCACTCTGTCGGTGCTGGGAGACAAACTAAGGCAGATTTTCACTGAGTATTTCGGCCTCGGTATCTTCCCCCTTGGCTAGAAAGAAGCGAGACTGGTGCTCCTCAAAAAGTAAGGAAAGGCTGCAGATTCTATTTCTGCGTTACAACCTGCCTGAACGGAAACTCCCTGAAAGAGTTATCGCTGACCGTATCAGCGGGCACCTGTCGCGAGTGGGCCCTGATCTATCGGACTGCCAATTTGTATTAGGATAGGGGGCTGGTGTTGACAGTTAGCCTTGATACCGTTGACGCTTTCGGCATCCTTCCCTGGCGCGCGATTAGGGCGGCCCTTGAATATTACGCGTGCCGACATAGAGGCCTATCTGCGCGACAGGGCAGTGAAGTTTGTCGATCGGAACGGAGTGGAAAATCGAAGGGAGGTGTGTTGTGGGGTTCCCCAGGGCGCTGTAATGGGCCCATTATTATGGAACCTCGCATACGATGCGGGCCTTCGCACTAGTCTGCCCTCTGGCCTCAGTGTCGCCTGCTATGTAGACCATACCGCTATATTGGCTAGAGGGTCGCGCTTCGGGGAGGTGCTTCTGCTCGCCGAGCATGGGTTGACTTGTGTCGTGGATAAGACTCGTGAGCTGGGCCAGCTCATGCCTCCAGGTGAATGACACTAAAGGTGAGCTAGTACATGAAGTACCTAGGCCTCATCCTGGACAGTCGGTAGAGCTTCGAAGAGCATTTCAGGCGACTAGTCCCCCGAGTAGGAGGAGTAGCAGGGGCGTTACATCGTCTGCTTCTCAATCTCGGGGGACCGCGGGAAGAAGTTCGCTGCCTCAATATGGGCGTAGCGCGATCCATGGTCGTCTATGGGGCACCGTCGAGTTCCTCCCGATGTAAGGCTCAACTCGCGAGTCTGCAGCGGTTGATGGGGCTACCATACGATCTCGTACGAGGCGGCGACAATCCTGGCGCGATCTCCACCTTTCGAAATTCTGATCGGCATGTTTTTAATGTGTGCAATAAAATTGTGCATTGTGCAATAAAGTCAAATTTACTCGACCTAAATTGATTATTAGTGACCCCCCAAAAATTTCAGGATGAAACCGCGCCTGCACGTTGTCCTACAAATTGCGTAGTACATTATCCAGGTCCTATGCTCAAAAGTTGAGAATACCAATAGAAAAACGATTGTGACAAGAATAAGGTGCTTGTTTAGGAGACAATGTTCAGTTAAGATACCTATGATCTTCCTGAGATCGTCCCTTTTCAATTCGATCAGGTGGCTTCGTCTTTTTGATGCCACCAGCACTGCATTTTTTATTTGCCTGCATCTTTCGTCGTTTTTCCATTCGGTTTTGTATTTTTCTTCAGTATTGGCGCACAGTCACGTTTTTAATTGGGCTTGGGGTAAATGTAGTAGTGGTTCCGGACCATAATTTTTATATTTGAGTCTCTCACATCTCTGGCTGCAACTGCTTGTGCTGCTCTGATTTATTCTGTTTGTAAGATTGTGTTTAGCTTATCTAGAGTTCTTGATATTTAAGTCGTTCAAGAAGACGCCAGCTCCGGTACCCTGTTGGGTTTTAGAGCCGTCTGTATATATATTAACTTCACCGATGCCAGAGTTGTTTTTTGTTTTTACGATCATTTGGATATAATAACTTCTATCGATGACGTGTTGATATGGAATTCTATCCGTGGGAGCCTCGAGGATCCTCAAGGTCCGTGGGAATTATTTATTTATTATTAAGGGAATTCGACTCTAGGAGTCGAATTTCCTTAAAGTTGAACCCCTGCAGAACTTTTAATATGTAGCTTCTGTGTTCAGCTACCACAGTCCGTTTGATCGTCTCGTCTTAGGGCACTGCTGCTTCCTGCTGGAAGTGAGATCAAGAGGTATAAAGTACGTAGTGTCATAGTATACGATAAACCGCATTCTCTTAAGATTTTCGTATTATATTTTAGATAAATTTGACTGAATAGTCTTTGTTATTCTCATTTATCTGTACGATCCTCATTAATATGGTTGAAATTCTCATTCATCTGTCTTCGTCATCATTAATCTGGTTGACCAATTCATCAGCACAAGCTAGATCCTTAACTACTAGGTGTAAACCAGTGCAATTGATATATGTTATAATGTGTAATGACCGGGACAAGATAAAATAAAAATCAATGAGGCAAAAACACTCCGTTTCAAAGAATCACCCAGTTATAGTTTGATGTTGTTTCGTTAGATGGCGCTAGGTTTGCCGTGTCCATCAAAATAACAGCGTAGGTACATGATAGCTCCCTGTAATACGAAATAGTTTTAAGTCTTCACCATAAGTGAAAATGTTTTTTTTTTGTAGTTTTCCTAAAACTATTTTATGGTTGAACGGATTTTTATCTATCACTGTTTTTCCTTTTGTTCTCACCTTATTACATTTATTTAAATTAACGACTATCGGGCCAAAATCTTCTCGCTGCATTATTCCGATGTCATGTTCAGTAATGAAGTCACTCTATATAAGAGAGTGAGCCGAGCCGCTAAACTTACGGGAACACGTCATGCAATTTCACACCACATCAGTGTTGAAACATATGGATACGTCTATGAAAACTGTCTATCTAACTCGTCGATGCACATTTAGCCCTGCTAAGGAAAAACGCGACTTTTGTCGTTTTCTACTACATTACTTTATAACTTCTACCTTGTAGAAAAATATACCTATTTTTTAACCGACTTCCAAAAAGGAGGAGGTTCTATGTTCCACTGTATGTATTTTTTTTATGCTGTAATGATTTGTAATTTATAAAGTTTTTTATTCATCTGACCTGATTCACAGATTTTTTTTTTCAATTTCAGGCAACTTTTCGCTTTTATGAGTGTTAGACGTGCCAAGATTTGTCTCAGGATAAATGCTTTACCGCCTCATTATTCCAATGTCGCTAAGTAATGAAGGCGCCAATATATTATAATATATTGCCGCCTAATTATAAGAGAGTGATCCGCCGAGCTCACGGTAACACTTGCAATTTCATACCACACCGTTGTAGATAAGTATGGATACGTCTTTGCAAACTGACGATTTTAGTGCATGTAATAAAAACCTTGCAAAGATAAAACTCATTTAAAGATAGTTTTGTAAATGGAAATGAAATTATTTTCATGTGGTTTTGCTTCCCATTTTCATTTAATTACCTTGAAATATAGTTTAATAATTATAAAGTTCACATATCTCACAAATGGCAGTGTGACCACAGACTAGGTAGAGTCAGTACTGTAGTAACCAGTGTGCTGATTTAAATATTTCTTGATACATAAATAAAGACACATATAGCATATAGGAACATAAATCTGACTGCACGAATGGTGTGTAGTGATTTAAGTCGTCACCTCACCGCTTTCTGCTGCGCTGACTGTTGTTCAAAGTATACATGGGACAACACTATGTGTAATCCACAAATTGCTGTTCTGAGTCTGAGTTTTCTTTGTGCTCGTTCAATATATGTTTGTAAAGCCCACCGCAAAACAGGAATATTCCTAGTGCGGAAACTGTTTAAAAAACAGAACAAATGATCATGCTCATCACATGATATCCGTCTGTGGGAATTGCATCTACGACCTCGTACCCTGCAGTTAGGGTCACTAACCTTTACGTACCTATTTAAGAACCCTAAGGAATGTTAAAGTAGACCAAAAACCACATCAAAGAACTGGTTTGTTACACTTGTGCGTATTTTATTTTTTTAGTCAAAATGTATTTTCATAAAACATTTTAGGAAAATATATGTATACGTAGGATTTCTTTGCTTCTTTTATTAAAAAAAATATGAGGCTCTATACATCTTTATATGGAAAGGTAACATTTGAATTTCATTTTGAGGCCTGCTTTATAAGTCTCTATTGAAAAAATTGTAATAAAGATCTAAACAAGTCGAGACAAAGTCCTTTTTAAATATGTTTGCAAATAAATAAATCTTTCAATAATTTAATAATCTTGAATTGCTATATAGCTGATGGTTTTTTGTTTTTAATTCCCTATTCAAAAATATTTCAATTTCACTTTTGAAAGGTTCATTCTGTTACAGTGACAACACAGTTTGCAGTAAATACTGTACCTACTAATAAATTGTTTTACAAATAAAAACACTAGATCAATAGGTCGTATGCGAAATTTAAGTGCATAATTAGATTTAAATAAAGTAGAGGCAGAAAAGCTTTAGTACCTAATCACAAGTCTAAGAAGTAAACAAGAAGATGATATTTTATGTTAGGTATTAACTACATCTACGAAGTTAATCTATAATTACCAATTTTAACAAAAAAAACCGACTTCAATCTGGACCAAATTGAAATGGGCAGCACCAGCTTTCAAATAAAAAATCATCAAAAAGGTAAGAAAGGAAGGTAAGAAACATAAATGAAAAAATAATATAGTCGAATTGATAACCATCTCTTTTTTTGAAGTCAGTTTAAAATAAAAGTAGTCTAATTTACTCCTTATATCATCAGCTATCTGCCAGTGGTAGTCCCGACAAAATCGGTATATCTGTTTCACTAATTAGTCGGAACAAACAGACAGCCAAATGAAAGTTTTAAAAATTGATTTTTTTGATGTAAGTACCTTATTCACTTTTTTCTGTTAATTTGAAATTACAAACAGACTCTTCAATTTTATTTTTTTATATGGGTACAATAAATGCCTTCAGACTTTCTGGTTGGAATTACGTTTTATATAAAAAAAATATAGACATATAAAATTACTAACGGTACAAAAGTAGCTTTCTTTTTACGGAAATCACCGGACTTTTTTAAACTGTAAAAAAAAAGATATCTTCGTATATCGTACGTAGCGAAGCCTTGCAAAGCCTTTTCCCGTTTCGTAGCGGAAGAGCAGTTGACCGCGAGCCCGTTTAATCCTATCTTTGGTTTCCGAACGCTGTACGGAAAATATTTTGTAAATAAACTAAGGTAACATTGTATCTGAATGGAAAAAAGATACGAAATAGGTGGTCCGATGTACGGAAGGCTTGTACAAAAACCGTGTACCTATACTCGTAATTTAAACTGCATTTAATGTGTAAACATTAAAAGAAGTTTAAATTTAGAGTTATTAAAAGTATACAAAGTTATGAAAACGTTAATATTTAACAAAAAAGTATATTTGAAAAAGAATATGGCATATGGGTTTAGCGTCTGACAGCCGCGTAGCAGTTCGATTCACCCTTGATAAGGGTCCCCTAGTCTAGACTAGTCGGTCATCCCTCCATTACATACACGATAAAGCGAAATATCCTTCAAAAGTATTCGTATTTAAGAAATGTTAAAGAGGACGTTGAAATACAGAGATATTTATTTCAGAAATTCCTTATTACTTTAGTTTGTCAACTCATTTTCTAAATGGCTTGACAAATTAAATTTTTTATACTTTCGCTGAATACTTTTTATACTTAAATTATTTTTTACTTAATCATCTAGTTTAAATTTAGAATTCATACTTATTAGTAAATATATAATCTATGCTTATTTACTAACATATCTACATATAGACAAATAAATAAAATTGGAGAGTCTGTTTGTAATATTAAAATAACCACTTTTTACTAAATGCATATGTATGTATACACGGTACATATATCAAAATATATTTTTTTACAATTTTTGTCTGTCTGTCTGTCGGTCTGCCTATCTGTCTGTCTGTTCCGACTAATCTCTGGAACGGCTGGACCGAATTTGACGGGACTTTCACTGATAGGTTGCTGATGATATAAGGAGTAACTTATGCTACTTCTTTTTAGACTAGCTTCGCTTCGCGGCTTTACCCGCGTGTAACACCGTGGGGTTCAGCTATTTTGGAATAAAAATGTACCAACAGTTAACCACGAATACGCGTTCCCGTAAAAACTTATTTTTACATGATCGCTTAGATTTTTTAAGCTATTCAATGGATTTTAGTTTTCAACAATAGATAGAGTGATACAAGAGGAAGGTCTGTATGTGTAATACACGCATAGTATAGTAGAAGGAATCCGAGAATTTTAAAACTTTCGTGCGAAGCTGGGCCGGGTTGCTAGTTAGAAATAAAATAAATACCTACTTATACTGTTGTTTACAATGTAGATACAACGTTTGTTAATAAAACGTCAAGACGCATATTTCTCTGTTCTGTGTGTATTACACCGTCCAGTCGCCCAGCCCGCATTTCCGTATGAACAATGGATACCAACAAATTGAATTGAGTTCAATCTCGGCAGAATAAAGACTGCGTGTATCAATCAAATGTTCAAGAGACCATGATAGAAACAATGTTCGATAAATTAGAACATTTAGTGCGTGGGAATATATTAGTAGCCCTTAGCTTTGTAAAACCATTGACAGCTTGTAAACTGGCTCTTAGCTTCGTAATAATAAACAGTATCTGTGGGGTTACCGATTAAGAGCGTTTTCACATTATCCGATCCGATATCGGTGTCGGGCGCCGATACGATATCGGAGTAAGTAAAATGTGTGTATGTGTAGGCTCTGATATCCGATATCCGGCCAGACAATATGAAAGATAGATACATATTTCATACATTTAACTTCCTCCGATATCGTATCGGCGCCCGACACCGATATCGGATCGGATAGTGTAAAAACTATCTACCAATACGGAATGTTTCCATCCCTATCCATCCCGTGGGTGTCGTTAACAGTCAACAGTAAACCACAAAGGATAACAGCACTGAAGAATAAAGGAAAAAAAATATACCAACCTTAAAGATCAGTGTGTTTTAACAGGCTAAAACCTCCTTTCTATGAAGAGGTCTATGTCTTAGAATAGACTGTTAGGTATAGATTGTTGTTGATGATGATGAATTTGCGTGCTAGGTTCTCAGCATTAGCTGAGATAAAATTTTCCATAACCCATCATAATAATCATATTATTTTTAACATCTGACACACAACGCCATATAACTTACTAACAAGAAATTATGACAGAGTTATACACAAAAAAAGTTTAAAAAATTAAAAGTTAACAGCTCAAAATTTCTTAATGTTAAGTTTCATCAAAGAATCTATAGACACCACCAAATTAAATGGATAGTATTTGTCGTAAAGTAAATCGGCTGAGATGATAATGATGAAATCTTTGATTTATAATTTCGCAGGTATGTAAATGAAGACCTTATGAAGAAACTGTTCCATTGTGGCCTTTTTTTTTCACTTCATTAATAGAGTTCCTACTACAACAGTTACTCTAATGTTTCTATACAAATACAAATAGTGTTTTACGGAGATGTAGAGCCTTTTGGGAATTAAGGTCGAATATTCTGAAGTTATACACGACAGGGCTACATATAAACTTAAACCCACTGCCGAAACTGTCAGTGTTTGGTCTTGGGTGTTGTAAATTATGTAACATAATCTTACCGATAATTGGACTCGTTTCCCTAAAGTAAACGATTTTTATAGGAATCCGTGGTATAAACACACTTCCACAGTGTTAAAATTTATTTTTCTTTCAGGAATTTGAATATGTACTTACCGTCACAAAGTAGAAAATTCGTGTGCATATGCATAAGAATACTCAATTTAAATATTAGACTTTTTGGTTAGGCGTACGCTGACATATTAACCTTCATAGTTTGTGAAAATGATGTTACAAGGTTGATAGCTAAGTAGGGACGCTCTGTTACCATTTTTAATAACAAGATGACATTAGAACATTCTTTAAAAACTCTTGTTCTTCAAGGCATTATTTAGTAACTTATTAACAATTAATGAAATAATCTTTGAGTATTTCAATAATTGTTCCGTATTTTTTTCAGGACCTCATTGTTTTTCCTCTCCTTACTGATTTACTGAGGGAAACCTTTGGTATCTGTGCTTTTAAATTTACAAAGCTGTCCATATATTTTCTCACAATCTTTCAAGTGTAAACCTGTATCAATATGTTTTTGAGTAAGATAAAGTAGATGGCTATTAGGAAATTGATGTAGTGAACGTACCTATATGTAATTCAATCTTCTCTGACAAAATTACCGAAATTCAAACATCTTTTTCGCTGATGGATTCGTTTTTCGTCACGTTACTTCAATTCAAGATCCTTTTTTCCGTTCAAACAAATATATGATTACTCGTATTTTATATTTATACTTACTTTTCCCTTCAGTAATTTGTCTTTTTACATCAAGTAAGTTTTTATTTACAAAGATTAAAAAATATATCTTGAGTCGAGTAAAATAGTTTTGATTTTTGTTCGTAATTTATTTATTTGTTTGTTTATTTCACAGATCAGGGGTAAGACGATATAAAAATATATAATTTATCAGTTTCTTATCTTTTTTAAATGTTTACTCGCCACGTGTGGTTTTTTAATTACGTTGTAAATGAAAATCTTTTTCTTTGTTGATGTTGAGTGGAGAGCATAGAGTATAGGTGGAGGGTAAAATATATAAAAATGTTCTATTTTATTTATTACACGTTGATTGTGAATATATATAAAGAGTATAAAGTAAACTGTAAAATCTATTAGCTATTCGGTCTTAAAGAAAATAGTTAACCTTTGAAAGTCATAAATATATATGACTTCATTTATGTCATTTGCATCTTTGGTGTTCTAGGCAGACTTGCTTTCTACACCACTGAAACTTAAGTCAGTGGTAAAAAACTGTTGAAACATAAAACCGCTTAGAGCAAAAGCACGTACTCTTTCAAGAATATTTATCTTGGGATATGTATATATTTTGTAATTTAATTGTATGAAAAGAATGGTAACAAATACCAAAGGTCACTGCCACCGTCGGAAAATGTTTTTCCTGAGAGGATTAATTCTTCTAAAAAATGAAAATGCAGTTTGTAATACATTTCTGAATTCAACTTAATTCTGAATTATTTTAAATTCCATCAGCGTTATGTGTTTAACCATAGTTTCATTAATGTCAGGGTTTTTTTAATATACATTTTTGGAAAATTTCATGAAAGGCCATGATGGTGTCATATACCTATAGTTTCATCTATTAATATGGTTTCTTGTGATTATGAAAGAAAACTTTATTACTCAAATTTTAAATTCAATTCCTCAGTTTAAAAATAAGATTTCTATACAAATTATTAAAAAACGATTTATGCTTTATGTTCGTTACGGGGTCCACTATATGACCCTATAACTATTTCTGTGAAGAAGGTATTGCCTTTTATAACGTCATCTAATATAAACTTCTTTATTAGGGTCCGTTCACACAGACGGGCTCGGAGAGCATTGGCTCGCATTTTTTTTTTCACACAGACCGGATCGTATACGCTTGGAATTGGCCGGAGCGGAGCCGCCAACTATTTCACATAGACCGGCTGTGGAAGAGAATCAAAGCCGATCGGCTGCGCGAGCGAGAAAGGGCATGCAATCCGAGCCGGTCGGCTCCTCTTATTATTTCACACTAAGTGCGTTCAAGCATTCTTGATGACAAAAGAAGTGCACATGCAAAAATAAACCTTACTACTCGGCTAGAATAACTCAAACCTCTGTTTCCAATGTGATAAAAATCTACTTTCCTCTCCGAGCCGGTCTGTGTGAACGGACCCTTAATAGAAGTGTCTCCTCATCTCAAATAAACGTGGGTTTCTGACCGGTACTCCAGCTAATCTTGTTAGAAACTCGGCGACTTTAACAGCTGAGGTCAGCCGGGGCCATGGATAAAATATAAGTGTACTTGTAAACGATGTTTTTATCTATGTCAAGAGGTCGCCATAAAAACAACACATAGGCGCCGCCCGCGTCGACGTCCCGTGTACTGACCACGCGAAATTACCTCCAGTTTTATATGTCAACTGTGAGAAACATCATACGTTTAGGTATAATATACTAGCAACCCGCCCCGGCTTCGCACGGGTTCTTTACGGAATATATAAGATAGCCTATGTTACTCTGAGATGTGTGCCTTAATTTTTTCCGACGTCTTCAACAAATATCGTTATATTTTTAACCGACTTCCAAAAGGAGGAAAGGTTCTCAATTTCATCGGTATTTTTTTTAGCCTATATTCTTAAAAAAATAACAAATTATATAAGAAAACCTTCCTCAAGAATCACTCTATTTATTAGTAAGAACCGCATAAAAATCCGTGCAGTAGCTTTTGAGTTTATCGCGAACAGACAGACAGACAGACGCGGTAATGATAATGACAGCGATAATGATATAGGTGGTATGTTTTAGATATTATTATATAAGGTAAAGTTTCTTTTACTATGTAATTTTCTCGTCTTTAATTCTCTGTGTCCAGTTAGGAGAATAAGTTTGATCCTTGCTACGCTGCTACGCGTACTTGCCCAAATTTGTCATAATAGTATTTCATCATATATCATCATGATCATTATCAATAACTTTTAATAGTCTACTGTTAGACATAGGCCTCTCCTCCGAAAGGAGGTTTTGACCTATTTTACCACTCGTAAAGGGCTTATTTCAATTTTTCCTTCTCTTTGCAGTCAACATATATTATTTTACCGTGGGAGAGCCACGCTTCGGCATGCATGTGCTGGCTCGACCGAAGTGATACCATGGCCTCACAGAAAACCGGTGTGAAACAGTGCTTGCGCTGTGTTGCACCGAGTGAGTGAGGATACCGGTGGCCCATACCCCAAATCCTCCCACCATCCCCTTCCCCATCCCCCAAAAGCCAGCAACGCACTTGTGACGCCTCTGGTGTGTCCATGATCGGCGGTAATCGCTTACCATCAGGCGATACGTCTGTCGTTTGCCCCCTATTTTATAAAAAAAATGTATCGACACATATGTAGCTTGCTAATATCGTTCTCATTCTAGCGTAAACCGATGAGACCCTAAAAATATTATACTAAAATTAATTTATAAATGGGTCTCCTACGGTACTCACGAGACTGGTTTAGGTTTTGGTGTTATTGTATCTTTTCTAAATCCCGGTATTCCATCACTGGCAAACGAAAAATACATCATTATATGTAGAGGAATGGATTTTAAATCCCTTCAAAGGAAAGATCCTCCGATCAGGCAAGGTGCTTAGGTTGGTGGTCTACGGCTCTACGGGTGATGTTGTTTATATAATTATTATATTAGATGCCATTAGATGGCACTGAAGTAAGGTTTTGTTTCATTGTAGGTGTAAATAAATGGCATTATTTATAGGAGTTCCGCATACCCCTGTAGCTTCTGGTAGCAGTTTCTGCATATTTTTATGTATTTCCTGACCTCCATCACAATTTAAGTGTTCACCTACCATAAACATATATAATTACATTGTGTTGCCGACTATATAGTCAAATGTATGGCTAAACATATGGTTAGCCATATACTTGACGCCAACAACGGTTCTTGTTAACTAGCTTTCTACGAAGATAACCTCGATTAGAGTCAAGTTTACAGCCGTACAGAACTTGTTTATGGTTTATAATTATGTGTGGCAAACTTTACACGAAACGATTTTGGTGGTTAGGTAATACGGGTAATACGGATAGAATAGATCGTATGGCCAAGTAACCGAGATAGAAATCTGCATTAATCTACTTTCAGATTGAAGGATATATTTTTCCAAACAATATGCAAGAAATACGAGATGAAAACTCCTCCTCATTTCTTTAGTGATTTTAGTCAATGTTGGTTATTCGATTAATAGGTTGTAAGGGTATGATAGTTTGAGGGGAGAAGTCTCTTCCCTCGAGACTTAGCCTAATTAGGCGTGGTATCGATTCGGGCAGGACCTGGAATGATATGGGTCGGGGTGGTTTTTAGCGGATTCACCATGTGGTGATTCCCTTTGGACCTTGGGAGATTAGGAAACTTCTATATCCCTAAGGAGCCGGAGATTCAAAGGGATTTTCTTCCATGACAACAAAAAAGGTGATAGTTTTACCTAAAAAACGCTATAGGCACCTTTTAGTGCTATGATGTTTTTCGATTAAGAATGCTGTAGTAATTTATTCGAAAATAATTTTTTTTTAGTTCATTGACAAATTGAGCATAAGCTTAAAAAAAACAAGTGAAAGTAAAATAAAAATACTGGATAGTTATTTTAAAAGGAGTTTTATTTATATTTTCTACGAAATAATGCTCAAACTGAAACAATCGCTCTAAACATTGTCTGTAAAATAAATTATTTTTCAGATCAAACTAATAAATCTATTACTTTCAGATGTCAAATAAAAGAAAACCTCTTAATAAAAGCAATTTTGATAACCCATTATAAGGGGTTCGGCCATCGGTGAATCGTAACTACACACATCAAAAGTGTCTAGGGATCAAGCCTTTTTATGCGGATTTCTTGAGATTGAGATGTGGCTTTGGCCCTGGCCTGCTCAGTCGCCAGACTTGAACCCGATTGAGCATGCATGGGATATGCTACAGAGAAGAGCTCTGCCGAATATGGAGGGTATCCAGTCGCAAGAAGACCTTTTTTTGTTGTTGCAACGAACATGGGCGGCCATTCCACAGCGTGATTTGGATGAACTCATTTTGAGTATGCCAAACCGATTCTTGTGTTGTTAGTGTTCGCGGTAGAAACACGGATTATTAATTGTTTAAGTTACCTAATAAAATTTTAAAGAAAACTGTTATTTCAGTCTTTTTTTCGAACTTTAATGTTAGTGGTTCAAATGTCAAAAATCCCTTTATTAGGAAAATGGCAAATTTCTTTATTAATGCAAAGGTGACTTGGTTTATCGTTACTGTGACAAACGAAAACACTTTATTTGATGAATCCTTAAAGAAAATTTTAATTAATATCAATCAGGAGAAAAGTTATTGCAAAAATATTTGTTGATCCCTAGACACATATGTTGATCCCTAGACACTTTTGATGTGTGTATCTGAAATTAAAGGCTCCATCTTTTGTGTTCGTGAAATTCATCACTTTCAGCGCAATAGCTCTTTGAAATCTTTTTTTGCAGGGATATAATTGTTTAGTGACTATAATGTTATTGCAAATAATAAACGAGAAGAATATTCGGAAGTGTAGTAGCAAATGGTTTTTATTAAGTTCCATGTAGTTTTTTAGGGTTTCGTGCCAAAGGCAAAAAAAGCGGCCAAGTGCGAGTCGGACTCGCCCATGAAGGGTTCCGCAGCAGCAAGTAACATAACATAATTTTTATTTTATTTTTATATTTGTGTTGATTGAATGAAAGGTAAATTGCAGTTTACGATTTATGACGTATTAAAAAAAAAACTACTTACTAGATTTCGTTCAAACCAATTTTCGTTGGTTTTTTTTTGTTTGCATGGCAATGTACATCATATTTTTTTTTGATTTCTCATTTTCTTATTTTAGAAGTTACAGGGGGGGGACACACATTTTACCACTTTTTAAGTGTCTCTTGCGCAAAGTATTCAGTTAGAAAAAAATGATATTAGAAACCTCAATATCATTTTCGAAGACCTAGGGGTTCCGTACCAAAGGCAAAAAACGGAACCCTTATAGATTCGTCATGTCTGTCTGTCTGTCTGTCCGTCCGTATGTCACAGCCATTGTTTTCCGAAACTATATGAACTATAATGTTGAAACTTGGTAAGTAGATGTATTCTGTGAACCGCATTAAGATTTTTACACAAAAATAGAAAAAAAAAACAATAAATTTTGGGGGTCCCTATACTTAGAACTGAAACTCAAAAATTTTTTTTCATCGCTCCCATACCTGTGGGGTATTTATGGATAGGTCTTCAAAAATAATATTGAGATTTCTAATAGGATTTTTTTTAAACTGAATAGTTTGCGCGAGAGACACTTCCAAAGTGGTAAAATGTGTCCCCCCCTCCCCCCTGTAACTTCTAAAATAAGAGAATGATAAAACTAAAAAAAATATATGATGTACATTACCATGCAAACTTCCACCAAAAATTGGTTTGAACGAAATCTAGTAAGTAGTTTTTTTTAATACGTCATAAATCATAAACCGAAAAATATCGATCAAAGTTACAAGGAACTACAAGAACTTTTATATTATGTTACTTGCTGCTACGGAACCCTTGGTGGGTGAGTCCGACTCGCACTTGGCCGCTTTTTTAACTTATCTATAATGCTGATGAACTAATGTAGTTACTATTTCTAAATGTATCGTCGTCTATCGTACAATTAGTATTTTTTAATGAAATTAATTGAATGATTTTGACATTTATTTTTAGTCTACATAAGTGTAACGGTAATTTTGAAGCGGGAAAGGGAGAGATTATTCTATTAATTTATTAGCTGAACCCGTAAAAATTGTTTTGCAACGTTAAAATATAAAAAATGCAAAAATCGCTATTACAATAGGAGTGGCGTAGAAGGTTAATTAATATTTTCGATCTATTCTTATACTTATTTTCCAAGTAAAAATAATATTAAAATCTGTCTAACGGTTTCGGAGCAGTACGACCACCATCACCGTGACACTAGATATGATATACTGGATAACACATTTCAAATCAACTACATACTAGACAATAAACTGTATTTGATCAGACAACCCTTTTCCTTGTTCCTCACCAATAAGTCATTTGTTTCCGTACCATGTCCTCCGAAATCCTTGCCTCGAAGTCTACTCAGAATCTAATCTACCAACGCAAATAAAAACAACGGAAGCTACATGTTACTGTAATTGGGAAACCCGATTCCCTATAGTACAGCGTGGAAAAGGGTAAAAATGGGTACGATTACTTCAATATTATTTAAGAATATTGGAGAAAGGATTGTCTTGAAAGCATGCAAACTACCTACTACATTACTTATTATTACAAACGGGCCGGCTCGACCGGGGCGGTACTACCCTCGTACAGAAGACCAACCTAAAATAATAGTTATGGTGCTGTCGTATTTCGTTGGTGAGTGCGAGACCGGAGGCGCAATGATGCAGGGGTGACAGTTATCGGAGTAAGTGTGTGAGCAGTGGAATGCTCGTAGAGTCTTGTTGAGGGTGGCGTGGATCGAACCGCCGCCGTCGGAACGCAGATTCGACTACACGTTTGGCTTAGTGATTTAACGGTCACCACGCCGTTTCCTACTTCGCCAAGTGTCGTGGGTTCAAATCCCACGTAGGACAACACTTTGTGTGATCCACAAATTGTTTTTTTGAGTCTGGGTGTTATTTGTGTTTGTTTCATGTATGTTTGTAAAGTCCCCCGCGACACAGGATTTATTCCTAGTGCGGGAGTTGTCTTTAAAAAAAAAAAAAAAAAGATTGAAACGTCATGAAAAAATAATCGTTATTAATCCATTACGAAAAAATAATCCCACCAAAAACATTTTCATGTAAAATGTTGCCTAGACGACTGCATATGGCTTACCCTGTGAAAAATATATCAGATCTCATGTAGAGCCAAAGTTCCGAATCTACACGCCCTAACTCTACCAATCCCAACTTCATAAACTCCACATCTCAGTAAAAATGTATGGCTTTGCCGTTTCGCTACCATACCATCACGAAGGGGAAACGAACGCCTTTTGCGTTTGCAAATATCTAGTTTCTGTGTAATGTGTTATACGAATATTTAGTTTCTGAAGTAACAACCAATTCATAAATTTTTACTGAGATGTAGAGTTTATGAAGTTAGGGTTGGTAGAGTTAGGGCGTGTAGATTCGGAACCTTGGCTCTACATGAGATCTGATATCTTTTTACAGGGTAAGCCATATGCAGTCGTCTTGGCTACATTTTACATGAAAATGTTTTTGGTGGGATTTCATTTCTTTTTGTGAGTTGCTTGAGGCAGTGTTTTTTTCTTTTTTTGGGCTGTATTTCTTGTACATCTTTCGTCTTTCGAAAAAGTCCGTGTACCATATATAAAACCTCTAGCATAAACATTTGTGAAAGTCTCATAAAAACTTCCACCCCCCAAATTTGGGGGTTGGGGGCAAAGGTAATAGGTTTATGAATTTTTCTATTGCTTGTATACTAAACTTAGTTTGCATACCAAATTTCATCTTTCTAGCACTTCAGGAAGTACCCTAACAGTTTTGATGATCATCAGTGTGTCAGTGTCGAAATCGGTGTTTTTTAGGTATCATAGGTACTCTACTGTCTTGTGTTTCTGTATTGTGATCACAAAAGCGCATTTTTCGCACTTTTGCGTGGTTATATTCAAGGTATATGGTATATTCACATTTTCGTCTCTATTTGTGAATAAGTTGAGTACCCACATAACTTTTATTTTTTGGGATGATAATGTTACCGTTGAAATTCAAAGTTTGATAGCTTGTTAAAGTTTCAGTGCTATAGTGTATGCTACGTGTGGTGTATCAAGTAGGTACAAAACATATTCTCAGGTAAGTGAAAATAAATGTAAATTACTTTTTGAGTAAATATAATTCATTACCCGAAACTTTGAATGTTTGCTATGTATCTCTAGATGGCAGCAGACCTACATAAGTATAAATATATACTTACTGAAAGTTTCCTTACTTAACCGAAGCAAGTTAACTCCGTTCAACAAGGCACCGCTAATGACTTCAGTAAACTATTCAGGGTCTTTTGTCTCATGTAAATGATAATATGCTGAAGGCGTTTTCTTTAAATTCAGCTAGTTTTGTAAATTCTTATTTTCATTAATCTTTTCGGTATTTTTAACCGACTTCCAAAAGGAGGTGGTTCTCATTTAATTTTTATTTTTTTAGGTCTAAAATTGACAAGCAGTAAAGGTATACAATAAAGATTTTGTTCTGGTATGGTTTATGAAAATGAAAACCTACAATTGAATTTGCATTACATGTATTAATTTGTAATCGCACATTTATAAAATGTAGTCAATATCTTAAATTTTATAGCGTTAAGGCCTGTATTCACTTTGCTTAGTGCGTGTGCAGGTGCTTAGTGCGGGTGATTGGTGATGGTGGAAACTACCACAGGTGGCCAAATTATTAGGGACAGTATTGAGATTTTTGTATTTTCTAGTTTAATTAGATTTCTGTAACAAATGATTAGTTGTAGGCCTTTTATACTTTTTTTATATCTATCTGTATTCTATTGGGATCACGAAAAGTAAAAAGCATTGTATAAAACTTTTTTATATTCTTTGTATGACTAATTTAAATATTAGTGAAAATTATTGGATAAATTTTAAAATTTTGTGACGCCACCCTTTACTGCAATAAGAGCTTCTATACGTCGGGCAATACTCTCAATGCATGTTGTTTCATATTCCTGGGGTTTGGTTTGGTGATGCCATTCTCTGATAAGAGTTTCAATCAAATGCCGTGCGGTGGTAATCGCTTCTTTCGCAACCGCGCGTTTGGTGAGTTCCCACATGTTTTCTATGGGATTCGTGTCTGGTGAATTCTATACCCAAGGAAAAACAGTGACATTTTTCTCAGTAGGAAATGCAGTAACACTACTGGCTTTGTGACACGGAGCCCAGTCATGCATAAAAACGCATTCCTCATCATCAGGGAATCATTCATTGACCTGCAGCAGTAACTGCATTCTTCAACTTCTTCAACTTCTCAATAACTGCATTCGATTCGTTTTCAATCTTCGCAAGTATGACCATGTGTCTGCTTTTCGTTCCCAATTGCAATGGCTCCCAATTCGTCAGCGCCGCAGTTTGCGAGCGCTGACTACTCTTTTTTCGTTCCTCAACTCTCCATCGTTACCTGAATACCTTGTACCACACTTCCGTCTCTTATGTTCCAATCACGACCGAAACCTCCGGTCAACAAATAATCTGCTTCTTCTATGTCCTCCTCATACCTCCAACTTCCTCCATTCTTCCTTCTACGTGCAGTCTGTACTTCTCTGGAATGCACTCCCTGCCGAGATTAGGATGTCCACAAACCGCCTTACATTCAAGTTAAAGGTACGTGAACTTCTTCGGAATGAGTTGGCAATATAGTCACAACCCTAGTACCCGACTGTGTACTAGTATAATATTAAATTTATGTATGTGTATGATTATATGTATTTTATATTATTAATTTATGTAATAGTATGCCATTTGATGTAGGGTAATTATTATTTGAAAAGCCATTATTATAACCAATACCATGAAAAACTTTATCTTTGCACCTGCCGCATCTTATTTCTACATCACCTGAAGGTTGACTGGGAGAGAATGCCTCATGGCATTAAGTCCGCCTTTTGTACAATAAGTGCAACAAGTTTAAATAAATAAATAAATAACTGGGTTTCTAGTACTCGTTTGTATTGGTCTTGTTTCTTTGTCCCATGTACGACGTATAGGCGCCCCATGCCTTTAGCTGAGATGACAGACCACACCATGATTGTAATCGGGTGTTTAACCCTATTCACAAGGCAATCAGCGTGGAACCTTTCTCCGAGGCATCGCCTTAAAAAAGAACATTTGTCAACCAAAAGTTGACAGGTTGATTCATCAGAGAAGCACATCTGTAAATTAATAGAATGCTGGTAAACTAACCAATTGAAGTATTAAAAAACAGTTAAAATTACTCGACTCCAGCCTGCAACAGTCATATTTCAGTGTTGTCTAGCCCTTTCGAGTCGTTTCCTTTCATACTGTCGGTTAGGCGTGGTTTTTTGCAAAGCAGTCGTCCCAACAGGTCCCCTTCAACCAACCGCCTCCGCATCGTCCTCTCCGAAATCTTTACACCATCGTTATTTATCATCGCTGTCATACGAGTAACCCTTGTTTTATGATTTTCAAGGCAGATGTTCCTGATTTTTCTATTAGTAAGAGATGTGGTGATCCTTTTCCTGTCACATTTCCCAGTACGATTTGACTCAAGGGGCTTTTTACTGTCAATTTTTATTTTATTCGATTGATGATAGACTTTGAAACCCCAGTAATAGTTGCTATATCTCTCTGGAAATGTGTGAAATGCAGTAACAATGTTAGTATCTCTTTACATTTTCTTGGAGGTCTGTCCGACGATTACCCATTATTAAAAGTAGAAAATTTGGAATGATCTCGCGAATCTCTTGATAAATGTAAATTCATAGAAAAAACATAGAAAAAGTATTGTTAAACGAAGCATTACTTACCTTTTGATTATTTTAGACATACAAGTCAGTAAAAACTAATTTAAAAATTAATATCTGGACAATACTGCAAAACCGCGCTTTTTAACATTGGACAATCATGAAAACAAAATGTGTTACAAGTGAGGCACGTATCCTGTTTTGACACTTGAAAAAACTATAACATTGATACTAGTAGCAGTATCAGATAAAATAACCCTTTTAAAAGGACATTATTTATTAAAACACATTTTAAAATTAAAAATTACATAAATACGAGCACTGTCCCTAATAATTTGGCCACCTACTGTACGTGCGGGCAGCGAATTCGCGGTCCACACGTATTTTCTACCAATCGTTGATCGCCTGCGCTTCACACCTGCACTCGCACTAATCAAAGTAAATACGGGCCTTTAAAACTAATAAAAACTTGACGTTGACTGCACACTTAATTGGCTTTCGGAGTGTTTATTGCTAAAATGATCCAAGTGTTTTTCGATATGTTATAAATAGGTTGTGTTGTTTTTTCTCTACAAATCATATTAGCATCATCGTAAGAGAACACGACTATACAATATAATATAAATAGGATAGGTAGTTATTTGAGTATGTATTTAATGATCATACAATTCTTTTTCTTCAGATCTCAGGTAAAATAGAATCGAGTCTATTTAGCTCGAATCCATTCCAAGTTTATTGCCAATCATCCTGTTCGATGTAAAATCGACATTTGAAGTCAGATTCAAGATTAATAGACCCCGTTTTCAGTCAATTGAATGAATTTCCATCACTGTTCGGTACCTAAATATAACGATAAATTTTGAGGCTCTTTTAAAGCTTTTATTTTTTGTTAGGTTATCTATCCGTTTTCTAAGTCTAATTGCTAATTTTATCGTCCGTTTGGTGTCAAAATAAGGTCAGTATAATAATACGGTGTGTTTAACATTACTTTTTATCTCCTAGTGACGTAAAAGCCGACTAAGATTGGAAACTTCGAAGGATAACATCAATGCAAAAGAGAAGGAAAACTAGAAAAAAGCCTAACAGCTGACACCTCCTTTCTAAAGGAGGACCTATCTTCAGCAGAGGATCATTAAACACTGTTGATGATATTCAGTTGAAATTTGACGGCATCCATGTCTATTAGCTCTCAGGATAACGATATCTATTAAAACAAGTCTTTCTATTATTAATGTGAAACAACATCACTATTAGATGAACGTGTGAAATAAATAAATGGAGAACCATTTTGTTGTTTTTTGTATACCTATTTAAAATACACGTAATATTTTAATGTCTCAATGAGAATAATTACGGTTAATTTGTTTCAACTCCGATTAGACCGATAGAAGATTAGAAGATTAATACAAATTCACGTACAGACAGCAGACATGTTTAAATTAAAAGCATGCAATAATTCATACTCAAGATCGTTTGATGATTTGGTTTACTCGACCATAGAGAAGAAGAAGACCAAAGGAAAGGGAAATACTTTTGGTAGTCTATCTATGTATGTTTGTATGTTAAACTGTAGCGTCTAAACTACTGAACCGATTTTAATGAATGAGATCTCAATAGATTCGTTATTATTACCCGGATGACATGTATTAGATATATATAATTCTCATGCCACGTTGTTGCTCACGATGAACTCCGAAACTACCTAACTAACTTTCAAGTTTTTTTTTTAAATGTGTGTTTTGCTAGCGTGTCTTAGATAGGATAGTTAACATCACGCTGAGACCAAATGATCGAGCGTGATTGAAAAGATTTTTCAGGCACAGTTGTGTAGGTCAGCTATTGGGTTAAATACATTTATTAAATTATAAATTTTATTTAAAGTTTAACATAGATGGGTTGTAACACCTAGACCTGTCAGGCGGTTCCCAAGGTGGATATCCTAGACCTGAACAGGCGGCATCACCCACCGGCTGACCCAGCGATAGAATGCATGAACCCAGGGCGTCTTATTAAAGATGTTATTTAATAAATAAAGCTACAATAAGCATATTAACACAATATATTTCAGTTGTAATAAAATAATAAATACAATATTTCCTTACACTTAACTTATTACATTTGTTTAATTAATGTATGTAGGTATGCTAACATTTTAATATATATAAGAGTAAAAAATAGTCAATCTTGAAAGAACAGACATCCACCAAGCTTCTTGTTCCACAGGTCTTCCCCTCAAGCCCAAGGTAGCTTGAGAATTGACCTTTTGGTTGACTGAAGGTTAAATGCAAAATAAATGTTATAATTTCGTGACCTTTCCTTTGGTACGGCGGTTGACTTGACGAGTGATCAGGTCATCCTCCGTATGCCAGCAGAGATATCAATTGTTCTCTGGTGAAGGGAGCCACGCAATGCAGGACAGGTATATCGATGACGAATTATCTCCATCCTATACCTGAGACGAAACGTTGAGTGGTACCTTAGAAGTGAGTGGTACCCTTCAACCGTATCCTTGAGCCCTACAAACAAATGGACCTTCTAAGCATGTTTTTAATTATAGAAAAGACATGAAAAGTCTCAATAAAAAATCAAATCAGCTTACCACATACTGCGGGTTCTGGTTACACAAAGTCATTTAAAAAATCTACATGATTACAGACAGTCACAACAACACCTCTTGAGTTTTATGCAGAAAAAAGGACTTCGAGACTCAAAATTATTTCTGATGGAAGGTTCCAGAAATACCCCACCTTGATTTTGACATGACAGACTCTTTGGCATTAACTAACTACGTTCAACCAATCGTATTTCATTCCACGGAAAAACCTACATAAACAAAACGCCATTTATAGCATAAAGACGTTCCATATAGAAATTACTTGATATGGTATTATTATTTATTACCTTCAACCACAGACGTATAAAGAGAAGCAGACTAAACACAACCCATGCAAATGCGTGGCAATTACACTACATACAAACATTACTCACACAGACACAAAACACAGTGCCGAATTCAGCAATGAAAGATTGCACTTTAAATTAATATTTTGTAACTCGAAATACACGTGTATGAGCCTATGCTGCATGCCGAAAGACGCCTATTAATATGTCCGATAATAATAATAATGTCCGGGGGACTGCTAGTGCTCCGCAAGCGAACAAATATGTTTCGGAGCGTACCAATTTCGGTGGATCGGTACGTACCAAATTTGGTCATCTGTTAGGACTTTTCTTTGCTACTTAGATGGCAGACAAGCACACGGCCCACCTGATTGAAAGTGGTTACAGTTAAACTGGAGCTCTGTTTAGCTGTATGTTCTTCTTTTGGGTTATGTAAGTGATAAACAGGAAATAAAAACCAAAAACTTTTAGATGTGTTTATTTATTTTTAAAAATTACAATTCGTTTGAAATAATTTCGTTCCGATGTTTGATTGGTTTTAGCATAATGATTACACCTTATATCTATATATAATTTCACAATTGTGCGGTGGCCTCTTCTGGATAATAAATGCGATTCAAAATGTGCTGAACATATCATATCGCTCGATTTAGGTTGCCACCCTTTTAGTAAGATTTTTAATCCAAAGGTTTTTTAAGTCTTCATTGTTGGGGAATCTGTAAAAAGAGGTTTATTGAGTATTAACATACGTTTTTTTCTGCTTCACCGACGACGCTACACAATCAATATCAATACACCTAAAAATAAGTTCTGAGTTCGACCCTGTTAATTGCCCTAGTACTTAAAATGTCAAACTGTGTCTTCAAGAAACATTTTCAATAAAATTTTATGTATTTCACTTAGTAATCTAGTCACAACAGCTTTGTTTCTAAAGAACCTAACGTATCTTCTAATGTCAAGGGAAAAAAAAGGCATGGCTTAGTATGTTAAATACAAAAAATAGGCAAGCAATAATAAAATGGTATTTACATACCGGTGGAAGGTTATTTCTGGAGATTTTTTGTAAGATGCGTTGGCACACTTCGGGGCACAACACTTCACCATTATATTTTAGTTCTTTAAGCAGCTTGTAGTAACAAAATAAAATAAAAAACACCACAGCACAAACGTCAGCACGCCGTTGTGTAGCATATTTTGACAAGCTACGTGCCGCAAGACGGCACGACCTCCGATGTGTCTATGTGTGAGTTATTGTAGCCATATAAGAAAAAAAGGGATAAAGATATACAATATTAGGTTAGAGTGAAAGTGACAACGATATTTTTTACATGGTTAATGTGTGCGTATAATTATGTTTAGTCTGCTTCTCTTTATACGTCTGTGCCTTCAACAAAAAAAAGTGCTACAGGGTTATAATTTTTTTCTTGTCTATAGCCAGTATAATTGCGACTGTCATTGTATGGAATCTTGTGCCATGATAGGTTTAAATATTTTATGTAACAATTTTACCATTTTTTATAACTTTAAAGCTTACCAAAAACATGTTGTTTAAAAATGTAAGCTTCTGCAGTTTTTGCACGAAAATATCAATCCTATTATGCTACTGGTTAATTTAGTAGGTTTCGTTCTTTTTTTAAGAAACGAAAGGACATAGTGCGGCTGTGCTTAGTGTGTATAAAATAAATTCAGATTAAGAACATTCTATTTTCTAATATCTTCTGCAGTACCGCGTATAGTCTGTTGCATCATAAAACAATTGAATGAACATGTCGAACTCAAAAACTCAATATGTAAATACCCCATTTGCTTATTCAAACTCCTACACATTCTAGGTAAATATATTAAATGTTCAAGAGACGATAGCTTAATAGTTTAGACGTTAAAACGACTATCAAATTTCAAGACCACGTATTTAAACAAATAACCGGTCAATTATGCAAGTCCGAGTTATGCTCTGAGGGTTTCGAAGGTAAATAAACCTGTATGATGTAGATGTTTGTTCATTTATGGAATCCATATAATTATGTGTTATCTCAAAATAAATGAAATGCATGTTTAATAAATTAAGGAGTTTAGAATCTTTATTTTTTTTTGTGAAATTTAATGATCCTGGGTTGATGGAAATTATCTCATGTTTTGCGTTAACTACCGAATGTTTTTTTTAAATCTGAAATGTGAACGTTCATATCTTTTGATGATTGTGAGGTACTTAAAAACTTGATTTTCAATTTCAAGAAACTGACATCATATTTTTAACAAGTAAAATTTTAACAAAATTAAAAACCGACTTCAAGGTTCGACTCGATTTCTCTTGGATGCCATCATCAGACCTTAATGTCCTTATCATGATACCACCTTTGGGACATCTCCTTTCCATTAAAAAAATAATCATCAAAATCGGTTTATAAACGACGAAGTTATCCCCGAACACACATAAAAAAAAACTCCTTTTTTGAAGTCGGTTAAAAATAAAAATGTCAATTTGAACTGGATACCTTGAGTGCTCCTTAGAAAAAGGATAGTGATAATTAACCACACGGAGTACAAGATGCTAATGAAAGGGTTTCTGTTTTTTCTTTTGAAGACCGAAGCACTAAAAAACTGAATTCAATTATATTCAATTGCTATTAAATAACTTACTTACTTCAAATCAACAGACTTTAACAGTGCACTGTTGGACCTTAGCACTATCATAGGAGGCCTTTGAAAGGAGGTTTTACTTACTTAATTTTTAATTGTTAAAATAGTTAAATAAGAAAATTAATTCTCACAAAAAAGATAATAAATATCCTGTTTAGAATAGTTATGTTATCAAATCAAAATGAACATGGTAGTTTTAATTAATACTGTAATGTTATTTTACTTCAAAAGTGATCGCGTGTTAGATTGGAGAGGGCGGGTGCAGCGCCGGTTGGAAGCTAGCTAAACAGATAAAGGGGAAAATTTATCGACGCGCCCATAGGCTATTTTGCTTAGTTACGTAACGAGTCCCGCACAACAACGTTACCGTTGATTTACTACTCTTTAGCTTTGAAAAGTTGAATAAATACAATGTTTTGTCGATTGGTCGATAACTCAATACGAACATCCTACTAATATTATAAACGCGAAAGTTTGTAAGTATGGATGGGTGGATGGATGGATGTTTGTTACTCTTTCACGCAAAAAGTACTGAACGGATTTGGATCAAACTTTATAGTAATATAGCTTACACATCAGAATAACACATAGGCTACTATTTGCCGCGATAACCGACATACACGCGGGCGGAGCCGCGGGCAACAAGTAGTAAACAATAAACTCTTTCTAAAGTCTGGAATCCAATTTCGAAAATAAAATAGATGTTGATTAAAAAAATACTGCAGTTAAATACATATTTCAAAAAAATCGGGATTAAAAAATTATATAAATATTATATTATATCCATCATTAATATACTATTTAAGTTTTTTAACAATTACTGAACTTTTTTTCCTAGCAAATGTATTTAAGTTTTGACTGAGTTGGTGACCGTGCTACGGTGTTGGCGACAAAAAATATAATTTTAAATCTTTATATAAATGCACATTACTGTATGTAGTAGGTAGTGTTTGTAGTAATGACATTACTCTATATTTTAATGTAAACTAATACTATAGGGCCGATGTCTGCTGCTACGAAAGCTGGGTTTAGTAGCACGATGCCTACTATCGCACTTATTCGACTTCAGACTAATTTTAAACAATCAGTAGCATCATGCCGACTTTATTAATTCTTCATACATTAGATCGCACTATGCATATTTTTTACTTTTATCGCATTTACATCGCACTTCGCCATCTTTTTGGAAAATCGATCGCGATAGCACGATGTCTATTTTAGTACAGTTTTGTTCAAAAGTAGATAATAGAAATTATAATATTTCATTGATTAGTACACAAATCGATTTTCCCCTTTCGTACAAAGTTTAGTCATAATTTTATTTTAGATTTTTTTTTATGTATGGCCCGCCAAAATGACTCTACTCTGCCTGATGGAAAGCATATGCAAAATCCAAGAGTGGCGGTCGCCATACTCATTGCGAATGCAGACAATGCAGCATGGCGTCCCACACCATGGCGGCCTAGTGATGCTTCTGCAACTTTTAGTCTAGTCAACAAGTATGGAACTTGTTGACTAGACTATTTGGGCCTTCGGTCTCGCACTCACCAACGAAACACGATAGCACGAAGGCTGTCATTTTACGTTGATTTTCTGTGCGAGGGTAGTACCGCCCCGGTCGAGCCGGCCCGTTCGTGCTGAAATCAGCGTGGCTCTACTACCTTGGTAAATAATAAATACCTACTAGCTGAACCCCGCGGTGTTACATTGTGTCGCACTGGCACATTTGCCTGCAAATATGATGCCAGTAGGCTTTCTCAGTATCCAGTTTGAAATTACGTTTAATCGTGAGGGCTGGGACTGGGATCTGTTTATTAATTATTTGGAAAACAATGGATGAATCCCAATATTATAGACGCTGTTAGTTGCTATAAAAATCTACACCGTACTACTAATGCAGTGGAGGGCTGGCATTTACGTTTAAATAAAATAATTAGATGGAGAAAGCCAAATCTATTTCCTTTTAAAAAAATATAAAAAATGAAAGTATAAAATATGATCACGATATTCGCAAAAACTTAGTCCATTTCCCAAGGTCTAAAATAAATATAAATAAGGAGTAAATAATCAATGACCGAATACGGAAAGTTGTTCAAGACTGTTTGGATGGACAATGCCATATGCGCGACTTTCTTTGTGCGGTTAGAGCCACAGTCAAGACCAGTGTACCAGCGGACCAGTTTTGGAGCAAGCCATCGGAAACCCTCATCAAAGAACCATCTTTCGTTTAGGATTAGGCACAGATACTTGATTTAGGCCTGAACCGGTACGAGGATCGAGTTAATCAAGATTAAGTCGCCAGGGAGTGAGCAACGACGGGGCCCATAAAAAAAGAGGACCTCTGTGTTATACTTATGGGTGTCACCCGTAAGTTCAGCGCCGTGCGGTACCTCCGGCAGATAGGTGCGCCGCTTTTTGGAAGTTCGCCACTAACTAAAGTGTCAGCGCAGCCAGTTTAGCCCAAGCAGGACAGCTTCTCGACGTCTGCATTTCATGACATGATTCATTCATTTCCTCCTAGCGACGAGTGCAGTGCGAGAGAGGAACCGTACTGCCGTTTGGGAGGATGGGCCCGAATAGAAACACGGCACCCCTCGTACCAACTTACGCAGATGATGTCCAGAAAACATACTTTGGAGAATACATCCGGCTATAAACAGTTTTGGTTTCAAAACAAAAATTAGAGATTTGGCTTCAGTATCGATTATAGAGAGCCCTCCAAAAAAAAAAAAATTCAAAATATCTTTAATGTACAGAATTGGACCTGTTACATTTTTATTATAAGTATAGATAGTAGAAGGGATAGTTTCTTGACTTTTGATAATACTTATTTTTTATCGTGCTAAACACTAAACAGTTGTTTGAGATTCTATACGAACAAATACTTTTTCCGTGTTTTGTTCTGGATACTGGTAATACTTACTATTCTGACGAGAAATACGTAATAAATTATTATCTGTATGAAGGTCTATTTACTATTTACCGCTGAATAGTGAAAATCTAATGTTGGTAACTTTTCGGTTTGAATGGATATAAGGGCTTCCAAAACAGTTATTATTATTGTACTCTAAACCGGACGCAGACAGACAGTTTCATGATTAATTAATGTTACTAATGCTTCCTGAATGCAAACAGTCATTAAACTAATAACTTTGTGTATGGTTAATTAATACTGATTAAATTATAAGTTGGCATTTATTTCTGTAAAGAATGATAAACTGAGATACGAATATGTTAGACGTAATGAATTATTAACATTTTATTTATTTTTAGCTTGTGCTGTCGCACTGCAAGGCAAAGGTCTCCCTCTCTCCCTACCTCATCTCTATGCTTGTCTATCAGTATGAGCTAGTTCGGTCCAGTCTTTTTGGAACCCTTTTAGATCGTTTCGCAATCGCGCCGTAGCCTTGGCCTATCATTTTGCAGCTTAGCACTTTGTGAGGCCTGAGTTGTACTCATTTTCGACCAAAGATCGTGTAAACATGTCAATCTTGAATTAGAAATTCCTTGTTTCAAAACAAATCTTTTCTAATGAAATTGATACGATGAAGTGCAGTGCATGCCCACTACCTTTGTACAGGGCAAGTAAGGGTTTTATCTGCTTTGCCGATTGGCAAACACTACGACTGTGGACGCGCAATCTATCTACGGCGTATTACTAGCGTTAAGGATGATTTCCACCAAATGGCTCGCGTCGCAACCTCGCAACGCATGGGATCGGAAAGGATCCAATCGGATTACATGTTGCGAAAAGAGCCAGCGTACAAGTTGCTGAGCCCGGCTTGGTAATATAGACTCTAAGTACCGTGCATAGTATTTAACATAGTTTAAAGATTGTAAAAGCCGTTCCGATGCGGTGCGAGCTGATACTTTGGGTGGCAATGAGTCTTTTTTTGCTTTAGGGTGTTTCTGTGCCCCTAGCAACGACAAAACAAGTTTATATTTATATTACATTATCAGCGATTATTAAGCCAAGATTTAGGTGCAGGATCTACGTATGATTAATTGAACTGCTAAGCATCAGCACACCTCTATTTGATGTATATACCTATCTCTTTTTTATAGTTAGCTTGCGACCCGGTCCGGCTTCGCACGGATGTCACTAAAATTCTCGGATTTCCTCTTCTATATATTACTGAAAAATGAATTAAAATCAGTTGAGTAATTTGATAGACCTAAGCGAACAGATAGCGACTTCATTTTATCTATATATATATAAAAGAGGAAGGTGACTGGCTGACTGACTGACATACCCAGAGATCAACGCACAGCCCAAACCGCTGAAGCTAGAATCGTGAAATTTTGCATGTAGGTTCTCTTTGAATATGTCTAGCAATATCCCTGTCTGTCAATACGTTTATTTTCAAAGAGCGAGTCCTCGCCAGCAGTGTTTGATCATCAATCGAAAGTCAGCGATCAACTATAAATGCATGATTTCTTTTGTTTACACAGAATGTTTATCTATTGTTAGTTTCTTGAGCGAAAAAATAGCCGATAGTTAGTCGTTTTCTCGCTGGCGGTGGGACTACTGCCTTATCTAAGCGAAGATATACCAGAGACAGTGTTATTTACCTGTTATTTAAAGAAATATTTCAATAAGTCTCGCTAACTGACTAGACGCTAGAAGGGGGCCATTACCGCGTTTCGTCATTATTATACATGTAGCTCCTAAACGACTGCGCGGCCCACTATGAAACTTGGCATGATGCTAAAACATAATATAAGCTTTATTTTCATGATTAAAAAAAAAAAAAAAAAGCGACTTCGTCAAAAACGAAAAAAAAAAAACTTTTTTTTGCAATATAATGAAAATTCAAAGTCTTATTATGAGGATATAAAGGTTATTAAACGTAGTATATAACTCAGTGTTCAATTTGTCCCAAAATTACTATATTTGAACTGATAATGACATTCGAAGTAGTGCATACCTCACGTTTTCTGAAATCTTCAAAGACCTATAATTTAAAAACTAAGCTTGCAAATGCAAAAATATTTCGTATCTGTGTCGAGTATATGTACAGATATAACATACTAAAATATAAACGAAATCGGAGTCCTGACCCTTTTTTAGCTGTCCGCTTCACGTGAAATGCCCCTATGTCTAGACAGACATGCGAGACCGCTTTCATGGCTAAACTACTACATCGATTGTGCTTTACCCAATTTACAAATGGTTCCGGGCATACACATTTGCAACATCAATTTAATCTGGCAATAATATAAGTGTCAAGTATATGAATAAAAGCCAGTGTTTCACGTCAGATAAAAATATTTATTAAATAAAGACGTATATATTATAGTATATTAAATTAACATGTGTGTATAAGTAGGTATACATAATTCCGATTCAATTTACTTAACAATTTACACAAGTTTACATTTCGAAACGCTTTATCAAGCCACTAATACAGGAAGCAGTTAGTAACCTTTTCTAGAAATTTCCTCTTCTCCTTGGGTAATATTTCCTGAGATTTGTCATTTTCAACTTTATAGTAAAAGTCACAAAAAACAAAACAAATTTCACAAAAAAACACACAAATAAAACGTTTTTTTTTTTAAAGACCACTCCCGCACTAGGAATAATTCCTGTGTCGCGGGGAACTTTACAAACATACATGAAACGGACACAAAGAGCACCCAGACTCAGAACAACAATTTGTGGATCACACAAAGTGTTTGTCCTACGTGGGATTTGAACCCACGACACTTGGCGAAGTAGGAAACGGCGAGGCGACCGCTAAACCAATCAAAAATAATCTCGCAGTCAAATGGAACAGACAGCATGGAAAGAGGTTGTGTTTCTGCAGTTTTTAGTTCGATTTTGCCTACCACATATTTATTATCAAACCACACGACATACAGAGTTTCAATTATGAAAATTAAATATATTTAAATAAAAGCGAAATACCACTCACTTATTAATCACGAAATCTCAGAAACTATGACACCTACAAACTTGAAATTTAGCAGGTAGGTTCCTTATAGGGTTTAGACATCCGCTAAGAACGGATTTAATGAAACTCCACCCCTAAGGGGGTTTAACGGTTGGAAGTTTGTATTGTATGTATTGTAAAGTCCTATGCTTTTGAAGTAAGAGACTTGAAATTTAAAATGTATGCTCTATAGATGGTGTGGAGGTGTACTAATAATGTATCTTTAGAAATCAACCCCCTTTTGGGGTTAAAACGGGGGATGGTAGTTTGGACGCAAACGCGTAGGTCAGCTAGTGTATGATATGCAAAAGAGGGCACGGCACGTGGCGATTGAACCGTCATGAGATTTATGAATATCATTTGATTATTTATGTGTTATTTATGTGTGGGTGGCGGAAACGCGAGAACCTTAATGAAATACAACAGAAAACTATCGGCGCTTCTTAATTGAAATATCTTATTACATACAAAGTATAAACTATTTTATGAACTGAGAAATGTCGAATATTTTTTTGATAAGTTTTTGAAAGATCTTTAGGAACATAGGAACGGTAATGAAATCTTTTGTAACTAAATCAAAATTTTATACGCCACTTAGACGGCGAACAAATGCGGTATGTAAATGTTTTGAATTCTCGGTTAATTTTGTTTCATTGATAATCCCAAGAAGCAACCAGGTTTTTATTTTTTACATCTGAAATTTATACAAATTCAAAACATTGCTTCATTCTTTAGTAGAAACTATGGAGTGTAGAGATAAGAAGTACAATCTCTAGGATAGAAAAGTATACGCCAAAATGCACTAATTAGGTGACGCCACTGTAGCAAGACCAAAGATTTTTAAAAATTAGAAAAGATAATCAAATGAGCAAAGGCTTTCGCTTTGCAATGGCGCACTTAATAAAGATGTTACTACGCAAAGTTTTTAATTTTTAAACCACAATTTAACCACAATTTAATAAAAAGAATTAAAACGATATCACACTCTCTTCTCTCTCTAGCGCCACTGTGCAGGTGCTGTGGTCGAAACTATATATTATTTAGTCATGTTTGACGGACACTTTTCCCCATAAGAGCCCTTATGAGATGGTCCTCCTTACTTATATACTCTATGGTATAAACACAGAAAATTGTGCTGTGATATTAGAAATTGTCCAAAAACGACATACGAACGGTGCAGAGGCGCTATTCAGATGAATAATGGTGACGTCATAATAGCCATTTATCAAGTTAGTGTCTTTGATACCCCACACGTGGTAGATAATATGTGTTTAATAAATAAATCTCCCGAAAAGATTGACGACATCGTATTTCTTGTTTTATGGAGTTTAATAGACTTGTTCGATCGGGTACATGGCACGTGTCGATGACTAGTTTTGAAATCGGTCGATAATCAAATTGTTCGTTTGGTTCTTTAATCATTTCAAAACTAGTAGTCGAACCAAATGGTTTTTTTTATGTATGGCCCGCCAAAATGACTCTACTCTGCCTTTCCATCGAAAGCTTAAGCAAAATCCAAGAGTGGTGGTCACCATACTCATTGCGAATGCAGACAATGCAGCATGGCGACCCTCACCATGGCGGCTTGGTGATGCATCTGCATCTTTTAGTCTAGTCTACAAGTATGGAACTTGTTGACTAGGTTTGATTTAATTTATTTTTAGTTTCATTTCATGATTGAATATTAATGTACGATATATTTGTAAAGTACCTCGCGACACAGGATATGTTCTTAATGCGGGAGTCGTCTTCAAGAAAATATTAGTCATCAATTTCAACAGCCTTTAACGGTCCACTGCTGGACATAGGCCTCTCCTATACTGCTGGACATAAGCGTTGCTGAACATAGGCCTAGAAAGCTTTATTTATCGTTTGGCCTAGTGGTTTAACGGTCACCACGCCGTTTCTTACTTCTACACTTCGCCAAGTGTCGTGGGTTCAAATCCCACGTAGGACAACACTTTGTGTGATCCACAAATTGTTGTTCTGAGTCTGGGTGTTCTTTGTGTCCGTTTCATGTATGTTTGTAAAGTCCCCCGCAACATAGGATTTATTCCTAGTGCGGGAGTTGTCAAAAAATAATAATACGAAACAATACAAAAGATGAGTTACAAAATATATAAATATAACAATGGGCGGTCTTATCGCTCACGGCGATCTCTTTCAGACAACCATAACATGGACATAAGGTGTTTAAAAATTTGAAGGTAATTAACATACAAGTAACGTCACAACGAGAACATTTTAAATATCAACAGAGATTCATACACAACTACACACTCATTTAAATTTATTTAGCTTTAGCTTAAAGACTTTGGTCTACAATTACTACGTTGGCCAAACAGGTTGGTATAGGATTTTTGTCAAAGTTTCATGTCTCTTCGCAGTGATGTTGTTTTGCGTAGTTCCATTAGTCGCCTGTTCTGACGTCACCCACGGGATGAACAGGGGTGGTGACACTCTGTATCTTAATTCGTCACCAAACGGAGAAGAAAGAAAATAATTAATGGTACCGGAGAAGAAATAAAGCAACTGAAAATAAAGTATTTTATGCAACAAAAATTTTTTGTAAATTTGATTTTAGTGAGGTCATTACAACAGAATTATCACCAATATCTTGCCTACCCATACCTATATTATAAATACGAAAGTGCGGGTGGAGCCGCGCGCAGAAGCTAGTATAGTATAAATAGATTTCCTAATATGAAATGTAGCCGTGCAATTATTTACGTACAGAATCACGGATACTATTTAAGTTAAATGTCATACTTACAAGTTTCTGTCTATAGTTAGAAACGGAATGGCGCGGTAAAACCTAAGGTAAAACAGGCGACAGTTGAAATGTCAACCCTCTGTCCCACCACGCCGACTGTCTGCCTCCGCCTTAAGTCTAAAAACACAAATGTCAGACAAGATATTACTTTCAAATGGTATTGTAGCTCATATTTCATCTAGATTCCTTGAATAGATTGTGTGGCATTTGGCTGGTTTCTAGATTCTAGGTATAAAATGTTTGAAGCTTAATGTTTTTGCTCTAAAATTAAAACAAGTGCACAGTTCTGTCCAGTGATATTTTGGGTTTTATCACCTGATAATAAATGACCACTGCAGTCCATGAACTCATAAGCTCTTTTAGTATTTGTCCCCATAAGCATGGCGGAGATTTGGGCGCCGGAAATGTCATTCGCATGTTACTATTTCTTATTCTAATCTTCCACACTCCGCTGCTATTTGGGCTGCTATTAAGAATTTCTTGTAAGAAAAACCTAACAGCAGTCCGACCCGGGAATCGAACCCGAGACTTTTTGATCTGCAGTCGCTTACGCTAAACACTATACTACCGAGGCTATTTATTTATAAGAAGATATACCAATTACTTTATATTTATACTAGCTTTTGCCTGAAGCTCCACCCGCGTATGGGACGGATATCGCGGTGATTCTTCAAACTGACATAACTTGTTCATGAATCGATTTATATGAAACAAACACTAAATGTTAAGTGAAGCAAACCACATGAGATTGATGAAAACCTTCTAATGTTATAAATTTGAAAGTAACTCTGTTTGTCTGTCTGTTATAATTTCACGGTCAAACCACTGAATCGATTTGGATGAAATTTACAACGGAGATCCTTAGCTTAATGAGAAAGGACATAGGCTACTATATTTCCTGTATTTGACTACTGATATTGTGTAATATGTATGTACCTACAATACATTTTTGTAATGTGCTTGCCAAGATCTTTCTTTAATACCAGACGTGATGATAATATAATCTAAGTTCAATTTTTCACCCGGGCCTCTAATAAAAATCTATTGACACCTCATAAATTAGAACCGGATCAGTAGTTTAGGCGCTATCAGGGAATATACATACATAGACTGCTAAAAATCTTTACCCTTACCTTTGGCTTCACTTTAGTCGGGTAAAAAAGACACGAATTTATGAATTAGACTTCACTAAAATTCTTGCTACTAAATCTATATATATAAACTAGCGACCCGCCCCGGCTTCGCACGGGTGGATTTCAGATGCCCCCGCCGACGACACGATTCGTGCATTTTAAATCTGTAATATCTTCGAATATATTCATTTAAATTAGATACTGTAAAGGGCCATTTTGATCTATATTAAATGCACAATGTATTTAATTTACTTAATTGTATAAGGATTCATTCTGTATTGCTTATAATCACTTCGTAAATAAGCCATTATTTCTCGTAAAAAGAAAGGAATAAAAAATGGTTATTGTGGGTTATCCCTAAGAGATAGACATATACCGCCGCGAACTTTTTTGTAGTACTTTTTAAGGTGTACAATACTGTAGTACATTATTTTGATCTATCTCGTAGGGTGCAACCAGCGTTTGCAATGTAAGCGCAAAAAAATGTTTTTATTTGCTACATCACATTAGAAACCTCGAAAATTAACAGTGTTCCCATACTATATTATGCATTTATTATACATAAAAACCTTCCTCTTGAATCACTCTATCTATTAAAGAAACCCGCATCAAAATCCGTTGCGTAGTTTTAAAGATTTAAGCAAACAAAGGGACATAGGGACAGAGAAAGCGACTTTGTTTTATACTATGTAGTGATGATGTAGTGAAGCGAAATACCACTAACTTATTAATCACGAAATCTCATAAACTATAACACCTACAAACTTGAAATTTGGTAGGAAGGTTCCTTATAGGGTGTAGACATCCGAACGGATTTTACTAAACTCCACCCCTAAGGGGGTAAATCAGGGGATTAAAGTCTACGTGAGCGAAGCTGCGTGAAAAGCTAGTAAATGATATTATTACTATTACATTATTTTGCGTGTTAAGCAATGTATTCCGTGTAAACTAGGTTCACAACCAAGATGACTTTAAGTACTTAGTACAAACTGTTTCCGTGAATAGTATTTTGTAAAC
Source organism: Diaphora mendica (assembly GCA_949125395.1). NCBI lineage: Eukaryota > Metazoa > Arthropoda > Insecta > Lepidoptera > Erebidae > Diaphora > Diaphora mendica. The sequence goes on from OX421314.1 coordinate 22,863,932, forward strand.
TGTTAGATGCACATTTATATTCTAGAGAGAGAGCTTTACCGACAAGTCTACTACATTTGCGAGACTGGTTATAAATGCATCAGACGTTCAGGCGAATGCCAACCAGCCGCGCCTCTTGCACTTACTATTTTGCATGGTGCACTATCGCAATAACTTAAATAGATATTACAAGTAGTAACCATTCATCACCCCTGGTATTTGTGAGTTTAGTATCAATTTGTGTTGTAATACGGTTCAGAGCTGGTTTAAAATCGATATATAGAAATGCCAAATTGAAATTGGAAGATTGGGATAACACAGTTATTTCGAATTGCAGGTATGTGATCATAGCTAATTTGAATAGTTATAATATGTTCCTGGGATGGGAAAGAGGATATACACACACAGCACAGTATCGATTTCGACCTTCGTTCGTAGAACATATTTATTTAATAAGAAATCATCTTCCTAGCCTTTATTATTCCCAAGATCTTAGGATTGGCTACTAGTTCAACCGGTTTTACCTAAATATCGGTTTTTACACGCAGCGACTGGCATCGGACCTCTGCAACCCTGAGGATGAACTGTATTTAAAGTTTAAACTAGTTTTTTTTCTTTTTTAATGGAATAGGCCGGCAAACGAGCAGACGTATCGCCTGATGGTAAGCGATTACCACCGCCAATGGACACCCGCAACACCATTGGCGTCACAAGTGCGTTACCGGCATTTGGGGGATGGGAGGGGGGAGATAGGGGGAGGGGGGGGGTATGGGCCTCCGGTATCCTCACTCACTCGGTGAAACACAGCGCAAGCACTATTTCACACCGGTTTTCTGTGAGGCCGTGGTATTACTCCGGTCGAGCCGGCCCATTCATGTCGAAGCGTGGCTCTCCCACTTATTGTTGTGTTGTTAGTATATTAATATTTGAGGGCACTGACTTCCCAATATCGATTGCCATAGATGTTCATGACAACCGGGACCGGCGGCTTAACGTGCTCTCCGAGGCACGGGCGGGAAACACCGCCATCTTCCATACTCCGGGCTGCTATTAAGAATTTCTTGTAAGAAAAACCTAATAGCAGTCCGACCCGGGAATCGAACCCGAGACCTCTTGATCTGCAGTCGCTTACGCTAACCACTAGACCAACGAGGCTATTTATTTATTAGAAGATATAACAATTACTTTAATATTTATACTAGCTTTTGACTGAAGCTCCACCCGCGTATGGGACGGATATCGCGGTGATTCTTCAAACTGACATAACTTGCTCATGAATCGATTTAGATGAAACAAACACTAAATGTTAAGTGAAGCAAACTACAAGAGATTGGTGAAAACCGCATTCGAATCGGTTAAGCCGATCCCGAGATTAGCGCGCACAAACGCACAGACATACAGACAAAAATTCTAATAATCATTGTATTGTGTTCTATTGCGTTCATAAAGCCCCCTATAATAGTTTTCCTGATATAATCTTCCATGTACAGACAGTGACCAGTTACGATATGTATATTGATTACATCAACAGCCTTTAACAGTCCACTGCTGGACATAGGCTTCTCCTTGAAAAGGAGGGTTTGGCCTATTGGCACACTGTTTTTGACGTGACAACGTCTTATAATTCGATGGAGCCGGCTGCAGGCACGAAAAAACATGACGTCGTGCGGCGTTGCCTCACTCTGAGGCGTTCCATTTAAGGCTTGAAGTGCAAGCGAGAGCGCGGAACGAGCGACAAAGAGGCACAATCGGCCTCCGCGTTCGGCAGCGTTCGACCTCTGTCTCTCTCCTACTTGATGACGTTGTCACGTTCAACTATCGTCAGTAAACCGACTCTACAGACAACCGATTTTTTTGCAGTGATTTTGTCGTCCTACATAGTTTGCTCATTTACTGGCCTCTTACGACACCCATGGGATCACTAGGAGTGGTGACACTCTGTATTCTTAATATATCACAAGGACCCTACTTTCTATTGCCTTCCTTTTGATCTATACGTACGTAAATGAGCAGATGGGTTATTTAATGCAAAACTTCATATCTATAAATCATTGTATAAGTACATAAAACACTATTCATACATAATGTATATACATAGTCGTGAACTTATTCCATTCCGAAGTCGGCCATAAAAACGTAATGGCCTTGCAATGGCAGATTTGTATTCGCATTTTGTGATTGAAACTCGTAATTTAATGTTGGATATTTTATTGAAACTGCTGGAAAAGGACGAGAGAGTTTCTGGTTCTGAATGTATCTTGAATAAGGTGAATTGTATAATGTAACTGTAACAGGTCCAATTCTGTACATTAAAGATATTTTGAAAAAAAAAATCTAAAGGGCTCTCTATAATCGATACTGAAGCCAAAACTGTACTTTTTTCATTTTTGTCTGTCTGTCTGTATCTTGGCCGCGCATCACGCCGAAACTACTGAACGGATTAAAATGAAACTTGGCGTGATTTGAGTTCATACTACGAGGTAGGACATAGGATACTTTTATCCCGAAATGCAGCACGATTTCCTGGAGAGAGGGGATGAAAGTTAAAATATGTACTTAGTTGTAATTCAATAACACATAGTCCGATTTCATTCATTCTTTTTTTGCTAAAAAGAAAAAATAAAAGATAACGGGAAAGGTTTTTTTTTGTCCGCGACTGTACACTGCCTGTGGGAAGCTGAGACAGATATGTAAATATGGCGGTACGAAGTTCGCCGGGTCATGCTTCTTACAAAATTTGTTTAAAAGGCAATTTAACTGAATAGGATAATTAATGCAACTTACTAGGATCAGTAACACTAGATGGAGTAGGTATGTACCAAAAAAAAACTAAAAGAAATAGACAAACTTTATTTGCTAGTGAACACGGAGGCTCATATGCGTGCAAAGCTTTTATAGTGAAGCAAACAGTAGCCAATTTGTAAACACATTTTATTTTCAATGGTTTCAAAGTTTTCTCAATTAATCTAGATATACCATACCGTTATGGTGTGCAGTAAAGTATTGGGTATTGAACTTCAGTCATCTGCAATAGCTTGATTTTGTCACATCACATCGTCCGCAATCAAATTACGCATAGGCGTTAAAATTTAGTACATAATTCAGAAATCAGATGTTTACAAGTTCCCGTAGATTTGTCAGAAAACATATTTATCTGAAAAAATGCTGAACACGTTAATACAGTGATAATATGTACGACACGGCACAGAAGGGCCGTTGATGAACGTCAGGAAATGGGCTATTAGAGTTCTCGCGAAACACGTGATTCCGAATTGCGCCAGGAAGGAACCAATCAAACTATTTTCCTTTTTACAGCGCTCACGGATTGGGGCCGAATTTACATACATAACGACTATATGAACAACTGGCACGCTTATTATAAGTGACACTTCAATCTATTGATTCTATAAGTATGTTAACCTACTTGGATAATGAAATTGCTTATTTATATTATATACTAGCTGACCCGGCGAACTTCGTACCGCCATATTTACATATCTGTCTCAGCTTCCCACAGGCAGTGTACAGTCGCGGACAAAAAAAAGATGTTTCCCGTTATCTTTTATTTTTTTTCTTTCTAGCAAAAAAAGGAATGAATAAAATCGGACTATGTGTTATTGAATTACAACTAAGTACATATTTTGACTTTCATCCCCTCTCCCCAGGAAACCGTGCTGAATTTCGGGATAAAAGGTATCCTATTTCCTACCTCGTAGTATGAAGTCAAATCATGCCAAGTTTCATTTGAATCCATTCAGTTTTTTCGGCGTGATGCGCGGCCTAGATACAGACAGACAGACAGACAGACAAAAATGAAAAAAATTACAGTTTTGGCTTCAGTATCAAAAATTTCAAAACATCTTTTATGTACAGAATTGGACCTGTTACATTTTTATTATAGGTATAGAAGATATAGAAGATTGCAGGAATACAGAGAGGACATAGGGGACTCCTGATTCAGAATTTGTCCTACTTTCCGAAAAATACTAAAATTACTTTTAGGTATCCCAACGATTCTATGGCTTCATTGGTATCAAGCTTTTATGGCTTCGACACAAGCGGGCACTAGATTTTAGAGTTTCCACCATATTTACCTTAACAATCCAGTATATGCTGTGGCGTCTTTTTGTGTCGATCTATGATTTTTAGCTGTAGCTTCAATTTAACGTTCATAAATGTCACTTGAGTGTCTTAATTGAATAAATGATTTTGAATTTCAATTCAAGTGTCAATATCGAGGTAGTAAGTGTACTTGCCTTGCTAGTTCGAAAAACAAAATACGATTACCAAATTGAAATCAAATATTTTGCCACACATGAAGTGAATCAAAATCACATTAAGCAGCATATATTAAGAGAGAGCCAAAAGCCACCGTATTTTAAGGTCCTTAAATGTTAGTATTATTATTACGAGTTCGTTAATTTATTATTATGAATTTGGACAATCCGGGACACTGGCGCCTGCCTGACAGTCCGACTGTAGGGTTATTCCTGTCCAATTTAGACTCAAGAAGTAAAATATGTTTTACAAAACAGCTCGTTCTACAAAAAACACTTTACGCGGAGACATGCGGCGTAGGTTGAATGGATGGGGATAACGATTTGGTGTCCACTTTTTAGATGTAAACCAGTTTCGGTCGAATGGTCAAAGACGGTATCAGTTGCTAAATCTCGATATCGGCATAAAACCAAGTATGTTTGTGTTGTGTATTCATATGTGTGCAACAATATATCGCTGTGAAAAATAAGTAAAGCACGTTTTAAATGAATGCCGAGAAGTTTTATGTTTTTATTTTGGGTTCAACACAGGAGATAAGGCATTCTAATCAGAAATAAAAATCTTTTGACGCATCAAAAGAATCCCCAAATTATTTTGAAAGTGGTTTGCTAAATTTAAACACTATTGATTTTTTAGAAGCACGTTGTATGGAGTGTGTTGTCATAATCAGTCTATAGATCCATGCGTCGGTTAACAGCCAAATTATAATATCCTCACACATCTCACACACGGCTGTGAGTGGCGGCTTAGTGTTTATACAATTGTATACTTTTGAATTAAGAAAAATAAATTATATTATAGTCTTATAAACTAGAAGTGAGAGCCAGAGAGAACAGAAGCCATAAGCCAGAGGCTCAGGCCAAGCAGAAGTTTCACAAACTTTTCTACTCACATTTAATACCGTGTCGGCACTGGTGCACTGCATTGTGCCCGTAAAAGCTGACGTGATATTTTCTAACTAGTGATCGTCACACACGAATGCACCAAAACATTCAAGTACCCGCGTTATTTTTTTTAACTAAAGTACCACACTTAAATATCTTCTAGAGCAGTAAATTGTTTTAAAATCGTTTACTAACTCTAAGGCCGCGTTTTCGAACTCAGCGGGCAGCGGAGCGGCAGCGGGAGCGGAGCGGGGACGCTAACCCGTTTTCGAAACCAGCGGGCTAGGAGCGGGCGCTAGAGCGGATTAGTGATGTGTTATAAGAAACAATACCTCGTAAAATATAGCTTGATACGGATGACAGATTTCACAAAAAAATGATTAGTGAAAACGATTAATGTTTGATAAAATTTTGTTTAATCATGATATCTACTTATGTAATAGCGTCTTATATTAGTATTTTAAATTTATTTTTCTAAAATCGTATAACCCAAGCCTGATAACCTTAAATAATTCTTGATTAGTCGTAATTGTGTTTACAATATAGTAAATTATTGTAAACACAATAATTTACTATTTTGACAACTTAGGGTAGGTTACTATACTGAATCATTATAGAAAATAACAGAGGGTGCAATGAAAAAAAAAAAACATCAACAAAGCGAACAAATTAACGAGTTATAAAGATGATTAAAATGTTTTCATAACAACAAATAAATAAAATATTAATAATTAAATAAACTTGCAAATATCACAACATTGACAAAATTAAAAGTCATTAATCACAGGTGATTGCTATTTTATTCCATCCCTAGCTGACACTGCGACACTGGTGCGCACCGCCATAGAGATATTAAAGATAGAGCAGAGGAGCCGTGCGAGTCATAATATAGTTCGATGAATGGAAGGTCGTCTGAACGTTACTTCGAATACTTTTTACCGATAAACGCTTCTTCTACTGAACGATTCATCGAATATTTTTGAATCGAATTAATGCTTTTTCAAATAAGTTTAAAATGAAAATAAAAGTATAAAGAAAACATGTGTGCTGTATTATTTCATACATAATCGAGGAAATCTAATAACTTTGAGATATCATACGTTCCTGTTCGTTGTGCGTTGATCTCTCTCTATGTCAGTCACCTTCCTCTTTTATCACTGAGCGTGCATTGTGATTCTATATATATTGAAGATTTTAGAGTTAATTTTATTTTATTATTCGAGGTTATCATAATAACAAGCAGTCCTTTACTGCGCATGCGTCAGTAGAGAAAGACAGATGGAGTACCGAGATCTTCTCTCTCTCTTTCTAACCGTTGGACGTTTCCGCTTACCGGCAGCCGTATATCTTCCCTACTCTATCTATAATACCTCTATACGCACCGCTCGTCCGCCGCTCGTCACCCGCTCTCGCGCCGCTGCCGCTCCGCTGTGTTCGAAAACACTCCCATATAAATCCATACGTTTGAACGTGCCGCTGCCGCTCCGCGCCCGCTCCGCTCCCGCGCCCGCCCCACTTCCGCTGTGTTCGAGTACGCGGCCTAATTGTTACTCGATACCAAAGATATGCGGTGTGTCACTTACTTCACGACTTCTACACATTTCAATGTTCCGATTTTTATACGTTGCCGGTAGTTTTTTACTTTAGTACCGACAAACTAAATCATTATCGACTGAATTTGAATCAAGAAAAACCATGATTAAGGAGGATAGGAATCCCTTGAATCACGCCACGGAACAAAACTTTAATCTGACTGTACTGTTATGAACGCTGTTTCGCGAAACATTCACTAACATCATGATCCCCTTTTTAAAGTACACAACTCAAAGTACCCCATGATTTATTCGATTGTTCTGGCTTGACTTTCTTAACGAATGTATCGATAGGTTTCAGGTAACAAAGTTGGCGTTAGTAGCGGATGCCTTCACATGCGGGTCTCTATTTCCTTGAATAACAACTGCCGATATTAGCTAGGTAATGATCTACGCGCATATTCAGCGTAGGTACGGAAACTGTCAGAGTCGGTAGAAATAACTTCAAATAGAATGTTTGCTATATCCAACTGTCTTAGCACATAAAGGCCTAAAGTCATTCAAACATTTGTCCATGAGCGGTCATTTGAGACCCACTCGCTAAGCCACACTTTGGCATTATTAAATCATGCCTCCACATCGTGGAGATTGGATCAAAATTGGAGATAGCATAAGTATGAGCACTGACTGACCTTAACGAATGTATGGCCTCAATGATTTGCTCCGTGACCCGACCCGTGGATTGCTCGGACGGCTCAGCGACATGTGATCGATCCGAACTTTTATCGAACTAGCATTGCCGCGAGCGACTTCATTCACTATGCCTGCGCCTTGAATCTATAAATCTTCGCAACGCACGGCATGAATTATGTCCATGAGAATAACGACTACGTGATCGCGAATGCCTTATACACAAAACACGCCCGTGTTTACCAATTCGCGATCTACCCTCTTGATCCATTATTATAAAAATAAAGGAGCAACAACAACACGTAATTAAAATGCCAATCGATTTGAACCAAAAATTAAATAGTGGAAGTGAGACTATCCCACTTCTGATCTTATTAACTAGTAGTGAGAATTAAATAAAAGTGTAAGATTGGAGGTAGCCCAAACTTAGCTCTTACTCTCAATTAAAAAAACTAAACCGTTCACAACGATATAAAATTAATCGACAAGATGTGCGCTGCCCAAACAACAAGTGTCCGAGCATAGCCAAGTACCGTCTTTTTATTGGTTGGCTCTGCATAATTTATCGGTAAAGTAGGGGTAAATCTTTTATTACTCGGATACCCTCATTTCAATAATTCGGATACCCTCATTCTAAAAATAGATAAACTAGCTGACCCCCACAACCTTTTCTGCGTCTCCTATTGACCGTAGCGTGTTATAGTTACCTTAAAAATGGTTATAGTGAGTCAACCTCAAAAGATAGACATATGCTGTCGCGGACCTTTTTTTTAGAACTTTTAAAGGGGGACAATTCTGTCATACCTACATGATGATGAAACCGCTCCTATTGGCCTTAGCGTGATGATATATAGCCTTAACCAACTCTTTAGCTTTATATATTAGTAAGCATAGATTTCACAGAGACACAGAACAAATTATCGTTTTTATCACACAAAGATTTGTCCTGGCGGGGAGTTGAACACACCACCTCTGGCATTGCAGTCAGGATCACCAACCACTAATAGTCACTGGACCATACGTATAAAAACGTTACATCTATATATTAATACGTGAAGCAAAAACCTTGTACGACCCCTTTTATGAAAATTATGCGAACGGAGGAGTATGAAATTTGGCACAGTTAAAGTTAATATGGAAGAGGAGTGCAGAAAGATAAAATTTTTGACGATGGGTGACCACCAGTATATAAATTCTTTGTACCTCGTGGCCAAAGATAACGATGGTTTCAACTACCTCATAATCAGACTTCAACCCGATTGAATAAAAAATGTGCTTACAACAAAAAAAAAAAGATTAAAAACTATAATCCGACTACCTTTTTTTATTATCTATGGCCCGAATAACTCCAAAATAACTCTACATTGCCTGATGGAAAGCATAAGCAGAATCCAAGACTTCATACTCATTGTGAATGCAGACAATGCAACAATGCAGTATGGTGACCCACTCCATGGCGGCCTACCAATGCTTCTGCATCATTGGGCCTCCGGTCTCGCAATCACCAACAACACAGCAGCATGAACGCTGTCATTTTGCGTTGATCTTCTGTGCGAGGATAGTACTGCCCCGGTCGAGCCAGCCTGGTCGTGCTGAAATCAGCGTGGCTCTAGTACCTCGATAAAAAGCAAAAAATAATTACTTACATACGTAATTTTTAAAATAAAATTTATGCCTATGCTAGCCGATTTTTTTTTAAACCACTTCACACTATCCTCCTGACACCTAGGCACCAACTCATTCAGTAAAATGGGTTCAGTAGTTTTGGGGCTACGGTAGTACATACAAACATTCATAACTAATAGCCTTCCTTTGGCTTCGCCATAGTAGGGTAATAGTAATAAACAAGCGGCAATAAAGTAAAACTTCGAACGAATAAGAGATTAGTGAGTATAATTTATTATCGTATCAATAAATACAGCTATGAACAAAATGAAAGCTTATTATAATTTCCTAATAATTACGGTACTTGTTAAGAAGGATATGCCGGCTTAGCGTCGTGAGAGTGGGAACAAAATCGTCGGTTTAGGCAGCTACTAGGCCAGTAGTGAGCTAAGGACAAATTACTGTGACCCTCAATGCTCATTAAAGTTTTTTTTTCTATAAATGCCATACTAATACAGATTGTTATTACGATCTAGTCTATTGACTAACGAGTAATTTTACTTTGACATTAATTAATAAAAAAAAAGTAAAAACTAAAACCCAACTACGACAAAAAGCGACGCTGAAAAAGTATGAAACAAGTTTCAAAAGCCGTAGTCACGCGTTGTTGGGTTTTAGTTTTTGCTTTTTTTTATTTAAAATGTTTTGGTGCCTCTATAATATTAATTTCTTTGCAAAGTATATTTTAAATAGGTACCATATAAATATCACAATTATCGAATGAATACGGACAAAGTCACGAGAAAATGCTCATAATATATATTTTTTTGAAATGTACAAGTAACGCCCTTTCGAATGATACCAAACACGGCATATTTATCTCAAATTATTTTTTTAATACAATACTTTATGTCGGCTAGAGGACGCCAAATTAGATTCAGTGACACGTCATATAGCCTATAACCAGCGGACGATCAACACGCTTCTAACGATACCTCATTTGTCTAGTTCTAATAAGTAGTTAAAGAGCTATGAGGGAACAGATGAACATACATACATACATAGCCTGTCAAAATCATAACCCTCCTTTAGCTTTGCCGTAGTCGGGTAAAAACAAAACTATAATAAGATTGTGTCCATTAACACTTTTCTTATTTTCTCTAATTAATTGAATACACTCTGTTCGTGTGTTCTTTTAATACACTGCACTAAATGGTAGTATTTTGTTCACTTTGCACTGTCACTTAACTAACTCAAAGGGTTTTATTATAACGTCCGTATTGTCAAGAAGCTGGATAGCCTCAACGTTTATGTGATGATGAAGTCGGCGTTCATGAGCTTCGGCGTACTTCGATATGTCTGCGACGAATTCTACTTTAAGGTCCTGGCTGACTAATGGATGGCTTATTAAAGGTGATAGAATAATAAAGAAACCGCGTCTAAATAACGGAAGTGTGTTATTTGTATTGACGTATTATTTGTATTATAGTGTGTTATTTGTATTGACGTATTATTTGTATTATAGTGTGTGATTTGAAATATTAAGTGTGTTACATATTATTAAGGTGTTGGAGCTCTGTTTAGGCCTCTTAAATCTTATATACTAATATTATATAGAAGTAAAGTTTGTGCGGTTTAAGGGGGTGATCTCTGGATCTACATAAACGGTTTTGAATATTCTTTTACTAATAGAAAGACTCATTATTTGTGAGCGTCATAACATAAGGTATAATATTAAAACGAAAAATGATTACCGGGCAAAAGTTAATGTAATTTAAAAAGATGACTCATTTTCATATTATTTGAAATGACATATCTCATCAAAAACAATTTCATGTAAAATGTTTCCAAGACGACTGCATTATGGCTTAGCCTGTTAAAAAGATATCAGATCTCATGTAGAGATAAACTTCTGAATCTACACGCCCTAACTTTACTAACCCTAACTTCACAAGCTCTACATCTTAGTAAAGATGTATGGCTTCGCCGTTTCGCTACCGTCACGAAGGCGAAACGAACGCCTTTTGTGTTTGCAGATATCTGGTTTCTGAACTAATGTGTTATACGAATGTTTAGTTTATGAAGTAACGAAACAGCCAAGCTATACCTTTTTACTGAGATGTAGAGTTTGTGAAGTTAGGGTTGTAGAGTTAGGGTGTGCAGATTCAAAAGCTTGGCTCTACATGGGATCTGCTTGGGATCTGATATCTTTTTCACAAGGTAAGCCATATGCAGTCGTCTTGGCAACATTTTACATGAAAATGTTTTTGATGGAATTTCATTTCTTTTTATAAGTTGCTTATGGCAGTTTTTTTTTCTTTTTTTGGAGTGTATTTCTTCTATATCTCCTTTCGAAAAAGTCCGTATACCAAAAATTAAACTTCTAGCACAAAAATTAGTGAAAGTCTCATACAAACTTATACTCCTAAACTTTGAGGGTTGGGGGGCAAAAGGAATGGGTTTATCAATTTGGTTGTTGTTTATATACTAAGTAGTACTTCAGGAAGTACACTAACAGTTTTGATGATCATTAATGTGTCAGTGACGAATCAGTGTATTTTAGATATCTATAAAATCTAAAGTATCAGAGCTATGCAATTGAAATTATGTATGTTTAATTAGTCTATTATTGACATCATATCCTGTGAATTTGAACTATCTGGTATATCGGCAACCAAAGATATACGGGTTCAAAAATAACGACGAAACACTTCGAGAAAAGGTAGGTAGTGCCCTTGCTCTTCGCTTGGCTCGTCTTGACGGGGACACGACCGTGCCCTCAGATTACTTGTTTTCCTTAGTATTTTCTTTCCCTCGAAAATGTTAATTCTGAGTGAAAATTATTATATCCTACTTCCTATCCTACTACGAGTAATATTACAAATGAAACACTATTATGACTGCACGGTTAGGGTCGTTACGCCGCTTTCTACTGCGCCAAGTGTTGTGGGTTTAAATTCCACATGGAACAAGACGTTGTGCGATGTGCAAATTGTTGTCCTGAGTCTGGATGTTTTGTGTCCGTAAATTTGTAATTTGTGCGTGAAGGAGTAACAAATATTCATACATCATGAATATTTGTTACTCTTTCACGCAGAAATCACTGAACGGATTTATATGAAACTTTACGGTAATGTAGCTTGATCAATCCTCTTGCCAAGGCAGCGATCACCTTTTGATGATGTTTATATTACCCACGGGCCCATAGATGGATATACAATCACTACTAATACCACTGGCAAGAAGAATGACCCACGGCTGTGTCACCGTGTTCTTAATCTAAACTAAAATAATTAAAGCACTTACAGGAGTGTGTGGCTTCGATGTTCTTCTCGGCGTTCCCAAGAGCTCTTGGGTAGGTGGGTAGGTTCTTCTGCTCTTGCGTCTTCACACAAACACACGCTTCTAAAATGCTGTACAACTTCCAAGGTATTCGAACCAATCTCAATAATCAACTTTTCGACTTACGCGGACACGCCTACAAAAACTCGCGAATCCACGACCTAACACAATACGGTTTATCACTAAAGAGACCGCGGGTCGATGGACAATACAATTAGCTTACTATCAAGTGATTTTCACAATAACAAAAATCGTCGGCCGGCTTCAACACACGTCTTTCAAGTTCTTTTTACACATATTAACTTACACAAGCCTAGCCTGGCCGATCAACCGTTCTCAACTATTATAAGTATTTTAGCCTAACAAACCCTCAGTGTCATCAATATCACGCGGAGGCTATTGAATACACAACATTAACAATCAAATTCAATTACGGCACCGGCCATTTCAACACGAGTTCATTTTGATTCCAACCTCAAACTTCAAACGTCAAACACGAACCAGCGACAATCAAAATGTTGCCAGTACAATGACGTTCGAAATCCAACATAGCTCATACATCAGAACAACACATAAAACTTTTACCGCGATATCCGACATGTACTCGGGCGAAGCCGCGGGCACAAGCTGGTATATATGTACATAAGGGGTATAGAATTTTATGCATAATTTAGTCTTATCTAAAATATTTCCTGTAGACAATCCGGAAAATATTTTTGGATAAGACTAGAAGCGCTGTGAAATATTTTATTCTATGCCAATTTAATCGAATTTATAGCAAATTCAAGTCGAACGAGTAATTCACACTGTTTTACTTTTTAGAAATAATCATTTGATCAAAATGTTCTTTAATAGCACGCAAGGTAAACCGCTAACATGATAAAGCACTTAGCACTTAGATATATTTGTTTTAACGCGCTTTTATTTATCTGAATTTATTATAAGTCCGGAGTTAGACAAGGATCTATCTTTTCATCTTCTCTTCAATAGAGGGCATGCGATTATTTACTTTTTGCTTTCAATAGGATAATAGATCCATGCTGAAAAGGTTACAGGTTACGTTTCTTATTTTTTTTTATTTATTACACGGTTACGCCCGCGTGTGTGTCGGTTATCGCGACAATAAGTAGCCTATCTCCATCCTATATCTATTCTCAATTTCATTTAGTTCTTTTTATTTTAGATATATTAAACTTTATTTTATTATAAACACCAGTTTACTTGAAATTCCTGTGAGGAATGGCGCTGTTAGCCAAAATACAGGTTTCTATCTAGTTTTGCAACAGAGGCAATCTCATGTTCGATTACTTGAACTAAATTTTTAACATTTTTAAACTAAAGTTTTAAGTTGAACAGTTTGTATTTTCTTTTCGTGCAATAAATATTATTATTCTCAATTATTAAAGTATCAAAGATTGGAATCGGTTAAGCTGCGAATAAACAACTAAATACAGATATTTGACTACATAGTTTGACAGTACTATGTGACCTGTGTTGTCCGTGTTAACCTTTTAAAAATAGTTACGAAGCGCAGACAGCCCACGCAACGCGAGCCACATCTTGATAAACCGTTAACTTGTTTTTATCAAAACCAAGACACGATATTTATCAATAAAAGTACCAAGACGCGTGTGGCGGACAGAAAGTAATTTAATCTATTATATGCAGAACAGAAAATTTATGACCATATAATATGTATGATAAAGTCAAAGGTCAAAGAATAGTTACGATGTTTTATTGACTTCGAGCCACTGTTTTGATTTTTTTATGTGCGATAATGTATGCTAAAGTCATAAAGGTTCTTATTTGATGCTTTTAGTAGACTTAGGATGTATTAGAAACTGGATACAGCAAATTTACGATTATTTTAGTCGCGTAACATTCGCTGTCAGTCACATAAGATAATACTGGTATTCATATGCATGTCATTTGTAATATTATTGCAGCTATTTTGTCATAAGGCCATATTTGTATTGATGTTATTGCTATGAAATATATATTTTTGTTTTGTAAGCTATTTCAAGAAAAGTCTGGTTTAAGAGAGAAGAAGCCGGTGAGAAAGTTTGCAGCTAACATTTATAAACTTGCAATTAAATGAACTAAATGAGATGTCGAAAAAACGTCTAACTATGGTCCTTCCAGCTACGTTAATTACGAATGGTCTTTATTTAATAGATTTAAACCATTGTTTACCACTGTGACGAGCACTTTACTGCAATTCCTCAAAATCGAGCAACGTATTGTCGGAGATCGAGACGTTCTTACAAAGCAAAGGCGTCCGACTGGGGAAGACTGTGGCGACTGCCACATACAGCGCAACAACAACATAACATACTACAGCGCCATCTACCGAAGATACGTCGAACTACAGAGTAACGAAGGAAACTAAGAAACTACCAATCCTGAATCGCGCAGTGAAAGTTCTCACGCACATTAACATATCGACGATGGAAAGGCATAATGTATTAACCGCCATTTTAGGCGATATTGAGTTATATATACCATTGGAATCGGGAGAACGAGCTCTTTCGAATGGTCCTAGTTTCAGCTCGATCTAATGACTTTTGTGGTCGTTAATACACCGTGATTTTGATCCTTTTCATATTTTTTTGTGTTTTAACTCCATAGTAAATGGTGAATTTTGTCATTAAAACACCTCTCAACTAAAAAAAATACTTTAAGCTACTTTGCTTTATTTGACTTTAACCAACTGTGATTTTTAAAACAATTTATCAAGTTTTAATCTTACCATTTTTAATTTGATACATTATACTCAACTTGATTTTACTTCACCAATGGAGTTCAAACATTTTACTACGATTTGAAATAATAGTCATTGTAAGTTAATACATTTTGCTCCGATTTGAAATGGTAGTCATTGTAAGTTAATTCATTTTACTCGACTCTAAAATACTTTTGTTTAATAGATAATACATTTTACCTATTTACAATAAACTGATATTATGCGTTGAATCGTTTTACTGTTCCTTCTAAAATATATTTTAATACACTAAAACAAATTTACTTGTTTTCTTTTACAAATAAAACCGGCGTTTAAACTGTCTGTGCTAGTTTAATTTTTTGCTATAAACCATCATAAAAAAAAATATTGCATAAAAAACTTGGAGGATAATACATACACAATAAAGCAAATTGCGAGTAAATCACGACCCCGCGACAATGCGCAGGCGCTTCAGTCACCAGTTGAACATTGTAATCTTTGATGATCCATGTTTATATACCTCAGCTTAAAGCTGACTACAGTAAATGTTAATGTTACTTTTTTAATTTTTTTTTTTTTTTTTTTTTTTTTTCTATATTTGCCCGCCAAAATGACTCTACTCTGCCTGATGGAAAGCATATGTAGAATCCACGAGTGGTGGCCACCATACTCATTGCGAATACCACAATGCAGTATGGCGACCCACACTATGGCGGCCTAGTGATGCTTGTGCATCTTTTAGTCTAGTCAACAAGTATGGAACTTGTTGACTAGACTAATTGGGCCTCCGGTCTCGCACTCACCAACGAAACACGACAGCACGAATGCTGTCATTTTACGTTGATTTTCTGTGCGAGGGTAGTACCGCCCCGGTCGAGCCGGCCCGTTCGTGCTGAAATCAGCGTGGCTCTACTACCTGGAAGTAGTTTAAGTTTTAAGTTTATGTATGATAAAAGTTTAGTGTCTTGTGTGTTATTTAAATGTCAATATTGTATTCCTAATAGTCCGTACTCACATGCGGTATAACTCGATAGTTTTAATCAACTGCCTCGTTGGTCTCGCGGTTGGCGTGTGCGACTGCTGATCATGAGGTCTCGGGTTCGATTCCCGGGTCGGACCAAATGTTTGTATGATCTACAAATATTTGTTTCGGAGTTTGGGTGTTTTCTATGTATAATAAGTATGTATTTACAAAAAAAAAAAGTATATATGTATTTGTATCAGTTGTCTAGTACCCATAACACAAGCTCTGCTTAGCTTGGGACTAGATGGCGTTGTGTTAGATGTCCGAAATATGTATGTATGTAATATGTAGTTTTACTCCAAAACTAGTAAAAATTAACGTGTGGACCGCAAACTCACAACACGAAGGCTCGCATCGAGCCGTGTGGACGAAAGCCCATGCCGTGGTTTTTACTCGACATGTTTGCTCGATCGAGTAAAACCGTATGTGAGTACTTAGAAAGTTCCTTTAGTATTATGATCGTTGATATGTCATTACATTTATTTTCTAGCAGTTTTACATCAGTTATATGCTGCCTAAGGTATTCAAAGTTTAATGTTACTGATACTTTACAATGACATTTGTCATGTTAAAAGTATAGTGTAAATTTTAGAAGTGTTATTTATTTTTGATTCTAAACTGGTGGACAATAAAATTAGGCCACCTACTACCAAGCATGTTGTCGTTACTGGATTTCAAAACAAAACTTTTTAAAAATATAGTTTTATTAATTTTATATTCATTCTTAAATAAAATAATGCATTTTTAATTATTTTAAAAAAAATTTTAAGAAAAATCGAAAGTAAAGAAAAAAATAGTACGACCTTATACTGATTAAAAGAAAAACGGGTTGCACTCCGGGAGTGTCGGTAGAAGTGAAAACTTGAACATTATCGTTATGCATTTTTGATTTTTAAATTTCATTTTTTAATTTCCTATATTTAGTAAACATAATGATCGATGCTATACGAATCTATGCCTTGCTTTGCCTTTAATATTCCTTGAGAACCGATAACTACACAAATGCTTATTGTGATGTTATAAAAATATAGGTTAATGCTATACAGTATACCCCAAAACCCGAGCGAAGCCGGGGTTCATCTAGTATTTTTATAAAGTACTCACTCATTTTCTGTCACTATTTCTTCGTCACTTTTTTTCATTAATAGATGCACTTTGTTCAATTTCCATATTTTAAACACTTGATATACCTACATGAATTTTACAAGTATACAGACAGTTGAGCCATCAGCTTTCACCATTCGTGCATGCGCTGGCTGGACATGAGCAGGCTGCACGCCCTGCGCCGCTTAAATGAAACAGCAGGAGCAGGCAAACATTTTCGCCGCGCGGTAGAAAGAGAGGGGGACATTACTTTCTCTCCTACCTCTACGCCTCCGTCTTACGAATATTCCATCAGGTTACGTGTCCTGACGCGAGTTTAACATTTTTTGCTCATCCCAAAAAAGTGCACAACGTCGCTAAAGACGTTTTCACTTCAAAAACTAAATGGTTTCGTTGATGTCAATCATCTCATCTCATCTCAAGCCTTCTTCAACCATTTTGGTGTAGGCCTCCTTCAACCCCCTCCACTTCTTTCTATTTTGGGCAGTTTGTATCCAATTTTGGCCCGCCACCTTCTTGATGTCGTCCTTCCATCTCATCTGCGACCTGCCAACTGGTCTTTTAAAATTCCACGGTCTCCATTCTAAGAGGTCTTTGCACCACGAATCAGACTTACGGGCTACGTGACCTGCCCATTGCCACTTCAGTTTGGCTACACGCTTTACTATATCTGCAACTTTGCTTTGTTTTCTTAACCATTTGTTTGTTTTACGATCTCGTAAGGATACTCCTACCAGCTTACGTTCCATTGCCCTTTGGGTGACTAAGAGTCACCCAAGTTTCGGCTCCGTAGGTAAGGACGGGTAAGACGCACTGGTTGAATATACGTGCTTTCTGACTACTGGTGAGATTCATTCGAAAAGCATAGTCCAGTTTTGCAAATACAGCCCAGCCAAGACGCACCCTTCTGCTAATTTCTGTTTCCTGGTTTTCTTTACCAAGTTTAACTTCTTGCCCAAGATAGGTGTATTTCGTGACTCTTTCCAAAGGCCCTCCTTTGGAAAGCTGATGTCAATATTTCTTCATATTTCTTCTTCAGTAAGAGATGTTGCCTCCTCTGGCTTTGATAACACTTATCATACGTTTGTTCATGGACTGTATCAGTTTTTTAATGATTGATTGGGGTGTTTTTCCATTTCTCCAATAAAGGCACCTGCAGCTGTTGTATGTTCTCAGGAGCTGGTTCTCGCTGTCTAAGTCGCCGTTTTAGCTCTTCCCATAAATGTTCTATTAGGTTAAGGTCTGAACTTAGTACTAGACAGTCCAGAACCTGTATTCCCACATCTCGTAAGTAATCTTTAACGCACATAGCAGTGGGCGCGCATTATCGTGCATTAATTTAAATTCTCGACCGATAAATCCTGAGTATGGCACTGCATGCTCTTCAAGAATGTACAGTCTTCAGCAGTCACAGTTTCTCTTTTTACGATAACCAGCTCTGTACGAGTTTCTAAGCTTACACCTCTCCAGAACAAAACTGAACCACCTCCAAAGCTTACCCTTTCGGATATGGCACATTGTGCATATCGCTCTTCCGGTCTATGATGTACTTTCTTGCTACCATCAGCATCATAAACTTCACATTGTCGAGCGACATTTCGCTAGCTCATTCCAGTTTGTAACAACGTTACGTCTGCTTCGCGTAGATCCATATTTATCGGTAAAAAAGAAGTGAGAGAGACAGAACTTAAATCAGTAATACAAATTTAACAATAGTTCTAAATAGTGTACTAGCGACAGGACATTAAACATAAAAGATTAAAAGTGTGGGTACCTAAAAAACTGATTAAATGTCATTTGACACATTTAAATTTGGTAATTTAATCAATGTACCCTCTACTAAGATAAAAAACGTACGTTCAAAAACGTATAATTTATTTCAATTTTTACAGGGATCGTAATTTCTGAATAAATCGTAAAAATAGGAGTGGCCTAATTTTTTTGACCACCAGTTTATTATGATCTCACTATTCTGTGGTCCGTACCTAGGGTTACAAGTACTAGCAAGTTTAAGCATATTTTGCAAACTTTATGAGCAATATAATGTTTAGTAAAAGATTTAGTTTTATGTTTCATTTTTTAATATTTTCGGGTTTTTGTAAAGTTTTTGAAAGTTTAGTTTGTGGCATAAATTATAGTAAGGTGTACAGTTAAGCCACTTTGTTCTCCTTGTTCGAATAAAATGAAGTCAGTACAACTGTTTTTCCAGGTTTCCATAGATATAAAAAGATTAAATAAAACTATTTACCTCTCTCTGTCATGACTGTATTAGTTATTAAGTCATTTTACTCGATAATAATATCCAATGTATTTGGATATAAAACATTTTACTTGGAAATAATAATATATGTTTTGGATTTAAAACATTTTGCCAGATATCAAACAGTTTTTTTTTTTAACTTGAACTAATTTTACCTATCTGAGATATTGAGGTATTTTGTATTAACTCCATAAATCAATAGAAATAATAGACATACATTATTTTTGTTAAATTGCATACATTTGTAATACATTTATTAGTAATTCACTTAAATTTCGTTGAGATATCTTCAATACTTTAAAAGTTATGACATTTTTTAAACTTTAATCGTCTCTCCTGAACATTTTACTAAATGGCGGTTAATACATTTTGCCTTTCCACCATCGATTTAGGTTGTAAAGTTAATAACTTTGAAACTATTACACTATGTATACTTTATTTTTAATAAAGGGTTTTAGGGTCTGCATAAATAGTTTCTTTTAAATAATAAAATTTGCTAAATGTTTGTCTGACATTAATATGTTCATCCAATACTTATGAAACCGGAATGTGTAGTTAATTTGGCAGATAAGTCTGGAAAAATCATTTCAGCATTTCATCAGCAAGTGTTCAAACTGGCCCTAAGATGTTTCATTGGTTAATATTTTAATTTATTATTAAATTTCTTGTCTGATTTCCAACGAGTACATCTATTGATGAATGACGAAGACATTTAATTTCTATCTTAGTGTTTTATAATAATATTTTGTAGGTACCCTTTTGATTTCAAACTTGCTCTAAAGGGACTAGTTATTCAAAATGAATTTAATAGTGTGTGAACCGTTGGTACGCTCCAATTGACGATTATCCTTTCAACACTAATTTCCATTTATCATACTTATTGACGGCATGTTTTTGTCCACAATAGGATACACTTCCTTCCTTTTCATCACGTTCTCTCGATTTATTAAAGTTCACTGACCTGGAGATAAGCTCTAGATGTGTGGGCTTTTAGTCTATTAATGAGTATAAACAATGGTGGTTAAGTATTGAAGATTGCATCTTTTAGTGGGTGTCTGTCTGTTGCTTTGGCCGACTGTTGAGTAGGCGTAAATATTATATATGAAGGCTTCATCAAACAGATAGAAAATACATTCATCGCATCCCACTCAAGATGAACAAGCACGGACGATTTAACGGCCATTATGAGAAATTGCAGTTTTACTTCCTTCTTGTTGCCATTTAACGAAAGATATTGAAGTTACTTAGAGACTTTATGTAGGTGGTTGGCGTTTAATGATGAAGGAAGATTTCTTCAAAGATTCGATGTTACCTTGAAAAATTGGCAGGTTTTAAGGCTATACCGTGCTTACTTACGTTCGGGTTGATACTTACATTGACTACCTTTAGTAGTATTTAAAACTTTAGTTTTTTATTAATTTAATTTTTTGGAGTTAGATGCGGGGAGCTGAGGATTGAACCAAGTGGCGTGCAAATACTAAGGTCTACTGTCCCTTGGAGTTGTGAAAAAAAACAAACTTCTAAGCCAACGCCATCAAAAGATACAGCCGTTTATGCTGTAAATGTTCGTCACTCGCAAGGGAATCAAAACCTGCAGGGTAGGTACTTCCCGTGAACTCAGAATCTTGAAATCTGGAAAGGCTTATGTCCAGCAGTGGACTGTGATAGGCTGATGACGATTTGAATTTACATAATAAAAAATAATATTGATTATAAAATACTTAATAAATGTGTAAAACGTGCATATGTAATAATGATATTCAGAATATGTAATAATTTACTATTTAAAATTTTTCAGTCCAGGAAAATATTTATATATATATAATCATTATTTAAAAAAAAATGTTTATAAAAATAGTTGAGAATTGTGTAAATATCTTGTTTTTAAATTACTACTAATGATAAATGACTAGGCTTCTTGTTTAATTAGATAAAACACTTTGAGCAATTTTACAATACAATGCAAATATTTAATAAACAGCTTTATAAAAAACAATAAAAAGGTGTACTATTTAATAAACTATCTTCCTACTTTCGTGAGATAAAATTTTCCTTAAATTTTAAAAGTTTTTAGTTAGTAGCGCAAAAAGAGAAATTCAAGCCGAATGCATTCAGTATTTTGTAAGGTTGTTCGAAAAGTATTCATCTCGATATCGCCGTTAAAGTTGCTTAAACTGAACAAGTCAGAAAGTTTAGATTAAGCAACATAATATGCTACATTTCATAAAAAAATACCTACTTGAATCATAATCCTCCCCTTTTTCTTTTTTTTTTTCCGTGCGGAAATCCCCTCGGATACCACCTCCTGGTGGCATGTCGGACCCGAACCGACTAAAACCGCACGCCGTCTCGGGTACTAGAAGCCAGGGACCAGGTGTACCCTAGCAAGGAAAGCCCTGGAACCCCGACGTACCTCGGGCCACCTACGGTTCGTAGATAGCCCCCTACTGTGTGGGAACCCCGATGTTCCCGTTACCCTCCCCTGGGGCGCGGATGCTGCGATCCGCCGCGTCCGCGCTTCCACCCGAGCCTGCTTCTGCTAGGGTGACAGATGGCCTCATCTGTCACCCTCAGGCTTGCGCTTATGGAGGACGGAGATCGTTCTGAGATCTCCGGCGCCCGAGTCGCCTGCGGTACCTGGCCCGTTCCCGGGCCTGGCGGGCCGGTAGAGTTCTAAATCTCTCCCGGTCCCGCTCCGCCGTCTCCTTGGCAAGCATAACTTGCTCGCAGAAGGAAACGGCGGAGTTCCATGCGCTCTCGCTCCGCAACATGGCCGCAATCATATTACCGAGGGAGAGAACCCCCACCCCGACGGCCGCGACGAGATCACGCCTCGGCTCCCCCCATGCCGGACATTCTGCCAGCGTGTGGAGAGCCGTGTCCACGATCTGGCCATCGCAGTGGTGTCACTCGGGCGTTGGCTCCTTACGGATCAGACACAGGTGATCTCCGAAGCATCCTTTCCCGGTGATCACCTGTGTCAGCCGGTATGAGAGGGTCCCATGACGCCTCTCGAGCCAATCCTCCATAACGGGTCTTACCGCCGCAATAACGGCGTGCCCAGCGCTTGGTTGCCCAAGTCGTTCCTTCCATTCCTCCACGAGGACCTGGCGGAGTTGGGATTTCTGGTTTTCGATTTCTCGAGACTCAGGACTCCTACCCAACTCCCGCGCCTCCTTGCACCACTGATAAAGAGCCGCAAGGGTTCTCGCCTCCAGGTGGTGGTGGAGTTCCAGCCAGGAGACTTGCCGCCTCAAAAGAGATCGTGCGGTACCCCCTTATGATCCTGATGGCCAGCACCCGTTGCGGTCGCCGCAATAATGCGATAGTGCTGGCCTTCAGGGCCTCCGCATACACTGGGGCCCCATAACGGGCCATGGACCGCACAACCCCCGCGTAAAGTCTCCTGCAGGAGTCATCGGGCCCCCTCATGTTTGGCAACAACCGTGCCAATGCACGTGCTACGCCAACCAGCTTGGGGACCAGACTTCGGAATTGGTGTCCGAAGTCCCATCGGCCGTCGAGTACGAGCCCCAAATACCTCATAGAGGGCTCGATGCCGATGCGAGTACCTCCTACTATGAGGCTGAGTCCATCAGGTAGCTTGCTCCGAGGCCCATGAAAAAACAAAGCCTCGGATTTGTGCAGAGCCACCTCGAGACCCAGCCGCCGGATTCGTTCGACGACTTGGGCAACCCCGGCCGTGGCCCTCAGGGTTGCCTCACGGTACGTCCTGCCACTCGCCGTCACAAGCGTGTCATCCGCATAACACGTGACGGCGACACCATCTAATAATGCATCGCGAAGCACCCAGTCGTAGCCAATGTTCCACAGGAGCGGCCCTAAGACGGACACCGCACGACATTTCACGTTAACCGAGACCGGTCCTACTTGGGTAGATGACGGCTCTCTCCGACAGGTATGCCCCGACTATGCGGCGGAGGTAGGAAGGCACGCGGTGATATACTAGTGCCTCCCTGATGCAACTCCAGGGCAAAGTGTTGAAAGCGTTGGCGATGTCTAAGGACACCGCCAACACCACTTCACCCCGGGAAACTGCTTCCTCCGCCAGGGCCTTCACGCGCATGATCGCATCCACGGTGGAGCGCCCCTGACGGAAACCGTACTGGTTGTCCGCCAGATCCGGCCCCACCCTGAAGAGATGCTTGACGAGGCGCCATGCAATCACTCTTTCAAAGAGTTTGCACACCTCGTCAAGCAACACTATGGGCCGGTAGGCGGATGGTGAGTCCGCCGGGCGCCCCTCCTTCCGGATGAGGACCAGTTTCCCCGTCTTCCACAATTTCGGAAACTGGCCCTGCTCATAATCCTCCCCTACTTTCTACAAAGAAATTAAAAATATGAATGTTTGTGAGGCACTATGGATATCTGTTACTCTTTCACGCAAAAACTACGTAACAGATTTATATGAAACTTTTCAGTAATGTAGCTCTTACATGAGAATTACTAATAGACTTTTTTTACCACGATTTCCGACATACCTACACGCTGAAGGAGCCGCGGGAAAAGTTATCCTGACTTTGTTTATTTTATGGCTTACATAATAATAATAAACTTTGAAATAAAGTTTTCTCACAATTTTAGTACAGAATATTTAGGTAAAAACTAAAAAGTTTCTAAAAATTTCCTAAGTGTGAGCTGGAGTCCGTATTAGGCTATCCATATGGTCTATGACCTAGTGATCAGTGTGTATGACTTGTATAACTTCTAAATAATAATAATAAAATTCCCGTGGGAGAGCCACGCTTCGGCATGAATCGGCCGGCTCGACCGGAGTGATACCACGGCCTCACAGAAAACCGGTGTGAAATAGTGCTTGCGCTGTGTTTCACCGAGTGAGTGAGGATACCGGAGGCCCATACCCCAATCCCCCTACCCCTACCCCCCTCCCCCATCCCCAAAAGGCCGGCAACGCACTCGTGACGCTTCTGGTGTTGCAAGTGTCTATGGGCGGCGGTGATTGCTTATGCATCTCACATACCACACACGTTTGGTCTCAAATTAGACCGACTGTACTATGGCATGAAACAACTCCCGCGTTAGGCATATACATCCTGTGTCATGAGGGACTTTACAAGAATAATAATAATCGCTTTATTGTACACCAAATTAGTTACAGAGGTATCTTATAGCTAGGAGCCATGGAGGCGTTCTTATCGCCCGAAGGCAATCTCTTACAGGCAACCACGAAACAAAAACATACATGAAGTGGACAACCCAGACTTAGGATAAGAATTTGCGGATCACACAATGTTGTCCCATGTGGGATTCGAACCCAACACTCGGCGCAGTAGAAAGCGTGGTCTAAGCGGTTGCCACGCGCAACCGCTTAGACCACTAGGCCAACTGTGCAGTCAATAATAATATTTTTTTGTTGGTAAATAAATCCTTATTAGTTTTAATAAGATATTACTATAATATATATGCTAATACGATTGTTAGAGACTTGGTATAAATACAATTTCCTCAATAAAACATATTTCCAATTGAATTAAATCGTAACCCTCAACGCAGCGGTCGGTACTAGAATTAATCGAAACATTTTACGATAATTACAACAGCACTATTTGCTAGTATCCAATTATTGTATGTAGATACTGTCTATTCTGACTAAAACAGTGTTATTGCCATGTTTCCTGTATGTTATTAAGGAAGTGCTTTAGAATACGTCAATGTTTATGACCGCGAAGGAAATTACGCTTCGTAAAATTTGCAACGCATTCGTTTGTGGCTTTTTACTATATAGTTGATTGTCTAGGAATCGTAAAGTTGTGATGCTTATAATTTTAGTTAATTTAAGTTTTAATTAATATATTTGTAGGTACTTTTGTTTTGAAATTTTCTTGGTTTTCATAAAAGTGTAATGTGTCTATGCCATAAAAGGTTTCCTTGGTGGCGGTGCAGTAAAAACTAAACTCAGTAAGTAGTTGCCATCGGCTATGGAGATAGGAAATTGTTTTGGAAGAATTCGATGTTTGTGTATGTGCTTTTTGTTTAAAATAATTACTTATATGTAGTTTTTTTAATTAACTACAACGAACATGAAGGTTTCAAACTGGAATAGATTTTATGAGTGTTTGAAATTATCGATTTCTTTCTCCTGTCAATCTTGCACTTTCAAACTCTCCCTACTTTCCATCTCTACAAGGAATCCACTTTAAAATTTTGTTTCTTCAACTTTTACCACGATCCTTCGAATCATTTATTATATTTCTTACCTATATCCTTTCCACTATTTTATCACGATTATTCGAATCCTTTAAATGTTACTAACAAAATGTAAAATGTTGTTAATAAAATGAAGGATTTCTATTTTTCATAATACAAACTTTGCTTAGTGTGAAATTAGATAGCGTTGTGTATCAGATGTCCGAAAAAATAATAATACACGAACTGCAAACCTTAAGTACTCTTTATTTTGCTTAAAAACCGTCAGTTATATTTCAAAGCAGTTAATTTTTATGTTATTGGAATTTCATGTCAGGACATAAAATACTGCCAATACGTCCTTCACATCGAAATAAATGTGGGTTGTCCCAAAAAATATTGCCCGCATGATTTTATAACGTACATCTTGCTTGAAACCTGCCCGTATTAACACACGCCATTGTCAGTTGGTGGTGTCACGTTGCTCCAAAATTTGATGTTTCATTTTTATTCTTTTTGCTTCAATCACATTAAGAACACAGATAATACACACTGTATTAACTAACGAATGACTAGATTGGTCAAAAGACGTAACAAGCCTGAAGTACTTTTATTGTAAACGAAGAAAATGAGCCGCGTTTTGTCACCTTTATAGCTTTCTTAAATACTATCAACCTTAGATTCGATTCCGTTATTATTAACTGACCTTACGCCATAGTCGGGCTAGATATAGAGATAAATTTCATTTAATACGAATTACCTACGAACAAGTCAGAAAGCATATGAATACAGTTTAGGAAGGCTGTGACTGGATAAATCGGTTTATCAAAGCTTAATAATTTGATAAAAGAAAAGCAATATCTAAAGAACAAACCTTCGCTTTCATCTTATACCCTAACCGACCTTAAAAGCTTCAAGATAGTTTATCTATAAAATAGAAATTCTGGACAAACTCTAAAGTAAAACCTATCTTAAAACAACTTACCTAATATTAGAATACATTTATGACAGCCTCATATACATTGACTGCGTTCCCATTGAGGGACCACATTGGAATTTAAAGGTTTTAAATGCACTAGGCTTTAGTAAAAGTTCCCAAACAATTGTAAATTAAGTAATTAATTTGTAAAAGCAGTAACTCAAAAGTTACAAGCGATCAAAGGTGGTCCCTCAATCATGACTCATAGACATCCATATCTTTTAAACTAGTTAAAATTTACAACTGCTCTAAGTGACTACTCTTAGTAAAAGATTTGTAAAAACCAATTGATCAAATATCAACCTTTCTCGTTTAGTGTATAAAAAGATATAGCATGCGGAAGGTGGTCTCTCAATTGATCACCCTAGGTTCAGTTTGAGCGGAAACCACTAGGAAATTTGGAATTTTGTGTTGTTCTATCGTTAGTAAAAGTATCTGAACGATTGTAAATTCAATATCAATGCTGATTTTTTTAAGTAATGATAATTTTCGCATAAAGACACTGTACATCTTTGGCATCAGCAGTCAATGAACCAACACGGCCAAAATTACACTTATTATATACTTATGAATATTTCCAAGGATATGATGAGATCGAAAATCTCGAAACCAGTTATTACTAAGGTTAATAATATAGGTATAGTTTGTTGTTAAGACGGATGCAGTAACGATGTATTTTGACAATCAACACCTTCCATTGATTTATATATTCGGTACATGATGATTGCCACTTATATCCTCTTCTCGAAATGATTATTGCGTTGTGATATTAGTATTTATGTACCTACATGTTAGTGTAGTGAAACTTAGTTGGAGGCCTTTGAGCGGTCTAAAAACATTCAACGGCAAGATTAAGTAGCCAGAACGTTGTCTTGCAAGTTCCCAACCCGCACTCGGCCAGCGTGGGGATGTATGACCTTAAACCCTCTCCTGAGAGGAACCCGAGCCCAGCAGTGGGTTGTCGATGAAGTGTAGTAATGTGTAATGTATGTACTATGTACATTGAATTGTGAAATCTCCTCTTTATGGAGAGGCCTTTGTTCAGGGGTGGATGACTAAATAAGTTTATAATAATGATCGTGAATGAAATCTGACTGAAGTTAGTCAACATCTAGTTCAAAGGAGTCTGTTACAAACAAACACAAAAATAAAGCTTATAAAATCGTGTTAAAAAAGTTTCATTCGGATTTATGTAGTTGATACTTTTTTATGTATGGCCCTGCTAAAATGACTACTCTGCCTGATGGAAAGCATAAGCAACATCAAAGAGTGGTGGTCACCATACTTATTGCGAATGCAGACAATGCAACAATGCAGCATGGTGACCCATGCCTAGTGACGAATTTTTCCTGGGACTTCCCGAGTGTCATAACTCGGTGTTTTCGTGGGTCACCGCTGTTGATCCTGGTGTACAGGAGTTACAGTGGTGGGCGGGATTAGTCCCATTAGTGACGCCTCTGCATCATTGGGCCTGTACTTAATAAGACTGTGGACGTGGTTTATTACATGATTAATGTATTATTATCGTCTCTGTGCTTATGCTACCTAATATGGCATTAGCTAATTTCGCGATGCAGGCATCGCACGAAATTCTTATGACCAAATCCAGTTATCACAAATATTAACAGAAGACTTAAACAAAATATTTCAAGTAAACTTGCAATTTTAAATCGAGCATTTAGGTGTTGTTACTTGTTTTTTAAACTGCTTTGCTTTGTTGTTTAAACTGCTTTACAAATATAATTAAATAATAATACTAAATGAATATTTCGGACATATAAATTAGTACGCCATCTAGTCCCAAACTAAGCAGAGCTTGTATTATGGGTACTAGGCAACTGATATAAATTTATACTTTTTAGTAAATACATAGGGTACACATTATACATAGATAATACCCAAACTCCGAAACAAATATTTGCAGAGCATACAAACACTTGGTCCGACCCGGGAATTGAACCAGAGACCTCGAGCACAGTAGTCGCGTACGGTACCACTGCGCCACCGAGGCAGTCAAATTATATTTTACACTGGAGAGCAGAGAGAACATTTTACTGTTCTAATTACATAAAGAATAGTAGTATCAAAATGATCTTTTTTTTTTTTACGGATTAGTTTCTATGTGTTAAATATAAACGTTTACATCAGAAGATAGGTGTAATAAAAATAAATAACTAGCTTGTGCCCGCAGCTCCTCCCGCGTGTGTGCCGGTTATCGCATTAAGGAGTAGCCTATGTCATTCCTCAAAAATCAAACTATCTCCATGCCAAATTTCATTAAAATCTGTGCAGCCGTTTAGTCGTGAAGGCGTAACGGTCAGATCGACAGACAAAATAACGCTCGAATTCATAATAAGAAACTCTACCTCATATCACTACCTTGTATTGTATACCCGTCTTTTTGTTGGTATTAAAATGTTTAAATGAAACTGTTTTTATAAATTTTACAGACTGTCTTAATTTTATCAAACGTCAAGTGTTGGAATCTGAACTAGTTGAAAACTTAAAATGAACAAGTTTTATTTACAACACTTTGCTTTTCTAAAATGTTATTTATTTGTCAAACTACTAACTGTCATAATGTCATCTGTCAACCATCACTTTTTTTTTGTAATGGCGATCAGCGCGTCTCGCGTCCATTATTTGTTAATTGCATATTTTAATTTAAGTTAAAACTGCAATATAAAGTTTGTCAATTTGGAGTCAGATTTTAATTCATTAATCCCGTAAAGAACAAGGCGGACTTAATGCCACAGGCATGTTATATAAAATAGTATTAAGTAGTTTATTTTCATTCAATTGAACTTGATAGGTAATTAAATTTAATTTATTAAAATTCGTCAATTTATAAACGGAAGCCATTAATTATGAGCCCTGTAATAATGGCCTATGATTGAGATAAAGATTTAACACCTCAAATATTATTATTAGTAATTAATAGTAATGTAATTGAATACCTTTATATGTCTGTAATAAAACGGAACATTTAAATACTAATTTTAGTAGTTTAATATTGTATTAATCTATTACATCCTAATCTTAATTAATGTTATGAAGTGAAACAGTTGTTTTGTTTTGTTCCATTTTTGGCCCATTACTATCAAACTGATCATTGTGATATCCTGTGTCTTTTTACCCGACTACGAAAGGAGGGTTATGTTTTTCGAGTGTATGTATGTATGTATATTTTTTTGGCACGCCCTAGAGCCTAAACGGCTTGTCGTATTTTTATGTGAGTGGTGTCAATAGATTCGTCTTAGTCTTGAGAGTGACACTAGGGATATCGAAATTTAAAAAAAAAACAGAATTAAGGATTTTTGGCGTCAAAAAAAAATCTCCATAAAAATGATGTTTTCAAAATATATCGAGTGTGGTATCAAAATAAAGATTTTTAACGGTGATTAGAACGAATATATATAAGTACAACTGATATGTTTTATTTAAAAAAAGTTGAATATAATAAAGATGACAGATATTGAGGCAGTCGGGGTTTTTTTTTTATTTTACTTGCCGTTGAAGACATCTATTATCGAGGCCTGTTCTACGGCATCCAAAACCAGCTCTCGTAGGCCACAAATGCTACGTTCTTAGAAATGTTCTTCCTCTTCTTCTTCCCTAGCCTTTATTATGCCCAATATTATTTGAGGTCGGTTACTAGTTCAATCGGTTTTACACGACTATCAATTTTGCCACAGAGCGACTGGCATCGAACCTCCGCAACCCTGAGGGCGAACTGAATTTGAAAGTTGAACTAGTTGTCAGTGTATTTGAGGGCAGTGACTCAATAACGATTAACATAGATGTTCATAACAACCGGGAGTCACGGCTTTTTTTACCCAAACCTTAAATCGAACCCGAGAATTCTCGTCGTACACTGAAAAAAAGTTCAGTATTGAGAACTACAAATTAAAATTACAGCTATTATTTATGATCATCAGTTAATAAAATTTATGAAAATTATAAAAATTGGAGCCCTAAAAAGTTCTGGGCATTTAAAGGTTAAGTAGCAACTTATGATGTCGCTTTTTAGCGGACTACTGCAAAGCCAAAAGGAAGGGTAATATATTTTTGGCAGTGTTCTATCTAACTAACGAAACATCCATCATCAAACTACTGAACCGATTTTATGAATGAGGTGTCAATAGATTAATAATAATGGCCCGCGTGACTTATTAGACTATTTTAACCGACTTCAAAGCAGGACTTATCAATTCGACTGTTTTTTTTAATGTTTGTTAGCTTTTTGAATGGGTAAACCGATTTTGAGGTTTCTTTTTATTTGAAAGCTGGTGCTTCCAGTGTGGTCCCATTTAAATTTGGTCCAGTTCTTGAAGTCGGTTCTTTTATTGTTCAAATTTGTTAACTACTCAGTTGAAAATATTTCAATGCTTATTATTGATTTAAATTCGTAAAAGTTATCAAAATCTAGACTGATTTATATTTTCCGAGATACTTTGTGATACCTATTTGTTTTAATGAAGCAGACATTGTTATTTATTTATGATACAGTTAACTATCCAATTGTTAGAAAGGTAAATGAGATATATTTTTGTAAGTAAATAATATAAGTGTGGGGGAACGGGAGTGATGTCCCTCCAACACAAAGGGAGGATCCTCCGACCAGGCGAGGTGATCATGCCTGGCGGGCCAATTGCCCTGGTTGATGTTGGGATGTTGTATATATGTTAATGTGATCGAGAACTTTCACTGCGCGATTCAGGATTGGTAGTTTCTTAGTTTCCTTCGTTACTCCGTAGTTCGACGTATCTTCGGTAGATGACGCTGTAGTATGTTATGCTGTTGTTGCGCTGTATGTGGAGGCCGCCACATCAGTATATTCCTTTGTTCTGTGCATGCAACTCAATTTTGAAGCAGATATCTTCAACCGATTTTGTGAGCATATGTATACAGCAATACATAATTATAATGACATGGAGCTGATCTGATGCTGGAGCTGGAAGGTGGCCATGGGAACTCTGTAAAGAAACATCTCAACACCTTCGAGTTTGGACTCGTTTGATTCGTCTCGACGAGTACCTACTCTTCTTTTTAGGGCAATCCAATAAAAGCTTGTTTTAAAAAAAGTTTTTATTTAATTGACTGCACGTTTGGCCTAGTGGCTTAACGGTCACCACGCCGTTTCCTATTTCGCCAAGTGTCGTGGGTTCAAATCCCACCTAGGACAACACTTTGTGTGATCCACAAATTGTTGTTCTGAGTCTGGGTGTTCTTTGTGTCCGTTTCATGTATGTTTGTAAAGTCCCCCGCGGCACAGGATTTATTCCTAGTGCGGGAGTTGTCTTTAAAAAAAAAATGTTTAAAAAAAAATATCTTCATAATAATGTCTAATTTAAAATTAGTACATCATAAGAGTATACACAGAGCTAGCACTTTTAGTTTTTTCTAGTATTTCATCAAGAGGTGATTTAAAGCTATTACTTTTATTATCTATAAGTACCCGGGTTATTGGTAAATCTGTAGCCGTAATTGTACTTCTGATGCTGCCATTTCCTGTGCCAAAAATGGACACACCAATATTATTAAAATACTGTATTGACTATGTGGGAATAATCATAGCCGATTCGTTACGGTTTTTGCTCAATCTAAAGTAATATGCAGTAAGACGATAACCTTATTTTTTGTTAACGAGTTAAAATACGATACAAAATGTATTTGTTGTAAAAATAATTTTGGACAATATCTTATAAATAAAAATCAATTGCTATTCGCTTGTCTCGCTTAAACTCGAGAACGGCTGGGTCGCTTTAGCTGATTTTAGTTTTGAAATGTTTGTCGTAGTCCAGGGAACTTTTAAACGGTGAAAATTTTAAAATTACTTGAAAATCCAAATGTTACGGGTACGAAATAGCGGGCACAGCTAGTGAAGGAATAATAATCACACACCTTACCATCTGATCTCAAACTAGGCAGGTAAAGTACCTAAACTGTATAAATTTAAAAGAAAACTTGAAAAACCCTATATCAATATAGAGAGCGTGGTATAGTCGGCTCAAACGTCTTATATAACTCCTTATATAGGAGAGAAGCCATGCCTCTCTATTCATGGGCTTCTCTTTGGACTTTGGATATGGGTCCAGCCGTGGATTATTAAAGGATGTTGATGATAAAATATTGGTCTATAGTTCTAAAAGTAGTGTGCTCTGAAAACTTTGTATGTGGCAAACGAGCAGACGTAGCACCTGATGGTAAGCGATTACCGCCGCCCATGGACATCCGCAACACCAGAGGCGTCACAAGTGCGTTGCCGAATTCATGCCGAAGCGTGGCTCTTCCACGGGTAACTTTTAGGTACCTACATATAGCGATATAAAATATTTTATTGTATCTAGTAATTAACGGAACAGTTCCGAAGCTTTATTTCGGTGATGTATATTCAGTGAACGTGAGTCAATTGTGTGGAAGACATTAAAGATTGTTTATGTAAACAACCGACCTCATTTCGCGTTGTACTCTTACTGCAATATATATTTCAAAGAGTGATTTAACTTAAAAGGTAGTAGAACCACGCTGATTTCAGCACGAATGGACCGGCTCGACCGGGGCGATACTACCCTCTCACAGAAGACGAACCTGAAATTCCAGCATTTGTGCTGTCGTGTTTGCTCCAAAACCAACGAAGTAATTTTCTATTTTTACGTGCCTGTTTTATTAAAATTTCCCACCTGAAGTGTACCTCGTAAGTGTCAATTGTCACAGACATCAATTTATATTTTCAGGACTACAAGAAAGGATTTTTTGAATTTTACCTTTAATAGGCTAATGGACGCTTATATATTTAAGAAATATTCACGCGCGCGTAGTTGCGGGCGATAGCTAGTATAGAGACATTTAGAATGGTCACTGTTGGACTATTAATGGTAGGTATACGTACCTAATTTATTTTCTATGTTACTGAAGATATAATATGTGGGTACTCATACTTTAATAACCCTTTTGGGTACTTTATCTAACAGGCAGTAATTAATTCTTGAAAAATTTAGTAGGAACAAGACGAAATATATTGACAATAATACGGGTAACGAAAACTTTGAAGGTAAAACCAATTATTACCTGTCCAACTAGCTTTCATTGTTTATTCATGCTTAGAGTGTTGGTTGAGTTTCAACTGTAATTTGTAAAGTTTTGAATGTCTGTGTTGTTCCATGACCAATATACTTTGCCTGTCATTGTGTAGATAGACTATCCGTACTGTGGCAGGTCGATAGATTTACTGGACAGAGCTTAAAATTGTAGCTATTTAGTGGTGGTCATTTTAAGTGTTTTAAATTTCGCTCGGATTGCTACGTCCGTTCATATATTGTTTTAAAATCCTTTTTAAAGGTATAATGGGGTAAAGGAGCAGATGGGTTAACTGTTGGCAAGTGACTAGCGACGCTCATGGAGGCCTGCATCTTCAGAGACCTGTCTAGGCTATCCACTTTTAACGAGATAAGTTTTTGAAAACGGCTATAAGTCACACTTATCTTATCAAACTTTCACAAAAGTGGAGTAATGGGTTCTGAAGTTCATTTGTTGATCTCAGGAAGTTCAACCAGGCGAAGTATGTACGTCTATTGTATGATGCAGGATCCCCAATCACTAATAGTTAAGCTTGTCTTGTATCCTTAATAATATAATTATGTTATGGATATAAGACAAGTCAATTATGAAAATTGGGTCGAAGCAGATCAAGAAGTCTATAGTATAGTCTGTTATAATGATCTTCGATGTTATAAAATGAGGTCGAGTAGAGTTCTATCAGTAATATGTTACCAATTAAAGTCTTATTATCTTGGAATAACTATAATCACTGATTACAAATATTAACTGCCTCGGTGGCGCTAGTGGTAATGTAAGCGACTGTTGCTTGAGGTCTCGGGTCGGACCAAATGTTTATATGAACTGCGAATATTTGTTTCTGAGTTTGGGTGTTTTCTATCTTATGTATGTATTTACAAAAAAAAAGTATATATGTATTTATATCAGTTGTCTAGTGCCCATAACACAATCTCTGCTTAGCTTGGAACTAGATGGCGTTGTGTGTTAGGTGCCAAAATATTTATTATATTTATTATTATTATAATCATCATCACCATCAACTGCCTTTGACAGTCCACTGCTGGACATAAGCCTCTCTTTAGTAAGAACGTTTTGGGCTACTATAGCTCGCTGGCCAGACATGTTGGTATAGGGTTTGTTTCAAGAGTTCCTTCTCTTTGTAGTGTTGTTGTATAGTTTGCTCCCTTACGACACGCACATTATCGAAGGTGCTCATAGCCCAGTTGCACTGGATGATTAGAAACAATCACCAAGGGTGCATCAGCGACGGTGCGGTTAGTACCTGGATGGGTGACCGCTAGTGGCATCTTGCCATGAGCATCTCTGTGATTCGGAGGTCACGTTAAGCAGTCGGTCCCGGTTGTTATCTTAGCCACAACGTTGTCTTGCCAGTCTCCAACCCGCAGTTGGCCAGCGTTAGGACGTATGGCCTTAACCCTCTCCTGAGAGGAGACCCGAGCCCATCAGTGGGACGTCATGGGTTGTTGATCGATTATGGATGGGGGAAGTGACACTTCTTATTCTTAAGTCGTCGCTATACGCAGAAATATAAAAAAAAATAAGAAAACCAATTTAATTTACTTTTACTTTCACTTTCCATACGCCTTGGCCCTGGTCAATGTTTTCATGGTAATGGTACCCAATACCTCTGTCTAAAACTATATTAGTTAACACTGTTTAATAATATAGTTATTATATATAACTATAATATAGTGATGTTTCTCCCTATTTGCATTGCTTTATGTTTCCTCCTGTTTGCGTAATTTTATGATGGTTGGTTGTGTATGTAAGACGTGAAAGTATGAAAAACGGACAAATTAAGGTTCACATTAACTGTTATTAGATAAAAAAAATTATGCTAAAAAGATATTGTGGATACGAGTATAACTCGCTTTGCCGATACGACTATATATAGATAGATAAGTAAGATAGATAAGATAAGATAGAATAGTCCCCCGCCTGGTCGCTGACCTTTAGTTTCAATTCCGCATTGTAACTGTCCTGTTTCTGTCGCTAAACTGTGATACTATCTAAAGTGGAGGACTTCTCTGTCCATGCTTAATGGGATCACCGATAGGGTCACATATATTAGTCTTAAGAACACGGACACACTCACGCGATAGTTGGCTTCGTGATTTACTCAGTGTTTCAAATAGAAAAGCGACTATTCTTTGTCTATGGTCAATCTGCTCAATGTCATGACTACTACATGACTTTTATCAATACTCAACAAAGCAAAAAAAAAAAAAAATTTACAGAGACTTCAATTTTTTTTTTTACCTTGCTACATTATGCTTGCATTGAGATGTTTTATGGTTATTTTAACATAACATATTTTACAAAGCCGTTATATTATTATTCTATTGTAAATTGGGACTTAATCGCGAGAATATCTACAAGGTACAATAACTTTTTTGGTTTCCCGACGTTTCGACCGAATTGCACCGATCGTGGTCACGGGTAGACTAGTGAGAGCTTAGCGACGCCTCCGTGAAGTGCGAGTTTCACCAACTACCCGCACTTGGTCTTCTTTATTTTGATTTTCTCGTCGGTTTCGACATACGACGTCCGTTGTCTTGTCGAGCAACATGGACGATTGCATTTGCTGATGACAGGATTCCAAGATGTTGACAAGCGGTACCCATCTTCTTTGTTGTATATTCTTTCACATTATCTATCACAGTTAAGTTTATAAATATACCGCTGAAATAGATAGTGGTCCTTTTATCTATTATGGCTTTTGTGGCGTTGACATTGCGATGAAAATTGAACATTAAAAAAAACTTTGTTTAAAAAAACCGATTTCAAAAACTAAAAAGCATAAAATAACTTAATTTGTATATGCTACCTATTCATAGGTTTGAAATCGGTGCCAAGCCAAATGTAATAGTAGGTACCACATTCGCTATATTTTGAGACGAACGTCAACTACGGCACCAACGCTTCGGTTGTTTTGTGCTACGCGAAGAGCAGGTATCCCGCTTAAGGTCACGCGCAGCGAGTGCGGTACCTACTATTACATTTTGGCTTGGCACCGACTTCAAACCTATGAATAGGTAGCATATACAAATTAAGTTATTTTATGCTTTTTAGTTTTTGAAGTCGGTTTTTTTAAACGAAGTTTTTTTTTTCGCTTTTTAGTCTTTCTCTCAAGTCTCTCATCATCATTTCACCTAAATAACTTGAAAGAATACGACTAAAGGTAACATACAACATACACATGACATTTAAAGATTTATCTTCCAATTCCTAACCGTTAAGGAGTTTTATCTTCCATCATCAGCTCATCATCATGAACTGATGACTACCAAATGTAAATACTGTAATAGCTTTCGAAAATATATGGAAAACATTGTACGTGCTTAACAAATTTGAGGGTTTCCTTCGATTTCCTTTGGATCCCATCATCAGATCCTGATATGGTGGCCATGGGAACACATGGAGGGCATACCGTTTCGAATACAAAAAGAATTTTCAAAATCGGTCCACAATTGACGGAGTAATCAGTGTGTACATACAAAAAAAAAAAAAAACGATGAAATTCCTCCTCCTTTTGGAAGTCGGTTAAAAATGGCGATCATTATTAAATTGTTTTATCAATAAATAGTACTCGTATAGTGCCGATATGACATTGTCAGTTTTATTAAGACTACTTTCTGGATTAAAACTTAAAACACTCGAAGACTCGAGTTCAATGATCCGGGTTGAGATGCCATCAACGTAAATTTATTACGTTTTTACAATAATTACATAATCCATGAACAGAGAACTTCACTGTTTGTTTAGCCGTCTAAAACTACATTAAAGAAATTAAATAATTACATCGTCAGAAGTTTTAACAATTTTTTAGAAGCTTTAGTTTATTATAATAGTTGTCCTGAGGCTACCTGTCGAACTGCTGATTAAGACGTCTCGGTGTCAAGTACCGGGGTGGGCAAAATACACTGACAACTATTTCAACATTCGAATTCATTTCGCCCTCATGGTTTTGGAGGAAAAACTGATATTCAAATAAAACCGGTTGAACTAGTTGCCTATCCCAAATAATCTTTAGAATACTAAAGGCTAGGAAGGAGAAAAAGATAGTTGTTCTGAGTGTAAAAAGAATTCTGTGTTCATTATTTGTGTTCTTCTTTGCTAAGTCCTTTCAGGCAGTAGTTTATAAACGGTTAAAAATACTTAGGATAACAATTTGAATACACATTTCATTTAACTAATAATATGCTAAGTAGTATAAACACATATAGTAAAGTTAACTGTTCCAGAGATATGTGCTCATTCGCGAGTCGTTTTAAATAGAGTCATCGGAACTGTACTATCGTTTCATACCCTCATATTTTTCAATAATAATTTCTAGTGCTCGCCGACCCGTGGTAAGCCTCGCTTAGAACGAGACGGGCTCGTGGGCGGGCGGTTAAATTTATTTCAAAGCTCCGTTGACACTAAATAATGATGAGAAAATAATGTTTCGGCGAAATCTTTTTATTTATTTTCAACTTTAAAGGAATTAGAGTTAAAAAATTACACATAAATAAGAAATAGTAAATGAAGTTTAAACAGAAGACTGTCAAAATTTTGATTCTGATTAAATTGGTCTTTAAACCACTACCGTTTAACTTTGAAGCTACTTTAACTTTGTTTACACGTAATGTACATTTAATCGTAGAACAGAAAGTATTTATATCTAATGCCCCTTTTCACCAACTAGTTAAACTATCTCCTAACTAGGAGCCCCCTAACGTAAGTAGCTTCTAAATATGTATAAACATTATCTAATTTCGTTTTCACCGTGCTAAGTTACACCTAAGTAAGGATCTCCTATTTTGTAGCGATCGCGATTTCCAAAACCATAAACGTGAATGTTGTAAGAGTCAATAAAGGGAGTACCTACGCAGAACAACATCACTACCAAGAGAAGGAAGACTTGAAACAAACACTATAACCCGTCTGGCTAGTGTGGAAGAGTAGTAGAGCAGCAGTGAAGGTTGATGATGCTGGTGATAAAGAAAAGAAACATACACACGCACACACACACATACACTCACATACACACACATACACACACACAACACACATACACATACACATAACACACATACATACATACATACATACACACATACACACACTATAAGACAGTCTTATACTATGAAGGACTAGACTAAATACATACTCTTTATTCGTATCAAGGTTTTACAAAAGAGTTTTATTTTAATTTAATTTAAAAAATTAACTTGTTGTTTTATTTTACAGCCAGTGTGAATCGTAGACGGTAGTGGTGTATGACAAGTTTAAGCGCATAAAGAACATGATAGCTTTGACCTCATGGCACCCCGTCTTGGTATTTTCCAACATTATTAGGTATATACACTGGAAAGACTATAAATATTGCGAGGTTAAGTGGTTCTAACGACTTAGATTTCAAATTAGCTATTGTCCGGATATTTTGTTGGTAACATATAAATTTTATTGTTGACCTTAACGTGATTAAAATGAACTCTGCAGGTTCTGTTATTTCTTAATGGATACTTTCCTAACGGTTATTAGATTTATAATATTAGTTCTTGTTCGATTGCGTGTGACTAGGTATTCTCGGTCTAACTAGTTTAACGATGGTTGAAAATGTTTGATATTCGAAATGTAAACATGCTAGGAAAACTTGTACATATTTTCATACTTAATATCCTTACTAATATTATGAACTAGCTGACCCACGCAACCTCGTTTACGTTTCCTATTGCCCGTAGCGTAATAATTTCCCCCCGTTTTTGTAACATTCTTCATTGATGCTCCACTCCTATTGGTCTTAGTGTGATGATATATACCCTATAGCCTTCCTCCGTAAATGGGCTACCTAACATTGAAAGAATTTTTCAAATCGGACCCGCGGTTCCTGAGATTAACGCGTTCAAACAAACAAGCAAACTCTTCAGCTTTATAATATTAGTAAAGATAATGGTATAGATTTGAAAGTAACTATGTCTGTCTGTTATGTTTTCACGGCTAAACCGCTGCACCGATTTCAATTAAATGTGCCATTGATACTTTGGTTCTTGAAGAATGACATAGGCTACTATTGACATACAGGCGGGCGAAGCCGCTGGCGGAAATTACTATACTATAAAGGAGATATTTTTCTTTTACGTATAGGAGAGCAATCAGTTATGGACGTGGTGTAATTAATGTCGCTAATAGGCAACTGTAGCTATAGACTGACAAGCCGTCAAACTCAAACTTACAGTCATATGATGATCTATGATTCACTTACTTTTCTAAGTTTAATAATAAACGTTGAAAACACACACGTGCCATCACAAAATGAATTTGAAACAGAGGAACCTACTATATGTTTAAAGGACAATGACTAAGACATCTTTACTAGTCAATCAATAAGACAAATTAGGTAAAGGATAAGTTAGGTGCATACAATACATTCTTGAAATATATTTTGGTAATAATCAAAGAGTTTATATTATAGGCTTAAAAAACCATAGATTATCCACTTCATTAACCACAAATACTCTTCATAATATTGGCATTGACTCCGACCACACCACAACACATTGCGCCGCTTAATCGCATAGAAAACGTAAGTCATGTTTGCGGTTGCGTCGATAGCCGACACAACATGTTCTAGTAATGAGATAATACCACAACACACAACACGCCTATCCGACCAATGTTAATTGATGCAACCACCAATCCCATAAAAGTGGATGAATTGCAATAATTCAATTTTTATAGGGTTTCGTATTTCTAACATTTGTGGTTTTACCATATTCGTCTGTCGGTGTCTCTTACCATTTCTAACCCCCGACGCAAAAAGAGGGGTGTAACAAGTTTGACGTGGATGTCTGTCTCTGTGTGTCTGTCTGTGGCATCGTAGCTCTCAAACGGATGGACCGATTTCGATGCGGTTTTTTCATTTGAAAGCCAGTTTCCTTGCGGTGGTGCTTAGCTATGTTTGGTTAATATCGGTCCAATAATGTAAGAGTATTAGCTCTTTTCCAAAATTATGTAAGGCATTTTTAGCGTATGATTACTCGATTAAGTGCTTCACGCGTGATAGTATAATATTTAAATGACAATTAATTGATAACCTAGACCTGATGCCGCGTAGGGGGATTTTTAATTTTTTTATTTATAAACGGGTTATTGGCTGTAATTCTGAATTTGAATGAAGCGACAAAGTGGTATACAGGGTGTCCCAAAATTCAACGATAAGCGAGCGCCTAAAGGTAGACCTGCTAATGAGTACATAAGGAAAAATATACCTAGTTTTTTTTTTAGTTACAAGAAAAATTTAGAATTTCTTTGAAAATTTATACCTTTCATGATATTGCTACTATTCACCACAACTCTTAAAAACACTAAATTGCCCGCAGTTTTTACACAAAAAACGTTCAAAATATTTTTTTTCCCTACAATTTTGAAATATTTTTACCCTTAGTGTACTTTGAATCATGGTCTTGTAAAAAAAAGTATGGACACCACTACGTAATAAATAAATAAAAAATGAAGGGTGTAAATTTTCAAAGAAATTCTAAATTTTTCTTGTAACTAAAAAAAAAACTAGGTATATTTTTTTTTTTTTATTTCCTTATGTACTCATGAGCAGGTCTACCTTTTGGCGCCCGCTTATCGTTGAATTTTGGGACACATGGTATACATTTTTTATTTTCTATAGTGTAAGGTATACTTGGAGAGATTCTTCAAAAAAAATTCAAGGCTTATAGTGTAGTGCTGTCCCTCCAAGCGCGATATAGACCAAAAATCTGTCTAAGAGTAGCAATATAAGGGTAATGGTCGTTCAATTATAAATGTACCTATTAGTAACATCACAAAGTTATGTTAATTTATAGTTGTTTAAGTTTCTAGTACTATATTTTGTGTGGGTTATCTTCTGTACTTGGCCAGTGTACAACGTAGTTAGCCAGTCTTAACGGAGACCTGCCAACTACGCTGGAGATATATTATAAAGCACAAATATTTGCGCAAACACAAGTGCACTCTCTGTACCCTCACTCTCACAATCCGATGGGACGACTATTCTATCTACACGACCGGCGACCGGGGAGTGATCAGGGGCAGGACCCACGGCTTTACGTCCTCTTCGAGGGTTAAGACCACAGCTTCAAAACTTCGGGCTGTTATTTAATGTTTTTATTATCAGAAAAACTCAATAACACTCTTTGGCCCGACCCGGAATTCGAACCTGAGACCTCTTGATACCCTAACGGCTAGACCAACGAGGTGTATACGAACGCAAATGTTTACTTTACGTGAGAATCAATTGTTGGTTGGTAGAATTGAACAATGTAATTTAACCAAATTACATTGTTCAATTCAGTTCAAATCAATTCCTTGAGAACACAGTCCATCGCTTCATTGTAATACAAGCACATTGGACAAGCCCTTGCATCACGATTAGTGGCACTTAATCCAATGCTGCCCTTAATTGGACTAATAAGTGTCAAATAACACTTTCTCTTCCTCGTTCTTGTCAGTAATAACTACATGTATATCTTATAGGTTTTAAATTCTACTACAATTTAATAAATAATGTAATCGATGGATATATTACAATTATTATTATGAGCTTGTTTGGGTTTACGAGAGATGGTTCGCGCGCCTAATGAAGGTGTAGGAGGCAGCTGGATGCGGGTAGCGTAGGCCAGTTGTTATAGGGAGCCATGCAAATATAGGTAAACTCACTTTAAATTACGTATGTTTCTCCAAAAAAAATGTTCGTGCCATTATTTTATTGTAACATCTTTTACGAAAGTTATAAGTACTAAAAGGAATATCTCTATACGTAAGGAAACCAGGCGATTAATTTATGATTTATTTTCTAGCAGTACTCAGTGCTCAATGACTTCTTTAAATAACTCATCTAAATGTACCTTAATTTATGAAAAAAAAAACCGGTAAAACTTTATAAAATTGTCGAGCATTTTATATTGGCAAGGCTTTCGACAACCTAAACTTTAAAATTGGTTTGGAATTTCAATAAGATGTCGAATTATGCACGTTTCAAATCCCCTTTTTTGCACACGGAGTGCCAACCGTGCGCCATCCAAAATTATAACCTGCTACACACTGAATCTGGCAAAAGATGGATGGTCACCTCATCAACAATCATTAGCCGTGTTGTGATCTCGATCTCGTAGAGGGCAAGTATTTGCGTGTTAATGATACTGAGAGCTGGGTAGTAATTTGTATTTGATAACATATTCAGAAATTTAGAACGACATATTTATAATTTGATAACACAAAAACAAATCGGAACTATTGATCTAATTTAGTTAGAGATTGAGTTAATTTCTTTTGTATCTGGGTGTAATTTACATGTACGAGTACTATCGACAAATTTGAATCATGACCCACCGTAAGCTTGTTTATTACAGACATTCAAATACAATTAGGTCGATATTCGCGTAAATATGCATTTCCATGGTGACGACTTTATTATTTGTATTTTTTTAAATATTTATTTAATATTTTTTTATTTTTATAAAGACAACTCCCGCATTAGGAATAAACATCCTGTGTCGCGGGGGACTTTACAGACATACATGAAACGGACACAAATTACACAAACAATTTGTTACAGTTTCCAAAAAAGCATTTGCTGTAGTTGATTTCAAAGATCATGGATTCAAATATGATTATTACTGTTTAATCTAATATACTATCTACTGCAGTGATGATAAAGGTAAAAATTAAATAGATCTCCGATGAGTATTGATGTAGCTTGCTTAGTATTTAAAACATTCCAAATGCGGCATGCACTGTAAAGAAGGGATCTTTGTTGTTTCGACGGTTTTAAACGATTTATCGGCAAAGTGGGTCATGAATCAAGTTTGTCGATAGAATACAAGCAGTCTGGTTACTATACACTTACAGGTTCTGCTTATTTTGGTATCAGGCGGCCATATGTGTGAACTGTCGAGTTAATTTTATTACAATCCTAATAGTAATAAATAAATATTTGGGGAATCTAACCCACATCGCCATCAAGTCCCAAACTAAGCAGAGCAGAGGTACTCGACAACTGATATAAATACTTATTAACGAAGGTGGAATATTTTCAACATGTTAAACATTTGGGTAACCAATACAGTTCAGAAATACTTACAATCTCTGAATGTTACTACAGCCGTATTCACCTCCTAGTGAATATCATAGCTAAATTACATTACAAACCTTTATAAATGTTATTTTAACATTGGTAGTATAGGCCTAGTGGGATTCTTTTTCATGTCCCGCTTAAGGACCCAGGATCATAGTGGGACCAAAACACGTGCGCTGGTAGTGAGCTCCAGGTTTTAACCGCTCGGCACAGGAAGTAAGGACCTAAGCGATGAGTATGAGTGCGTATATATCTACCACTCTGAAGCGGTGAATTCCAAGGCACGTGTTGTCCTGTAAAGGAAGAGAGAAGGGGAGACCAGTTGGAAGAGCTCTTCAGAACACTCTCCATGATAAAGGCGATTGAGGATTTCCAAAGAGGCGATATCTCTAAGGCTAAGCAGAGGCTCAGGAGACTCGGTGGCTTGGAGACTTTCGACAATGCGGATTGCTCGCAGCTACAACCGGTCGAGAGCGTCAAGCAGACACTGCGCGGCTCCATCGCAAAGATAAGAACAGTACTCCACGCACGAGCGAACCTGGGTCTTGTAATTAAAATACAGATGAAGAGAAGAACCGTCTCACCTTGTTTGGAACACCTAGCTTCCGCGAGGCCGCCTTAGTGACACTCTCAACGTACTCGCGCGGGTTGAGATCTGGGCAGATATCCATGCCCAGGATGTCGAGCCTACCTTGTAATGGCAGTTGAGTGTTCTGAAATGTGGGAAGGGAAGTTATTTTGAACTGACGAAAACAAATGCTAAACGATAACGAAATGAACTGCATGACGTCATCACCGTAGCCCGTAATATTTCCACCACTCTATAACCCATCGGAAATTACTCGTACATACGTAATACCATTATCTTATTATTTAAATGTTGTATCTGATAATGCATTCATCATGTTTTATAATATCTCATGACGTGTTGGGACGGAAGTAATGAATGTGGACGGGAATCGAATTTGTTGGGTAAGCTCCTTTTTGTTTTATTACATAAATTACTTATTGTTAACCGACTTCAAAAAAGGAGGAGGTTCTCAATTCGACTATTTTTTTAATGTTTACCTCAGAACTTTTGACTGGGTAAACCGAACA
The DNA here is from genome assembly GCA_949125395.1 of Diaphora mendica. Classification (NCBI taxonomy): domain Eukaryota; kingdom Metazoa; phylum Arthropoda; class Insecta; order Lepidoptera; family Erebidae; genus Diaphora; species Diaphora mendica. The sequence continues at coordinate 22,908,788 of OX421314.1, forward strand.
GACGAAGTGTCTGTTTGTAATTGAGTAAATTTAAATTTAGTTTAGTTGTATATTTAATTTAATTGTATAGATTATTATATTTCTTATAATTAAAGTATTATCTATACTTATAATAAAAATGTAACAGGTTTAATTCTGTACATTAAAGATATTTTGACATTTTTTTCTGGAGGGCTCTCTATTATCGATACTGAAACCAAAACTGTATTTTTTTTTTCATTTTTGTCTGTCTGTCTGTCTGTCTGTCTGTGTCTTGGCCGCGCATCACGCCGAAACTACTGAACGGATTCAAATGAAACTTGGCATGATTTGAGTTCATACTACGAGGTAGGACGTATGATACTTTTTATGCCGAAATTCAGCACGGTTTCCTGGAGAGAGGGGATGAAAGCCAAAATATTTACTTGGTTGTAATTCAATAACACATAGTCCGATTTCATTAATTATTTTTTTGCTAGAAAGAAAAAAATAAAAGATAACGGAAAAGTGTTTTTTTTTGTCCGCGACTGTACACTGCCTGTGGGAAGTTGAGACAGATATGTAAATTTGGCGGTACGAAGTTCGCCGGGTCAGCTAGTAAAAAAATGTAATTAGATAGGTACCTATACCTACTAGAATATTTCAAAAAACTAAATTGTCATTGAAAGTTACCAATTAAGGATAAATTCTTGATTTTATTATCGTAGATGTCTGTTCAACATTAATGATCTAGAAAAACTGTAATGTGTTAGGATATAAAACCATAATACGAAAAAATACTAATTTATTTGATAGGTGTGCATGTCAAAGATCAAATTGCTTTTAAATTCACGAATTCCCCAATGATCTCATCAATACTTAACACTTTGAACGTTTTATTCAACGTCAATTATTATTTTTATCATAAATTAGATTATAATAAAAGGTGATCCTATTATCATGGTAATATTAAGTAGTCAATTTATTTCGAATTGTAAATGGCGTCGCAACTTCCATCAGTGGTGTTTATTATCAAGATAATTTTCTTTGACATATGGTTTTCTCGATGACAGACGAGTTGCGTAGATTGTATTATTATGGTCTAATAATTTCATTAAATTGATAGTTTATATGTGACACTTTTTATTCTCTTATATACTCGGGTACGATTATGGCGAAGCCAAAAGGAAGGGTAATATTTTTTAGTCTATGTATGTTTGTATGTCCCACCGTAGCGTCTAAACTACTGAAAATATTATATTAAGTAAATAAATTAATTTGTAGTAATTACCCGGGTGACATCTATATACTTATAATAAAAATATAACAGGTCCAATTCTGTACATTTAAGATATTTAGAAAAATTTTTTGGAGAGCTCTCTATTATCGATTCTGAAGCCAAAACTCTATTTTTTTTCATTTTTGTCTGTCTGTCTGTCTTTTTTTTTTTTTTTTTTTTTTTTTTTATGTATGGCCTGCCATAATGACTCTACTCTGCCTGATGGAAAGCATAAGCAGAATCCAAGAGTGGTGGTCACCATACTCATTGCGAATGCAGACAATGCAGTATGGCGACCCACACCATGGCGGCCTAGTGATGCTTCTGCATCTTTTAGTCTAGTCAACAAGTATGGAACTTGTTGACTAGACTATTTGGACCTCCGGTCTCGCACTCACCAACGAAACACGACAGCACGATCACTGTCATTTTACGTTGATTTTCTGTGCGAGGGTAGTACCGCCCCGGTCGAGCCGGCCCAACCGTGCTGAAATCAGCGTGGCTCTACTACCTACCGAACTCTGAATCTCGGCCGCGCATCACGCCGAAACTACTGAATGGATTCAAATGAAACTTGGCATGATTTGAGTTCATACTATTAGGTAGGACATAGGATACTTTTTATCCCGAAATTCAGCATGGTTTCCTGGAGAGAGGGGATGAAAGTCAAAATATGTACTTAGTTGTAATTCAATAACACATAGTCCGATTTCATTCGTTCTTTTTTTGCTAGAAAGAAAAAAAAATTATAACGGCAAGTATTTTTTTTGGCCGCGACTGTACACTGCCTGTGGGAAGCTGAGACAGATATGTAAATATGGCGGTACGAAGTTCGCCGGGTCAGCTAGTAGACTATATAAACATTATCAGAAGTTTTTACGTAAGTAGTTAGGTTTTTTTTTGTTAAAGTGATGGATACAATATATTGCCCTTAGATATTGCCTAATTTTTTTTATGGTGTTGAGATGAAAACCACGATGGTTTTCATTTATTGGTTTTCGTTCTTTCGTTCGTAGTTTGATCAAAATTCATCAATTTATATTTTTTCATTACAAGGTTAAATAGTACTTTCCGTTCTATTACAAGTCATTGCTTATTGTTTAAATTTAATTTAAAGTTCATAACTTGACATAATCGTTTTACTCATGTGGCTCATTTAAAATAAAAATATCTAAATCACAAGTTCCTCTATTTGTTTTATAAATAAACTAGCTGACCCGGCGAACTTTGTACCGCCATATTAAAATATCTGTCTCAGCTTCACACAGGCAGTGTACGGGGACAAAAAAAAACTATTCCCGTTAATTTTTAATTTTTCTTGTGTACAAACCTTGTCCTAACAATAAGGAACATATAAAAAAAATAAAAAAAATAAGTTGGTGCAGCCGATCGAAAGTTATGCGCGTAGATAAATTTCGACGATTAATTTTTATATATAGATATATTTTCACGAAGAATTCTTCTAAAAGAACACGCTAAACAACCTAGTATTTGATTGTATCATTATCTTCAGAATAACGGCTGTCCTTCCGATACAGTTACTTGCTAAGCATTAACTTACACAGAGTGTTCTTATAGGCATATGTATATTATGTACGTTACTATACATACATATTCATAGGTATTACTTGTTTGTTGCTTACTAGTTTGTTTCAAAGAGAAAATCACCAATCTTATTTATCCCGTGGGTGTCGCATCATCGACTAAGGGAACAAACTACGCAGCACATCACCGCAAAGAGAAGGAAATCTTGACACAGATGTTATACCAACCAGTATGACTGTGTGGTATATTAGGCCAAAGTCTTTCTTTTTTATGGAATAGGCGGGCAAACGAGTAGACGTATCACCTGATGGTAAGCGATTACCGCCGCCCATGGACACCAGAAGCGTCACAAGTGCGTTGCCGGCCTTTTGGGTATGGGGGGGGGAGGTAGTGGCCTATGTCCAGCAGTGGACTGTTAACGGCTGTTGATGTGATTAGAATGTAAAAGAAACAGAGTGAAGGGATATGGGACTAATCCCGCCCACACGCCCTCCACTCTAACTCCTGTACACCAGAATCAACAGCAGAAATCCACGAACACACCGAGTTACGACACTCGGGAAGTCCCAGGAAAAATTAAACTGTCTTGGAACCCGCAACGAAATTAATCAGAAGAAAAACTGGAGGAGTTGGAAATATGTATTATAAGTCCACTTCCCTCCTTAGCAAAGCGGGAGACAAAATGAATTCAAAATAGGCAGACACCTTTTCAAACCGGGAAGCACTACGGATAAAATAGAGGGAAGGAATAAAGAATTAAAGTAAATTAAATAGCTCGCCTTAAACTTTTTCTAGTATTTGACTGTCACAATTTCTTTAAAATAACGCATGTGTTTCCGATACAGTTATGTGAAAAACATCCTTTACTTTACACAGCTTTGGCATAATTATAATACTACTAGCGACCCGACTTTTTAAAATCCTCGGATTTCCTCTTTCCTCGGATAATATCCATGTATTACACTAGAGATTCTTCTTGAATCACTCTATCTATTGCTAGAAACTATATTAAAATCCGTTGAGTAGTTTAAAAGATCCAAGCGAACAGACAGTGAAAGCGACTTCATTTTATGCTATGTAAAGATGTAAATGTATAGTCTATGTATATGACTATGTATAGTCACATATACACACACATAGTTTTTGCTACAGTAGTTTATTTCAGCACACTACATAATAAAAATGTTTTCTCGAACGTTGGGTTGAAAGCAGGGTGATTGACCACAGGCGCGGTGCAAAAGGTTATGAATACGAAATGACGCCGCATATTGTCAATATCCATTCGATATGCCGTGGTAAATTACCCTTTGATAATATTAATGGATTTAGCATATGTCGCTAATATAGTAATGTTGTATTTGTTGTAGTTGTAAATAAAAGGTTCTATAAGTAAACCGAATATATTTCGCGTTCATCTGTACATTAATTAGTTGAGCGGAGTGGATACATTAATTACTTGAGCTGAGTGACTGAGATTGCCTGACACTAACGTGTGTTAGCTATCGGAGGTGCGGACTGACTAGTCCAACCAAACGTGTGTTACATTTCGAAGGTGCGGACTGACTGAAGACTCCAACGGAGCCCTGTCGAGCCCGAGGTGCGATGTGCTACATTAGCTGATCATGCATTTTATTATTACAATGTATTGCATCATCGCGACCCCACAGTCATCCCTCTCTTACAATTTTTTTTTATTCTATCATGTTATTACAATATCATATATCATTTATTACATTAAATTTAACTTAGTGCGCGCGAGGCACACTCCTGTGTGCGCGCTGACACTGATTAAGCCTTGGTCACAACAATATAATTCGTAGAATAAGCGCTTGCCCACGCGCGTAACCTGATGCTCTTATGCATGTCGCAGGTATTACAATGTTTATATAAAAATTACTCAATTAAATTATGATCTGAATACAAAGTTACATTATGGTTTCATTTACACTTTAACATTAATTACAGTTTTCATTTAAAATATTATACGCTGTTTCACAATAGTTTACATAACATAGAATAAGTTCAAAAAATACATATTCTGATAAAATACATGATAAAAATGTTTACATATTACACAACATAATAATAATCGATTACATTTTTCAATTATACACTTGGCCTTGAGCTTGATTGACAAAATTAACCATTTCTTTCCTAAACCAGACTTTGATTTTAATCCGACATGTAGCAAAAATCCATTTATAATAACGTTATCACAATTGTAAGTATTTCATGAATGCTATGACAAACTAATTCCCTGAATTGTCAGGTACATAGGGTCTAGCGTACTTAGTAGAAACTTCACAATGCATATACTATACTACTTTGTTACCGATGTCGATGTGCTTACAATTCATATTATGTTCCTTGTGTTAACTTAGAGTGATTGTGACCTTTCCGATTAGCGAGATAACACCTCAAACTGCCAATATACTTAATTCGCTAGTAAATTCGCTAAAATAGAGTAATTGACGAGTTCTTCGAATCTGCGCCCAAAATTACCTTGACGTCACGTGATTAATGGTATACTTAAATGACCTTGCTCAACCCTAAGTTAAATTCTAATGTCCTTAATCTGCACATTTTAATTTCTCTATTATTCACGGCACATAATTTATATTCGCTCACTATACTTTCACATAATACACTCACCAGTAAGGCGTTTCCATATTTCTGCAGCCCTCTTTGTACTGATGACGTACTTGCCTTGTTCCAGTTGCACGGTTGCTCACATGTTCTTGGCGTTCTTGCCACATTTTTATACACTCACCAGTAAGACGGAGACCTTTCTCCTGCCTTCTTAATGTACTGGTGACGTACCTGTAGTGATATCTCTCTGTTCTTGTGATACTAATCTATCGGAAGTACTGGTGTCATTTTTTAAGCGTGATATCCAAAAATGCATATATAATACCAATAACCCATTTCTAAACAATGGGGAGCAGTCCGCAATCTCTCTTGATTCCAATTACATATGATCCACGTCGGTGGCCGCCTCTATAAGTAGGTCTATACCCCCCGACGTGATCTGAAGGTTACATTTTTCTTAATTAGACGCCCATATCGTATCTGATGTACGTTACGTACCTTATCGACGATGCACTATGCAGACCGACTCGTATCGGTGCTGCGCTGCGGACCGAGTGATTCCTTCTCCACTCCAAGGTTGCATATTCTTCTCGGGCGGGGTCACCAATTTAGCATATGTCGCTAATATAGTAATGTTGTATTTGTTGTAGTTGTAAATAAAAGGTTCTATAAGTAAACCGAATATATTTCGCGTTCATCTGTACATTAATTAGTTGAGCGGAGTGGATACATTAATTACTTGAGCTGAGTGACTGAGATTGCCTGACACTAACGTGTGTTAGCTATCGGAGGTGCGGACTGACTAGTCCAACCAAACGTGTGTTACATTTCGAAGGTGCGGACTGACTGAAGACTCCAACGGAGCCCTGTCGAGCCCGAGGTGCGATGTGCTACATTAGCTGATCATGCATTTTATTATTACAATGTATTGCATCATCGCGACCCCACAATGGAACCCCAAGTGTGAACTAAATAGTGTAGTTTATAAATATGCATATGGAAATGAGTTAAAGAAACCAGTGAGAAACCACACTTACAATATGTTTATGCACACATTCGTAGGTATTCCTGCTTACGATTGGCGTAAGGAGCATATACAATTACGTAAGTAAGTAATCATTTCATCTAAGTTAGCTGAAATGACATTTATTAGTATTTTTTTATGTATGGCCCTACCAAACTGACTGATAACTCTGCTCTGCCTGATGGAATGCATAAGCAGAATCCAAAAGTGGTGGCGAATGCAGAGAATGCTATAACGCAGCATGGTGACCCACACCATGACGGCCTAGTGATGCTTCTGCATCATTGGGCCTCCGGTCTCGCACTCATCACGAAACACGACAGCACGTACATTGATCTTCTGTGCGAGGGTAGTACCGCCCAGTCGTGCTGAAATCAGCGTGGCTCAACTACATGTAAAAAAATATTATTTGCCCCTATTTACTAGTAACCGCGTTATTCATAAAAGTAAATAAACTTCAAACAGTGGTTCTGTTTTATTTTTGACTTAAGTGAGTTGCTTAAAGTTAAATAACGTTTATGAATAAGGCTGTAGATATTTAGTAATAAAAATAGGGCATGTAAGAGATGTACGATATTTTTCCGAAAATATATTTCGTGTGCACACGGTAAATCATTCATAAGACAGTTCCAAGAAAAGACTGTCAACTTCTAAGTTTGGACTAGGTTGACAGTGGTCACTTCAATTCATGTATATCATGGAACCTAAAAAATGAAATTTGTTAAAAATGTTCAGATTAAACTACTCTTCTCAAATTCCCGTCAAAAATGTGTAGTTAGTGTTATTTTAAAAATAACCTTTGGCGCCAAATTCCTTGTTTACAAATCCGTACAGCCATGCAATGACAGTCTTGCGGAAACCTTAATTACTCCGATGAGTCTAATATACAGCAACTTAAAGCAACTGTTTTAGGAACTAAGATGCACACTGCAATTTAAACTAAACTCTGTGATATATATTTATTACGGCATAAATTAGAACAAACATTGTCTCCGAATAGCCTTGTCGGTGGCCATATTCGTCACAAATCTAGGTACATACACAGTATTCTTGTTATTTTATTTATGTATGAACACGTCTTTAAAGGTGCGTGAAACGTGACAAGATTGTCGACACTTACTTGTGCCGTGAAACGAGAGATTTTAGTACAGAGCATTTCTTTATAAAACAAGTTGTAAAAAGAATTAGGTGTTGATTTAAAAACTTAATACATAGTTTCAATTATTTTAAAATAATAATGCGTCATAAAAAATAATTAAAACAACGTCGAGTTTTTTCATAATGTAAATTGAATGCTCATAATTCAAATATTTTTTTATATTTTATTCAAGATGCTTTTGCATATTATATATGATAACTGTGATGCGTAATCCTACTAAACCTACTAATAATAAAAACGCGAAAGTTTGTTAGTATGGATGAATGGATGGATGTTTATTACTTTTTCACGCAAAAACTACAGTAATATAGGTTATAACCTACTACTACTATTTGCCGCGATAACCGACATACACGCGGGCGGAGGCGTGGGCAACAACAAGTGTGTTATAATCGAACCATCTATTAAATATTTCCTATCGGTTTAAAAATATATGAAAAGAAATGCCTATACCTAAGTACTTTGTACTTCTGCATGGGTCCTGCATCCTCAGGAAGCTGGAGATCCGATAGGATATTTTTTTTTTATATCAGCTAGCCAAAGAGACTTTACTCTGCCTGATGGAAAGCCTGAGCATAAACCAAGAGTAGTGGTCACCATATACATTGCGAATGCAGATAACAACAATGCAGCATGGTGACCCACAATGTTCTCGCACTCAATAACGAAACACGACAACATGAATGCTATCATTTTAGGTATGTCTTCCGTGAGAGAACCGACCCGTTTGTGGTGCAATTAGCGTAGCTGTGTGTAAATTCACTCTGAATCAATCAATCGTGGTAGAAATAATTGGTTTTTATTACTTACAAAATTCTCTGAAATAAAATGAAATGCCTATATCTTCAAAATAATTTACAACCTTGGTTTTAAGAAAGGATGTCAGTAATTCTATGACTATTTATTGAATTGTATATTTCCGTTTTTGAATAGCATGTCATTCAGTATAGGCGTGATGCGTATGTTGAATTAAGTAGCTTAGAATAGGATAAAGCTGTCACACAGCTGTCAAATGAATCGCGGTTTGGTCACGTTCATTTCTAATGACGCAGACGACATTGCTGCCAGGAATACTAAACAATAGAAAAGTTTTGCAGAATTCGTCTTCTGTTTTAAACATATTCAGAAACAGAAGAAGGTTCTTAATTTGCTTGTACTCTTTGTACTGTCTGGTTTAGATCTGGTTACATGAAACCATTAATAGATCCATGCATGAATCGGACACAAAAACACTCGGACTCAGAACAAAAATTATCGGAAATACACGAAGTGTTGTCCCATATGGAGATGGAATCCAAAGCACTGAACGCATCCGTGCAAAGTCATAATGCTTAATGAATCAACGGAAGATTGCGATGCTTTTGATAAGTTAAACAATTTGAGGATCACACAAAGTGTTGCCCCATGTGAGATTAGAACCCACAACACTTGGCGCAGTGGAAAACGACGTGGGGCTTATACCACTAGGCTAACCGAGCAGTCAAAGATTATCTTTTCGAAGTGAATTACAGATTTTAATAACAAAAACCATAAGGGGTCCATTACTTATTACTATAAGTATTGTAGTACTTATTACTTGTAGCTTGTTACTTGGTACTTGATACTTATTACTTATACTTATTAGAATAAGTACGTACTTATTACTTGTCTGTGCTACTTGATACTTGTTACTTGTTACTGTGATACTCGGTACTTAATAATTGCAACAAGTATCAAGATACTTGTAACTTGTAGCTTGTGGCTTGTAGCTTGTACCTTGTAGCTTGTTACTAGTTACTTATTACTTATACAATAAGTACGTACTTATTACTTGTTACTTGATACCTTTTACTTGCTACTTGTTACTTGATATTGTTACTTGTTACTTATACTTATGACTATAAGTATTATAGTACTTATCACTTGTAACTTGTAGCTTGTGGCTTGTAGCTTGTACCTTGTACCTTGTAGCTTGTTACTAGTTACTTGTTACCTTTTACTTGCTACTTGTAACTTGTAACTTGTAACTGGTTATTTGTTCTTGTTACTTGTTACTTGTTACTTATACTTACTACTTATACTAATAACTTATACTTATTACTATAAGTATTAGCTTATATCTTGTAGTAACTTGCTTATAACTTGTAGTAGTAAGTATTATAGTACTTATTACTTGTAGCTTGTTACTTGTAACTTGTAACTTGTAACTTGTAACTTGTTACTTGTTACTGGTTAATTGTTAATTGTTACTTGGTACTTGGTACTTGATACTTATTACTTATACTTATTACAATAAGTACGTACTTATTACTTGTCTGTGCTACTTGTTAATTATACTTATTACTTATACTTATTATTTATACTTATTACTTATACTTATTTCTTATACTTATTACTACTTATTACTATAAGTATTATAGTACTTATTACTTGTAGCTTGTAGCTTGGTACTTGTTACTTGGTACTTTATACTTGGTACTTGATACTTATTACTTATACTTATTACAATAAGTACGTACTTATTACTTGTTACTTTTTGCTTTTTACTTGTTACTTGGTACTTGGTACTTTATACTTGGTACTTGTCACTTGTCATTTGTCACTTGTCACTTGTCACTTGTCACTTGTCACTTGTTACTTGTTACTTGTTACTTGTTACTTGTTACTTGTAACTTGTTACTTGTTACTTGTTACTTGTTACTTGTTACTTGTTACTTGTTACTTGTTACTTGTTACTTGTTACTTGTTACTTATACTTATTACTATAAATATTATAGTACTTAAAACTTGTAACTTGTAGCTTGTAGCTTGTAGCTTGTACCTTGTAGCTTGTACCTTGTAGCTTGTTACTAGTTACTTATTACTTATACAATAAGTACGTACTTATTACTTGTTACCTTTTACGTGCTACTTGTTACTTGTTACTTGTTACTTGTTACTTGTTACTTGTTACTTGTTACTTGTTACTTGTTACTTGTTACTTGTTACTTGTTACTTGTAACTTGTAACTTGTTATTTGTTACTTGTTACTTGTTACTTGTTACTTGTTACTTGTTACTTGTTACTTGTTACTTGTTACTTGTTACTTGTTACTTGTTACTTGTTACTTGTTACTTGTTACTTGTCACTTGTCACTTGTCATTTGTCACTTGTCATTTGTCACTTGTCACTTGTTACTTGTTACTTGTTACTTGTTACTTGTTACTTGTTACTTGTTACTTATACTTATTACTATAAATATTATAGTACTTAAAACTTGTAACTTGTAGCTTGTAGCTTGTACCTTGTAGCTTGTTACTAGTTACTTATTACTTATACAATAAGTACGTACTTATTACTTGTTACCTTTTACTTGCTACTTGCTACTTGTAACTTGTAACTTGTAACTTGTTACTTGCTACTTGTTACTTGTTACTTGTTACTTGTTACTTGTTACTTGTTACTTGTTACTTGTAACTTGTAACTTGTCACTTGTCACTTGTTACTTGTTACTTAATACTTGTCACTTGTCACTTGTCACTTGTCACTTGTCACTTGTCACTTGTCACTTGTCACTTGTCACTTGTCACTTGTCACTTGTCGCTTGTCACTTGTCACTTGTTACTTGTTCACTTGTAACTTGTCAGTTGTCACTTGTCACTTGTCACTTGTCACTTGTCACTTGCCACTTGTCACTTGTCACTTGTCACTTGTCACTTGTCACTTGTCACTTGTCACTTGTCACTTGTCACTTGTCACTTGTCCCTTGTCACTTGTCACTTGTCACTTGTCACTTGTTACTTTTTACTTTTTACTTTTTACTTTTTACTTTTTACTTGGTACTTGGTACTTGGTACTTTATACTTATTACTTATACTTATTACAATAAGTACGTAATTATTACTTGTCTGTGCTACTTGTTAATTATACTTATTACTTATACTTATTATTTATACTTATTACTTATACTTATTTCTTATACTTATTACTACTTATTACTATAAGTATTATAGTACTTATTACTTGTAGCTTGTAGCTTGGTACTTGTTAATTGTTAATTGTTACTTGGTACTTGGTACTTGATACTTATTACTTATACTTATTACAATAAGTACGTACTTATTACTTGTCTGTGCTACTTGTTAATTATACTTATTACTTATACTTATTATTTATACTTATTACTTATACTTATTATTTATACTTATTACTTATACTTATTTCTTATACTTATTACTATAAGTATTATAGTACTTATTACTGGTAGCTTGTAGCTTGGTACTTGTTACTTGTTACTTGTTACTTGGTACTTTTTACTTGGTACTTGATACTTATTACTTATACTTATTACAATAAGTACGTACTTATTACTTGTCTGTGCTACTTGTTACTTGTTACTTGTCACTTGTTGCTTGTTACTTTTTACTTTTTACTTGTTACTTGGTACTTGGTACTTGGTACTTGGTACTTTATACTTGGTACTTGATACTTATTACTTATACTTATTACAATAAGTACGTACTTATTACTTGTCTGTGCTACTTGTTACTTGTCACTTGTTGCTTGTTACTTTTTACTTTTTACTTGTTACTTGGTACTTGGTACTTTATACTTGGTACTTGTCACTTGTCACTTGTCGCTTGTCACTTGCCACTTGTCACTTGTCACTTGTCACTTGTCACTTGTCACTTGTCACTTGCCACTTGTCACTTGTCACTTGTCACTTGTCACTTGTCACTTGTCACTTGTCACTTGTCACTTGTCACTTGTCACTTGTCACTTGTCACTTGTCACTTGTCACTTGTCCCTTGTCACTTGTCGCTTGTCGCTTGTCGCTTGTCGCTTGTCGCTTGTCACTTGTCACTTGTCACTTGTCACTTGTCACTTGTCACTTGTCACTTGTCACTTGTCACTTGTCACTTGTCACTTGTCACTTGTCACTTGTCACTTGTCACTTGTCACTTGTCACTTGTCACTTGTCACTTGTCACTTGTTACTTGTTACTTGTTACTTGTTACTTGTTACTTGTTACTTGTTACTTGTTACTTGTTACTTGTTACTTGTTACTTATACTTATTACTATAAATATTATAGTACTTAAAACTTGTAACTTGTAGCTTGTAGCTTGTACCTTGTAGCTTGTTACTAGTTACTTATTACTTATACAATAAGTACGTACTTATTACTTGTTACCTTTTACTTGCTACTTGCTACTTGTAACTTGTAACTTGTTACTTGTTACTTGTTACTTGTTACTTGTTACTTGTTACTTGTTACTTGTTACTTGTAACTTGTAACTTGTAACTTGTAACTTGTTACTTGTTACTTGTTACTTGTTACTTGTCACTTGTCACTTGTCACTTGTCACTTGTCACTTGTCACCTGTCACTTGTCACTTGTCACTTGTCACTTGTCACTTGTCACTTGTCACTTGCCACTTGTCACTTGTCACTTGTCACTTGTCACTTGTCACTTGTCACTTGTCACTTGTCACTTGTCACTTGTCACTTGTCACTTGTCACTTGTCACTTGTCACTTGTCACTTGTCACTTGTCACTTGTCACTTGTCACTTGTCACTTGTCACTTGTCACTTGTCACTTGTCACTTGTCACTTGTTACTTGTCACTTGTTACTTGTCACTTGTTACTTTTTACTTTTTACTTGTTACTTGGTACTTGGTACTTTATACTTATTACTTATACTTATTACAATAAGTACGTACTTATTACTTGTCTGTGCTACTTGTTAATTATACTTATTACTTATACTTATTATTTATACTTATTACTTATACTTATTTCTTATACTTATTACTACTTATTACTATAAGTATTATAGTACTTATTACTTGTAGCTTGTAGCTTGGTACTTGTTAATTGTTAATTGTTACTTGGTACTTGGTACTTGATACTTATTACTTATACTTATTACAATAAGTACGTACTTATTACTTGTCTGTGCTACTTGTTAATTATACTTATTACTTATACTTATTATTTATACTTATTACTTATACTTATTTCTTATACTTATTACTACTTATTACTATAAGTATTATAGTACTTATTACTTGTAGCTTGTAGCTTGGTACTTGTTACTTGTTACTTGGTACTTTATACTTGGTACTTGATACTTATTACTTATACTTATTACAATAAGTACGTACTTATTACTTGTCTGTGCTACTTGTTACTTGTTACTTGTCACTTGTTGCTTGTTACTTTTTACTTGTTACTTGGTACTTGGTACTTTATACTTGGTACTTGTCACTTGTCACTTGTCACTTGTCACTTGTCACTTGTCGCTTGTCACTTGCCACTTGTCACTTGCCACTTGTCACTTGTCACTTGTTACTTGTTACTTGTCACTTGTCACTTGTCACTTGTCACTTGTCACTTGTTACTTGTTACTTGTTACTTGTTACTTGTTACTTGTTACTTGGTACTTGGTACTTGGTACTTGATACTTATTACTAATACTTATTAGAATAAGTACGTACTTATTACTTGTCTGTGCTACTTGATACTGTGATACTCGGTACTTAATACTTGCAACAAGTATCAAGATACTTGTAACTTGTAGCTTGTGGCTTGTAGCTTGTTACTAGTTACTTATTACTTATCCAATAAGTACGTACTTATTACTTGTTACCTTTTACTTGCTACTTGCTACTTGTAACTTGTTTTTTTATTACTTGTTACTTGCCACTTGCTACTTGTCACTTGTCACTTGCTACTTGCTGCTTGCTACTTGTTACTTGCTACTTGTTACTTCTTACTTGTTACTTGTTACTTGTTATTTGTTACTTGTTACTTGTCGCTTGTCACTTGTCACTTGTCACTTGTCACTTGTCACTTGTCACTTGTCACTTGTCACTTGGTACTTGGTACTTGGTACTTGGTACTTGATACTTGTTACTTGTTACTTGTTACTTGTTACTTGTTACTTGTTACTTGTTACTTGTTACTAGTTACTTGGTACTTGCTACTTGTTACTTGTTACTTGTTACTTGTTACTTGTTACTTGTTACTTGTTACTTGTTACTTATACTTGTTACTTATACTTATTACTTATACTTATTACTATAAGTATTATAGTACTTATTACTTGTAGCTTGTTACTTGGTACTTGATACTTATTACTTATACTTATTACAATAAGTACGTACTTATTACTTGTCTGTGCTACTTGATACTTGTTACTTGTTACTTGGTACTTTATACTTGGTACTTGTCACTTGTCACTTGTCACTAGTCACTTGTCACTTGTCACTTGTCACTTGTCACTTGTCACTTGTCACTTGTCCCTTGTCACTTGTCGCTTGTCGCTTGTCGCTTGTCGCTTGTCGCTTGTCACTTGTCACTTGTCACTTGTCACTTGTCACTTGTCACTTGTCACTTGTCACTTGTCACTTGTCACTTGTCACTTGTCACTTGTCACTTGTCACTTGTCACTTGTCACTTGTCACTTGTCACTTGTCACTTGTTACTTGTTACTTGTTACTTGTTACTTGTTACTTGTTACTTGTTACTTGTTACTTGTTACTTGTTACTTGTTACTTGTTACTTGTTACTTATACTTATTACTATAAATATTATAGTACTTAAAACTTGTAACTTGTAGCTTGTAGCTTGTACCTTGTAGCTTGTTACTAGTTACTTATTACTTATACAATAAGTACGTACTTATTACTTGTTACCTTTTACTTGCTACTTGCTACTTGTAACTTGTAACTTGTAACTTGTAACTTGTTACTTGTTACTTGTTACTTGTTACTTGTTACTTGTTACTTGTTACTTGTTACTTGTAACTTGTAACTTGTAACTTGTAACTTGTTACTTGTTACTTGTTACTTGTTACTTGTCACTTGTCACTTGTCACTTGTCACTTGTCACTTGTCACCTGTCACTTGTCACTTGTCACTTGTCACTTGTCACTTGTCACTTGTCACTTGCCACTTGTCACTTGTCACTTGTCACTTGTCACTTGTCACTTGTCACTTGTCACTTGTCACTTGTCACTTGTCACTTGTCACTTGTCACTTGTCACTTGTCACTTGTCACTTGTCACTTGTCACTTGTCACTTGTCACTTGTCACTTGTCACTTGTCACTTGTCACTTGTCACTTGTCACTTGTCACTTGTTACTTGTCACTTGTTACTTGTCACTTGTTACTTTTTACTTTTTACTTGTTACTTGGTACTTGGTACTTTATACTTATTACTTATACTTATTACAATAAGTACGTACTTATTACTTGTCTGTGCTACTTGTTAATTATACTTATTACTTATACTTATTATTTATACTTATTACTTATACTTATTTCTTATACTTATTACTACTTATTACTATAAGTATTATAGTACTTATTACTTGTAGCTTGTAGCTTGGTACTTGTTAATTGTTAATTGTTACTTGGTACTTGGTACTTGATACTTATTACTTATACTTATTACAATAAGTACGTACTTATTACTTGTCTGTGCTACTTGTTAATTATACTTATTACTTATACTTATTATTTATACTTATTACTTATACTTATTTCTTATACTTATTACTACTTATTACTATAAGTATTATAGTACTTATTACTTGTAGCTTGTAGCTTGGTACTTGTTACTTGTTACTTGGTACTTTATACTTGGTACTTGATACTTATTACTTATACTTATTACAATAAGTACGTACTTATTACTTGTCTGTGCTACTTGTTACTTGTTACTTGTCACTTGTTGCTTGTTACTTTTTACTTTTTACTTGTTACTTGGTACTTGGTACTTTATACTTGGTACTTGTCACTTGTCACTTGTCACTTGTCACTTGTCACTTGTCGCTTGTCACTTGCCACTTGTCACTTGCCACTTGTCACTTGTCACTTGTTACTTGTTACTTGTCACTTGTCACTTGTCACTTGTCACTTGTCACTTGTTACTTGTTACTTGTTACTTGTTACTTGTTACTTGTTACTTGGTACTTGGTACTTGGTACTTGATACTTATTACTAATACTTATTAGAATAAGTACGTACTTATTACTTGTCTGTGCTACTTGATACTGTGATACTCGGTACTTAATACTTGCAACAAGTATCAAGATACTTGTAACTTGTAGCTTGTGGCTTGTAGCTTGTTACTAGTTACTTATTACTTATCCAATAAGTACGTACTTATTACTTGTTACCTTTTACTTGCTACTTGCTACTTGTAACTTGTTTTTTTATTACTTGTTACTTGCCACTTGCTACTTGTCACTTGTCACTTGCTACTTGCTGCTTGCTACTTGTTACTTGCTACTTGTTACTTCTTACTTGTTACTTGTTACTTGTTATTTGTTACTTGTTACTTGTCGCTTGTCACTTGTCACTTGTCACTTGTCACTTGTCACTTGTCACTTGTCACTTGTCACTTGGTACTTGGTACTTGGTACTTGGTACTTGATACTTGTTACTTGTTACTTGTTACTTGTTACTTGTTACTTGTTACTTGTTACTTGTTACTAGTTACTTGGTACTTGCTACTTGTTACTTGTTACTTGTTACTTGTTACTTGTTACTTGTTACTTGTTACTTATACTTGTTACTTATACTTATTACTTATACTTATTACTATAAGTATTATAGTACTTATTACTTGTAGCTTGTTACTTGGTACTTGATACTTATTACTTATACTTATTACAATAAGTACGTACTTATTACTTGTCTGTGCTACTTGATACTTGTTACTTGTTACTTGGTACTTTATACTTGGTACTTGTCACTTGTCACTTGTCACTAGTCACTTGTCACTTGTCACTTGTCACTTGTCACTTGTCACTTGTCACTTGTCCCTTGTCACTTGTCGCTTGTCGCTTGTCGCTTGTCGCTTGTCGCTTGTCACTTGTCACTTGTCACTTGTCACTTGTCACTTGTCACTTGTCACTTGTCACTTGTCACTTGTCACTTGTCACTTGTCACTTGTCACTTGTCACTTGTCACTTGTCACTTGTCACTTGTCACTTGTCACTTGTCACTTGTCACTTGTTACTTGTTACTTGTTACTTGTTACTTGTTACTTGTTACTTGTTACTTGTTACTTGTTACTTGTTACTTGTTACTTGTTACTTATACTTATTACTATAAATATTATAGTACTTAAAACTTGTAACTTGTAGCTTGTAGCTTGTACCTTGTAGCTTGTTACTAGTTACTTATTACTTATACAATAAGTACGTACTTATTACTTGTTACCTTTTACTTGCTACTTGCTACTTGTAACTTGTAACTTGTTACTTGTTACTTGTTACTTGTTACTTGTTACTTGTTACTTGTTACTTGTAACTTGTAACTTGTAACTTGTAACTTGTTACTTGTTACTTGTTACTTGTTACTTGTCACTTGTCACTTGTCACTTGTCACTTGTCACTTGTCACCTGTCACCTGTCACTTGTCACTTGTCACTTGTCACTTGTCACTTGTCACTTGCCACTTGTCACTTGTCACTTGTCACTTGTCACTTGTCACTTGTCACTTGTCACTTGTCACTTGTCACTTGTCACTTGTCACTTGTCACTTGTCACTTGTCACTTGTCACTTGTCACTTGTCACTTGTCACTTGTCACTTGTCACTTGTCACTTGTCACTTGTCACTTGTTACTTGTCACTTGTTACTTGTCACTTGTTACTTTTTACTTTTTACTTGTTACTTGGTACTTGGTACTTTATACTTATTACTTATACTTATTACAATAAGTACGTACTTATTACTTGTCTGTGCTACTTGTTAATTATACTTATTACTTATACTTATTATTTATACTTATTACTTATACTTATTTCTTATACTTATTACTACTTATTACTATAAGTATTATAGTACTTATTACTTGTAGCTTGTAGCTTGGTACTTGTTAATTGTTAATTGTTACTTGGTACTTGGTACTTGATACTTATTACTTATACTTATTACAATAAGTACGTACTTATTACTTGTCTGTGCTACTTGTTAATTATACTTATTACTTATACTTATTATTTATACTTATTACTTATACTTATTTCTTATACTTATTACTACTTATTACTATAAGTATTATAGTACTTATTACTTGTAGCTTGTAGCTTGGTACTTGTTACTTGTTACTTGGTACTTTATACTTGGTACTTGATACTTATTACTTATACTTATTACAATAAGTACGTACTTATTACTTGTCTGTGCTACTTGTTACTTGTTACTTGTCACTTGTTGCTTGTTACTTTTTACTTTTTACTTGTTACTTGGTACTTGGTACTTTATACTTGGTACTTGTCACTTGTCACTTGTCACTTGTCACTTGTCACTTGTCGCTTGTCACTTGCCACTTGTCACTTGCCACTTGTCACTTGTCACTTGTTACTTGTTACTTGTCACTTGTCACTTGTCACTTGTCACTTGTCACTTGTCACTTGTAACTTGTCACTTGTCACTTGTCACTTGTTACTTGTCACTTGTCACTTGCCACTTGCTACGTGCTACGTGCTACTTGTCACTTGTCACTTGGTACTTGGTACTTGGTACTTGGTACTTGATACTTGTTACTTGTTACTTGTTACTTGTTACTTGTTACTTGTTACTTGTTACTTGTTACTTGTTACTAGTTACTTGGTACTTGCTACTTGTTACTTGTTACTTGTTACTTGTTACTTGTTACTTGTTACTTGTTACTTATACTTGTTACTTATACTTATTACTTATACTTATTACTATAAGTATTATAGTACTTATTACTTGTAGCTTGTTACTTGGTACTTGATACTTATTACTTATACTTATTACAATAAGTACGTACTTATTACTTGTCTGTGCTACTTGTTACTTGTTACTTGTCACTTGTCACTTGCCACTTGCTACGTGCTACGTGCTACTTGTCACTAGTCACTTGTCACTTGTCACTTGTCACTTGTCACTTGTCACTTGTCACTTGTCACTTGTCACTTGTCACTTGTCACTTGTCACTTGTAACTTGTCACTTGTCACTTGTCACTTGTTACTTGTCACTTGTCACTTGCCACTTGCTACGTGCTACGTGCTACTTGTCACTTGTCACTTGGTACTTGGTACTTGGTACTTGGTACTTGATACTTGTTACTTGTTACTTGTTACTTGTTACTTGTTACTTGTTACTTGTTACTTGTTACTTGTTACTTGTTACTTGTTACTTGTTACTTGTTACTAGTTACTTGGTACTTGGTACTTGTTACTTGTTACTTGTTACTTGTTACTTGTTACTTGTTACTTGTTACTTGTTACTTGTTACTTGTTACTTGTTACTTGTTACTTGTTACTTATACTTGTTACTTATACTTATTACTTATACTTATTACTATAAGTATTATAGTACTTATTACTTGTAGCTTGTTACTTGGTACTTGATACTTATTACTTATACTTATTACAATAAGTACGTACTTATTACTTGTCTGTGCTACTTGATACTTGTTACTTGTTACTTGGTACTTTATACTTGGTACTTGTCACTTGTCACTTGTCACTTGTCACTTGTCGCTTGTCACTTGCCACTTGTCACTTGCCACTTGTCACTTGTCACTTGTCACTTGTTACTTGTCACTTGTCACTTGTCACTTGTCACTTGTCACTTGCCACTTGTCACTTGTCACTTGTCACTTGTCACTTGTCACTTGTCACTTGTCACTTGTCACTTGTCACTTGTCACTTGTCACTTGTCACTTGTCACTTGTCACTTGTCACTTGTCACTTGTCACTTGTCACTTGTCACTTGTCACTTGTCACTTGTCACTTGTTACTTGTTACTTGTTACTTGGTACTTGGTACTTGATACTTATTACTAATACTTATTAGAATAAGTACGTACTTATTACTTGTCTGTGCTACTTGATACTGTGATACTCGGTACTTAATACTTGCAACAAGTATCAAGATACTTGTAACTTGTAGCTTGTGGCTTGTAGCTTGTTACTAGTTACTTATTACTTATCCAATAAGTACGTACTTATTACTTGTTACCTTTTACTTGCTACTTGCTACTTGTAACTTGTTTTTTTATTACTTGTTACTTGCCACTTGCTACTTGTCACTTGTCACTTGCTACTTGCTGCTTGCTACTTGTTACTTGCTACTTGTTACTTCTTATTTGTTACTTGTTACTTGTTATTTGTTACTTGTTACTTGTCGCTTGTCACTTGTCACTTGTCACTTGTTACTTGTCACTTGTCACTTGTCACTTGTCACTTGTCACTTGTTACTTGTTACTTGTCACTTGTCACTTGCCACTTGCTACGTGCTACGTGCTACTTGTCACTAGTCACTTGTCACTTGTCACTTGTCACTTGTTACTTGTTACTTGTCACTTGCCACTTGCTACGTGCTACGTGCTACTTGTCACTAGTCACTTGTCACTTGTCACTTGTCGCTTGTCACTTGTCACTTGTCACTTGTCACTTGTCACTTGTCACTTGTTACTTGTCACTTGTCACTTGCCACTTGCTACGTGCTACGTGCTACTTGTCACTTGTCACTTGTCACTTGTCACTTGTCACTTGTCACTTGGTACTTGATACTTGTTACTTGTTACTTGTTACTTGTTACTTGTTACTTGTTACTTGTTACTTGTTACTTGTTACTTGTTACTTGTTACTTGTTACTTGTTACTTGTTACTTGTTACTTGTTACTTGTTACTTGTTACTTGTTACTTGTTACTTGTTACTTGTTACTTGTTACTTGTTACTTGTTACTTGTTACTTGTTACTTGTTACTTGTTACTTGTTACTTGTTACTTGTTACTTGTTACTTGTTACTTGTTACTTGTTACTTGTTACTTGTTACTTGTTACTTGTTACTTGTTACTTGTTACTTGTTACTTGTTACTTGTTACTTGTTACTTGTTACTTGTTACTTGTTACTTGTTACTTGTTACTTGTTACTTGTTAATTATACTTATTACTTATACTTATTATTTATACTTATTACTTATACTTATTTCTTATACTTATTACTATAAGTATTATAGTACTTATTACTTGTAGCTTGTAGCTTGGTACTTGTTACTTGTTACTTGGTACTTTATACTTGGTACTTGATACTTATTACTTATACTTATTACAATAAGTACGTACTTATTACTTGTCTGTGCTACTTGTTACTTGTTACTTGTCACTTGTTGCTTGTTACTTTTTACTTTTTACTTGTTACTTGGTACTTGGTACTTTATACTTGGTACTTGTCACTTGTCACTTGTCACTTGTCACTTGTCGCTTGTCACTTGCCACTTGTCACTTGCCACTTATCACTTGTCACTTGTTACTTGTTACTTGTCACTTGTCACTTGTCACTTGTCACTTGTCACTTGTCACTTGTCACTTGTCACTTGTCACTTGTTACTTGTTACTTGTTACTTGTTACTTGTTACTTGGTACTTGGTACTTGGTACTTGATACTTATTACTAATACTTATTAGAATAAGTACGTACTTATTACTTGTCTGTGCTACTTGATACTGTGATACTCGGTACTTAATACTTGCAACAAGTATCAAGATACTTGTAACTTGTAGCTTGTGGCTTGTAGCTTGTTACTAGTTACTTATTACTTATCCAATAAGTACGTACTTATTACTTGTTACCTTTTACTTGCTACTTGCTACTTGTAACTTGTTTTTTTATTACTTGTTACTTGCCACTTGCTACTTGTCACTTGTCACTTGCTACTTGCTGCTTGCTACTTGTTACTTGCTACTTGTTACTTCTTACTTGTTACTTGTTACTTGTTATTTGTTACTTGTTACTTGTCGCTTGTCACTTGTCACTTGTCACTTGTCACTTGTCACTTGTCACTTGTCACTTGTCACTTGGTACTTGGTACTTGGTACTTGGTACTTGATACTTGTTACTTGTTACTTGTTACTTGTTACTTGTTACTTGTTACTTGTTACTAGTTACTTGGTACTTGCTACTTGTTACTTGTTACTTGTTACTTGTTACTTGTTACTTATACTTGTTACTTATACTTATTACTTATACTTATTACTATAAGTATTATAGTACTTATTACTTGTAGCTTGTTACTTGGTACTTGATACTTATTACTTATACTTATTACAATAAGTACGTACTTATTACTTGTCTGTGCTACTTGATACTTGTTACTTGTTACTTGGTACTTTATACTTGGTACTTGTCACTTGTCACTTGTCGCTTGTCACTTGTTACTTGTTACTTGTCACTTGTCACTTGCCACTTGCTACGTGCTACGTGCTACTTGTCACTAGTCACTTGTCACTTGTCACTTGTCACTTGTCACTTGTCACTTGTCACTTGTCACTTGTCACTTGTCACTTGTCACTTGTAACTTGTCACTTGTCACTTGTCACTTGTTACTTGTCACTTGTCACTTGCCACTTGCTACGTGCTACGTGCTACTTGTCACTTGTCACTTGGTACTTGGTACTTGGTACTTGGTACTTGATACTTGTTACTTGTTACTTGTTACTTGTTACTTGTTACTTGTTACTTGTTACTTGTTACTTGTTACTTGTTACTTGTTACTAGTTACTTGGTACTTGGTACTTGTTACTTGTTACTTGTTACTTGTTACTTGTTACTTGTTACTTGTTACTTGTTACTTGTTACTTGTTACTTGTTACTTGTTACTTGTTACTTGTTACTTGTTACTTATACTTGTTACTTATACTTATTACTTATACTTATTACTATAAGTATTATAGTACTTATTACTTGTAGCTTGTTACTTGGTACTTGATACTTATTACTTATACTTATTACAATAAGTACGTACTTATTACTTGTCTGTGCTACTTGATACTTGTTACTTGTTACTTGGTACTTTATACTTGGTACTTGTCACTTGTCACTTGTCACTTGTCACTTGTCGCTTGTCACTTGCCACTTGTCACTTGCCACTTGTCACTTGTCACTTGTCACTTGTTACTTGTCACTTGTCACTTGTCACTTGTCACTTGTCACTTGCCACTTGTCACTTGTCACTTGTCACTTGTCACTTGTCACTTGTCACTTGTCGCTTGTCACTTGTCACTTGTCACTTGTCACTTGTCACTTGTCACTTGTCACTTGTCACTTGTTACTTGTTACTTGTTACTTGGTACTTGGTACTTGATACTTATTACTAATACTTATTAGAATAAGTACGTACTTATTACTTGTCTGTGCTACTTGATACTGTGATACTCGGTACTTAATACTTGCAACAAGTATCAAGATACTTGTAACTTGTAGCTTGTGGCTTGTAGCTTGTTACTAGTTACTTATTACTTATCCAATAAGTACGTACTTATTACTTGTTACCTTTTACTTGCTACTTGCTACTTGTAACTTGTTTTTTTATTACTTGTTACTTGCCACTTGCTACTTGTCACTTGTCACTTGCTACTTGCTGCTTGCTACTTGTTACTTGCTACTTGTTACTTCTTATTTGTTACTTGTTACTTGTTATTTGTTACTTGTTACTTGTTACTTGTCGCTTGTCACTTGTCACTTGTCACTTGTTACTTGTCACTTGTCACTTGTCACTTGTCACTTGTCACTTGTTACTTGTTACTTGTCACTTGTCACTTGCCACTTGCTACGTGCTACGTGCTACTTGTCACTAGTCACTTGTCACTTGTCACTTGTCACTTGTTACTTGTTACTTGTCACTTGCCACTTGCTACGTGCTACGTGCTACTTGTCACTAGTCACTTGTCACTTGTCACTTGTCGCTTGTCACTTGTCACTTGTCACTTGTCACTTGTCACTTGTCACTTGTCACTTGTTACTTGTCACTTGTCACTTGCCACTTGCTACGTGCTACGTGCTACTTGTCACTTGTCACTTGTCACTTGTCACTTGTCACTTGGTACTTGATACTTGTTACTTGTTACTTGTTACTTGTTACTTGTTACTTGTTACTTGTTACTTGTTACTTGTTACTTGTTACTTGTTACTTGTTACTTGTTACTTGTTACTTGTTACTTGTTACTTGTTACTTGTTACTTGTTACTTGTTACTTGTTACTTGTTACTTGTTACTTGTTACTTGTTACTTGTTACTTGTTACTTGTTACTTGTTACTTGTTACTTGTTACTTGTTACTTGTTACTTGTTACTTGTTACTTGTTACTTGTTACTTGTTACTTGTTACTTGTTACTTGTTACTTGTTACTTGTTACTTGTTACTTGTTACTTGTTACTTGTTACTTGTTACTTGTTACTTGTTACTTGTTACTTGTTACTTGTTACTTGTTACTTGTTACTTGTTACTTGTTACTAGTTACTTGGTACTTGCTACTTGTTACTTGTTACTTGTTACTTGTTACTTGTTACTTGTTACTTGTTACTTGTTAATTATACTTATTACTTATACTTATTATTTATACTTATTACTTATACTTATTTCTTATACTTATTACTATAAGTATTATAGTACTTATTACTTGTAGCTTGTAGCTTGGTACTTGTTACTTGTTACTTGGTACTTTATACTTGGTACTTGATACTTATTACTTATACTTATTACAATAAGTACGTACTTATTACTTGTCTGTGCTACTTGTTACTTGTTACTTGTCACTTGTTGCTTGTTACTTTTTACTTTTTACTTGTTACTTGGTACTTGGTACTTTATACTTGGTACTTGTCACTTGTCACTTGTCACTTGTCACTTGTCGCTTGTCACTTGCCACTTGTCACTTGCCACTTATCACTTGTCACTTGTTACTTGTTACTTGTCACTTGTCACTTGTCACTTGTCACTTGTCACTTGTCACTTGTCACTTGTCACTTGTTACTTGTTACTTGTTACTTGTTACTTGTTACTTGGTACTTGGTACTTGGTACTTGATACTTATTACTAATACTTATTAGAATAAGTACGTACTTATTACTTGTCTGTGCTACTTGATACTGTGATACTCGGTACTTAATACTTGCAACAAGTATCAAGATACTTGTAACTTGTAGCTTGTGGCTTGTAGCTTGTTACTAGTTACTTATTACTTACCTTTTACTTGCTACTTGCTACTTGTAACTTGTTTTTTTATTACTTGTTACTTGCCACTTGCTACTTGTCACTTGTCACTTGCTACTTGCTGCTTGCTACTTGTTACTTGCTACTTGTTACTTCTTACTTGTTACTTGTTACTTGTTATTTGTTACTTGTTACTTGTTACTTGTCGCTTGTCACTTGTCACTTGTCACTTGGTACTTGGTACTTGGTACTTGGTACTTGATACTTGTTACTTGTTACTTGTTACTTGTTACTTGTTACTTGTTACTTGTTACTTGTTACTTGTTACTTGTTACTTGTTACTAGTTACTTGGTACTTGCTACTTGTTACTTGTTACTTGTTACTTGTTACTTGTTACTTGTTACTTGTTACTTATACTTGTTACTTGGTACTTGGTACTTGGTACTTGGTACTTTATACTTGGTACTTGATACTTATTACTTATACTTATTAGAATAAGTACGTACTTATTACTTGTCTGTGCTACTTGATACTGTGATACTCGGTACTTAATACTTGCAACAAGTATCAAGATACTTGTAACTTGTAGCTTGTGGCTTGTAGCTTGTACTTTGTAGCTTGTTACTAGTTACTTATTACTTATCCAATAAGTACGTACTTATTACTTGTTACCTTTTACTTGCTACTTGCTACTTGTAACTTGTTTTTTTATTACTTGTTACTTGCCACTTGCTACTTGTCACTTGTCACTTGCTACTTGCTGCTTGCTACTTGTTACTTGCTACTTGTTACTTCTTACTTGTTACTTGTTATTTGTTACTTGTTACTTGTCGCTTGTCACTTGTCACTTGTCACTTGTCACTTGTCACTTGTCACTTGTCGCTTGTCACTTGTCACTTGTCACTTGTCACTTGCCACTTGCTACGTGCTACGTGCTACTTGTCACTTGTCACTTGTCACTTGTCACTTGTCACTTGTCACTTGTCGCTTGTCACTTGTCACTTGTCACTTGTCACTTGTCACTTGTCACTTGTCACTTGCCACTTGCTACGTGCTACGTGCTACTTGTCACTTGTCACTTGTCACTTGTCACTTGTCACTTGGTACTTGGTACTTGGTACTTGGTACTTGGTACTTGATACTTGATACTTGTTACTTGTTACTTGTTACTTGTTACTTGTTACTTGTTACTTGTTACTTGTTACTTGTTACTTGTTACTTGTTACTTGTTACTTGTTACTTGTTACTTGTTACTTGTTACTTGTTACTTGTTACTTGTTACTTGTTACTTGTTACTTGTTACTTGTTACTTGTTACTTGTTACTTGTTACTTGTTACTTGTTACTTGTTACTTGTTACTTGTTACTTGTTACTTGTTACTTGTTACTTGTTACTTGTTACTTGTTACTTGTTACTTGTTACTTGGTACTTGGTACTTGTTACTTGTTACTTGTTACTTGTTACTTGTTACTTGTTACTTGTTACTTGTTACTTGTTACTTGTTACTTGTTACTTGCTACTTGCTATTTGTTACTTGCTACTTGCTATTTGCTACTTGCTACTTGCTACTTGCTACTTGCTACTTGTTACTTGTTACTTGTTACTTGTTACTTGGTACTTGCTACTTGTTACTTGTTACTTGTTACTTGTTACTTGTTACTTGTTACTTATACTTGTTACTTATACTTATTACTTATACTTATTACTATAAGTATTATAGTACTTATTACTTGTAGCTTGTTACTTGGTACTTGATACTTATTACTTATACTTATTACAATAAGTACGTACTTATTACATGTCTGTGCTACTTGATACTTGTTACTGTGATACTCGGTACTTAATACTTGCAACAAGTATCAAGATATTTGTTACTTATACATATTACTTATACTTATTACTATAAGTATTATAGTACTTATTACTTGTTACTTGTAGCTGGTAGCTTGTACCTTGTACCTTGTAGCTTGTTACTAGTTACTTATTACAATAAGTACGTACTTATTACTTGTCTGTGTCATGTGTCTGTTGTAGGTATACGTCTTCTTCCTAGCCTTTATTAATCCCAAGATTATTTGGGGCCGGCTCTAGTGCTTTAGCTTTAGCTCAAAGTCTGTTTTTCCTCGGATTGACTGGGATTGGACCTCCGCAACTCTGAGGGCGAACTGAACTCGGGGGTTGAATTAGTTGTCACTGACTTAAAATTATTGTCACTGACTTCCCAGTAACAATTGCCATACATGTTCATTACAACTGGGAACACACGGATTCACGTGTTCTCTAGGCACGGGGCTGAAGAACCGCCCACTTCCGTAATCCGCACCGTCATTACGAATTTACTGTAAGATAATATTTAAAAAAACAACAACATTTAAAAAAAAAACTGACTTCAAGAACGAGCAATTGAATTGGATCCACATAGGACGCAACAGCTGTCAAATAAAAAAAGAATCATTGAAATCGGTTTACCCAGTCGAAAGTTATGGGGTAACAAACATTTTTAAAAAATACAGACGCATTGATAACTTCCTCCTTTTTTGAAGTCGGTTAAAAAACTCAACAACACCTTTTGGCTTGACCCAGGCATCAAACCTGAGACCTCTTGATTGGCAATAGCATTTCCTAACCACCAATATTTTTTAGAAACAAAACAGCAAATACTCTAAGAAAAATATAAGTTATAGTCATTATTACAAGAGCTTTGAAATCTGTGGAGTTGGTAATAGCAGAGATTATCTATATCTTAAACTCAAACTCGTTAATCTTACATCATAAAATGATACGGCCTCCATAAACGTAGCAACTCAGAAGCAAGAATGCATTAAATAATAATAATATGATCAAAGTTCACGTTATTTTCACTTTAAGACAAAAATCAGACAAATCGGGTTTATTTTTGTTAATATCATCTTAAGATTAGTACCTGTGTGCCATGCACTTTAAATTTTTAATTTCTACATAGTTTTTAAATGTATTATCCTATCATGGCTTGAAATGCAGAATTTAGGCTTAATTTCAAGTATGACAGCTACACTTGTAGTTAATCGGCTAAAAGCAAAACACAGGAGAATTAAAAACTAAATCTCCATAATTTACTTACGTAGGCGTATGACTGACTTTTACTGGTTCAACAGAAGAAACCTGAGCCGCATGAGCTTACATTTATTGATTATGCATCATCAGATGAGTCTCATTAGCCTAACAAAGGCATTAATCAGTTGGCTTCACGGATTAAAGTGAAACAAATTGAAGTGTCTATGCCGTGGGCGGCCATAGACATTTTTACGACCCGACACGTTTCTAAACGGTCGATGGATAGTTTTAAACTTCGAATGTCAATTAACACTGTTGCTCTGCTATATTATTTATTGCCGGTCGCAATGGCGGTCCATAGCGCGTGCTTGTCATCACGAAATGTCGTTTTATCATTATTAGGCTTTAACTTTTAATTAATGTTTCTGTACGGCTTGTGTCTTCATTGTACATTAAAAATTCATGAACTAGAAATAAAGTTATTATTGATGGAGCGAGTTTCTTAATTTTAGAAATAATCTGCAGAGCGAATACGCAGATTTGTACGTTGACACAATTTGTTATTATGAGAATCTTCCACTCCGTTAGCTCCGTTAACAAAAAAAAGAACTGCACAGAATAAAATATATTTTTCACCCTAGTTTTAAGGCATGGAATGGTTGACAAATGATTTCTTGGAAATCGAATTATTTTAAATAATTTTAAAGACAAAATGAAACAAATCATTTTTTTCGAAGCAATATGTCTGTAATGGACGGCTATGCAGTTCTTACTTGAAAGTAACAAAATTTGTTTGTTAGTTTCTCTTATGTTTATAAAATAATATAAATAAAGTTTGTAAAATATGCAAAAGGTCATCAATCACATCTAGCAATAAAAATAAATAAAAAATCAACTCAAAAATTTTATCTATTTCATATTGCCATTGCCGAATTTAAGTATGCTTGATATACAATTCTGGAATATTCTTCCAATCCTATCAATAACATCAATATCGAGGTCTAAAACGCAATTGAGAACAGGTGTCGTTTTGTAATGAGTGTGTCGTCTTCCTCATCGTCTGAGTTTGTTAAAAGACACAGAGTTAATATTCATCTATTAAATATATTCATTGACAATACAGTCCAAATATAAGATACATGGCTTTCAAGTAATACCAATGAGTAACACGTCATCAATAGCCTTAAATAATCTACTGCTGGATTTAGGCCTCTCCTTAGAAAGGAGGTTTTGATCTATATGATACTAGCTGAGCCCCGCGGTGTTACCCACGGTACAACAACAACCGCGGGTAACGCCGCGGGGCAAAGCTAGACTAAAAAAAGTTAAGTTAGTCTAAGTTTTTATTATAAAGCTAAAGGTTCATTTGTAAGGTTAAACGCGATAATCTTAAGAACTACTGGTTCCAATTGAAAGCATACGACCTGTACCATCCAGACCAGTATCAATGAAAAATGTCGCAAAATGGGTAATATTCTTTATGTCCACGAAGCTATGTGGGACAGTTGATCGCTAGGTATTATAACAAGATAAGCAAGCATTAAGAGTTGTACATATTGTACTACTTCAACTGTTATAATGAATTGATGTCAATAAAGAACTCTGATTATTTTTATATTCTTGTGTTCTTCATAGAACACTGATATTATTCATGAAAGTCATTGATGACAGTCTTAATAGGACCATTATAATAGTTTTCATAAGGGTGTTTAGACTGTATGTAACTGTAATTACATATGTAGGTATGTGTATTTCTAGAGATATTTTCTTAACCCTAATAAATTCTGTTTTAAAATAAATATCTGTATGAAAGCGGTATCTTGGTGTTGGTGGTTACAACACACGCATTTACATTTTATATAATAATGAGATACGTTGTTAAAGTAAGTGAAAGGTGCGGCGAGGGTTGCTTTGATATTCTGTTTATTTGTTTATAAGGGTTTTGACGCCGACCTTATGTTTTTGATGTTGTTGTTCTTAGTGCAAAAATGTGTTGTCGTAACTAGATTACTTTGAACACATCATTCTCAAGTCTAAACAGTTTGGTTGTTTTATATTCCTAAATTGGAAATGAATAACCAGTACCTAAATCATCAGAGTTATCTTTCAAAGCTTTTCATAAAAGTTGATTAGAATCAGCATAATGAGTTTTCTTATTCAGTTTTCCTCTACCAGTCATCTAAACATTACACAGTTATTCACGTTCAAACGTTCTGCTCAATTGTAGAACGTCATATAACACACTGAACAAACGCACACACACTGAAATAATATAATTTAGGAATATGTACAAAGGCGCGTCTCCACCAAAATTGTTGGCAATTTCAGTGTTTCCAACTGTTTGCAACACTTAAAAAAATCGCCAACTTTTGTTTACATCGTGTCTACACCGAGTCGCCAACAATGTGAAAAACATTCGAACTAAGCGTCTCCACAGAGCGAATAAAAAACGGCAACAAGCGTTTTCTTCTGATGTTTACCGCCAAAAAAAAGAAACACGTTTACCAATATTTGTTGACATTTTTGTTGCCAACACAAGGAAATTATGTAAACTTTTGTAACCATCACGTGTTGACAACACAACAATTGACATCTTTTGCGGGGACATCGGGTGGAGACCCGGCGAATATTAATAAGAATTTAAGTTAAGCATTTTGTACTCAACTTTGTTAAACGAACGACAGTCTAGCGTGCATAGATATAAGTTTTATTATGTTTTTTATGGAAGAGTGTGGTCTCCTGACACAAGCTATCCTAGCTTAAAAGGAGGCTCTTAACACTAAAT
Source organism: Diaphora mendica (assembly GCA_949125395.1). NCBI lineage: Eukaryota > Metazoa > Arthropoda > Insecta > Lepidoptera > Erebidae > Diaphora > Diaphora mendica. The sequence goes on from OX421314.1 coordinate 22,940,104, forward strand.
TGTTATAAATACAAAAACAAATGGCGATTCATCAGTGTACGGCTAACTCTCTTTTGTAGCTATGTCTTAATTTTTAAAAAGTTAATCTTTTCTTTCATCTTTCGCTACTCTTCCATGCCCATTTAAAACTTTTTACAACAGATTTTGTTCATCACTATGGATGACATAAATAACCTATTGCTCCTCAATTTTACATCCACCGACGATACTTTTAGACTTTGTATGTTTAATAATTCCTAACCTTGTCCATCCTGGTCACACCACACATCCAATTTAACTTTCGCATTTCAGTTGCGTTATCTCTCATACTACGACTAATTAATTCATTCACTTTTAAAAAGATTTTTCTTCTTGTCCTAGAAAAGGCTCTAAAAGTTTTGTCAATTAGAAATAATTCAATTCAAATTGGAACAGTGTTCTCTGTAATTCCATTTAAATTAAATCTTGTCGGAGAAGCGCATGTTCAAATTATGCTAAGTGAGAAATAAAGGAGACCCATGTAATATGTATACATAGTATTATGTAGGGATTAAGCTATATCAGGTATGATGTAGAGTTCCTTTCTAGAAAGCATAGGTTAAAGGTTTTTTAAATAAATAAATGGGCTGGGTCTTTTAGGAGAAAAGTATTCGATTGTGATCTTTTTGAGGTAGGTAGGTATGTCTTAAAATTTTATCAATCCATACTTAATATTATAAATTCGAAAGTACCTCTCTCTGTCTGTCGTTACACTTTCCGCCGCTGACTGCTGATTTTTATTAAATTTATTATGGAGATACTCAGATTCTTGAGGAAAGGATATAGGCTACACATGGTCGGATTTGAGAAAACTAATCTATCTTATCTATTCAGATCTATACTATATTATAAAGAGGTAAAGCTTCTAACTTTGTTTGTATGGTTGTAGGGGGTAATCTTCGGAAGTACTGATCCGATCCTGAAAATTCTTCCACTAACAGAAAGCGACACTATTCAGGAGTGAAATAGGCCATATTTTATTATGATTGAACAAAAAAATTCAGCAAAAATAATAGTATTTGTAAATCAAGTCGAAAAAGGCGCGCGGTTAACGCCCAACGAAGTGGGCATGGGTCGCCTAGTAAGTAATAAATAGATTATCTAGGACACCATATAAGTTACATCTAATAAATAAAAAACTATTGAAAACATCGAAGTGAGCGAGGTCGAAGGTAAAAGTTAGTGTACAAAAGTATAATTCTTAATAATCAATGACTTTCAAGAGAAACGGCTAACCAGATAGCTTAATGCTTTCTACGACAGAACTTGCTTTAGAGATTCATTCATACGGAAACGCCCACCCTATTTCACATTAAATATAAAGTCAAACGCAATAAAATTTGACATTATTATTCAGGTTAATATTAAAACTACCGAATTCCTGTGTTTTCCAATTAAAAAGCCATAAAAATCGTTCGGCTAGACTCAAGCTGTGTGTTCGTCGCGTGGGTGTAGGCTGACATGAATGCTCTATCTCAGTCATTATAAATAATGTACAGATAAGCAACTAGAGACAATAGACCCAACCTGTGGGTGGTGGAATGAACTACCAAATAACCATGACCCGTCTGAAAGCTCATCTCTAAACAATGTCGTGTCAAAGTTCAGGGTGAAGGAGGTCTCTATAAATTTGTGTTCCTGTTGAACTGGTGGGTGCCCGTCAACTGACTGGGAAGAATGGAGTTGTACTCATTGTTGTGATCGGCACGAAGTACGTTTAAGCATTTAGATATAAATGAATTGTTTTCTGTAGATATCAATCTTGTTAAGTGTTTTAGAGCGCATTGTGTATGGGATTAAATTAATAAGATTTGAGGCTCCGTTTTTTTAATAAACGTAAAGATAAATGCCTTAGAGTATAGAACAGAAACACATAGTTAATATATTTAAGGATCAACAAAGCAATCGTGTCCATTTACAACGACCTCAGGTTCCCTTTGACGGCGATTTGCTCTTAATAAGCAAAGTACAGGCACATACGTATATCATTACTTTGCAGCACACAATAACGGCTGTTAGCAGGGAAACTGTACCTGTACTATTCTTTGGGCACGATATTTAAGAAAGACAACTAAATTCTGCGAGTTTTATTTCTGGACTAATTTTTTGTCAGTGGGTGAACATGATAGGTAGTGGAGTGAACCTTCTGTTGTACAGGGTCGGTCTTTGCAGTGATCGCTTCAATCGTTCAATTTTGGTCTAATGTCTGCAAATTTATCAGCAATATTCATATTATTATTAAGAATTTAAAAGTAACTCTCTCTGTATGTTGCTCTTTCACGACTTAACTACTGCACCGATTTCAATGAAATTTGCCATGGAGATACTTTCATTTTTGAGGAAGGATATAGGGTAATCATTACTGCGAATACTGGCATACACGCGGGCAATACCACGTGGAGCAGTCAGTTTATAAATAAATATAAATATGTATTTAAAAATGTTTATAAGCAGTTTCGGTATCGGATCAGTCGGTTTTAAGATGTGTCAAAGTTATTTTACTAAATCAATTCCTGCCTAGTCAAGAGCATTTATAGTCGTAATATGAACCGGCAGTTAACAAATTATTCGCTATGACTTTTAATTACTAATTCCAAAATTGGTATTAAAGCACGTCTATAAATGTATCTGAAGAACGAACTACGATAGTATTATCAAAATACGTGTGTCATAATAGCCGATAACCGGATAACGAATGGCGTCTAGTATAAACTAGCGGTCAACATACCGCCTACAAAACATCTTATTATGTTAATATACTTCCGTTGTGTTTATTTTAGCAATTATATCTTTTAATATGAATTCTGTGTAAATTAATTTATACGAAAGAGATTAAATTTCGAAACTATAATTTGAAATGTGTTGGTTTCTAATTGTCATTTAGAACTACTATTAAAGCTAAGCCATAAGTGGAGAAGGGAAAAATTAACTCATTGCAATTTTGCAACATTACTTTTATTGATAAACGGGTTTATTCACTTACGGGGAAATACAAACAAATTGTTACTTTAATATTACAAATGCGAAAGATTTGGAGTGTGTGTGTATGTGTTATAAGTTTCTTATTTCTACACGCTCAAACGGATGGACCAATTTTGGTAAGGAGGTAGCCGATTTCATACATAACAGATAGGCTACTTTTTATTCCGACAAAATATAGAACTCCCGTAGGATGAACAAGGAATTGAAATGAATGTGTCGCAACTAGTATTTAATAATTTATTCGTTTCGACTATTCACATTTTATGGTCTCAGCTGACATCCTTAAAATGGTGCTCTCACCGAGCAACCATTCATTCATTATTCAACCCTGACCGTGATCGCCAACATTTTATGCCGCTAAGAGTTGAAACAGCCGCCGGCCATGTCGTAAAGTGGAGAAACTTCAAGACCGTTACGTCAACAAAATTCACACAGAAACGTCTTTATTGCTATCATTATGGCTTTTAAGAACATAGCCTGTGATTTGAGATAGAATTTTGCGTCGCTGTTGGGACTACTGCCAATGTTAGACAAAATTGTGTTTAGTTATTTATGAAAACTTAAGTAATATTATTCCATACCTAATATTGTAAATTTGAAAGTAACTCTGTCTGTCAGTCTGTCTGTAACGCTTTCATAAACCGCTGCACCGATTTCAATGTAATCTTTTCATAAAGATACTTTGATTCTTGAGGAAGGACATAGGCTTTTTACACAATAACCATCATATACCCGGGCAGAGTCAAAGGCAAAAGCCAGTAATACTATAATATTATATTATAATGGCTCGTCCGGAGCGATACAACGGTCGAATTGGTGTGTTAAGTCATTATTAAGTAATTCCTTCATAGTTGTTCATCCAGTGAGTGAAAGTGCCGGTTCTTAGAACCCCCTCTGTCCCTGATTCTCTTATACACTTGAAGAGCGGCAACGCACTTGAGATTCTTGGGTTGCAAGTGACCATGAGTATTGGTATGGTAGCCGCTTGGGCTTACTTGCAGGTGACCCGTCTGCTCTTTTGCGCCTTATACAATAAAAAAACTGGTTATGAAACTACGACTAGTTTCGGACCTAATAGGGACCATTTTTGAGAAGTAAACCACTCTGCTCTGAAGTTTTCTTTTTGACCCTATTTCGAGGACAAAAAAAGTGTTTTAACGTCTTAACTCCGACTATCGTAAACAGCTTGAGTGGTTGCCCATTCGCATTCGCCGGAATACTCATATTCTTTCTCTTCTATATAATATTCTATTCAATCCTTTTACTCCACATTACCTTAAATTGCGGTTTACTTTCCTACATGATTCACATTCCAAATTGTTGAGATCGTCAGAAAACCTGAAATTAAAAAAGCCTGACACTACCAAATTTCTAGACCATTCTTTATCTGTCCAAGCGGTGCGACTGTGGAACGCCCTGCCGGTCGCAATCAGACGTGCACAATCACTGAACGTCTTTAAGCGACTGGTAAAGGAACATTATTTGGCAGATATCAATATTCCATAATTATTGTTGTCAATTAGGTGACAGTATTTAATTCAGTGTGTATAACATCTATAAATTTCGCTTATTATATTCATTTTATATGTATTTGTAGCATCATCCACACTATGTGTAACCGGTACTCCTTGTTTCTTTATAATATTGGTTATTTATATATATTTATGCTGATTTACTTTCACTTCCCCAAGTACTCTCGATTACACCAGACCCTACCTTTTACATCCTGTATTTATTTCCATCCCACGGTTGCCTGGAAGAGATTGCATGTTGAGCGATAAGGCTGCCAATTGTACTGACCTAGTATTAAGTCATTTATTTAGTTATCTGGTGTACAATAAAGAGTTATTATTATTAACTCTGGCCCTATAACAGTGTAGTCGTATATTAGATATATATATTTTTCATTAAAATGTTGTTCGTTAATCTAACTAAAACTCGGGAATTTTGGATTCGGATTTGATCTTGAAATATTCATTTAGGCCTTAGTAAAGTTTAAACGGTATGAAAATGTGAACAAAAAAGATTATGAGTAATATGGTGATGTTCTTTCTCCTAGCCGATTTCGGTTACGGCGGCCAGTCTCAATGGAGACCAGCCCAATACACAGGAGATATTTTAACGCACAAGTATGTGCGCAGACACAGGTGCACTCTCTGTTCCCTCACTCTCATAATCCGATGGGACGGTTATCCGACACGACCGGGGAGAGATCGGGCGCAGGACTGAGGAATATAGTTAGTCCCTAAAAAACCACAGCAAGTTTTTAATAAACATGAATAGTAATATAAAATGTATGTGTAACCAATAGATATGTGCCCATGGGGTTTGGTGTGAATAAATAACGACGATACAGCAATAGCAATGGAACACAAATTGAACCTAACTAGGCCATTTGTAATGAATACGTCCGTCTTTGTCTTTGGTACCGTACTTACTAACTATTATTTATTTATCGGCGTTCTAAAGTGTTTGCACAATATTGGTTCGAACTGCAGTGCTTTGATCTACTATTGATTCTTCGAAAGGTTTAAAATTAGAATATGTTCTGCATCTGTCTATTTCGTACTAGCTGACCCACGCAACCTCGTTTGCGTCTCCTATTGCCCGTAGCGTGATAATTTTCCCTCGTTTTTGAAATATTTTTCATTAGTGCTCCGCTCCTATTGGTCGTAGCGTGATGATATATAGCCTTCCTCGATAAATTAAATATCCAACCCTGAAAGAATTTTTCAAATCGGACCAGCGGTTCCTAAGATTAGCGCGTTCAAACTAACATACAAACTCTTCAGCTTTATATGTAATTTAAGAATAGATAAATACGAATAAATGATAAAGTTTGCTATTATTAACCGCCTTCAAAAAAAGGAGGAGGTATCTCAATTCAACCGTATATGTTTTTCTTTATGTTTGTTCGCGGATAACTTCGTCGTTTATGAACCGATTTTGATGATTCTTTTTTATTGGAATGGAGATACAACGGTGGTACCGTGATAAGGACACTAAGATCTGATGATGGCATCCAAGAGAAATCGAGTCGAACCTTGAAGTCGGTTTTTGTTTATGTTAAAATTTTCTGTTTTATACTCTGCACAGCTCTTGTAAAATCGATTGTAAATTGGTACGTTTTGAAACTTTTGAATCAGATCAAACGCAAGACGTTAAGTACTTTAAAATAGTTTTCTGCAATTGTAAGTGGTGATATTAGCAATGTTTCAATGAAACTCGGGTTTTTGACTTCTTAAAACAATAAAGTTTTAAAAGTTGCCCGAGCTACGCCATTTTTAACCCCCAAAAAGAGGGGTGTTACAAGTTTCACGTCGATGTCTGTCTGTCTGCGTGTGTGTGTCTGTTTGTGGCATCGTATATCTCAAACGGATTGACCGATTTCGATGCAGTTTTTTTCATTTGAAAGCCAGTTTCCTTGCGGTGGTTCTTAACTATGTTTGGTTGAAATCAGTCCAGTTGTGTAAGAGTATCAGCTCTTTTCCAAAATGATGTAAGGCGTTTTTAGCGTATGATTACTCGATTAAGTGCTTGCGTAGGGGTTTTTTTATTTTTTTATTTTAGCTTTTTATATCTCTCCAAATGGCGTTCCAGTCGCATTGTTGACGACACTATGAACTGTTCTACATATTTAGTGATTGAAATACAAAATATCATTACAAAAAAATATGAACTTTGATACATTCATATGCAGAGTACTGATTTATACAACACAGTTTACCGATTTCTTTGTTAGTTTTAAAAGCAGTAAAACATATGGACATATACACACATCAAAAGTGTCTAGGGATCAAGCATTTTTATGCGGATTTCTTGAGATTGAGATGTGGCTTTGGCCCTGGCCTGCTCAGTCGCCAGACTTGAACCCGATTGAGCATGCATGGGATATGCTACAGAGAAGAGCTCTGCCGAATATGGAGGGTATTCAGTCGCAAGAAGACCTTTTTTTGTTGTTGCAACGAACATGGGCGGCCATTCCACAGCGTGATTTGGATGAACTCATTTTGAGTATGCCAAACCCATTCTTGTGTTGTTTGTGTTCGCGGTAGAAACACGGATTATTAATTGTTTAAGTTACCTAATAAAATTTTAAAGAAAACTGTTATTTCAGTCTTTTTTTCGAACTTTAATGTTAGTGGTTCAAATGTCAAAAATCCCTTTATTAGGAAAATGGCAAATTTCTTTATTAATGCAAAGGTGACTTGGTTTATCGTTACTGTGACAAACGAAAACACTTTATTTGATGAATCCTTAAAGAAAATTTTAATTAATATCAATCAGGAGAAAAGTTATTGCAAAAATATATGTTGATCCCTAGACACATATGTTGATCCCTAGACACTTTTGATGTGTGTAGATATTCTACGAGTACCATTAAATTCAAAACACTTGTGCAAGTAACAACAATAAGTGGTTCATTCTTTGGGACATATGAATCTATCTTTGAAAATTCCAAATGATTGTGTATTTTATTAATATACTTATGTCCAGTGTTTAAAATTAAAGACAAACGCACAAGTAATCACTTACTTATGCGTTTATCTTTAATTTTTTTTTCCCCAGCATCAGACGATCACTCGTCTGATGCTGGGGCCACACTACCGGGAAACGTCAATGATGATCATCGCGATAAATACTGCTTTAATTATTACGTTAATTTTGTTCACAACGACAAACGTAGTGTGGCCGCTTCAACGCATTAATCTCTGATGTACCGCCACTCGAGTTATCGCCAAGCGGGAAACGGCAATGCGAATGCCGTTGTAAAATTATCGCAATAAGTCGTGGCTACACCAACGTCAAACGTTCATCATCGCGATAATTAACGGCGTTTCTCGTTAGTGTAGCCCTAGCATAACAGTAGCACTTGGTGAATATATAAAACTCGAAATAAGTACAACGTTTCTAAGGTAGTTTAATAAAATTTGAAGTTCATTCGATCTCAAAATAAGTAGAAGTTAGTAAAAGGCAGATGATATACGAATCGAACGAAAGCACTTTTGTCGTTCCTTTAAGAAGTTCAATCGAGCAAATCTATAAAGTTTTCGTTGTTGCCGACGACAGAAACTTGAAGATGCGAATTGAATCGTATTGGCGAGATTAAATCTTTGTGAGTAAGGCTGGGTCTTATCATTTTATTTATGTTCGCTATTTTATTCAATTCTTTGATTGAAATAAAAAAGGATTAATTTAAATTAGGCTTCAAAATCTCTTTCTGTAATCTTAGACGGAATTAATTGACCACGCTTTTTGATCTTTAATATCATTTTTTATGGATTTGAGGGCAAACGAGCAGACTTATCGCCTGATGGTAAGCGATTACCGCCACCCATAGACACCCGCAACACTAGAGGCGTCACAAGTGCGTTGCCTGCCTTTGGGGGATAGGGAGGATGGGGGAGATGGGTGGGGTATCCTCACACACTCGGTGAAACACGGCTTTCTCTGAGGCGGTGGTATCACTCCGGTCGAGCCGGCCCATTCATGCTGAAGCGTCGCTCTCACACGGAAATCTTCCTTCACTGTAAGTTCTTTACCGATGTCACTTTTGTAAGGTATTGGTTTCCTAAAGATAAAGATTATTCAATGTAATATACTTGCTCATTATAACTTTTACCATTGTGAGGCTATTATTAAACCCAAACCATTTATACCGTAGTTGTCTTACAGTCTTTACATGCGTAGTATAAAATGTAATCATTTCCGCTGTCTGTTCGCTTAGATCTATTAAACTTCTTAACGGATTTTAATGCAGTTTTAAGCAAAATATAGAGTGATTCAAGAGGAAAATTTATACGTGTTATACACGCATATTATAATATGGGTTTCCATGCGAAGCCGGCCCAGGTCGTTAGTTCACATATAGCCTCATGTTCATCTCAGCAGAAAACGTAGGTACATTGCTTGAAATAGGCCTCTTCTACTAATACGTAAACTGATAAGTCACACATATTATGTACAGATGTGAACATTGCAGCTAGTTCATTTGTGCTGAAGCAGGATTGTCTTACGAGAAACTTAAGAAACAGTACTCAGACACGGTTTTTGCATAGAACATAAAGGGCCAGTTTCACCACCTACTGATAAACTCCCCGATAGACTATTATGAACTTGTCTATCAAATAACTACAGATTTTGGATTCCCAAGTATTAGACAGAAACATATAGTTACGTCAGATACACACAGTTGTAAAACTAAAATCTTGTGAAACAGAAACATATACACACACACACATAAATATTGTACTAGCTTTCGCCTGCGGCTTCGCTCGCATTTAATAAAAAGTATCCTATGTTGCTTCTAATACCTCCAAGAATAAGTGTACAAAGTTTCATGATGATCGGTTAAGTAGTTTTCTCGTGAAAGCGTAACAAACAAACTTACTTTCACCTTTATAATATTAGATTGATGCACAAAATAAATCTGTCAAAAAGTGTTATATGGTAGATAACTATCCAATATTTTATCAGGAACTGGTGAAACACTAAATTTTACAAAATTGGTGTCCCTCAAGTAAAGTATAGGTATTTACAATGCCATTTAGTACTGCAGCTGTTTAAAAAAAATATTAAGACCCTATGATGTAAGGTCCGTAATAAAAATGTCATCGTTCAAATTTAATTGGAGCTTGTTAGAACATTGTAAGTAGAAACCGCTCGTGCATACAGCCTCGCTGTTCATAACGGACTTGATGAGCAACACGAGCAACGACACATGATCAATCACTACTTAGATTATTTACGACAGGAGGTATTTCATCCGTGGACATTCTCACAGTGGTCAACGGGCACGCCGTGATTAAGGGGTGTGATTCACTAAAATCAAATGACCGTGTCTACACTTATATTATAAAGATGAAGAGTTCGTTTGGTTGATCGAACGGATCTCAGAAACGACCGGTTCTAATTTATATTTTTTAGGTTAGGATAGCTTATTTATCAAGGAAGGGTATTGGCTAGGTATATAAAGGTATGCTACGTACGATTAATAAGAGCCGAGCTTCAATGAAAAACACTGAAAAAACAAGGTAATGATTATATACTTGTATGAGATGTTTGAGCAAATCTTTGCTGTGCCAATCAAGCAGTTTTGATTTCGAGACATCTATAGACGAAATTGTGAGTGTCAGCTAGTTGTAGATATTAAAATAGAAATCTACGGGATTGCTACCATGTACCTTTTTGTTTGTGAGTATCCGATATTTCGGCGCTGTTGCAAGCGCCATGATCACGGAGTAACTGTTACTCCGTGATCATGGCGCTTGCAGATACTCACAAACAAAAAGGTACATGGTAGCAATCCCGTAGATTTCTATTTTAATGTTTCTGACCATGAAAGTTTAAAACAATATAGTTGTAGATAAACTGTAAACGTATTATTATCAACTATTTATTATATAATTACATCGTACTAGCGACCCGCCCCGGCTTCGCACGTGTGGATTTCAGATGCCCCCGCCGACGACACGATTCGTGCATTTTAAATCTGTAATATCTTCGAATATATTCATTTAAATTAGATACTGTAAAGGGCCATTTTGATCTATATTAAATGCACAATGTATTTAATTTATTTAATTGTATAAGGATTCATTCTGTATTGCTTAAAATCACTTCGTAAATAAGCCATAATTTCTCGTAAAAAGAAAGGAATAAAAAAAATGGTTGGTCTGGGTTATCCCTAAGAGATAGACATATACCGTCGCGGACTTTTTACCCGACTGCGAAAGGAGGGTTATGTTTTTCGGGTGTATATGGTATCAAAATAAAGATTTTTTTACGGTGATTACGAATATATATAAAACTTATATGTTTTTATTGTTAAATATTGACGCATTCGGGTTTTTTATTTTTAATAATTTGTACTTGTTTGTGGTACTTTTTAAGGTGTATACATTATTATATTATATTATACATTACATATACATACATTATACATATATACTGTAGTACATTATTTTGATCTATCTCGTAGGTGCAACCAGTTTGCAATGTAAGCGCAAAAAAATGTGTTTATTTGCTACATCACATTAGAAACTTCGAAAATTAACAGTGTTCCCATACTATATTATTCATTTATTATACATATATAAACCTTCCTCTTGAATCACTCTATCTATTAAGGAAACAAAATCCGTTGCGTAGTTTTAAAGATTTAAGCATACATAGGGATATAGGGACATAGGGACAGAGAAAGCGACTTTGTTTTATACTATGTAGTGATTTCCTAAGAATTAAATCAGAGTGGTGACATCCCAAAATACACATATATACGTCACTGAATGCTGCCAGTTAGCCTTTAGTGTAAATCTCGAGTAGAAAATGTTTGTTTACTATTCTGTTCCGCTTTAGTAAAAAAATGTACCACTACACCTATTTTATGCAAAGAATATTACTAAAATGATGGTAGAGTTTGATATCTCCTCGGTTAATTCATTTAAGCTTAACACATTTGCTAAAATACGTAGGTATAATGCATGAGAACTAAAGATACAACTTCTACAGTACGCTTCTAACATTTCGTAATTACGGTATCCCTTGTTTGAAGCTTGAAACTTTACAGAACATGGTAGTTTCCCTTCGAGGTATTTAATGACTCTTTAAACGTGTATTTCTGAATAATACGGTTTTCGTGAGAGAGACTCAGTGTCGATGTCGTTGAAATGACGATAAAACGGCAAAAGGTATTATATACTACTAGCTTTTACCCGCGGCTTCGCTCGTATTTAATAAAAAGTATCCTATACTTCTAATACCTCCAAGAATATGTGTACAAAGTTTCATTATGATCGGTTAAGTAGTTTTCGTGTAAAAGCATGACAAACAAACTTACATTCACATTTATAGTAATATACTAGCTTTCGCCCACAACTTCGCTCGCATTTAATAAAAAGTTTCCTATGTTACTTCTAATACCTTCAAGAATATGTGTTCAAAGTTTCATTATGATCGGTTAAGTAGTTTTCGCGTGAAAGCGTAACAAACAAACTACCATTCACATTAATACTTATAGATACATAGATAGATGTACATCGTCAACATTTATATTATACTAGCGACCCGCCCCGGCTTCACACGGGTGGATTTCAGATGCCCCCGCCGACGACACGATTCGTGCATTTTAAATCTGTGATATCTTCGAATATATTCATTTAAATTAGATACTGTAAAGGGCCATTTTGATCTATATTAAATGCACAATGTATTTAATTTACTTAATTGTATAAGGATTCATTTTGTATTGCTTAAAATCACTTCGTAAATAAGCCATTATTTCTCGTAAAAAGAAAGGAATAAAAAATGGTTGTTGTGGGTTATCCCTAAGAGATAGACATATACCGTCGCGGACTTTTTCGTAGTACTTTTTAAGGTGTACAATACTGTAGTAAATTATTTTGATCTATCTCGTAGGGTGCAACCAGCGTTTGCAATGTAAGCGTAAAAAAATGTGTTTATTTGCTACATCACATTAGAAACCTCGAAAATTAACAGTGTTTCCATACTATATTATGCATTTATTATACATAAAAACCTTCCTCTTGAATCACTCTATCTATTAAAGAAACCCGCATCAAAATCCGTTGTGTGGTTTTAAAGATTTAAGCACACAAAGGGATATAGGGACAGAAAAAGCGACTTTGTTTTAAACTATGTAGTGATTTGTCTAGTTATATTTTCTGCTTTTAGAAGAATCAGGTGGATTAGTCTAGAAAATAGATCAGTTACAGTCTAAGCTAATAATTTTCCCTGTTCTTTAGTCCAATCACAAGACGGAATACGTGTAGGCGACTTCGGCCTCTCCAAGTCATGGCAATGTAAGCCCTCCTAGCAGTCCTAGCCAAACTACAAGTGTTTCGCATCGGTTCTCTTTCTACAATCGCAATGCGACTCTCTTGTATTATGCGCTAGTATTTTGTTTTGACCACGTGACTAAGCATTGAGATGACGTCACTCCCATACATTTGTTAGTTTTCTATTAGCATTTACTTTTGTAGGATACTTGGCTAGGGGAGCAGTCTCGTTTTAAATCCGAGATAAGCAGTATCTATCTTGCAATATAATCTAATATATGACGGAATATCGTGTGATTTGATTTCAAAACTCATTATCAGTCATTAAACAATGAGCTCCAATTATTAAAAAAAACTCGGAAAGGATATCATAAATATGTCATAACTAAGTAAGGTTTTTTTTTTATTTTGTGTAATTAAGTAGGAATAGTCCATTCGCTTAGATAGTGTCGGTGTATCCGCACGCAATTCTGGTTATTGTTGTGAAAAACGAATATATTAATTCATACAACGTCGTAAACTGACAAATCATACTTGCTTGTGAATGTAAGCCGCAGGCGGGCCTTTTGATATTGTGGCGACTTGCGGCACGCGTGACGACGCGGCGCGGCGGCGCGATTTAAGTGACCGTATCTAAGCGAATGGACTATCCACTGTAGAAGTTTTGAAAGCATTTAATGACTAATTTAGAGAGTTTTTAACTTAGGACCTGTGTTAAAATAAGTTATTTTGTTACAACTCGCTTTCCTTAATGTTTGTTTGAATTTCTTGTTGTTTACGAACTTTCTGATTAGCAAAAGATACTGGGCAAAAGGAATTAATGTTAGGTTTACGTTGGTTGAAAAAATTATATTAAGAATTTGTATAAGCCTCCGTCAGATCAGAAATAAAAGAAATTGCAAAATATTTCATATTGGTATGATGAAGTTTCAATAAAAAAAAATCTTTCATGTTTTAATATTAATTCTTCTTGATGTTTTGTTTCTTTCTTGAACTCAAATTCAACCTTACAGAATAAGAGTTATTTATTTCATTTTCTTACAGTTTTTATACATAACTAGCTGAACTTACCTTTTCATAGGCTTGTAGTCGGTGCCAAGCCAAAATGTAATAGTAGGTACCACATTCGCCGCGCGTGACCTTGAGCGGGATAGCTGCTCTTCGCGTAGAACAAAACAACCGAAGCATCGGTGACGTCGTTGACGTTCGTTTCGAAATACCTACCTACCTACTGGTACCTACTATTTCATTTGGCTTGGCACCGACTTCAAACCTATGAATAGGTTACCTACATACAAATTAAGTTATTTTATTTTATACTTTTTAGTTTTTGAAGTCAGTTTTTTAAACGATTTTTTTTTATTATTGTAAATGTAACGAATTGTAGGTCGTGGGGCATTGGGCACAATACATTTACTTACTGTACTGTTCCGGTCTCAATTAAGATTAATTTAAAAAGTTTAACCGTTTCCTTTCTGTGTCCGACAGAAATTATCGTAATACATACTTATTTATTTATTTTTTTATTTATTTATTTATTTACACTTTAAAACAACAATCATTACAGGCGTAGCCCAATGCGACAGTGTTATACAATCTATTCAATATTATACAATCTTCTTACTATTATAACAAATGATTTTTAATGCTGTCATTGTGAATTCACTCAGTGAGCAATAAAATAAATCTATCGAATCCGCAATTACATTAAGAGTGCAAAGCGCGCGCGTGAACGGCGCCTCGCTCAGCAGGTTGGTTCGCCCGCTCGGGACAGCCAGCAGTGGTGGCCGGCGGCGCCGCCACACGTATCTGTCCGGAACACTTAAAGTGATCCGGCCTAATATGTCCGTATTAGTTACCCCACCCCTAAGTACCCTAAACAGGTACGAGACGAGTGTGAGTTCCCTTCTAACCCTCAGTTCGTTGTATCCCACCATACCCAGAACAAATAACGTGGGATACATCAATGGATAAAATGGATATATTCCATAGTATCTCAGGTACAAAAATCTAACAAATTTATTTTGCACTCGTTCCAACATGAGGCCATATTTAGCTTCATGTGGGGCCCAGATAACTGCGTTACTCTCTAACTGACTTCTTACTAGCGCGTTATATAGTGCTATAATTGTATTTATGTTGCTGAAGTCCTTTACCGTTCGCAAAACAAAACCTAAGTTCCTATAAGCTTTTTTACAACACTTTACAATGTGATCACGAAATCTTAGCTCAGTATTAAAAGAAACCCCCAAATCCCTAACTTCTGCGACCCTTCCCATCGGCGTCCCGTCCACCGTATAGTTGTATGAGATGGGTGAGCGTAAGCGAGCGAAGGTGATTGTCAGGCACTTTAAGGTGTTAAACTGCAAGAGATTGTCTTTACTCCAGGTTATCACCCTATTAATATCCGTCTGAAGCCTCTTGCAGTCCTCCAAGTTATTTATTGGGAGGGAGAGCTTGAGATCGTCTGCAAACAGTAAGCATTTCGCATCTTGGACCACTCCCGGTAGATCATTAATCATTATGATGAATTCCAGCGGTCCAAGGTTGCTACCCTGACTTACGCCGGACCTGGTGAAATATGGGTCCGATACATGCCCTCCGTACTCCACGTACTGCTGCCTATCTTGCATATAGCTGGCAAAAAATTTAAGCAAGTGTGGAGTGCAACCTACGCCAGCTAGCTTCTTCAGTAGCACGTCATTATTGACCAGGTCAAATGCTTTCCGGTAGTCGAAGTATGCAGCATCAACTTGACCTCCTCGATCCACCACGGGGACCACCTCTGTTATGTAAGCGAGTAGGTTACTAGTGGTGCTCCTTTGGGGTCGAAATCCATGCTGAGCATCTGTAAGCTGCGGGCTCACTTGCAACAGAATACTGTTATGGATAGCAGACTCGAAAATCTTCGCTGGTGTCGACAGTACCGCAACAGGCCTGTATTCATCAACCCTTGAACACGATCCGGTTTTTGGCACTGGTATGACGCGAGTCAACTTCCACCTGTTTGGGAACATCGTTGCGCTTAAGCACCCATTGTAAATATGAAGCAATGGCCCAGCCAACACCGACCGACAATCCCTAAAGATGTAGGGCGGGATGCCATCAGGTCCCACTGACCGCTTTGGTTTCAATTTCTGTAACGCGCGTCTTACCTCCGGCAACTGCAGTCGGTCCAGGTGTATTCTCGCTCCAGCATTATCGCTACCCGCCTCCGCTATTGCCGCTTGCACATCCAGCTTCGGTATCTCGGTGCTATATATGGAATGGAAGTAATCCGCGAACTCTTCAACGCACTCATCACCTGCAAGCACTACCTCATCTTTTAAAATCGCTTGTGGATTCCTTGAACTTCTCATTGATTTGATATAGTTCCAGAAAGATTTAGGGTCTTCCTGAAATTCGTTCTGAATGCGGTCTTGATATTCTCGTTTAGCCAGTCTCATCTTATGTTTTATCATTGCCCTACACTGAGCGAAGGCCTCGTAATCACTATTTTGTCTACTCATTTTATATCGCTTATGAAGTACCGATTTCAATTTTATGTCGCGAATTATTTCAACAGTGTACCACTCGGGGTAAGTATACTTGGAGCTTACACTACTACGCTTTTTTCTGGGAACGCAATCTTCGATAACAGAATATATTTTATCATAAAAAAAATTTAAACTCAATTCTGCATTTAAAAGATATAGAGGAGACCAGTCAATGGCCCCTATTTGTGAATACATATAATGAAAATCTGCTTTATTAAAGTTCCACCTCGGAAATGCCTCGTGCATGTACTCACCAGAGCTATACGGGTGTTGATGCGACGGCGCCGCCGGCCCGACGCCCGCGCGGGCACTGCCGGGCAGGCAAACCATAACCTCCAGCGGTGGATGTTGTATATCCATCGGTACCAGCGGTTCCTCCGCCGCCCGCACCACTACACTCTCACACGCTGCGAAGGTACTAAGCACTAGGTCCAGACAACGACCATTACTATTAACTATATCATTGCACTGAGTGAATCCACAATACGTTACAAAGTATTCGTAATAATTATTTATGTAGTTAGAACAAGAATACAAATTAAAGTCACCGATTACAAGTACTTCACTGTACCTGTCACAATACTGCTCAATCAATTTAAATAACAGCAAGTATTCACTTTCGCTACTATGCGGTGGGATGTAAACCACACATAACAAGAATAAAAACCTACTATGACGGTAAACAGTCGCACAAACTAATTCGAATATATGGCTGTCAATGTTTACGTCGTCGATCGTCTTAACTCGCCGCAGCTCGAAGCGCGGTGTGGCCACGAGACACGCGCCACCCTGTTTTCGCCCATCTGCCCGGTCACAACGTAGAACTGTGTAGCCCGGGGGAATAAATTCTGAGTCCTTTATAGATTTATTGCAGCCTGTTTCAGTGATAGCAAATAGGTCAGCGCTTGATGTAGTAACACCGAAACAACAGTCTTCTAATTTTGTGCGAAGTCCTCTTACATTCTGATATATTATTTCAATATATCGTCTGGTTTGGTAACTGTTTGTCATTTGATCGACGAAACCACAGCCACTCACAAAATTCAGTGTTAACAGGCCATCGCTCCGGATGACACAATATTTCATATTCACTTTCAGGAACCCCTATGATAAAAGAAGCATAATCCCTCTCGGTTTTATGCCTTATTTTATCAACAGAAATCGTAATATCTTTACCATATTATTATATTTTTTTTACATAATTTTCCAGAAGTTCCTTGGATGTATCCTTCTGTAACCGCCAGACATGTAAATATTTCTTTCGTTCTGTCCCTTTGATGTCAATTGTATTTGCACTTCCGCCTTTTCTCACTTCTCTGTTAGGAAACCGCGGTTTCTTCTTGGTAATAGTAGTCCAATTACCTTCCCTTGCCCATTCTTGGTTGTCTGTAATATTACTATCAACCCCTTGTTTTGTTTTGATATTTTTTCCTTGAGTTTGTTTCTGACTACTAGCTCCTTCCGTCGCTTTCGTGGCCACACATTCCTTCACTACACAAACTACATTGTCGGTTGTTTTTAACTGCTTATGCTTTGAATTTTGTTTTAATGCATTTGAAAATGATAATATGGGCTCCTTAGAAATACTACCATCGGTTCCATTTTTATTTTCCGTATGATTTTGCTTCCTTAGTTGCACCTCAAGTTGTTCATTTCTTTGTGTAAGCAGTTTTATTTTTGTCTCCAAAAATTCCACTTTTTCTGTTTTTTCTTGAACTACCTTCATTATTTTGTTTATTTCTCTTAGCTCTTTTTCAGCTTTATCAAATTTATTTTTGAGCGTTGTATATTCCCTCTTTTGATCATCAAATTTTGAAATCATTTCCAATCGAAATTTACGCATCTCCTCGAGAAGTTGCCACTCATTTTCGTTCATGATGATTTCCTTCGATCTAACTCTGCTACCTCGCTCCTTATTAACAAAGTTGCTTGGTGTAAATATGTTATTCGTGGATATAGTACTTCTAATAGGCGTCTCAGTGTTATCTCTTTTCGGAATATTGTTAATACATTCTGGACACATCCATTGTCTCTTATAATCTTCAGTAAAGTTTTCAAACTTTTCGGTCGTTAATGCAAGACACTTCAAGTGATATAATTTATGACATGCTTCTTGCGCACATTCCATAAATGATATATCTTTAATCTCGGCATCACAGCCGGCACACTTAGTACACATTAAGGGTTAAAAAAAACTTAAAATAATAATTAATGTTCAAGAATTTAACAGCGTGACAAATAACACGTCCGCTCACTTGTACATACATACAAACATATAATTATGTGTGAAAGGAACCAATTAATTAACTAAATGATATTAGAGCAGGGAAATCGTAACCATTCGATAATCGAATAAGAGAATGGTTAACATTTCTATGTTTATAGGAAAATAATTTGTCTCTTATTGTCGTTAAATGCAACAGCTTGAATTTTCCAAGCAATATTTTAATGTTTTTTTTAATTATGTACCTATCTCCAAAAGAGCCGCTTATGACGTCACGCTATAGTATTTCAAACAAAAATGACACGCGTCCAATGTTTTTAGTTACGTTTAATAAAATACACTTATTTGACTTGACAGTAATCTACCCACCGGCGATGGGCTAGAAAACCTATATAATTTTATATAGGGACACAGTCTTGCCATTAATATAATTTGCTTAGTATTTTTAACCGACTTCAAAAAAGGAGGTGGTTATCAATTTGACAGGTTTTTTTTGTTTCTTACCTCATAACTTACGACTGGATAAACCTTATGTTTAGTCCTGGATAAGTCTTTTTTATTTGAAAGCTGGTGCTTCCCGTGTGGTCCCACTTCAATTTGGTCCAGATTGAAGTAGGTTTTTTTTTGTGTTAAAATTTGTGATTATATCTATACTCTTTGCGCTGTAGCATGGTGCGTGGCATGGTTCAGTAACATTTCGTTTCACTCTTGAAAGTTTCCGCGATTTACAAAATATGACTTAGTATTTCAGCTGTACCACATTCGCAATGTATTAAATCATTAATAACTGCAGTAAATTAAATTAAACCATAAACTGTAGTAAAGTAAATTAAACCACCACGCACCATGCTACAGCGCAATACCTTTACCTACCTTTACCTTACCAATTCTTGTATATTTAAAATCTGAATCTCGGCAACAACAATGAAATTGATATATCGTAATTTATATAGTGATGAATCGATCTAGCTAGGAATCATTCTTGAAAAGTTTACCAAAAAAAAAACAAAAAAAAATTGGTCAGCCAGGTACTATTATATACCTTAAAATGTTTCACCATCATCATCTCAGTCGAAAGACGTCTATTGCTGGACATAGGCAATAGACCCGCCTCACTATGGTTCGCCATACCAACTGGTAGTACGCGAAACACTTGCATGTTGGCAAGCCCATAGCACACGGCGTATTTTAAACGCGCAGAGTACGCGCGTTTAAAATACTATAATAATGTGTGTAGTAATGTGTGTAATAAAATAAAATTCGCTTATTTTTACGTTTATTTTCTTTTTAAAAGCAATACTAAAGCCAGCGTATGCAGTGCTATCTCAACCGATGCCATTGTACAACTGACGAGGATTGTCTACGAGCGACTACAGCGCGTCTGTATCGCTGCATCTGCGCGTATACGCGCAGTAGACGAGCGTTTCACAACTGCCTCAAGTGCTTAGGATATAAGGTTGCGTTCAAATCTCGTTTGAAGCGCGTATACGCGCGTCATCTGCGCGTTTAAAATACGCCGTGTGCTATGGGCCTAAGGGAGCAGCCCGTAGCTAACATGCAAGTGTTTCGCGTCCAATCTCTTTCTACGCCTCTAGTCTCTTGTATAATTGGTTAATATTTTGTTTTGACCAGAGAGAGGTCAATCCCATACATTTGTTAGCCTGTAGAATATCAACTTGGCTGTGCCGCCCAAATCCAACGGCTTCCAGCGACCGATATGTTTAATTTTTTCAAATTATATTTTTTTATGTCACATCAACAGCATTTATATATTATAGTCCGGGTTGATTGGTTATGGTTTTTTTACCGGTTCAAAATAGTTGGTTACTCTATAATATAGTAAAAACTACAGATTAATTTAGCTTCAAAACGAATTTATTGTACGTCTAAAATAACGTATTAATTATGCATTACAAATTACAAGTTTTTAATTTATGTTCCGGATACCACCAAGACATTAATAAAGGCATAGAATAATGAATTTAACTGTCATAGTTAAAATCTTTAGATGTCAGATTAGATTGCTTATTAATACACTCGTATATTCACTGTATGCGTACAAGTAATAATTGAGTCATAATTTTGACAACAAAATTAAGTTGTAACTTATATCTCGTTTGGTTATGAAGGTAAAATGATATGCCATGTTTTTAGTTTAATTAGTAATTATTCATACAGTTCAAAATACGAACCGTTAAAGTGAATCTATAGACGAACTGTTGGTCTAGTGTCTAGTGGTTAATTATTCTGACTGTTAACCCAGGACGTGGGTTCGATTCCCAATTAAGACAAGTCTTTGTGGATGAACACTTTTCGTTCTGTGTCTGGGTGTCATTTTTCTATAATATGTATGTCATTCTAAATTTATATGTAGGTATGTTTATCAGCAGTATAGTTACCTGGCTTTGCCTAATTTCGCATCAGACAATCGTGTATGAGATGTGTGAGGATATTATTAATAAGCTGAATATGACATTAGTTCGGTCTCTTTTCTGTAACTGGGTGGTAAACTCGTCAGTTTTTCTACTCTTATGGAACGCATGATCACTCCTGCGTCCCATACTTATGACTCACGTCATGAGTATGTAGTGTCAACCTTCCTGTTGGCCAGGTTTAGGCGGCCACCTCTGAGAATCCGCACCATTGCAAGTCCCGTTTTCTCCTTATCGTAATAAGCTGTTGAAAGTAATCATTTATTCTTGCTTGTTTCGTGTGTATATGTGACGACCTATTTAATCTACTAGTGGATAAAGACCTGCTCATAAAATTTAGTTTTAAGTTCAATTTAACAAAAAAACGGGCCTAACAATAGTCTAGCCCTACAATCAGACAGTTAACCGATAAAAGGAGTTAAAACTGAGTCCTAGCTAGATCGATTTATCACCCTCGAAACACTTTTCATACTAAATTTCGTGATTATATGCACTGTATTAGATTAGATGCACTGCTGGACATCGGCCTCTCCAATTGCACGACACTGTTTGATCCTCGACTTCAGATATTATATTGCATAATCTGCATTAAAATAATCTAATTCTGGTACATAATTACTGATGGTGATAATGACATTTCGGCATACTTTTTTACCAGCTATGGTGAATAGCTGCCGTCTAGGATCTATTAACTATTAATATAGTACAATTATATGCATAATTTAGCAGAAAAACAACTAAATGAATAAACATTTATGTTTACTTAAAGTATAATGATGGCAGATATTTATACATCACTGCAGGGTGCTAAACATTTAATTTTTATTTTATAGACTACGAAAACTACAAACATAATTATTCACTAATTACAAACTGGAATATTCGTCTGTAGATAATATAGTCTAATATCAAAAAGCTGAAGAGCTTGTTAATGTGTTTGGCTAATCTCAAGAACTGGTTGAAATTGAACAAATTTCTTATGGCTCCTCTACGGCTCTGCACCATGGTATATCGCGATGGTCCACTATGATGGGCCAGCGTGTGGAGGGCATAGTGGTATCGGATGGCTTATGGCGCCTGCGATGGTCGTGGGATGGCGTCGGTGTTGGTTTTTCTGTCGCACGTCAAATGTAGTGGGCCAGAGATGACGGTACGCATTTACACCTGGCCCATTCCACAGCGCATGCTCGAACTGTATACATACACCATTAGTTTTTAATTACCAGAGAAAAAATAGGGGCAGATACAGAATGTATGTACTTACATAAAACACCATAACAGAAATGCCAAACAAACAAAACAACAAAGTTATTAACGTTTTTAAAATCAAAAAATACGTCCATAATTTTTGGACACCATGTAATAATTACGCACGTAGTATACCTAACATTATCAATCAATGAATATTTTTATTCTTTCGCGCACACAGCGGGCCCGGGCGAGCGACGATTGGTTTAATATTATTATTGCATTGCAGCGACTTCAAATACAACTGTTCTAGGTTTATGATTAAATAGTTAAAATCCCTCATTATACTAGTTTGATCGTAATGGTAGTAAGATCAATGGTGAACTGAGTATCTAGTAAAGTAGGTATCTACTTTACTAGGTACTTAACAAAGTTTCTCAATCAATCACTCAATTTTATGTTCGATACACCCGAGAAGCCAGCCTTTAAAATGGGCAAACACAAAATCCCTACGTACCTACCAATGTTTTATCCGATACTGTTTTATTATTACTTAGTTTTAATTTTAAGTAATCAACTGGCAGCTAGGTACTACAGAACTTAAGTATTTCATACATACCACTACAAATGCTTTAATTGTTGCAAACACAAACACACTATTCAATTCACTTTTAAACTTTTTAAACTTTCACTTCACTCCACAAGTACCTAAAAGTCCACAGGAGTTAATCGGGAGACTGTTTACACTAAACCTGTGTTAGATTCTGGGAGTAAGGATAAAGTAAGGATTCCTCATTGACCACCAATGTTCGTTGTGATGGTTGAACAGTCCTATCCTTGTAAATAAACGTCGTCGTGTACGACGTGTCGGTATCACAGAAATGTACTTAACGACGTCAAAATCAAAACTGCAATTTTATTCGGGACCTCTTCCACCCGCGCGGGCGGTGTTTTCATTCATGTGCCCGGCCGCTGCGCCGGCGATCGCGAACCCCCCGCATCCCGCAGCCCCGCAGCAAGGACATTGACCGTATTGAATTATATCATACGTTATGAACAAATATTTGGTGGTTTTAAGGATAAAATTACATACCGGCTCAACTACATACCGGATCTAACTCAAAGGAAACTGTTGCGCGCGTCTCGGAGGAGTTTAGGGCATTCCGGGAGTTAATGTTTAACATGATGGGTCTGCTTCGCAAGCAAATCAGCGAGTGTGCGAGGATGGTGGATGTCATGGAGACCCGCCACAGACGTAAGGCCCTTATCTTTCTTGGAGTGCCTGAAGCATCTAATGAGGACTGCAGTAAGATCCTACTTGATGTTCTTAACCTTAGGATGGGTCTCAAAGATATTACAACATCTTGCATCCAGACCTGTCACCGTATTGGCACTTCCACCAAAGAACGCCATCGACCAGTGCTTGTTCGATTTTCTTCAGCAGAGGTTCGAGCTGCAGTTTGGAAAGCGAAGACGGCGTTGAGGGGATCCGGCTTCACGGTAAGAGAATTTCTTACCAAAACTCGACAGATAATCTTCGGCTTGGCCCGGCAACATTTCGGCGTTGCAGCCTGCTGGACGCAGGATGGCACTATTGTCGTCAAACCTCCAGACAATAGTCGCCACAAGATAACATCATCGGACGAGCTGGAGCCGCTCATGGCCAAATATCCGAAGGCGGCATCCTTACCCAAAACCAGTTCGAGTGCAGCCACTAGAAACTTGCGGAGACTGTAATCATCTGGTACTACTAAACAGTTGTCACCATTTGTTTTTTTTTTTCAATTAGCTTGTTGTTTTTAAACCAATACGGAATTTTTGTATTGTTTGTTTACGCTCCATTTCATAATATCGTAGAGTAAATAAATTGTGACTGCACTTAATGTCATCTGTCAAAATACTTTTTTTTTTTCTCTCTAGTACGTTCAGAAACTTGTTGGCGGTTGTGAATATTTGTTAATAACTTATTTTTTATCGATATTTTTTTTTCTTGTCTTTTTTCTTAATTATGTCAGTTTGTTTACCTCATTTTTAACATTTAACATTCTATTAATACTCCAGTGTTACAACCGATCTGTATAATGCAATGCATTAATTTTGTGTGTGTCTGCTGGCGGGTGGTGTGGAAATGCGGACGGCCAACTCCAGCATCATAAGGTCACATAATTTTGATTTTATAATAATCTTTTTTTTTTTTTATATTAATTATTCTTATTTTATATTTCTTATTAAATACACTTATGAGTGATGATAATGATGTGTATTTTTCTGCCGATGACACGTTAGAAAATACTAGTTATACTTCCATAACGGAGACACTGGGTGAACAATTACGACAAACATTTTCCGTGCAATCTCGTCCTTTTTTAAATGTCTGCCACGTAAATGCACAAAGTATCCCAAGTCATTTTAGTGATCTAGCAGATACCTTTTCTGACAATAACGTTCATGCCATCCTGATCTCGGAGACTTGGCTCAAACCTCACCTCCCCTCCACCTCTTATCCTCTCTCTGGCTTCACACTTATCCGTAATGACCGTCTGGACAAAAGAGGTGGCGGTGTCGCCATCTACCTGCGTAGTTTCCTACCTTTTAAAATTCTCGCCTCTTCCACCTCCGATATATCCACCTGCGCAGAGTACCTATTCCTCGAGGTTTTTGTCAAGGGAGTTAAAGCTATTCTAGGAGTAGTCTACTGCCCTCCAAATGCTAACTACTTCTCTAGCCTGGAAACAGTGCTGGAATCTTTAGGGTCGGATTACTCACATCACATCATCATGGGAGATTTCAACACAGATCTCTTAGCCGTAAACTCCCCTCGTACACGCAATCTCCTTCAGATCATCCATGGAACCAGTCTACACATCCTGCCCCTTAAAGCCACTCACCACAATTTATACTACCAGGACACCTGGCTAGATATAATGCTCACCTCTGCCCCACACCTTGTACCTTCCCACGGACAACTCCTCGCCCCTGGATTTTCCCATCACGACTTGATCTTCCTCTCTTATATCCTGAAACCCCCCAAACCTCCCCCAAAATTTTTACAAATTCGCGGTTTCCGGTGCATGGACGTTCAGAAGTTACATGCAGATGCTGCCAAGATTGATTGGGTGGATATGGCTGCTGCTACCGACGTGAACGACAAAGTGCGCATATTTAATGAGGCCATTGTCGGATTGTATGACAACCACGCGCCTATTAGGAGAGTAAAAGTAAAGCGTCACCCAGCACCTTGGATGTCGCAGGAGGTCCGAACTGCCATGAGACGAAGGGACCAGTCCTTTCTTCGCTTCAAGAAAGACCGCAGCGAAGACAAATGGAATTTATATAAGGCCGCAAGGAATCGATGCAATCAGGTGATACGCAACGTTAAACGCCGACATATACTTCAAAACATTGAGTCTTCTTCTTCTTCGTCCAGCGTCTGGAAGTTTCTTGGTACTCTTGGAATAGGTAAACGTCAACATCCTGTTTTTAATAACGAAATAGGTTTGAATGATATCAACCGTCATTTCTCATCCACAGTTACGCTGGATCCTCAAACTAAGTGTCGAACGTTACGTTACATATCTGGTCTTACCAGTCCCAACACTGACTCATTTGCATTTTCTCCAGTGCCTCCCGAGGATATCAAGAAGACTATTATTTCTATCCGCTCCAATGCTATGGGATGTGATGGCATCAGCCGTCGCATGATTGTCACCATCCTAGACTGTATTCTCCCAGCAATTTCTCACATTGTTAATTTCTCCCTCGACTCCGGTACTTTCCCATATTCGTGGCGCAAGGCTTATATCATTCCTCTTCCAAAAAAAAGTAACCCTTCGCTTCCTGAACACTTTCGACCCATTTCCATTCTCCCCTTCCTATCTAAAGTACTCGAGGCCTGCGTATATAAACAACTTTCGCAATTTGTATACAGAAACCAACTTTTAAGTCCTCTACAATCGGGCTTCAGGCCCGGTCACAGTACTGTTACCGCTCTCCTTAAAGTGATTGGCGATATTAGAACGGGCATGGAAGACACCAAGGTCACAGTGTTAGTTTTAGTCGACTTTTCTAATGCTTTTAATACCGTCAATCACGAAATCCTGTTATCTATCCTCTCATATCTCATGGTTTCTTCTGAGACACTGGAATGGTTCTCCACTTATCTTCAGGGGCGACAGCAGTGTGTTCGTGTTGATGACTTGTCATCAAGTTGGAGCGACCTTAACGCTGGGGTCCCTCAAGGCGGAATTTTATCTCCTCTCTTATTTTCAATTTTTATTAACCTCATAACTCAACATCTTCAGTGTGCGTATCACTTATATGCCGATGATCTGCAGCTGTATTCACAGGCAAGGTTGGAGGACGTTACGAAGGCTATTGATGACGTCAACAGGGATTTGGAGCTTATAGAATCCTGGTCAATGAGGTTTGGTCTGTCTATTAATCCAACCAAATGCCAGGCAGTCATTGTAGGCAGTAAACGTATAATAAGCAGATTGGATACCACCTCTATCCCATCAATTTATTTCAACGGTGTAGTTATACCATTCAGCCCTGCAGTGAAAGACTTGGGCTTAGTTATCGACTCTACCCTCGATTGGCGAGCTCAAGTTACCAGCGTGAGCCAGAAAGTAACTGGAAACCTGCGAACTTTATATCGTCTAAAAAACTTCCTTCCTCCTAAAATTAAAATCACACTAATGCAGTCCCTAATCATTCCTATAATCGACTATGGTGATGTGTGTTACTTCGACCTGAATGCAGACCTCCTTAACAAGCTTGACCGTCTTCTTAATAACTGCATTCGATATATTTTCAATCTTCGGAAGTATGACCATGTGTCTGCTTTGCGTTCTCAGTTAAAATGGTTACCTATTCGCCTACGGCGCAATCAGAGAGCACTTACCACCCTATTTTCATTTCCCCACTCGCCGACCTTACCTACCTACATTGCTCCGTATCTCCGATACCTGTGCTCTAATCACGATAGAAATCTTCGCTCAGTTAACAATCTGCTTCTCTCATGTCCCTCTCATAACTCCGACTTCGTGAACTGTTCGTTCTTTGTTCAAGCAGTACTACTCTGGAATGCGCTCCCGCTCGAAATCAGGATGTCCACTAACCGCTTTACATTCAAAAAGAAAGTGCATGATCTCCTTCTCAATGAACTGGCAGAACTATCTAATCAATAGCATACCTTACGTTTCCACTATTCGTAGTGTATATATTATAATATTTATGTATATGTCAATCTGTATATATATTTGTATATGTATGTATGTGTATGTATGTATGTATGTTGTTATTAATTGGTATATATAGTAGTAGTATGTTTGAATATGTTGTAAATTTTGTACATTTTAACTTACTTCACGAGAGGGTAACCTCTGTGCACCTACCTTATAAGATTTCTACACCACCCAATGGTTGACTGGAAGAGAATGCCCTGGGCATTAAGTCCGCCAATGTACATATTTAGTGCATAAAGTTAATAAATAAATAAATAAATAAAATTAACATGTTGTTTTTTTTTTGTTTTAATTACATGGATGTGCTCAGTATCGAATACCGAATACCAGATTTTTTTTTCTCTGGTAATTAAAAACTAGTCGTGTATATTGCCGCAGCAGCTAATGCTTCCATGTCTATCTCGAAAATCGTAAAGATCACAACTGAATGTCGCCATCGTGTAGTTGCGTCTCAACCATGGCATGGCCATCTCGCTGGCCCATCATGTAGAGACAGCATTAGTCTTGTATAGCCCAATTATCGAGGACAGAGGAGGTCGATGTCTGTACATTAGATATTGAAGAAAACCTAATGAAAGGAGTCCTTAATGACAGTGACAGAACCCAAAATAAAAGTTTTTAGAATTTTTCTTTCTTTGTCTGTGTCTTTGGGCACGTTGATCTTAGAAGTGGCCTAACCGATTTGGATACGGTTTTCTCTTGTGACGCAGGTGACGCAGGTCGCGATTATACTACGCCTAATTTTTCAGCTATTACTTTAAGTATTTTTAAGTACTTTCTAGACAACGACTGCAAAATCAGCAGCCCGGGCTCTGTCGTGTTCCTTGGGAGAAGCTTATATCTAGCAGTGAACTGTCCCGCTCTGATGAAGTACTTTTTATACAGGAGCTCTAATAAGTATTCCATATCCCGAAGCAGATTAGTATCTATCCATGGTGTAATTGTACGAATTGAATATCTCAAATCATCAATTATAACATCTTCTGTTACTTAATTATCCTTAACCGTTCACTGTCAATTCGCAGAAACAGTAGAGCACCATAAAGATTTCAGTTGACACTGTGACCTGAGCTCGGCTAGGTTTTAGATAACGTTGATTGGAGCTTCAATTATTGCCAGAATCCCTGTGCATTGACCTCTCCTTTGGTGTATTCGAGTAAATTGTGGTACTCGACAATTAGGTCGACAAACTTCGAATGTCGACTTAATTGTATTTGAAAGTCTGTAAGAATGTAAGCTTATCGTGGGTCTTGATTCAAATTGGTCGATAGTACATATGAGTGTAATCACGAAACTTGGACACTGTTAAAGATAATGTATGCTAGACAAAGTGACATTAGGAGCTTATTTGTTAACAACCTTCAATTATTGAAGCTTATAACACAATAGAGATAGATGGGACATTGTAGAAGGATGTAGGCTACTTTTTTGGCGATAGCCGATATATACACAGGCCGAGTCGCGGGCAGGAGCTAATTGGTTTATAAATGACTAAGCTCTATATAAAAGAAATACATCCAAATTAAGGATCCCAACTTTAATGCAGGGCGTACAAAACCGAATGTTCAATGATCAAGTTAGCTAATTCCGATCTAGTGCAAATTAACTTTTTGAATAAGAATATAGAAAACATCAAAATCAGGAAGCAGGAAGTAAAATAATTTGATTGCTATTACAA
The DNA here is from genome assembly GCA_949125395.1 of Diaphora mendica. NCBI lineage: Eukaryota > Metazoa > Arthropoda > Insecta > Lepidoptera > Erebidae > Diaphora > Diaphora mendica. The sequence continues at coordinate 22,969,205 of OX421314.1, forward strand.
ATAAAACAATATGTAGTGGAACACAAAAACTTGTCTATAAAAACACTTTATGTACTAGTTGTTACTTCAGTCTGTTGACTGCAATCTAAAGAAAGTGGGTACAATAAACAATATAAAAATCCGAATTGTCATAAAAAATAAATATCAATTTGTATGCAAGTTAAGACTCGGTTTGATAGTGAACTGCTCCTTGCACCCGCGCAATACTAAAACAAATTAAATTATAAACTCAAGTCAGAGAATATTCTCCACATTTAAATTCTGTGACACGACGCAACAGCACGTCTGGAACTTATCGTGTATAGGATGCCTAAGACTGCATCAGTTGCGTAACAGATGCAAGATAAAGGCAAGTTTTGAATAGAATCCTCAGCCAATGACCGAGTATTGATTGCAGATAAGGTAGTAGTACCCTTTTCATGTAAGTAATTGTATAAATCGAATGAAGTCCACCGACCTCGAGAGTAAATGGCCCATGAAATGGTCGTCTGATACAGCCCTTGACTTATTCTATCTAATATTGGATTCGATTGGTTGGTGCAGACGTTCGTCTATGGCTACTTATACGAGTATTAAATATATAGGAGGTTATTTATAAGGTTAGGGTCTAGGCGGAATTTATTTAGACACATTATATGTGTGAATGTGTGACAATGGCGTGTGAAATAAATGAAGAGAAAGTGTCGGAATTATTTATTGTCCATCTGTAAAAGTTGGCACCTAGTGTAGCTAGTCTAGAGCTGATTGAAGTGTGTATTAGTGCAAAGAGATCATCTCATTTATTACCTCAGTCATAAATATCTCAAGTATCCTTCATTGGTGTGGTGGCAACTGCTTATACTTTTAAAAAGTTAAGGCTTTATAATCAAAGGCATAGAGTCCAAGTTTGAACTGCACTACTGTACATATGCCTCTCTTTAAAAAACGAGGTGTTGACGCTGACCAGACGGGTTCGTAAGGGTTCGTTTCAAGTTTTCCTTCTCTTTGCAGTGTTGATGTCCTGTGTAGATGGCTGCCTAGCGGCGATGCTTTGTACTATAGCTATCAATCCATTATAATATTTCCAACTCCTCCAGTTTTTCTTCTGATTAATTTCGTTGCGGGACAGTTTAATTTTTTCCTGGGACTTCCCGAGTGTCATAACTCGGTGTGATCGTTGGTCACCGCTGTTGATCCTGGTGTACAGGAGTTGCAGTGGTGGGCGTGTGGGCGGGATTAGTCCCATATAGCTATCCAGTGGTGTAATTATATTTTGCCCTCTTGTAAGCTAAGGTATTTTCAAGAGGGAACTCTAGTATTACACAATAGCATTGAACCCTTCATTATTTCAGTCCTTCATTGGTTTTTAGTAATAATACTTAAAGATAAAATCAGAATAAACAAGCCAACGTTTCTTACGTAGGTAGGTAATTATAATATACAAATGGATCTCTTCGATAGTCTCGTCTTCAAAGTTGTGTAACTAGTACTCGCTAAAGGTAATTAAGGCCAATAGCACACTTAGGGTTGCCAAGTAAGTGATATGATGATACCATAAATAATGAAACCACTTCTGTTTTTTTTTGTCAAGTGGCTGGCAGCAAATGGATGAAAACAGCATAAGACTGGGATGGTTTCATTCCGCAGCAATATGCTGAAGTACGGTGAAAATGCAGATAAAACTGTTACTATACGTATTTGTAGCAAAGAATTATATTCACATTACCTGCGCTATTTTTGAAAAATGCCTCATATTCACAATGCTTGTGCCAAATATCAAAGTAATAATTGGTTTGAAGATGATGTAGCCCTAGCCGATATCTGCGGCGGCTAGTATCAACGGAGACCAGACTACTACGCAGTTATATTAAAGTGGACATAAAAACTTAATAACACTCTTTGGCCTGACACGCGAATCGAACCCAAGAGCTCTCGATCAGCAGTCGCATACGCTAACCGCTAGAGCAACAAACTCGTAGTCATCATTATCATCTTCTTAATCTTTTTCCAAATTTATTTGAGGTTGGTGCAATGAGTTTTCCATTCATGTATTTTATTTTGAATTTACAGTTTTGGTAAATGATGAAGTACACTCACAATCACACACACTCACACACACACTGAGAATGATAAATATAAGTTGTATAATTGTTTAGATATTTGTTCTATGCATAAAACAATCGTATTGTTTGATAGACACGGTCACGGCATAATCTATGTCTAGTGTGGTCACAGTAAAGGTTAAATTTTACTTGGTAACCCTAAATACATTAAATTCACATACTTTTAATTGATTTGTTAACTGGCTATAAATAACAAGTTGGTTGCTCAATCACGTAACGTCTGATTGAGTTTAATTGTTTAGTGAGCATGGTCATAACTCTGCTTTTATGACCTTGTTTCTCTGCGAAGTAAGGCCCTTAATATGTGTGAAGTGATGTCATAGCCAGAGTGTGTTTCGTAGATTAGTATCCAAGAAAAACTGCTTGCCAGGCTTATTGTAATAGCTTTACCTGAAAGGTCAGAAGAAAAAACAATTTAGATCAAAGCCTAAAGAGTTTTTATTCCATACTTAATCACTTCCAGAACTGTTGAACAGATCTAGATGGTCGTGCTGAAATCAGGCGCAGAGATGATAATATAGCCTAGAATAGCACATATTCTACTTTTTATTACAATGAACTTGATCGACTAAATTGATATTAAAACGGTAAACGCTAGTATTCTTATTCTACGAGCCGAATTTTAGACTTTCTGTAAACCATTTCCTTCATTTTATATTAAACCCTGTTTTTGTCTGTTACTCTTGCAGACATTAGTTACTTAAGACACGGTGTGCAACGTGTGTTGTGGCCCGTCCCGTATATACACCTTTCCGAGGGCAAAGCCGCGGTCAAAAGCTAAATATCCATGTGGCATCGGAACCCACAGGGCCACGTTAGTCTAATTCAGAGATATATATGAAAGAAATCGTAGTCAATAGACTACAATTTCTTTTCTACAATAGTTATTATCACATGTCATATAAAAGAATCATTCTTTGGATCATTTTACGTTGAATGTTATTTCTTTTGTAAGTAAATCTTTTATAGATATTGCGAGTAGAGTATTGGGTCTCGATTGGCCTTTTGAAGAAAGGACCATAGTTTTGAGTCGGCCCGTTCATATACACGGAAAATGAAAAATGTTTTATAGTTTCATAAAAATATCTTTATTTGTTTATCTTCTCAATTTGTGTTGAGCATTCCCAAGCCAAAACTGTTTTTTATCAGTGGTCCTAATAATAGGTCTTTACTTATGAAATTGCCGTTTTGTATGCAATAAGTGAAAGTACCTACTTATTTTTTATTTCTGTTATTCGAAGTAATCACCCATGCAATCGACGCATCTTTGCCAACGCATTGGCAGTTTATTGATGCCCTTCTTGTAAAAATCACCTGGACGGGAGGCAACAAACTCTTCAAAGGCATTTTGTACTGCCTCTCGGGAATTGATTTTTTTACCCACTAAAAAGTTGTCTAAATTTTGGAAAAAGTAATAGTCGGTAGGTGCAAGGTCTGGTGAGTATGGCGGATGAGGGAGAGCTTCCAACCCCAGCTCTTGCAGCTGCTTCACGACAACGCGCGACCCCATACTGCGCAACAGACAGTCTCCAAGCTGCAAGAGCTGGGGTTGGAAGCTCTCCCTCATCCGCCATACTCACCAGACCTTGCACCTACCGACTATTACTTTTTCCAAAATTTAGACAACTTTTTAGTGGGTAAAAAATTCAATTCCCGAGAGGCAGTTCAATATGCCTTTGAAGAGTTTGTTGCCTCCCGTCCAGGTGATTTTTACAAGAAGGGCATCAATAAACTTATAACAATAAACGGCAATTTCATAGGTAAAGACCTATTATATTACTGTGAGTAGATTCTATAGACGTTTTCATTTAAATCTGTCTATGGAAGTTTTTCCTCCGAAAACCCCCAAACATGTTCAATCTTGAAAAGATTTGTTTAAGAAACCTTTCTAAGAACATTTAATTTAATTGGACAAACTCGGTCCTTAATTGCATCGAATAAATCTTGAAACTGAATAATACAATGTTACAAAGCGCAGTTATTTATTATATTTCTACTGCTGTAAAACAATAAAATAAAAACAGTTATTCATATTTTCCAAGATGAAAAATAAAGCAAAATACTTCAGAATGAAATAACGAGCAGAATCGAATTGATCCAAAGAAATAAAGGCCAGCATGTATAGAGAAGATTTGTTGACTGTTATTTTTTGTTCTATACTTTATCATTTTCTTCCTAGCCTTTATTACTCTCAAGATAATTTGGGGTCGGCTACTAGTTCAACCTATTTTACCTGAATATCAGTATTTCCACGAAGCGACTGACATCGGACCTCCGCAACCCTGAGGGTGAACTGAATTCGAAGGTTGAATTAATTGTCAATATAATTGGGCGTCGCAGCGTCGGGTCCTCACTGCAGTCATCGGAGGAGATCTCTTGTTACCGGCCGTCATACGCTCCATGGCCGGTGGCGACAGTAGTTTTATAAGATGTCATCTCGCAGAAGGAGGCGGCGGAGAAAGCCTGGGAGGACGACCTCCACTCGGACCAAATCCGCCACCGGCGAACTGGGCGCCGGAGGCGCGCCTATCTGCGCCTCATGCCACCCTGAGTGTGGCCGCGGATGGGCGGGACGGGTTTTCCCTTCCATCCGCTTCAGTGGCCAGCCGCGAGGGGGCGAAGTTTCGCGTGTGCTGTACGTCGCCTAATTAGAGAGTTTACCAGCAGACGGTGTCCGCTTCAGTGCGGGTAAGTGCTGGGAGGGGTCCGGATGTGTTAATGTCAACAGTTCCCGGATACCTCCCGTCTCAGGCGCAGTGGCACACCGTGTGGTTTTAGTCGGTTCGCTTCTGACACACCGACCCGCTGCAAACCCTGGTGGGGTGACGGAACGAAGGGGCTTACACATGAAAAAAAAAAACATTTGTCAATATAATTGAGCGTACGGACTTCCCAATAACAATTGCCATAAATGTTCATGACACCACTCACGGCCTAACGTGCTCTTTGAGGCACGGGCGTGAAACACCGCCAACTACCATACTCCGGGTTGTTATTAATAATTTCTTGTCAGAAAAACCCAACGAACATTTTTGGCCCGACATGAGCATCGAACCCAAGACCTCTTGACCGGAGGTAGCATACGCTAACCGCTAGATTAACGAGGCAGTTTTTATACTTTTTTATATCTACACTACACAATGTTAAAATAGTGATTTCGTAATATTCTGTTGATGCACTCCAGAATCTAAGTGGAGAGTTTTTTTGTTTCGAGTATTAATTATGTCGATTATGTTATGATTTTATTTAGCGGTGTTGTGTCAATAAAAATAAAATAATATAAGCATTATTTGTCCATGACGAGAAGAACTATTTCGCTTATGTTTTTTAATAATGACTATACAGTTGAATAGTTTTTTATTTCTTAATTTTTACTAAAAAAAATATCATGGAAATTGTCATTTTTTATGGAATAGTCGGGCAAACGAGCAGACGTATCGCCTGATGGTAAGCGATTACCGCCGCCCATGGACACCCGCAACACCAAATATACCTGATTGACATTCTTCCTTTTTAATTACTATTAGTTTTTTTCAAATTTGGAAGTTTGGTAAGTTAGAAGGGATCGATATATAGGCAACGGCAACATTATTTCTATTCTTTTTATTATGTTTTGTCCTAGAACATTTTAAAATTACAAAATAATAACATTTGAAATACTGACTTTTAGTCAGTTTCGAAGTTTCAGTTTGTGTTTGTACTAAAGCTGATGCTTCGAACCTTATCTAAATAAAACGGAACGTAAAAACAAGCCGACTGGATGTTATCCAGTAAAGATTCCATATTTGAATATGAAACGGGGAACAATAAAACCATTTACTTCTTAATAAAACAAAAGAAATGTATAGTACAGAATTTATTTCCATATTGTATACTCATATATAACAGCATTTGTCTTCTTTCCACGTGATATATTTTCCAACAATATTTACATTACACTTTGGGTATCATGTCGCTACAAACACACGATATAAATAGTTTTTTTAAATACAACTATCAATAAAGATAGATAATTTTTAATCATCAATCTTGTAGAAATTCACTGTTTAGTGCCCACATAAAAGCTGCAAGGTAAATGAAAATCGTAGGTGAATAGAATCTGAATGGCGAATAAAAACTATGGGTGAATAGAAATTCCAGGTGAATTAATGGGGTGTAAATAATATTGTCACGCTGATAGATTTAGTCGAATAGGACCCCTTTCTGAACTTTATTTAATTCAGAGTTTGCTTCTTTTTATAAAATACTAAGTGAAGATAAATTAATGAATTTTTCAGATGAAATAATAAGGATTTGCGATCGTGGAATTATACAAACGGTTAAATTGGCCAGAATGCAGGAGTTTAGCGACAATTTCATTGCTTTACACAGTTGTAGCGACATGTTACCTTGTCTTGCCTGGTCCTATCACATCTTCAACCCATTTTTTGCTCAATGACTTCGGTGCATACTTATAGAGAAACATTGAACTTAAGTTATTTTTTGTCATTCAAGATTTTAATCATTCGGTATATACATTTTCGTAAAGCTAACATGAAATAAAGAGTGGTATTTAATTTGTACAAGTCTTCATTTAATACACGTGCAAAATATCAACAGCTGACAGAGTTTAAACTTCGTAAAAAATATTTGCAGAACACAATTGATCCGAACAGATCCGGAAATCGAACTCGTTTTCAAGCACAGCAGTCGCATACGCTACCACTGCGCCACCGGTAGTCAAATTATCAAATATAACAAAACCCTTAAACCGAAATATGTCTGTCATAAAGTCCAAATTTTTGCAAACGTTTCCATGATGATGGCAGGAATATTCTCGAAAATTTTATTCATAATGATATTATCGGCTCTAGGAAAACAGCTCGACTGAGATTCGATTTTCGAATAGTTGTAAGAACTATTGCAGATCATTTGGTACGAATGGGTATCTTTTCACTATCAATGCGATACGCGAATGTCGTAACCCAGAGGAAACAGAGCAGCAGAGAGCAGAGGTAGTAGAGCCACGCTGATTTCAGCACGAACGGGCCGGTTCGACCGGGGCGGTACTACCCTCGCACAGAAAATCAACGTAAAATGACAGCGTTCGTGCTGTCGTGTTTCGTTGGTGAGTGCGAGACCGGGGGCCCAATTGGTCTAGTCAACAAGTTTCATACTTGTTGACTGGACTAAAAGATGCAGTAGCATCACTAGGCCGCCATAGTGTGGGTCGCCATACTGCACTGTCTGCATTCGCAATGAGTATGGTGACCACCACTCTTGGATTCTGCTTATGTTTTCCATCAGGCAGAGCAGAGTCATTTTGGCGGGCCAAACATAAAAAAAAAAAAAAAAAAAAAAAAAAAAAAAAAAAAAAAAAACAGAATTTCTCTTTATCTTGGAACGTAAAGTCGGTCATAGAAGTTAGTTTTTATACTTCATGAAGAAACTAGAGCTCTGAATACATAATTGAGTACCTATATTTAAATGCGTCTAGGCACCCGAAAATCAATAGCTTTTTACATTTTTGAGATAAACGGAACCAGATCGCTTTATTTTTTGCCAGTGCTTTTACTCTTTCTCAACGACTAATGCACTACTATAATAAAATTAGGATGAGCGGAGTCAGACGGGATTTTCATTGCTTAACCAGGGACCCCCAACTACTAGATTGTAATTTGTGTTAAGATGAATGAATAAATATTATTACAATGCTACTAACACTTAGTACTTTCAAGAAAGTATATTATTTATAAGAATTTTTGAAGGCATTATATAAATTCATGACGTCACATCATATATATTTATTACATTTTGTGTCACAACATGTTCCTTCGAACTTCTGACAGACGTATAATTGGAATAGATGTTTATCGTTGAAATGGCGTGTCAATGATACCACTCGGGTTTTATGTTCACATTAATAATAATGGCAGGTGTTTACAGCGATGTGATGGACACAGGAGTAATTTAACTTGAAAGTTCTTGACAAAAGTTCTTTTTGCTTCCATGATCTTAGTGGTGACGCATTTAGGATATGGCATGTCACCAACCCTATTAAACTAAGAAGGTATGCACTGTAAACAGAAGGAAATATTCATGGTATAATAATATACTTCGCCAGGAATGGCATTCCGACAAACCACATGACGTCGTCATCGCTATCGCTGGCTCTGGTTGGTTCATTTCGTTATGTTGCTATCAAGTGGTAACTGGATAGTGACGTCACGTCGGGGAGCTCTCGGAATGGAATGCGAGACCTTGTTTTCTTAGACCATGGAAATATTTACACGAAACCTAACCAACTCGTCTGCTTGGCGTGCTATAGTAAGCCACAACCTCCTTTCTAAGGATAGGCCTATTAAAAGATGTTGATATTAAACATAAGCCCTATTTAAGTTCCACATTTCTCTGAAAGTCTCATTAAAGTCATTGTCTATGATACATACATTTTGGCTGCCATTTCATGACTGCCGCTGACTTTATACATAAAATTCACTATTCTTTAAAGCAATTTACAAATGTATTTTATTGCTACGTATAACTGATATAACTTATATTTTTTTGCTTTTTTTTTTCATACTTAGTTACAATTCATTAAAAGTAGATATTTTAACAAATAAATCAAAACTTAAGCCTGTTTGTATAAACACACAATCATACATTCATTTATTGATTTACACACACAAGTTTATAATCGTCTCTAAATATGATTTAAACATGTATTTAATTACAA